>CM056998.1:41725501-42925501 GCA_029891345.1 Dryococelus australis
AATATGGCATACGAAGAAAATAACCAAAACCTCGTAAAAGGAAAACTTAAAGCTAAACCATAAAATTTACAGCTAAAAAGTTCTAAGGAAGCCCATGCTCTATAGGGCAAAAAAATTGACAAACATAACAAAAATACCGCAACAACCATCGGTCGAGTTACGCTGAGTTGAGAGATGTGGGCGGCTCTTAACAAATAGCCGATGAGTACGAAATGAGGTGAGAATGGAGCAGTGCCGGAATGCAATGGCGAGGGAAATGGGAGATCCCCGAGAAAACGCGCCGATCAGCGGTATCGTCCGGTACGATTTACACTTGCGAAAATCCGGGAGTGGCCCGGCCGGCGATTGAACCCGGTTCGCCTGGGTGGGAGACGAGCAGTTTAACCGCTAAGTTGATCACTTTGTATGTCAGTATTTACTAAGTTACATGAAACTCATTATACAGTATTTGTAGCAAAATTACATGCTAATACTTTGGGGAAACATTCCTCACATCTGGAGGATGAAAAAAAATGTTATATGAACATAGGTCCGCAAACGTTTCGTTTCTGTACTACAGCCCGTAATACATAAAGTACAGCGCATGGCCCGCGGGCTGGATCATGTTACCGTGGAATGCCATCGCAGCTGTAATTGGCAGGCCTATACCAACCCCCGAGGAGCCCTGATTTAAATTCACTAGACTTTTATTTGTGGGGACATTTGAAGGCTATTGTGAACGCAACCTCAATGGACGATGTGGACACCCTCCGTAACAGTATTGTGGCGGTTGCGAAACAATCAGGAATTTTTCAGGGATTCGTCAACGAATCCGGGTGTCCATACAACGGCAGGTTGATACATGTGTTCGTGTTTATGGAGGGCATTTTGAACATTTCTTTTAGTGCCGACGATAATGTGTAACTACTTCCTGTGCAGTTCCTACTGTGTTCCAGGTGTAGTGTCGTAGTGTGAGGTGTCGTGTATCATGCAAACGAATGCTGCGATGGCATTCCACAGTAACATGATCCAGCCCGCGGGCCATACACAGTACATTATGTATTACGGGCTGTAGTACAGAAACGAAGCGTTTGCGGACCTATGATCACATAATATTTCTTTATCCTCCAGATGTGAGGAATGTTTCCCCAAAGCATTGACATGCAATTTTGCAACATCCTGTTGCTTTATGGCTGATGTCCTGAATCAGCTACAGTCCCATTGATCAGCAACCAGCCTCGCGAGGTCCTCAGTTAAGTCTTTGAGCCCGACACGCGAGACGGGTATTTGCAAGCACGCGATACGACGGACACACTGCCCGAAGCATTGGTGTTTTCATCGGGGTTCTTCCAAGTTTCTTTCTGCCTTCATCCCGCCGCTTAATTCACCTCCACCTTATGCGTTTTAAACGTGCTGGTCAGGAACGACATCTCTGTACACCAAGTAAAGGGCTTACATCATATTTATGTTGGCCTTACGTTTCATTACAGTTCTTCCTGGCAACAGTAAGTTACAAAAACTATCCACTACCCAGAGGTGCCTACTTCCCAATTAGGAAATCGTTACTTCAAGTCCCATCTTAAAAACTTATGTTTGAAAACGTTTATATTTTATACAATTTTCCAGGGGAAATCACAATAAACGAGACTATAGGCTGTTCACGGTAAAATGAGCAATTTTGAAAACCTGCTTAAGATCTACTTGTATGCACGTTGTGTATTCTTCCGCCTTATGTAAAATTAACATTGTCATGGACCTCATCACTTTATTCATGCGTCAGTAGAGTAAAACTGTTAAGTTTTTAGAAAATTAAATTTTCTAAAAATCTGCTCATTTTTACACTTCGATGGATTAAAATAATTTAAGTTATCACAAATGGTTACCTAGCACTTTTTATTTTACTTTAATATATGGAATTATTTTCTATCCATCGTTACCAACTTTACTGAGTGCAAGTCACTCAGTGCGTCCGTTAAAATATATGCAGGTAGGGGCAGTGACTTTTTTCTAGGGTTGATTTCGAAAGTGCTCACTTTATCGTGAGCAGCCTTCAAACATCTCCTCTTCCTCGTCCCAATCAGTCTGCTATGCTTCTTCCGCACGAAGACGATGCCGAGTAGCCACCCGCGCGATGGAATGTTGTAATTATGTTTCGTAACTGTGTAGGTCATTGCGTGCGTAAGTGTTACGCGTGCTGTGCTACGCGGACGTAGCGGGCGTGGTAGGAACACGGCCTTCGCCAGGTCATGCGTGTCGGCGGAGCACGCCAAGGTAAGTTGCACTAGAGTTCTATATGCAGTGTACTTACGAATTGGCCAAATCGCCGCTGACCTGTGGACGAAGCCGGACTAGCATCCACGTAGCACCGTTTACGCGGAGTTCTGGTTAGTTTTTATTTGCCCACGTTCGGTTAGGGTGGCCACGGTGGCTCAGCGGTTAGCCTGCTCGCCTCCCACCAAGGCGATCCAGGTTCAATCCCCGGCCGGGTCACTCCGGATTCTCGCATGTGGGAATCGTGCCGAACGATGCCGTTAGTCGCCGGGTTTTCTCGGGGATATCCTGTTTCCCCTGCCCTTTCATTCCGGCGCTGCTCCATACTCACCTCAGTCACCTTCATCGGCTCTCAAGACCTCGATGTTACGAGCCGTCCAAATCTCTTCACTCATCCACGTTCGGTTAGCTACACTGAATGCTGACGTACGGTTGTTGGATGCCCGCGCGCAGTTCTGCCAACCTCTGTCTGTCAGTTGACCTGCCACAGCAACCCCGTTCGCAAGTGCACTGTAGATTGAAGTAGTGCGTAATGACTGTCACGCATCACATTCCTGTTTGTGTATTAATTTAAGGCTACCAACAAGACAAATATCTGTCACTTTAGAACAAAGTTCAAACGCATGCTAATATTACAATCAGCAAACACATATTTTAAAGGTTCAAAGCTAAAACGTAAGTTTTTCTTGTAAGACACTTTTCCTTTGTTAATTTTGACCATTCACATGGCTAAACTATATTAAAAACATTATGTATCACAGATTTTTTTTTTTTTCGTTTTACAAAAATGCAAACATTTACACTTGTTCATATTTGCCCTTTATTAATCTCCACATTTTTACTAAACTTAGCGTCTTGATAATAATGCCGTAACAGAAGTTACGACGGTATGTAGGCCTACCATTCAGGATACTTCGTCACATTTGTGCAGTTTGACGTGTGTGTGTATGTGTGTGTATGTGTATGTGTATGTGTGTATGTATGTGTATGTATGTATATGTGTGTGTGCGGGCGCGCGTGTGTGTGCGCGCAAGCACGCACGCACGCGCCAAAGAACAGTACAACTATGATTCTGTCTGGTAACTATGCAAGACCTATATAATCAGAAATTAACGTACAATATGTGCTGAAATCTGTGCCACCCCGGTGTATTTAACAGTATCGGCCGGAATTATAAATTTCTCCGGCATTCTTGAGGTGAAAATGTCCCTACTACCCAAGGTTTTGAAGAGCCAACGGATTAGTTTGTTAAGTCTTTTTACGACAAATTCATTTATTACACACTCACGGAAATTAGTATCCATACAGTGCAGTGTAGAAATATACATTTCATTTTTGCTACTATGAAAGGAAAGAAACCCATAGGAATTGTAATGCGTATTACATTTAAAAAAAAAAAAAAAAAAAAAAAAACCAAAGAGCTTGATACAGAAGTAATATGAAGCCGATGGAATTTTAGCGCAGTGAAAATGGTATTCAGAAGCTGGCTGAAAATAAAAAAATTAAACAACACCGAGGTGCTTGATTGTGTTCAGGTCTGGACCCTGTGCTGGAGTGATGAGTGCTTGCGGGAATATGGTAGACCAACCACAGCTAGACAGTGTCTGATATATATTTTGGCTCATGTCTTGATGAAAGTAATAATCTCTCATAAGACCCAAACAAATAATTTGCACATATTTATAAATTTTCTTCGAGAATATTAGAGTAGTTACACCAGTTTGTCCACTTCATCTTCGATAAACCCAAGTTTCCTAACATCACAGGCTGCCATACGCCCTTATATAGGCTGCTCACGGTTATTTGAGCACTTTTGAAATCAACATTTAAGGCTGGCTCTCACCAGCCATCTTGGATTTATTAATTTTTCGCCAAAGCTTCTATTTCAGAAGGTGTATTGAAATTTCCTGCACGGCATATCCTAACAGCTTCCCAAACTTTATCGAACTGCCACAGCTTCGCTACATTTATTAGTTTTTAGCTGGTTATCTGTCGAGGCGGAACGCGAGATTATTTCCTGCGAACGATTACAAAGGCGAAGCTCGACTGCAACCAAGAAATACTCACCTCAGATAATGCTGTAGGCAATATTCTGTTCTGTCGTTCCAAAAAACCTGGTACAAAAATTGTATTTCCAGAGTATGGCGAATTCCATAAATCCAAGATGGCGGGTGGAAATCTCCCTTTTTACGTGTACATTAACTGACATACGCCCAGTAAAGTTGGCAACGACGGAAGGAAAATAGTTCCACGTATTAACATTGAATTAAAAGTGGTAAGTGAACGTCTCTGAATAGTAAAATTATTTGTGTTTCCTTAAATATTTTATACATGCAGTGTATAAAATGGAAAATTTGTAAAATAATTACTTTTTTAATAATTACATACTTACACTTGACAAACGCATGAACAAAGTGATCAGGCCCATGACAGTGTTAATTTCACATGTGGCGTAAGAATACACAATGCGCGCACTAGTAGATCTTAAGCAGGGCTTTCAAAAGTGCTCTATTTACCGTGAACAGCCTTTACCATGACTCACCACCTACATGCTTCACAGTGGCTTGCTTGAGGGTGTTTAGTTCTGCATTCGATCTCCTCCAAACAAAAACCCTACCATATTTTTGGAAATACTGATTTGAGTTTTACCAGTAAATAAAACCTTACTCCAAATATATATATATATATATATATATATATATATATTTATATTTATATTTATAAGCAAGTATAAATTGTAACCAATTGTAGCATTGAAAATTTTTGATTAATAATTTTGCTCTGGAGTATTTTGTATAATTGTTAATTTTAATTAAATATGCAAGTTTTTATCTTGCATGTTTTGTAATATTATTTTTACTGGCTACTGTCAAATTTTAGTTTTCGCATTGTAAACTATGTATAAGCAAATTTCAATTGTAACTGAATTGTTAACTTTAGGGCCCTACAATGTTATACACTCCAAGAGCAATTTCTTCATTTAGGTATTTATAAAATTAAAATAATAAATAATACAAATAATAAGAAGCATTTCCCGGGCATCTGCTGACATAACATTTTTTCTGATTTATGTGCGAGGAATGCTTCGCAGAGATCAGATCCGGTCGCAGAAGCACTGATTTTGTTCGATGGCCTTCGACATTAACGATACACTGCGTCAAGTGCAGGGCTGGGAACGTGTCGCAAACCTGGCTTTTGAAAGCTTCGTGTTACCACCAACCTCCCGTACAGCTCTTATGTTTTTCCTCCTGCACTTTCACCATCGTGTAACCACGCTTGGTAAACAAGAACTAGCGACCAAGCGACCGTTGCGAGATGAAAATGCCACGCAAACAGCACCGCGTAACCCACTTGAACGTAGACCAAATAACGTGAAGCGAAACACACCAATGCTACTTGCAAATTAGAATTACCGACAGTTTGCGCAAGTTCCAGTGGACTTTACAAATAATCTGTCAGTGCTACCAACACAAAGTAATAAATTTGAATGTTCAATTGAGATACATCCTTGTAATTTAAGTTATACTATACTATACATACAATTAAATATTTCGCTAACTATGAACCCGTACTTTCACGCACGCGCAAGAATATTCACGAATAAAGAACCGTTTGTAGTCCAAAAGAGATAATTGGTTCAGCTGTATCCCGAGATTTTACTTTTAAAATTTGTGCTAGATTTTATGCCTTTGTACTAACCGGATTAGGGTGAGATAGGGCGATGATTACTTACTAAACTAACCCAAACACGATTATAAATACAGTACCTAGCGAGGTGGCGCAGTTGTAGTAACATACTAGACTCGCAATCGAGAGGCCATGTTATGACTTCGCTTGGTTTTCCTAAATCACTCTGGTGAATACCGGGATGGTTTGTTGCCTACAAGTCACGGACAATCCCTTCACCGATCCTCCAGTAGACTGACCCCAACCACTGGTCCCGCCTCTGACAAACCTGCTGCCAACGAGATGTAAAGAAGGATTGGCCTCCACTATCTCTGACATGCTTATATTCCTCCATAGTTTAGTTTCCAGGTTCCAGATTTTTGGAGTATTTATAGGCTCAAGGCGTATTGTAACATATATTTTTTAATCAATCTTGCTTTTCTCCTATTACTCTAATTCTACACATGTATTCAATGGGTCCGTCACTATTTAATAATCTTTATTTAACGTAACATAACAAACGGGTATAAGTGAAACCGTAAAAACCGCACAAGATGTGTGTTAAGTAGACCTGTATACCATGAAAAGCTTTGATTTTTAATATAGAGTCTTGAGGATTAGTTACCAAGAAATAGATACAAATCCAATACAGATGAGATCTTCCCACATTAAGCTACACATCAAAAACCAAACCTCAATATCCGACGATGTTTGCTCAGTGGTACTATGTCTAACTCATATTCGGAATGTGTGTTCCAACTCCACCGACTACACTAAGTATGATTTATTCAAAAAGTTATCCGTCCTCGTTCCAGGCAATGCAGGTGAAGTTCCTTATTATGGCACCATTTCAATCTTCACCCATTAGACTACGATAAAGGGTAGCTTCGACATATAATTAGAATATTTTAAAAAAATGGAAAACTCCTACACCGCATTATAACATGTAATCGTATACGCCACGGAGTGAGAAGTTGCGACCTTGAGACCTTCGATCTGATCCCCGATCACGCAAGATGGTGGTCATTCTTTTCGAGGAACTAGTGTGATAATGAGCACAAAAAATGCAAAACTCACGTTACTGTCTGATGATGAACTAAACTAAAAACACTGTAGTGTATAAATCTACATTATCTCTGGAGCAAGGTTTATCAGACACGCCCCGGATGACCAACTGTCGGTGGCAGGTGTTTCACAATGGCGCGAATGAATCAAGAACAATCCTGTCAGCAATCACTGCGCAAACAACGCTGGCTTGAGAACTGCGAGGTCGAACCTCTTGCCAGATAACGCGAGTTCCGTAGGTCTCTAGGCGTAGGGTTTTCTCTGCGTGCTCCACAGCTTTGTAATTCTAATTGGTGTATTCGTTCACGTGGTAGCGAGTCGTGGCTCGCACTCGGGAGGTCGTGGGCTCCATCCTGGCCGGCTGCGCTGGAAGAGGCTGTTTCCAAAAGTGGTTTTCCCACCCTCACTGCAGGCGAACGCTGGTGTAGTTCGTGGCCGTACACCCTTCCAATTCCCTACCTTGTACTGCCTTGTAAAAAGGCCTAGAGCTGTGTTGGCGTGGACATAATAATTAAAATAATTAATAAAAGAATACCGACCCTAATGATTGTACAATGAAAGAAACAGGAAGGGATGGGGAGGGGGGAGAAAAAAAAAAGAGAGAGAGAGAGAGAGAGAGAGAGAGAGAGAGAGAGAGAGAGAGAGAGGTACGTCGCTAACAGCTAATTTTACTTAAACCTAGGGCACCACGTTCAGCTACTGGGCAAAACGAAATAGTCATTACTGTTATAACTACGCGTTGCTTTAGCGTGTTCCTCTCAGTAACAAGAAAATCTCAAGTTTGTGTCTTGCACACTGACGTAATTAAGTTACACAAAGAAAAGTTTCGCTAGCACCTACATCACAGGTCGGCTTGAACCCACGGTGATTCCGTGCTTCCCAACCAGATGGTGCAGCTACAGGATCAAGAGCGTAGAAAGCATATTTTTCTAGTCCCCACAGTTTCCTATACCTGGTTTACGGTAAGCAGAGTATTCTCGAAAACCCCATTTTGTGACTTCTTTCAGCAGGGATACTTCTCAGCAATAACATGGATATAGTAACCAGTATACAGTATTGAACAAGTAAAGCAGTGGAACTATTAAGAATTTAAATATGCAAATATACAGAACCTACAAAAAATGTGAAGCGCCCAGAAAGGATGGTCCAAATCGTACGTGTTTTGGTGCACGTGCATACCATCGCTAAACGTGTAAATTATTAGGGTTGCAATATGCTGTGAAGCTTTGAGTAGCCACCAGAGTGCACTAGTAATTTTGCTAGGACAAAATTTATAGTCACTGTGTTATTAGACGTGTGTGGGGCGTCAGTGAACTCTGAGAGGAACGATCACGCAGATCGCATTTCGTGACCTGGGTATGCGAGAGTACTCAAACACGTAGTGAAGGATCCGGTGGACCAAGGCAGACCACAAAACATGGGAGGATTGCCGTATTGTGCGCCAAGCAATATGCAACCCCTTAGCGCCTGTCACCTGGACACTCTAAAACACCCCATACCACCCTGCACCATTTCTAGGCGAACGGCATCACTCCGGACTACGGATCCTCCGTCCCATGGGTAAGCTACCGATAACATCAGAGCAGAAATGGCGATGTTTGGGATGGTGCCACAACCGCGAGGCATGGCCTATTGATGAGCATTAAGTGTGTAACCGCGGTAGGACAGGAGCTAAATGCGTCTCAGGGCTGCATCCCATACGCCTAAAAGGATGGGAATTCATGAAAGGAGGCGTGCATTTCGACAAGAAGAATTGGCAGCCATGGCCAGAGATTAAGGCTATGACTATCTCCCTAAGCGTACTTATAGCTGAAACTATATTCTAGAAGGGGCATGGTAAAACTCGCACATACACGGTAAAACCCATACGGACAGAAAAGAAAAACTGTAGGAGCATTAATGAAAATGCTACAGGAAATAGCAGGTGTGGACTAAATATTGATTTAGTACGACATAAGAACTAATAGAAAGAGAGGGCGGGGCTTGTGGGCGCATATTGGGGCACATGCGCCATTAAGTTGGGTACTAATGTCTATGCTCCTGCGCAGGCTGCCTGTACAATAACATCGACATCAGTATTTGATGCAGGGCCACCCTGCTTCTTCTCGAGTGCGTCAAAAACCTGGGCAGCTCAATCATGGCACCGACGCCATCTTTTCTCGTCCACAGCGATGCCAAGAACTCCGCGCCGTGGGTGAAGGAGATGAGAAGCACGTACGGGGAGCCACCCCGTCCCCTCCCGCAAAATTTCCCTCTGTCGTAGACGTGAGACTCGCTCGGCGGAACATACAGGAGCTACCAGTTGTGGAGGCGAATCCGCTGGCCCAGGTGTGGAGGCTGACATCGGGGTTCTTCCAAGGTCTGATGCTTTTCAATACCATTCCTCACACATCCGCAGAATCCAGCAGAAGGAGGGTTCGCCACACTTCGTATGTTTCAGCATCTCGGGATTCTCCCCCCCCCCCCTTTTCCACCCCCCTTGATCATTGGGCCGCCTCCAGCCGATATGTTATTGATATATTCAACTGAGCCATCCAGGATTCCGACGCATGCGACGATGGCTCTGTCGAGCCGGCCTCTTGGTCCATGAGCTGGTATTTGATTATTCCCAGCCATCCCAGAACCAGGGAATCCCCGATCCGCCACCTGGGGACGCGACTAGTTGCGATTAGGCGCCCCATCTGAGTTGCAAACACTCCCACTACGCCCGAAGACACACCTCGCGTGCAGTTCCCGGAGAATGAGCGACTCCGAGCGTGATGTTCATACAATAGCAGCTCAGCTAGTAAATGACGACATGGCAGTGCATCATGTCCAGCGAGGAATCTGAGCTTTGTATTACCATGGATGACCATCGTGCGCGAGTATGGCAACGCCGAGGGAAGAGGACACAGCTTTTCACTGATGTGGAAACGACATTACTCCTGCCCTCATGATGTGAGGAGCAATTGTGTGTGACATCAGGTTACCTCTGGCAATGATTTCAAGAGACCCTGACGGCACAATGGTGCGTCAATTAAATCAGGCGTAGTCATGCGTTACTCCACGTGAGATAGCTTTAAATTAAAACCACGTACGTCCCCACATGACACACATGTCGATGAATGCCTGCGTTATACTGTGGTACTCTCGGGTCCAGCAAGGTTTCACTATCTGTGCGATAAGCTCAAACGTCAGCTCAGGCGCAATTCCGATCTGCAGGATTTCAAAGGGCCAGTTACAATTACTGCGGGTCGACCTGCCTTACGAAAAGGATATAACGGTTGTATAACACCCGAACTGAATGGCGCGTATGTAAGATGCCGATTCTTCTTTTAACAAGTAGGCTTGATATCAGTTGCTATTGATTGAAGCATTACTAGTTCGACAAGGAGATAATGTCGAAAATTACTTTTCGTTATTGGAAGCAAACATGACTGCAAATATACCACATTTTTTCATTAAAATGCATGCCTGTGCATTTAACGACTTAAAATTCGTTTTTCTGACGCAGTCAATCTGGTTGGAACCGGTCAGAGACTAAGCAATACATAAACAAATAAATAAATAAAAAAATTATGGACATAGGATTTTATTTCCAACGTTTATTTCAGGAACTTACGATCGTCCTTAGAAATGTACACATTCACGCGGGTAGAGAACCCCTACACTATAATTTTACTCAGTTTTTCAACCAAACACAACATAATTTCATATAATAGCAACTGAACCTGCATTCCAAAATAACTGCAAAACCAGTCTAAATTATAAATAGCTTTTTTTTTTTTTAACATAAGTCTTTCCTACGATCATAAAACTGTGTACATCAGAGTGGGATCAAAGATTATTAGGGGGAGTTTATGGAGGTTCCCTAACCTAATTTCGTCTGGGGTCCTTGTAAGCCTGTGTCGCGCACCCTGCACCCGTGTCGTCAAAACATGTCCAGCTTCTGGGTTCAGCGGCGTTTTGAGGCGCTCTGTTCTCCCCTCCTACCCCCCTTCCTAGGGCCAGCTTGCATAATGCGGGTGGGCGGGTGGTATATATATAGAGCTTGGTGACGGGATGTCGTCGAAAAGGGGGGGGGGGGGGGGCGTCTGAATTGCTCGAGCAGCGCCTCAAGGTCGAGGCAGCCGTCCGCGCCAGCCAGACACCCACCATCCCAGCGCATTACCGCCGCCCGCCACGTCCCACGAATACACACACGCTCGTTTACGCAACACGGGCAGCGCGCGGAACGGTACTCGAGCTGCGACGTGGGCGGCGACGTCTGCAACTGCAGCTGGAGCTGCAGCTGTACCCGACACAGCGCAAGCCATATACACAACCCGTGCACACGGCCTGTCTCTTACACGAGCACGTCTTACCTGCAGCAAAATTTTGTACGAAACGAGTGGTTCTACAAGGCGAGTCCTTTAAAAGAGGCCCCGTGGGACATGCGTGTAACGGAGTTTGGGAATGAGGAAATGCAGTCCAGTGTGACAACAAAATACCTTGAGTAGGTGCTGGAAGTGGCCGCCATTGACCTCGAGGCAGGTGTGCAGACGACGCCAAAAGTTGTGTATACTGTTGTCACACTGGACTGTATTTCCTCATTCCCTCGCTCCGTTACACACGTCCCTCGGGGCCTCTTTCAAAGAACTCACCCTATATTAGTTCTCTGCTATACTCCATTTACGGTTAATTACAACTTTACTGAAGCCCTGCTCAAATTCTACTTTCAGGATATTCCTCCGCGCCATGCAATCAAAGCCTATAAAATTAAACCAAAGGGACAGCGCACCCTGAGTAGCAATATTTTGCATGAGAACTATTTCTTACTAAGTATTGACATCACACCTATATTGTCCCTGTTTATATTTTTATTTTACTAAGTATAAATAAAATATAATTTATTAATAAAATATAAGTAAAACTTTAATATAATTAAGAATACGGAATTTTCACTTAAATACAAGTTAAAAAGGCATGTGATGGATGACATATTTGGGAAACAGCCAAACACGTCATACATGGGGTAAGTTTTCAAATTTTTTATTCAAAAAGTGTAAAGAAACCGCAAATAGGCTATAGTCATGTGACCACTTATATATTAACCAAACAGGTAGGAGAAGAGCAGAGAATCCAGCTTAGCGAAAATGAGTGAAGCGAATAATATTAATTGTGAAAAACTCTTAAAAATTTGGTTTTGGAAATAGAGTGCTGTTTAGAAAGTGTGATAAAGCTGTTGGACGAATACAGGCAATATCCTGTTCTACTCAATAGTCAAAACTTTAGAAGAAATCATGTTCATGCCATTTTGTTGTTGATCATTATGAATATACGCCATTCAGAAGCCATGAACTAGTCCCGTACAAGGATGTACTTTTCAGCAAGAGTGAAATGTAGACTCGTTTCTCATGAGAGGTTCCGTACGGAATCAATTTTTCGTCGCGTATAGCTGCTATACTGACTCGAGCGAGATGGCGCAGTGGTTAAACCACAGGACTCACATTCCGGAGGACTCTTGAGCGTTCGATTCAAGTCCGGCTAACCTTGATTTTCCAGAAACCGCTCCAGGCGAAACGCTGCAATGGTTCCTTTAGGCCATGGTCGATCACTTACCCGTCCCTGCTGCTCCGAGCAACTTGCAACTTGCTCCGTCGCTAATGACCTCGCTGTCGAGGAGACGTTACGCCCAACCTCCTCCCCCCTCGGGGACTCTGTGGCTGAGCGGTTAGACTGCTCGCTTACCACCAAGGCGATCCGGGTTCAATCTCCGCCCGGGTCACTCCGGATTTTCGCATGTGGGAATCGTGCCGGACGATGCCGTTGGTCGGCGGGTTTTCTCGGGGATAGCCCGTTTCCCCCGCCCTTTCATTCCAACGCTGCTCCATATTCACCTCTATCTCAATCACCCTCATCGGCTATCAAGACCTCTATGTTAAGAGCCGTCCAAATCTCTTCACTCCCACCCCCCCCTCCCCTCTTCCTCACCAGGCGTGGAAGTAAATACCGAGGAACTGATTTGCCATTAATTCTCGCCCTGCTTTATTTCTGTACGTTAGATCGGGAAGAAGGGGGAGGCTCACGTCTAAAATGTCACACGCGACCTTGCTCACCCAGAAGCTCAGGTTTCGAAAGTATCAAGTAACTCGGCTACCAATGTGTTAATTTAGGTCTACTGTAGTTCATAAATAAGAGGCGAGTCATTTATCAATGTTTTCTGCGGCGACTAAACGCTTTATTACATTACTATTTTCGTATCACAGCCTATGTTGTAAGCTTGTTTGTTTGTCTTATTGCGTCCGTAAGATCTTCTTTCAATACATAGCTGTACAAAGATATTAGACAAGTCAAACAAATCACAGAATACAAATTTTATACACTGGACATAATAAACACACACACATATATATACATATATATACATAATACATACATATACACATATGTATAACTATATACAAATATATAACTATATATATCTATATATAACTATATATATGTCTGATATCACATACACATCTATTTTTTCGTAATGTGACTAATCTTCTTCCAACATGCTGTGGGGCGTCATTGTTTTGCTGAAACAGAAGAAAAAGGGAACGAGAAAAAAGGAACAAGAAATGTGTACAACGAAATGTTACACAGTAATGTCTTAATATTTGTAGTTTGCATATTCATCTAAGCTATAAAATGCACATTCAAAAAAAATTCTTTCAGCTGTTTTTTAAAGAGTTTTTGGTTAGAGAAGCAAATTTCTTGAAGGTGTTGTGGTAATTTATCGAAAAGTTGGCTACCACGGTAGACGGCCATTTCTGGGCTAATTTTAAGTTAACTAAAGCCATGTGCGTTTTTTATTCTAGTGTCATGATTATAAAAGGACTCATTTTTTTTCCTGAAATAAGCGACTGTTTTTTGGACAGGAATATAAGTACTGAAAACATGTACTCACATGCAAATGTTAAAATCTCTGAGCTCTTGGAAAAAAGGTCTTCATGAGTCTGACTTTCTTTTGCCATTGATTATTCTTGCAGCGCTCTTTTGCATGAGAAACGCTTTTTACTGTGTATAATATTACCCATTATAGCTCTTTCAGCAACTATCGAAAATCAAAGAGTAGTCATGGAAAAATTCTAGAGAGGTTTTACACTTCCAGGTCGGTAAACTTTCGGCGAGACTTTCTCTTCAATGTCGCCGAAAGCAAGACTGACGCCCAAAGTCGACTCTTGCTTGCCAAGGGGAGCAAATTAACTGCAGGTACGAAAGTAATTGAAATTGCCGAAACAGTGTAAATAACTGAAGTGTTAGGATTCGTAGCTCCTATTCCTCAGTAGGTTATTGGGGATGTGCATAATGCCATAAAAAATGTTATGCCGGCAGTCAATTTGAAAAAAAAAAAAAACAGCATTCCTTTAATGAAGAAGTATTTATGCCAAATATTGAATTTGCCTCAGAATGATCTGCGTCGTGAAAATCTGAGAGGAAGGCCAATTCCGCAGATTATTCAGTTGCTGATTTCGTTATTACTCACACATTTGTTTTATGACTCATTCCCAGCATATACATCCTCACTACTATTAAACGATTCACTAATGCTTGAAAGCATCATAATTCTGTCTTATGTCCACACTGTCGTTCATTCTAGTTATGAATTTTTTTAATTTTTTACTTCTTGACTGTTTAAGAAGTCCCTCGTTTCCAAAGCACTCACTGGGGGCACCTTCGTACCAGACTGTTTCCTGCGATGAAACTACCTATCTTGATATATACAACACTAAAACGTTACCGTTACTTTACAAATCAATTTTGTACGCAAAACATACAAGAGTGATGAACAGCTGTTCATATTGTTACGCACGTGATTTCTCCCCTCGCGCTCGAAGTTCAGTTACACGCAGGCTGGCGCTGTGGGAGAGCTGGTCCAGTGGCGTTTATTCCATAGACGCAAGGTAAACAATACTTACCCTATACATATCGGAAATGTTTGACCCTTTATAGTATTCGTCGTGAATTTAATTCTGAGTTTCCTGTTTCCGATTCGAGAAACAGTTCGTAACTCCCGTACTGTACACGCATAGTTCTGCTATCCAGTATTTATTTCCACAAACGGGAGAGACTAGCGATGAATCGAACTCGTAAGCAAGAACGCGCCAGGGTAAGCAGTCATTATGTTTGTGTCCTCCAGTTCTACATTTTCCCTTGGAAACTGGATGAGAGTGTTCGGGAAAACGGGGGTTTTCCTGTAATTAGTAATATCTCTCAAAAAAATATTTAGTTTAATTATTATTACAATAATTTCGTTTCTGGTTTTTAACTAATGTTAGGCATTATAAAATGGTAAATACGCGTGGAGGATAAGCAAAGTTGGAAGTTGCGTTTGTTAGTATTAATTGCTTACTGTGTAAAAAAAAAAACTCAGTACACGCCACTGTGACCCTCTCACTCGTCATCTTTCCACCAGGTGGTCAGTCATCGCGCCGCCCGTCTCCTGGTTGGCGTCACAGCCCCCCCCCCCCCCATCCAGGGAAGTCCGTGAATGGTTGACAGCGGCGAGGCATGGCTGTCGTCACAGCCCCTCCTCTTCCCCCTGTTGAGGAGCCGACAACTTAGAGCAGTTGCAAGAATATTCTGGGAATTAGGATACTCGGTGGAACACGGGATTTAGCGAAACTTCTAGAGGATGGCCTACGTCCCTTTAGAAACTGCAGCGGTCCAGTGGCAAGCAGTCTTTGGCGAAGGTCATCTAGCTGAGTGCGAACGCGAAGTTGGGTATGAGGTGTTCGTGGTGTGAATGGACGAGAGGGCGCGAATCCCGACGAGTGAAGCCTACTGTGCGTGAGGGCGCACGGAGAACTCTAGTCCGTGTCCCACCAGTCCGCAATGTTCTAAACTGAGGTGGGACTGAATGGACATGTAATACGAATTTTATTGTAAATATTGGATTATCGAAAATGGACACATAATTTATAAAATAATTGAATAGGTTGATGCACTGTCTATTGGGATTGATTTTTAATTATTTAAATTTACTGATTTCTTTGAGGTAATTATAAATTGTATTAATCGAAGTCATTAATTGTAAACAGTAAGTGATATCAGTTTATTATGAGATGGTGAGTCGAGAGAATTTTGTTTGTAGTTGTAAATAAAACTAGGAAATTATAATTAACTCTTTTATTTGATTAAGACCTCCATCCCTTAGCGAACTTTGTTTAGCCCACTGATTTTAGAGAGAGAAATTGTAACAATATATAAACTTATTACATACCACGGTATTAATTTATATTGTTAAAACTGTGGGCCATGACTTATCCATCCTATCAGCAATATCATGCTTTGCAAATATCCTATATAATAAGTAGACGATCTCTGTGTCTGTCTGTCCGTCTTTAATACCTCTAAGTTCCTTGAAACTCAACAGAAGTTCTTCAAATTTTGCAGAGCGAATCCTCAGGGTAAAATACAGGTCAAGTTCGAATTTCAGCAAGATCAGATTACACAATCATTACTTTTTAACCATAAAAACTCATTTTTTTAGTTACTTTTTCCCTATGAAAAGTTTTGTATTAATGCATAGAGAATATCGCATAGAGATATGAAGGTAATGGAATATCATTTTTGTTTACTTTAAATGTCTCGCTTCAGCGATTCCAAGTGGGATCTTAGTGGTTCAGTGGATAGAACTATGTTAAGTGGGGCTGCAGTTGCTTAGTGGATAGAACTATATCAAGTGGGGCCGCAGTGGCCAAGTGGATAGATATATATCAAATGGGGCCTTAGTAGCTCATTGAATAGAGGTAGTCCAAGTGGGGCCTTAGTAGCTCATTGGATAGAGCGATTCCAAGTGGGGCCACAGTGGCTCAGTGGATAGAACTGTGTTAAGTGGCGCCGCAGTCGCTTCAATGTTGAGTTAGTGTCACATCATTTCACTATTATCTACATATCTATATCTATATCTATCTATATAAAAATATCTATATTAAAAAAAAGGTTACGGGCTGGGTCCCCTAGTTACTTTTATAAAGAAACGGCTGTTAAGTGTACTCCCCGCAAAGTTCAACTTCAAAATGAAAAGTTTGACTTTGTTAAGTTGTCCTGAAAGTCTTGGACGCGGAAATAACACTTAGAGAAAACTTTCGCGACACAACAGTGTTGGGGCCGCGGTGGTGAAATGTTTACACACGTCGCTCCCGGATTTTTGAATGTGGGAATCGTGCCGGATAACGCAGCTGCTCGGCGGGTTTTCTCGGGGATCTCCGGTTTTCCACGCCCTTTTATTCCGGCGCTGGTCCATACTCACCTCGCTTCACCCTCACCTGCTCTCAAGACCTCGTTGTTAAGTGCCGCCTAAATCTCTTCACTCACTAACTACACCAGTGTTTGCCACACTACCCGCACGAGACCACCCGGAAAAATGTTGGAACGCCGGTGACTAAAGGCTGTTCATGTTAAAACTGAGCACTTTTGAAAGCCCTGCCTAAGATCCACTTTTATGCAAGTTTTGTATCCTTCCACCTTATGTGAAATTAACACTGCCATGAGCCTTACCACTTGATTCATGCGTCCATCAATTGAAACTGTGAAATTATTAGAAAAGTAAATACTTTACAAATCCGCTAATTTAAGAATTAGCGGATTTGTAAAGTATTTACTTTTCTAATAATTTCTTATACGGATTAAAAAGAAACAGGAAGCGAAAGAAATAATTTAAGTTATCACAAATCATTAATTAACGTTTTTAATTCGACGTTCAAACACGGAACTACTTTCCCTTCATCGTTACCAACTTTACTGAGCGCATATCACTCAGTGCGCACGTTAAATTATATGCATGTAGGAGCGGTGACTTTTTCCCAAGGATGATTTTCAAAAGTGCTCACTTTATCGTGAACAGTATTTAGGAAGAAATCGGGGATCTAATGGCGAGAGACAAGTAGAGCTATACTAATGTGCCAGCATATGACGGAAATCCTATGCATTCAGCAGCTGTTGCGCGCGCGCACACCCACACACGCACACGCACACACACACACGCACACACACGCACACACACCTCAGTAAAGCGTGAACCCGGAAGACGTGGTACGGATACACAGTCACTTCTACTCTCGGGTTGAAGCCCACAAATTCAACAAACACAGTCACTGAAAGGAGTTACTGTACTGCACTATAAACGTTTTTTGATCAATTTCAAAGATTTTTTCCCCGTTATAAAATGGATTTAAACGTCACGATAGAAAACTTACATGTCGTTCACTTCAATAACCTACTTTAATTTGCTAGTAAATAACAAAAACGTCATGATTTACTAATCCTATCTTTAGTTATTGTTGAAAATTAAAACTTTTCTGTAGAGGTGTGCATCTTCACAGATTGTGAGCACAAAACTTTACCCTAATAGTGGTCAGGTTGGAGGGTTGGGGCGCGACAACAAAGGGAGGTACCGGACAACCTTGACCGTCCCCATTCCCTACGACCTGGGAAGTAGCGCGCAGGGACTCACAATGTTCTGGCGGAGTGTCAGGATGGAAACTTGTCGCCTACTGGGACGGCGTTCTTCTCAAGCTACAGTAGGAAGTCCACACAGCAGACTGCTGTTTCTACAATATGTACCGTGATTACGTATGTGTAATATCGTTACAGTAGTAAAACGTGTAAAGAAACCCAGTGGTTGAACTAGCATATATGGCAACCTCCACATTACCCATAGTGACAATGATGTTCGTTAGCAGGCGAATCCACTTCCAATTGCACAGTTATATACTCCAAAAAATGGAGCTCTTGCCATACTCCTACTGAGGCTGATAAAAACAGAGATTCACTGGCTTTGTTTTGGTTTATAGCTCACTTGTAGTGTTTAAAACCCAGAATTACAGCATAAATTACAATTTACTCTTTTTTCCGTACCTTCAAAACGAAAATGTTTTTAGCTTGTAGGTGCAACCAGTAATAAATAAGAAATCAATTCAACCACGACAGCAAAGTGAAATAAAAATCAAGCGGCACGTGTACATAATCTAACACCAAATATTGTAGTACAACCTACACAGACACTTCTAAAAGGCGACATAAACTCCGTCATGACGCTGCCAGACGGTTCATTTTCTACGTTAATCCAGTAATTATTCCTCGGGATATTTCGCGCCAGTTTCGTTATAACCCCAATGGAAAAATTGTCGAGCCTTAGTAACATTTTACCGCAATATTCATAAACGCTTCATTATTGGTACAAAACGATAAATTAATCTAATCTGCTTGCAACATCAGCACCCACCCTCAAATTAAATTTAACAATTACTGCCTTGATATGGAACATTCGAAACACTATCCAAATTATGGGCATTCATATGTGCTGGAAATAATAACTCGAAAATATGCCTGGCAAACTTTCTGTAACATCATAATGTATGTACTCAGAGGAGCTTAACTAATAAAAACCAAAACGTCAATGGACTTTTGGAGCCCACTTTCGTGAGCAACTAGCTCAAATGCAACTCTCTCTGAGTTAGGACTTTAGTCCAGCATATTTTTTCCATGATTATATACTGCCTGAAGTTAATGCACACACACACCCATTATGAGTAATAGAGAAAAAATAATATCCAAGTGACGACCATCTCTCACCATTAAGAAAAATAACCAATCACATGGAGAAAGAACAACACACCAGAATGACCTCTGTAACAGCAGTACAGGAGCGCGTGGGTCATAGATGTTTTCTTTTAACTAAACTCAAGTGAGGCCACCACACGTTACGAGTATTAATAGTTCAGTATAGAGCTGGTGAGAAGCTCAAGGTCACAACTTGAATGAACAGTATTTATGGAGTCGCAGTCGACGCAGTTAAATTATTTACACATGAGTGTGTGATCATTTGCACATTGGTCCAGCATCATATCCCATATCAGGGTACACTGTTAAAAAAAAAATCCTTCATTTTACGGAAAAGTGCTGGTAAAAATTTATCCAGAAGTGTCCGTAAACTCTCCATAAAATTACGGACACATCGATTTTCAGAAACTGATTTCCGTAAATTTCACGGAACCTCTCCGTTAATTTCCAAGTTGGTTTTCTGTACTTTCTGTTTAAAATAAAAGGAGTTAGTGAAAATGTCTAATTTTCGCTATGTGGGTGTTCTACCGTGTATAAAAAATTATATTTAAAAAAAGTTAAAATATATTGTACTTAAGCGAGGTTTGAACCCAAGTCAAGAAATTACTAGTTAACGACTAACCATTTTTTTTTGCTATTGTTGTTGTTGTTGCCGTTGTTGGTGTAGTTTTTGGTTGAGCTCAAGTGAGACCGACTTTTTGATAAATTCCCAGCGCTACAAGCGAACTGAAAATCTGCCGCGTCGGAGGCACCGGGACGCGAACCCGCGACCCCCTGGTTACAAGTCGGCCACCTACCCCTGAACTATAAGGGCAGGGCACCGTTCACCTACAACTCTCACTCGAAAATTGTGATTAACTTTTATATCTGTACTAGAAACTACTATACTAGTACTATACTATACTAGTACTGTACTATACTATACTATACTATACTAGTACTATACTATACTATACTAGTACTATACTATACTATACTATACTATACTATACTATACTAGTACTGTACTATACTAGTGTATTTTTAGTGTTGCCAAATGTTACAGACGCCTGATGCTATTTTTTAATGTTTGAAAGAATAGGCCATAGTCGCGTGGATAGCCTTTACTGCCGCAGAAACGATAATTTACTTGTTACAGTGGCGAAGAAAGCTTCGTGTAGATTCGGCATTGTTCGTCCCCGTAACTGGAAGACAAAGGGAATACGGAGACTTTCCGTATTTTGTATCGACGGACTTAACTCAGGTTTTCGTCATTACGGATTACCTTTCCGTATATACATTTCATTTCCGTTAAACATTCCGTAAATATACGGAAATTTTTAACAGCGTAGCTGCGTTGGGGGATGGCGTAATTTATCTCTTATTTCCGTTTAGATAAAATATTATTTATGCAAGCACAGCTTATGTCTATTATTACACCGAAGTTATGCCTACGACGGTAGGTAAAATCAACAGATGCACTGTCTGTAAGTTACTGCTCGTCCATCTGTTAACATGTTGGATACAAATTTATTCGAAATAGAGCCACACAAACGTAAACGCACACAATCACGAGGGACTGCAGGGATGTAGTGGTGAAACCGTTCCGAGTCCACCGAACCAGATTAGAATCCCGGGAGGGGGGGGGGGGACACTAACCTGGATCTTAGCATTTGAGAGACGAGGGTACCTTATTAATTATTTATTTATTTATTTCGTCGTTATTTATACTGGCGAAGTTAAGGCTTCAATTCCTTCTCTTACACCTAACCAGGTTTAAACAAAGTGTAGGCTACACATAGGTACACATAAAGAACCAGAAAAAATATTTACATTAACACGAGGCGAAACAGAAATACGATAGCTCAAATAGTATTAAATCTGAAAATTATCGGTGGTTTCATATTATGTGCACGTCTCTAGTCCTGCTCAAGATAAGGCAATGTTTAAAGAAATAAAAATTAAAATGGTACAATAAATTTGATCTACAATAACACAAAATTTGTTTCATAATCCGTATTACCAATCATAAATTAAATGTGCATAACCTATAAAGTGCACTATCTACCAAAAAGTAATTGGGCACCGGTGAAGATAGGTAATTCAGTACGTCAGTTGATTTGTGTTTCACGGCCTTCGGCGTAAGACCGCTGGTGTTTGTCAGTGGTAGCATGAACACAGAGGCTTATTGTAACATTCTGGATAGTGAAATGATCTCAACATCGTGGCGTTTTTACGGAATGGACCAGTGTTACTTCCAGGATGACAATGCCAGGTGCCATGTTTCAAGAGCTACTATGCAGTGGTACACCAACAACAATGTTCGCCGATTGGACTGGCCCGCCCAGAGCCCCGACCTCAACCCTATAGAACAGCTTTGAGACGAATTGGATCCCCGGGTGAGGGCTCGTCAGGCGCGGCCAAAATCCATTGCTCAACTCATGGAATGGTTGCGACAGGAATGGCGACGAATCCTCATGGATATCCTGCAAACACTCTTAGAGAGCATGCCAGACAGGGTGGCTGCTGTTATAACTGCAAGAGGTGGCCCTACGAGATTCTAACGGGGTGACAACCACCGAGCAAATATTGTGGACAGGTGTCCAATTACTTCTTGGTCGATAGTGTACAACTATTCGCGGAATCTTTTCGCGAAAAAGAGATGGCCCTACCCCTAGTGCACAGAAATGGCGTGGCGGTTCCTTTGAAGTGCGCGTACGCAGTCTCCGATTGGCCGCGCGAGATTCTGGTGATTGGCCGCGCGAGATTCTGGTGATTGGCCGCGCGTCTGATTGGCTACTCTACTGTGCAAAATGTTCTCCAATCGGCTAGGGCTGTCAGCTAGCCATTAGGTTACCAGGCGCTGGTTCACGAACGGCATCCCAACATTTCGCTGGCCAGCGACGCCATTTTGCTAGTGTGTGTGAGGCTGGAGTTCGCTGTATAGACTGTTGTTTCGCAGATGTATTCTCAGCTTAGTCTACTCGCGGTTTCTTCATGCTTTTTGAATCGAGGCTTTGGAAAATCGCGCCATGTACAACGTGTTTGGTTATTTCCTAAATATCTCATACATCTCAAGCGTTTTGTACATGTGTTAACATAAGAGTACCTTATACGTAGTTAAATTTAAATTTCACTTATGATCTAACTATAAATTATAATGTTTTCATTTCAATATAAATAAAGTCAGTGAGAAAATATGTGTGTTGGTAAAGCCTAGTTTAAGGGCCTGGGTCCCCGGGGAGCCTGGATCGAACCCGACTCCTAAATGTATATTTATGAAACGAAGTATTACACGTAAAAATCTAATTTCGACACTCAAAACATATTATCTTTGTTTGCATGGATGACGATTGTTTATGTTGTTGTAAATGGTCGATTTTTGGTGTGGAGGGGATACGGGGAGCCCACAGAACGCATTGCTCAAGGGCCCGGAATTTCTCATGGTGGACCTGCCTAGAAGTAGAATTTCAGCATGACTTTAGAGAAGTGCGCGAATGGACTACACTGTGCTGCTAATGCGGATATTACACGATAACTTGGCTCTTGTACACGCTTATATAAGGCCTGGTACGGGAGCCGGTATGCCAGGTCCTATGCCGGCTGTTATGGAATATTTATATTACACGACAACAGTTTGCGTACTGGCACAGAGCACAGTCGATGCACGCGCTAATTGAGTAGGTAAACAGTAAATATGATTCCGCTTAGCGAAAGTTGTTGTTACGTGCTGCAGCTTGTCGCTTGTGACGATGATCGCGGTGTTTTTAGTAGTGGAGTGGAGAGATTTTGGGCAGCTCTTAACATAGAGTTTTGAATTGAAGAGACATGGGCGTTTATTGTAATTTTCACATAGAGTGGTAATATCTTCGGTTGATCACAATTTAGCCGACATTTCTAAACACACGAAATATTTACTGTAGTGTGGTTTCACGGAGTGTTGCGTGGAGCGCTGTACGCCTTTGAACTACAATGTGATTGGCCAGGTGCGAAAGCCGGCATGGAACCTGCCACGGAAAATAGAACAGGTCCAGTTACCAAACCTGGGATGGAAACTGGCCACGCCAGGCGAAAAATGCCATGACGGGTGCACCTACAGGCCGGTATAACGGCTGAAATGGCAGATCTCGCACAAGCTTTTACGAAATCTGGTACCGCGTAATATGGCCATATGGAGACGACGCGACGGCAGCTGCACAAAGTGTCTCACGACCCGTTTCCACGCGCCCGCTGTAGGAGCCGAGGGCCGCGCCGGCATTCATCGCGGGCCGAAATGCAGTCACGGCCAGCGCGGCGTCCCACGCTGCGACCGGAGGCGGGCCCTTCACGGCGCGGAGTCCTCCTACGGGCTGATGACGTCGTGCGAGGAGGCCAAGTGCCCTAGGAGGTGCCTAGCCTCGCCATTCCCCGGCGCAGTCGGCATGCAGCTAGTCCGGACCCCGCTGCATCCCCACTGGAATACCCACTGCTGACTGGAGACCGACCAAAGCCGGGGTGTGCAGGCAGACGTGGCCCAAGGCAGCCTGTATCTGATCTCTGTTGCCTCCACTGTAAAAAAAAAACTGAGGTGAAATTCCCTTACATTTAGGGGAAGGTAATTATAGGCTGTTCACGGTGAAATGAGCACTTTTGAAAGCCTTGCTTAAGCTCTACTTGTATGCACGCTGCGTGTTCTTTCCCCTAATGCAAAATTATTATTGCCACGGGTCTCATCACTTTATCCGTGCGTTGGACAGGTGAAACTGGGAAATTATTTGAAAAGTAAATATTTTACAAATTATGTCATTTTTACACTTCATGCATTAAAAAATAGAAGGCGGAAGGAATAATTAAAAGTATCACAAATTGTTACCTAGCACTTTTTTTCGGCGTTAATTTATGTAACTACTTTTCATCCATAGTTACGAACTTTATTGGGCGCATGTCACTCGGTGCGCCCGTTTAAACATAAACAGACATGGACAGTGACATTTTTCTGTTTTGATTTCAAAAGTTCTCACTTTATCGTGAACAGCCATTACCTCTACATGCAAGGTAAAATTACCTCTTAAATGTAGAGCAAATTTACATAAGAACTAAAGAACTATTCCCTAATAGTTCGGGAAAAAGTTCCTGGCGAAAGTGGAGGAAAAACCGCATACAAGTAAGGGAAAATGAACTATATTGTATAATGAATTATATTAAAAAATACCCCAGCGTATTAGTAACGTTAATTTTTATAATACCTATATCCCCTGACGAATATTAACCGAAACCTTTACACTAAAATCCTCGACACTTGCTGACGGCTGGGCGTGAACCATGATCCTTCATGACGATAGGCCCATGCTCTATCCTCTACACCACGACCACAGCATGACAGCAACAGTGAATTTTTTTTTTTCCGCCCGTCCTCCCACTTGCTGTTGAGACAATGCTGAAGAGATGCATGCGTCTAAAGATAATTTTCCCATCAATTTATGGGATTTTCCACAATCGTGTACGTAAGATTTACTCCGGAGTGCGGTAATTTTACCTTACCCGCTAGGATAACTGTGTTTCCACCACAAGTTTGGGAATATTACCTTACACTTGTCAGGTAATTTTTCCACTATTTTTAACAGTGTAGTAAACACGCTGATTGACATGCTGTCAGCTAATTTCGGAACACCATGCGCAGTCAAAACTGAAACTGGCATGGACAAAGGTCAGTTATATATTATATATACATATTTACATATATGCATTTATACTATATATATTAATCACACTGATTGCAATTACGATACCTTTACGTTACGTTTAAATTGACCCAACATTACACATGGAAACTTTAACTGTACGTCGCTCATAATTCAAGGTAACTACACTTTAACATAGCAGTAACGCTAAGTCAACGCAGCGAGCTCCTTGTCAACTTCAATTTTAAACGGCCTTTAAAGTCTTATTAAAAGTGTGATATTATATTCCTAGTACACAAATTTATTTTAATTGAAATCCGTTAGTACAACTCACAAATTGCATATTATTCGCGTATTTACGAAACAGCAGGAGTACCTGTTGGGACAAAATGTGTAAAAATTCTTTCTGTATTTTTAATTTTTACTCCATGAAAGCACGTATAAAGAGACTGGGCTATGGCACAAGAAATATATTTTCCTAATGTAAAAAACATTTTTAATTTCAAGTCCAGTACATAATTTTCAGTTAATTTTACAAAATTGCATGGTTCACATTTGTAATTTTATTCATTTATTTATTTATTGACGGCTTAAAGGCGCAGTTAAGGCATAGTCGCCCTATATTACACTGGACTCATCACACAATACGCTTACACTTGCTATAAATTCAAACATTAAAATTATATATTGAAACTTATAAGGGGTGACAGTACCCTAAGCTCCCCCCTGGCGTACTAAGGCCTTACCGGCTGATAGCACACCTGCGACTCCCCCCCCCCCCCCCAACCTAGGCGATTGGGTCTCGATCCTGTGTAGGGTCACGCCCGGATGTAATGTGCTCCATTGGCCGGTGGGTTTACAGGGATTAAAGGCTGTTAAGGATAAAGTGAGCACTCTTGAAATCAACCTTAGAAAAACGTCACTACTGCTGCTTGCATATATATTAATGTGCGCACTGAGTGACATTCGCCCAGTAAAGTTGGTAACAATGGATGACAAGTAGTTAAAAAGTGTTAAGTAACCATGTGTGGTAAATTAAGTTATTTCTTTTGCTTTATGCTTATTTAATGCACCGAAGTGCAAAAATGAGAAGATTTGTAAAATATTTACTTTTCTAATAATTTCGCGGTTTCGCTTGACCGACGCATGAATAAAGTGACGAGGCCCATGGCAATGGTAATTTTACATAAGGCGGAATAACACACAACGTGAATACAATTAGATATTAAGCAGGGCTTTCATAAGTGCTCATTTTACCGTGAACAGTCTATATTTAAGTTTCTTTCGCATTGACTTTCCGTCGCCGCTACCTCTTAGGATCTCACTCCAAGTGATGTTTGAACTGATTCTTGCGATAAGGGTGAAAATATGAACTATTATAATGGGCATGTGTGACATCTGACTAGATTCCTGTTTGAAATTTAAAGTATGTTACATACTTGTGTTGTTTTTCTTGATATAAATTACATTTTTTTTAAAAATTTTTTCTTTGAATGATATGCGTGTTACATATTTGTCGACAATCGCTAACTGTGTCTCGTATCTATTCCTGTTTTATTATTATGTGCCTTTTTATTTTCTTTTGCGCGAAGATTATCTGCAACTATAACAAAGTGCTGCAAAGGCATATGTCTACAATAATGGTCCAGATAATCTCAATCTATAACATCTTTCAGGGAATACGGGTAATTTGACCGTCAATCAGAGGGTAATTACCCCGCCCTAGGGAGTATTTTATTTTCTATACACATTATTTTTCATTCATTAATTTTTTTTTTCAACATTGGGTGCATGCTGTGTCGTACTAAGACAAATCAGTTTGAAGCGTGGAAATAATTTTCTCGCTTGTGTGGAATGTTAAAACTTCTCCATTAATTCAAAACGTCTTATATGCTGTTCACGACAAACTGAGCACTTTTGAAAGCCCTGCTTAAGAGCCACTTGTATGCACGTTGTGCATTATTCCGCCTTATGTAAAATTAACATTTGCATGGACCTCATCACTTTATTCATTACGTCACGTCGGTCAAGTGAAACTGTGAAATTATAAAAATAAATATTTGATAAATTTGCTGATTATTACACTTTTACGCAGTAAATAAAACAGAAAGCGGAAGATATAATTATAAGTTATAACAAATGTTCACCTTAACATTTTCTTTCCGACGTTGAGATGTGGAACTACTTTCTCTCCGTCCTTGCCAACTTTGCTGGTCGCATGTCACTCGGTGCACCCGTTAAAATATATGCAGATAGGGGGTAGTGACTACTTTCGAACGTTAATTTCAAAAGGGCTCACTTGATCGTAAACAGCCTTGACATCAACTGCCAGCTCCGAATCGTTACAGCACCGAACAGTACTCTGGGCACTGACGCTCCCCACAGCCTTCGAACCAGTGAGAATGTATGGATTCGGAAGACACGTAAGAGATCTGAAGCTAAGGCACCCACGCGAACCGTTCCAAAAATAACTGACCTCCCTCCTTACAATTTATTCAAGCCGCGGCAGACTGCTGGATGGGATTCGACAGCCCGTGTGGTCACCACACTTCGGCGGTCCGGATTTTGAATGCTGGCGGGCACATCAGAATTTTGGGGGGATGCTCTACCAGCGGGTTTTCTCCGAGTACTCCCGTTTCTTCCATTGGCGCATTACGCTCCTGCTCCATCATATGGTATCAATTTATCACACTTTCAGGTATAGGCGTCAACGAGTCCCTCCTCAAAAGTCTCTCAACAGGGTGGGTGTTGTTAACCCCATCCTAGAGTGTATGCTTCATAATAATCCATTCGCGGCTACCTCAGCCTTTATGAAGCCCTGCTAAAGTTCTACTTCCAAAATATTCCTCCGCCTCGTACAAACCAACCTTAACTAAGTCTGGAAAATGACACCAAAGGACATCGCACCGCATTCTTGCGCACTCAGTGTAACAGTATTTTGTATAAAAACTATTTATCACTAGGCGCTACCAACATACCTATTTCTCTCCCCGTTTTTAATCAAATTATTTATAAATAAAGCATTATAATATATAGATAAAATATGAATAACATTTCAATTTAACAAAAAAAAAAATTAACTTTTATGTTAACACAAGTATAAAACGCTTGTGATACATGGCGTATGTTGGCAATAACTAAACACGTCATTTATGGGGAGATTTTTCAAATGTTTAATTCAAAAAGCGTGAAGAAACTGCGAACAGACTATAGGCATTTTTCCTGGATGAAAAATTCTTTCATTTTCTTTTCGTCATTGGGACCGTGGTGGTGTAGCAGCCAGACACTCGCCTCCTGCCAAGGTGAACCCCGATTCAATTCCCGGCGAGGTCAAATTTTCGCATGTGGAAACGTGGCGGACGTTGCCGTCGTTGGCCGCAGAGTTTTTTCGGGGTACTCCCGTTCTCTCCGCCCTTGCATCCCGCCGCTGCCTCATCTCCACCTCATTTGAAAGCCTCGCTGTGAAATCTTTGTTTGCGCCTAAACGCGTGTCTCGGTAAATACATGTTCTGGAAATACGAAGTTTTGCCATAAAGGTTTAAAAAACTATTGCCTATTGAAAAAAAACCGTGAAAGTGGTCAAATAGCTCATTTTTAAAGCTTGCCTATGAAGTTTCTTTAAGCGATAAGAGAAAAGTACGATTATACGCAGGTAGTTTGAGCTGCGTACTTTCATCGCGTGTAATTAAAGCCCACTGTTACAGATCTCATTTGCACAGTGCAGCGTCACGACGGAAACACTGCACTTCTTGCACATAGAAGCGATGAGGCACTAAGCGTGCGTGTTATGCCCGGTTGCACCGCGGTTCGAAACTCGATCCGAGATCGGATCTGAGATCGACATAAAACTGTTGCACCATTCGAGTTCAGAGCTGGACAGGAGATCGAGATGAAGTTCATTTCGAACCAACGAAATTGGCGGTTCGAAATTTCGATCCGAGATCAGCAGCCATCGTCGACAAATGTTTGAAAATACGCCAACAGATAGAACTACATTCGATTGTTTTCTTGGGAATATTATTCAATAAAATTCGTACAACAATAATTCACTTAAAACAGATCAAACATCGCACATCTAGTTCTATCTATAGTGAAAAAAATAATAATGCCTACTCCATGACGTCATACATTACGAACCAATAGAAAAATTTCTCTCTTACTTAATCTCGATCTCTCACTTTGGAAACAAGACAGACTAATCTGCGACACAAAATCATGAAATTTAGTTGGTGCAACACTCATTACATTGGAACCAAGATCAAACTGGATCCTGGTTCGGAACTAGGATCATTCTATCTCGGATCGGGGAAGACGTCTGTGCAACCGGGCATTAGTGTTGCCCGTGTCACTCCCTCGCTTATTGACCTTGAATGCGCAAGTTCACGCTCCTCTTAAGAGTATGTGGGCGCCATTATTATTTTTTTTTTTTGTTCGCGTCCGAGGCACGGCAATACGGGCGACTATACCACGCGCGCTCAGCGTCCCATCGCTCATACGCCGAAGGCGCTGAACCGGTATTCAGTGTTTCCGTCGTCAAACTTTCCTGTGAAAAGTAGACGTGTAACAGTGAGATTTTATTGCGCGCGATGAAATCCGATATATTAAACTACGACTGTGCCGTTTTACTTTTCTCGCACCTCTAAATGAAACTGCGCACGCGAAGTTTAAAAATGCGATTCGTCACCATTTTCGCGATTATTTCTCTTGGAACACGCTTACTAAGGTAAAAACGAAATGCATGGGCTTAGATAATGGTTTTTTTTTTTTTTTTTTTTTTAATTCTCTGGCAAAAATTAATATGTCCAGGTTACTTATTTGCCGCGAGAAACGTCAACACCCAAACATCGAATGCTCTCACTTACCACAACTATTTTCGTTATTCAGTACTGCAAAACACTGCTGTATAGAGTTTGTTCACGGTAAAATTAGCACTTTTGTAAGCCCTGCTTAAGATCTACTTGTATGGGCATTGTGTATTCTTCCGCCTTATGTAAAATCAACATTTCCATATGCCTCGTCACTTTATCCATGTGTCTGTCAAGTACAACTGATAAATTAGTACAAAAGAAAAATATGTTCTGCAAATCTGCTCATTTTTACACTTTGATGCATAAAATAAACGGAAAGTGAAAGAAATAATTTAAATGGTCACAAATGGTTACCCGACACTTTATATTCTACGTTAAGATATGGAACTACTTTCCACGAATCTTTACCAACTTTACTGGCCGCATGTCACACAGTTCGCCCGTTAAGAGTCCTATGCAGTCAGAGTTTGCCTGTGGTGAGCTCTCCTAGCCACGTGTTTCAGCAGCCCAGAAGGCGTTGTGCTTAGGTTCGGGGATGGGGCAAGTGGCAGTGGCAAGGTGGTGACGTGTCTGCTGCACGGGCGGGGGAGGGGAGCAGCCTGTGGACCCTCCCCTCCGCAGCCACTCATCTTGGTTTCGCCACCCGTCGAGAAGTAATAGCTCGACAGCCAGAAACGGACTATAGGCTGTTCAGGGTAAAGTGAGCACTTTTGGGGGCCCTAGTTACTTTTTCCTTTCAGCCATATTTTACCCTTTAACCGCCTTTTTACAAATAAATAATTACATTCAAATAAAAAGACAACAGTATGTATATTCCACGGCACTCAGAAGTTAAATTCTACGGCTACAATAAATTATATTTATTGAATATTATTCCAAATGAGAGGGCTTTCAAAAGTGCTCACTTTATCGTGAACAGCATATACTACCTGCTGTCGTTTCGCGCTGTCAGTATGTACTCTCAAGCTGAACTCTTCGTTCTTTGAAAACAATTAAGCTAAATTATTTGAAAATTTCTGGTAAACCAGTTGTGTAATGTTTAAAAAAATTTCAATTTATTTTACATCATTCTTTTTTATCCAGTATACTTCTTCTCGGATGGCTATGTAATATCTCAAGAACCGGCTTGAATTGAAATTGGCCTGTTGGCAGAATTTAATGATTCAAAGTCATTTAGAGTGACGCAGCTTCAAATGGGTGCAATTTTGAAAGGTAAGGCCTACTACTACAAAAAATTTAACATTTTTATATTCCTGTATGGGAATCGAACGAAAATATATTGGTGTATTAGCAGTATTTTATTGGAATTCTCGATTCTGTGTAAGAAACCCACAAGCATAATGTACATACAAATGACTTGCCTGAAATAATTACGGATAGAAAAACTGGCGATACAAGAATAATTCAGCGTGACAAATAATGACGATACGGAAGATAAAATTGATAATATTTAAAACACTGGTTTAAATAAAATGATTTGTTTCTTAATGTTACCTAAACAAAATGCATTTCATTTGTTAAACAAAATATTAATGATCAACCTACACTGACCAGATTTGAAAATAATAATTTAGAGGAATCTGACACTTAAATGCTTGGGTTGATTAATATATAGAATAATGACATTGAATGATCATATCAAATATTTAGAAGGGGTACTACGATTATTGTTATAGCTGATGGCTCTAGAGGAAATTGTTGATTCTTATATTTCAAGAATCGAATCGTTATTTACCGTATGTTTTTTTACTCACAAATGAAGTATGGAATAAAATACAAGGGTAGTCAATTGGAAAGTAAAAGTATGTTTATTATAAAAATAGGCAATTCGAATAATAAGTAACGTTGGCAAGAGTCTCATGTTGATAAAAATTTAATACTCACAAAATAGTACCTTTTCATAATTTTTATAACATACGTATTTTAATACTTTTTTTTAAATTAACCCTGCTGTAGCAAAAATAATGATAAACGAAAGTATAACACTAGAATATCTAACCATTTAGAATATATTCAACAATACAGTACCCTGTAAGAAAATGGAATGTAATGCTTTGTATAATAAGGTGCCCAAGAACATAAGAGAAGAAAATCATTTATAATATTTTATTAATATTCTATATTCATTGTTTGACACTGAATGTTTATATAGTTGAGAAGAAATGACAGAATATCCATTTCAAATAAAAATAACAAAATACATTATCATGTTTGTACGACATTGCTTACAATATTTCTGTTAGCAATGCTTGACTATATATTTTACTCTTGTTGCTGAAAGCCATGCAATATGTAAATTAATGTTTGTATGTGATATAATAATTTTGTAAATATTGTATGTGTGTCATATTGACCTGGCACATGCTCAAAATCAAGACGTAGTTAACCCAAAGAACCATGAAGGCATCCCGGGGTGGGGCAACATTCTAAATGGTAAATCATTTGGAACTGTTTGTACATTAAGGATCGTTAACTCTTTAAATATATTTGTCTTACTAAAGAAATAGCTGCGTGAAATAAGTTTATTATGAAAGTATTTTTCTCTGTTTTTGGGACAAGCAATTTGGGCCTACGGGATGAATTTAATGAAAAAGAAACGAAGTCCAGCATGTACATGTATTTTACTATTTATGTTTGCAATCATTATATTTTGACAGCTGAACAGTCTTATTGAGTACCAAAGTTTCAAACTATACGTACGAGTTATCTAGTTTCTGGCTACTCTTACAGAAATATTATGAAATTGAGTAGGGATTCATTGCAAATATTTAATTTCTATGCGTCAAATCAATAATGAACTTCCGCTTTACACAATGCAACTTGTCAGTACCCATAATATATTTCCAACACAACCTTAGCTAAAAAAAATATATATATAAAAAAAATTGTAAGTTTAAGTGGTAAGTTAAAATTATAATTCATTTATAAACTTAAGTAAAATCCTGTGGAACCAGCTGCATGGCATGTTTTCTGCTGCAAACCAAACTGTTGACAAGTAATAAGGTAATATGATGTAATTCATTTTGTACGCAAAATTATTTACTTATATACATATTTATATAAATATATGTGTATGTTCAAACACCGGATATTATTTATTTTTATCACTTTCTAATACAAATACAATACTGTGCATAGAAGTAAAAAGTTAAATTTATAATATGCATTTCAAGTTTTATACAACCAGTTGAATATATTTATAATGCTCTTTCTAATAAATACAAAATTTTCGATACCAAACTCTAAGTTTACAAACAAATAACAGTACCTCCGTAATTAATTTCCTTATTACAACAGTTTAATTTCAATCCTGAACGTTTCTTTCTGGAGTATCAAACAGTGAACTGATATACAGATATTCTTTCTTTAATTAATTTTATACAAATAAATAAAACTCGTCAGTTATAATACAAAACAAAAAACCATAGCATACAGTTCTCCCGATAACGAAGATTGCTAACATATTTACACTCAGGATGGTACTCTGACATCAGTCAGTTCTGAAGTATATTCCGTCTTGTTTGCAAACATATCCTGGTTTGTTTTGTGACATTTACACAGCTTCATTCTTTTTATAAGGCTTTACATAATCCGGATCTCCAATCTCCATATTTTTGCTGTGACTAGGATCAACCAATTCAGGAACTATGCAGTCATTGTAAAACTGCATTAGTTGTTTTTCCATTTTATCTTTCCAGATAATGTCATCTCTGAATTTTTATACATTTTACTGGATGTTCTTTTGAAGCCCAGATGGCTAAGAGACAAAATTTCCTGTTGGTTATGTGAAGCTGCCCTTGAATCTGATAGTAATACTCATGATTGGTTTTCAAACCCATAACTTTACTATTGTTACTGCTGTAAGATAATGAACCTTGCCATCCAACATTGCTTTATCCAGATCAATGCCTGCTATAGGCTGTTTCCGGTAAAGTGAGCACTTTTTAAGGCTCTTCTAAATTTTTGCTTTTACCCAGTTTCTATCTTCTTGCTCCTTTTTAATATAAACATAGCAATGTAGCCAATAAACACAGTGTATACATTTCACCACTCTCAAAAGTTAATGCCTAAAGCTGCAATAAGATATATTAGTTGATGCCTATTGTGAGGGCCTTAAAAAGTGCTCACTTTACCGTGAATAGCCGATGATGGACATTTAACTTCTACTATTCCGTCCTCCCCAATCAAACCATCTGGTGTTGCTCCAAGGAACTGCAGATCTTTATCTATAAAAAGGCCACACTGCTGTACTGTTATATGCTCTTGCTTTTCAAGCTGCTGAAGAGCGATCGGTTCATTCTTTCTGCCATAGGCGAGTGCTGGGACATTGAGAATGTCGGGTAAATACATCATATTTTTCACCAAAGTTTTACAGCTGGTGTTAATCCGTCGGCGACATATTCTTCCAAACTTGGAAGCTGTGAGCATATTTCGCCTCCACTCCAAACCATTCACCACTGCCTGCTTGTAGGAGTGTCTCTCTCTCTCTCTCTCTCTATTTCTTTAAGCGCTTCATCAGTTTTTGCCATTGACTTAAATAAATTCCCCTTTTCTAACTGGAAAACGTCATGAGCAATATCAGGTTTTTCACAGTTTGGTCCATAGTTAATGTAGACCTGAGTGCTTTTGACGTATATTTGTTTTCGTAATAAGAGCTCGTCTAATGGTCTTCCGTTTTGCAGCCGCTTTTTGTTTTCCATGATCGAGAAACTTCTAACTTCTTCATAAATTTATTCGGGCTGTAGAAGTGTTGCCTAGTGTTGTGAGCAACAACTGCAGCAGAACATCGCACTTGATAAGATCTTTTTTAGAGCATTGTTGATCCGTTTGCCACCAACACATTTCGCAACAACTGAATTGAATTGCTCAACAACATTGCTTTCAACATAGTGTACGAGACTTCGTGAATTACAAGCCAAATACCGCACAGCTTTCATCATTTCCTCGTGTAACCCACAACATACTAGTTCACGCACAAGGTTTTTCTCCGATTCCTTAGAACCGGAACAAAAATATTTTGAACACTTTTCATGTTCCCCAAATACATGACTACGTCCATTTAAAATTTCAGCTTGGAGTGAGGATATTTTTCTTTCTAAGGGTTCGTCTCCTTTCTTCCGACGTTTTACAGCCTCCGTAACTGCTCTTCGCAACTTCAATACTTTTTATGACAGCAATTTTCTCAAAGTTGGGGAACCTATTTTGATTTGTGCTGAAAGAGTCCTAATTTTTGTGCAGTAGTTTCTCAAAAGATGATTTCGGCATTCAATCTTCCCCATTGTAGTATCGCTGTACGGTCGTGCCTCCAGGATTTTCTTATTACAGCTACTGTCACCATCTGGTATTGGTTTGCTGTATTTTACATTGTAATTTGACTGATTCATTTGAAAGCCTTCTACAACAATATTTGCTTCCATGCTGCTTGAGCTTCCAGTTCAGTTTTTATAGCAAGTATACAAAGGAATTTCTTTTTTTATCTGAAAATCGAGCACAAACGATGCAAAATTTGTTTCTTACTGACATGAACAATACTTTTTTGATGTGAAACCCTACTATTGCTGCAACACCAAAGAGTGCATTATACTTCTTTCGGTATGATAGTTTCGACCAACAGCCATATGCAACCACAGTTAAAAGAGGAATACAGTTTTCATCAACGTCTCCTCTTTTCACTGCAAGCTCAGCTTCTTCTTTCGCCGCATCCCTCATGCAGTCTAAGGCAGCTTTCTCCCACCCATCACAAACCCTGTCATGGACTTTAGAATATGTGTGCGAATACATACATGGAATACGAATACTAGTACATATTTCTTCTAAATGAGAAAAACCATCTCCCACACTCATTATTCCAACAACAGCTCTAGAATTTACATTCATGTGTGTTGACGAAGTATTTGGATCTTCAGTATGCATGGTAAACTTTCCATTACATATGCTGCACTTAAAAAAAGAGTCGACTTAAGTCCTTTTCGGATTTCTTTTACGAACTGTAAATTATCAAGTGAACACCCGAAAGCAGGGTTGTAATTCCCAAGTTCTACCATCTTTCTCAAAATATAATTTATTTCTACAATACGGTCTCCTTCCAGTGTTTTGGCTTCTGCTGTATAGTTGGGCTTTTTGTTTTAGAGTTATCTTCTTCATTGATAGATGTCTGGTGTGTTTGTTCTTTTACTTCACTTTTTATTGTTTTGTTTGCATAAGTTTCCATCTCATTTGACGTCTTGTAAGCTTTATCTTCATAACTCGATGTCTTGCTGATAAGTTCTTGTACTTCATTACTTGACAGCTTGTCTGCCCGAGCTTCTGTTTTACTGTTTGATGACTTGTTAGCGTGATCCTTTTCATTTTTTGATGCCTTCTCAGAGAGATCTTCTGCTTCATAGTTTGAGATCCTGTTAGTATGAACTTCTGCTTCACAACATGAACTAGAACATCCGCATGGCTACTTATCTTCAGCGAAAATTCCTGACAGCTGTAAGTTAACAAAACAAACTATTATAGGAAACAATGGTGGCGGCAATTGTAAACCATACTTTTACGTTACACATAAACATCTCCGATTGGTTTTTTTTTTAAATCGTATAATCGGCTAATTTCAATATGATGGATTGTGGCGTTGGGGGAAAGCTCAGTAAAACCTAACTTGGCCAATACATTAGCCATCAGAAGAGCACCCGAGTCTTTGATTAAAATTGTAGAATGCTGAGTGTCACACATTAGCGCTATAAAAATATGTAACTTGTGTCAGTCTTAATGTAAAATCATGAAACAAGTAGTTCTGTAAATACAAACATCGATGTATTAACCAATTAGGAATACTTCGAAAACACTTTTATCTTATTTAGAATGGTTCTCACTTTAATTTCGAAATGATTTTCTGTGCACATTTAAGAACGTATTTTAACGACACATGATTCATTTCTGGTACCTTCTGATTACAGTTTACATTTATGTATTTCATATTCAGTCTGTTCACTATTTCAGGGAAACAGGAACTTAACTATAGTGGACGGAGTATGCATGCCAGGTAACAGGTAAACTTCCCATAATGTGTGATGTGCTACACGAAATGTTCAGTGTTTCCACCATGAGCGTCAACAAAGCCCTGTAAACATCTTTCAATAGATGATCACGTCCATATGAATACGTCATTGTCAGGGGTAAAAGATCCAGAATGTGTTCCAGTACGAAATTTAACAGTGGCAACAGGTTATCTGGAAACCAATGCCATCCTACATCCCTTCCATTTCTTATGAGGTTATGTGAAATCTTTGGTTTACAGATACTCTGTTGCCAGTGCTAAATTCCTTCCGCAACGCATACTGGATCCATTACCGCCGACCAGGAGCGCATACAGAATTTATTTTGAAATATCTGAAGCAAAACAGTGACAAATCATCTGAACAAGATGACATTTTACGTGGTGCACAGCAAAACGTAGTGTTACATACACATTTATGATCATAGCGCTGACAGAGAACTATGTCCGTATGTTGAATATGTACATAACTAATTCTAAGCATTTGTGGCATATATCAAAGTGTCCACGGAGGGGGTCGAGGTCCGCGTGTGTGCGGTCCTGTCATCGACCACAGCGCATTCATACGGCGTGGTCGTATCATAAAAGATGTTTGCAGGTCTCTGTTGACTCCCATGGGGGACACGCTGAACATTTCGTATAGAACTTCACATACCATGGGCACTTTACCTGGCATGCATACTTCGTCCACCGTACAGAGTTTTTTTTACTTTGGAAGGCGATTACGCGCAGGAAAGCTGAATCCGCCATAAAGTTTACTAACATTTTTTCCCCTTCAAATAAAACATACTTTCTATCCTGTAATGAGCGCCCATATTTATTTCCGAACGACCTATATATTGCGCACACAAGGTAATGATTTACTTTAAAAATTATAAACGAATAGTGCGGAAAATAAAGCATCTGTAACCAAATATCAACAAACCATACTCGCCATGAACCACAAAAAAAAAAAAAAAAAAAAAAAATCCTAAATGTAGCTCAATATGATTAGCTTACAAAAGTAACCCAGAATATGACCAAAAGTGTTGCTGAACCCAACGGAACGTGTACAAATTTGATCAAATGTTAGCAAACTTTTCCAAAGATGCGGAGTAGGCCTAATGTTTAAAGTTTCCCATTGATACCGAATGTAGCTATACAGTTGAAATAAAACAGGTTTTATAACTGTTCACTTTTAATGTTATTTAGTCCTATTTAATTTTTTTTATTTTCCCCCCTTCATTGAAATTTCAGTACTGGTATCAAAAGTCTATTAATTATAAAACCACAAAAGTTTTTTTCTGTAATATATTTATGAAAAAAGTAGGTTTATTAATTATGACATGAGATATTAATTTTATTAAATTGATAATAATCTTTGCTTGCAAAAATATATGGTATCTTAGGTCCATTTATGAAGAACAATGATAAATCGTTACATTGTGGAATTATTCCTACAATTAAAACGCGGTAAGTTCAATTTCATCTTGTTCAGCAAACAAAAATTTAGAAATGTGAGAAATGTAACACGAAATGTTGAAGTTTTCTATAAATTAATAACTTAAAAGTTATAATAGGTTCATAAAAAGTTCAGCATCATGCTGTTTTCAAAATATATGGAAAAAAAACTAGTTAAAATTTCTGAAATTCTAATGTAGCTGTTATTTAGCGTTCAAATTTATGTAAATAAGCGTGACAAGACTAAACAGGTAGCATGCCACTTTTTAGGCAATTACTATGCATTTTTCGTAAGCTAAGGGTACTTGTTATTAGGCCCTACTATTTGAGGAATATTTGTTTACCGGATGAGATAGTTCTGTATAAAATTAGTGAAAAATCATTCCTTGCTGGAAATATATTTTACCCGGAAATAGAACATTCCATTATATCTTTCAGTTGCGCAACAACGCTACAACATACCTCGCGTTCGTAATCCGTGCCAGAACTACTTTTTTGGCTACTCAGTGGTGGTGAATATCCACTCCCATATTGGTCATTCTCAGGTCCTGAAGTAGTAGCATCCAACTGTTTCAGAGTCGCAAATGTCCTGAAAATTAGTAGATACGGACGATACTACACATATAATATTCGACCTAGTTATTATGATGATGTAAACAGGAAAAATATTTCTAAGGACTTTACTTACAAAACTACATAAACTAATCATAGGAATGCACCCGGTGAACACTAGTGTGACTGCGGTCATGCACATATAATATGCACGCCATAATGTGAATTATATTAGGGCATTTTACCTGCACTTAAAGAATGTAAACGATTATTAAAATACGTTGAGGTGTAGGGTATTCGGGCAAATGTAATTATATGTTGCAAATTCACTCACATTGCCACTCCGGTTTCTTCATATAGCACATGTTCGAGCTCATCTCTGTCTGAATATCGTGGATTTGAATAACTGCATCCTTCTTCCACTGGAAGATCCAAAATAGGTCTAAGGATTTCTTTTCCAGAACGTCCTGTGGTTTCTACGGCCATTCCTTGCAGCTTGAGTCTTTTTCTGTATAAAAAAAATTGTAATTTAAATGGGGAGGGGGGGGTGACTAGCTCTGTATTTCCACACATTAATTATTGGTTTTGGCCAGTGTACACGATGATCTAGTAGGTTATGTACACTGCGGAAAGAACGAAGAAGTGGACCCTCTTAGGGCAAAAGAAATTTGCCAACACATTCCCCTTTAAACCTATCTGAGGCTCAAAGGTAAAGGACTATCTATGTCACAAATATTAAATTTACAGCTATTTTTGGAGAGCTGTTCGCATACGAAAATTATTTTAGTTTGGTGTTTTTACTGTCAGCTTTTGGCGCTGAAACTTTCATATTCAATGTCACTTTGATACAATGGCATAAAACTTATTTTCGTTATAATACCAAAGGATAAATAGGTTACACAAGTCCGTTTGAGGCAAGCTATCTATTTTAAGACTACGCACAAGTTCACCGCTTTTCACGCAAAGGGGAGTTGAGAGGTCTGAACGATTCTTATCACATGGTCTTGAGAGCCGACGGGGGATGAATGAGGTGAACTTGGTACAGCACCCGGATTACAATGGTGCAGAAGACAAGAGACCCCCCATAGGACCCGCCGACCAGCAGCATCGTCCAGACGCGGTTCCCACGTGCGGGAATGGCATCGCCGGGAATCGAGCCCGGGTTTCCTTTGTGAGGCGAGCGTAATGGCCGCTAGACCCTGGCGTCGCGGCCCACACGCGAAGGCGATGTGATGTGTGATGTACATGCAAGTGTCGGTTTAATTGCTGTCTTACTATAGTATATCAAACACGCACAATGCTACCAAATAGACGGCCTCACAGGCCTAGGCTCGTTGTGGTTAAACCAGTTGCCTCCAAAACGGCGAAATGAGTTCCGTTTCCAGAGAGGACGATCCAGATTATCGTAAGCAGGGGGTGGACACACTATAGAGCACAGCTGAATATTACGTTTTCCAATTTTTGTACGCTAAATCGAACCAAACAGGCCAAAATTTTTATAATAAACTATAATAATGTTTATAAAATCTTTACTTATGTAAATAAGTTAGTTGTTTATGACGTACGTCATAATATTATGTACGAAAGTATATTTACATTGCAATTTAACAAATGAAAATAGCGCCGGCGCAGCGCCGGTGACAAGAGGGATAAATGGGAACGGATGTACTGGGCCCGAGCTGAAGGATAAAAAAAATACGTGAATTTACATTGATACACGCCGGAAATGTTAGTAAAAATTTATTATTGTGTGAACTAGCCAAGTGTCTTTACTATGTAGATCTACTAAACTTTGAATTCAAATTTATTCTTAACAATTCGCTACCACGAAAGAAGATATGCTATTTGTATGTGTTTCGTAATCATGTAGATGTAATATCAAACGACACCACACGTTTTTCAACGCAATTGTTAAAGTCTATCCTCATACACAAAATTGGTGAGAGGGCAGGGCAGAAGGGGCCCACGAAAACCTAAGCGTACTGGGCCCTGAAATTTCTGTCGCCAGCCTTGATTTCTCTACTTTCAGAGCGGTATTCATGGAAGATATAAAAATGGCGTGGCATGGCTGCAGGAAGTGCGTGTTGGAGTGAATTTTAGAGTAAATAATACATTTTCCACCACAGCATCTGTGTTTTATAATGATAGATAGTGTATGTTATGTTGAATTAATTTTGTTAAATAGTGTTGCAATGGTTTCTGAAGGATTTTTGATATATTGCCTAATGTGTATGTGGTTTACTAATTCCTTTAGTCCGTGCGTTTGTCTTTTTGCGTTTGCACCACCGAACTTAACTATATTTGCTCGTTTGTAATAAAACGTGTATTAGTTGTAATAATTACTATTTTTTTTTATTTCGCGTTTAGTAGCCAGTTTTACGTCATATTGTATATCGCCATTACGGCGAAAATGATAGAAGCTATGCTCGATGAAAATATCCCCACAAAACCCTGAACAAGTTGAAATATATTTTGTTGACTCGCAAAGTTAAATAATGTAATGTACAAATAATTCACACTATAAAATCAACATAAAAATTAGCGTATTTTATAACTATCAAACACTTTGAATCAGAAATAGGGCAGCAAGGACGCTGTACTTTGGTTGCAAAAAATGAAAATTTCCGTACTGTTTCCTAAAAATGTTTGAACAATATTTTTACGTTAGATGCAAAAAAAGCTAAGCCCTTTGTTTAAACAAGTTATAAATACCGATGAGGGTCTTAAATGACCTAAACTGCACCTAAATTTACTCTAAAAGAGAAGCAAATTTGACCAACACAAAATAGAATTAGCAATTTCTTAATAGCAATCATCACAAAAAAAAACCGATCAATGAATAGCATCGAGTGCCCATTCTTTACTAGTAGTTTATTTACTCTGCGATGGTAAGTAGGAAACGTCTAGGACATTGACGTTGACCGATTGGTTTACTTGTGGTTCATCTGTTTCACACACACACATTACATTTTACAGCTGCTCCATCCACGCCTTATTTCATCGTCGTTGCTGTTTTCGACCTCTTCTAAGCGCCGCCCAAATTTATCAACCTCACTCACTATAATACAGCTTACCTTCCGTTTCTGTATACTTCTGTGAAAGTAGCTTTCCTTTTCTTCCGGTGCGCACACAGACGAAGACCTTTTTTTCCTTTTCTCCAGTCGGTTTTGCCTTCCATGCCTGGACAGTTGTTTTTATGAGAATACTACCTCTCTCGCACAGGGATGTTAGGTGGCAACTAAGAAATCTTGACATTGGCCTCAAAAACTGGTACTACAGACTAAAAACTGGTACGCCATGCCAAATGCACAGGGCATACGACAAAAACAACAAAATCCTTTTTTTCCCGTACCACGGATAATGTATCGTTTAATTACATTTTTTAATGTGCAAGCATTTGAAAGCATGCCAAAAAACCTTAGGTACTACATCACAGCTTATTTGCATTAAGATGGTAATATTGAAAATGTAGCGTTTTATTTCTGGATTTGACTGTGAAAAAAAAAAAAAAAAAAAACATTTTTATTCAGTTTGGAAGTGTATCTTTTAAAATTATAACAAATGCTGAAATATTGGTATTTTCGCATACCAGGACGAAAGTATCTTGGTACATGGTACAGCACCCTGAGAACGGGTATGTATACGAAGAAACTGTTGCGTCTAACAGCACTGCAGTCTCGAATGAATCTGCGGAGAAACTTGAAAATCGGCTTTACTCCTGCACATCAGGCGACCCCATTTCCTGTTCCCTTGAGAGGCCCAGCCGAGCAGTTACTACCACCTCTGAGGAATGTTCCCCTACCACAGCCTCAGGGGGCTCAGCTTGCCGCTGGCACGACCTTTCAACACGGACCTAGGTCGGCAGGGAGCAGCAGTTTGCAGTTGCAGAAAAGTTAGAAATATTGATACGTAGAAGTAAGATTCCTCGAGATCTAAAGCGAGGAGAATATGATTATTTTATTTCGTTTTATTCAGTAAAAAGTTCTCTACGATTATATCTAAGTAATTTCTTCTTCCGAGCCACGTGTCAAACACAAAAACCTTGTGAAATACAGTAAATTTACTTTTGTTTTAAACAAAAATTAATAAGTAACTCAACTTTTGTTTACAAAGAAGTGTAGAAACATTCTTCCTTTACACTTCCTTAAAATCTCAGTTTCCTATCTTTCTCCGATTGTGTGAAATTGTACTTCGCAAAGTACGATGACAATGTGTGTTCACTTGGGGGTACATAGGAGCCTTAAAATGTACGCAGGAAGGAACAGTGACTTTTTTCTAAGGTTGATTCCAAAAGTGCTCGCTGCTTTCTGTAAGGTAGGAAGCTGGCACGAAGTGTGAAACCTCTTGCCAGGCTAGAGGAACCTCGCAAGCTACCAGCAAGCTCGCGGAGGGGAAGGAAGGCAGCCCGGAGTGAAGGAGTTGAAAGAGACAAGAACCCTACAGAACAATGAGCAAGGCGTACAAAGGAAGATGCTGCTGTACGTGACAGCAATAGGCAACATGGAGGGGAGCCCGGGGTCCACAGATCGATCACAATCGCTCTCGTCACTAACACTGGCCACTGGCATGGCGCACAGGTCTGCACTGGGATTCTGTAACTACCTTTCACCTCGTTTCGAACGATTTCTGGTATTTCGACCCAGTTCTTATTTCGATCGAAAATTTTAGTCGTTTTCAACATGGCAGAGGGATGTATGTATGTATAACACTATATATACCATTATCCATTATATTGTAATTTTGGATACAGATTCGTTTCACAAAAATAACCTGTAATTCATATACATAAGTAATAGTTACGTTGCTGTTCAATGATAGCGCTAAAGATAATAAACTATTCTTTACTCTAAATTTTTATTTGTAATCACATATGATTGTAAATTATTAAAATGGCTAAGTATTAATTTATGAAACATAGTAAGGTTCAAAAAGTCTACTTTTTAAAAATAAAGTACTTTTCTTTAACATTATGCACATTACGCCAGTATGCTTACACTATTTCAGAATATCTGTACAAAATCGTATTATATTCTAAATAGGTACTACTAACTTCAACACTTGAAAATACCTATAAATAAATACTATAGAGACTAATACCGGACAGCTGGCGATTTTCCGTGCAAAGAGAGATTGCCTTGTGCTCTACCGGCTTGAGGTGACGACGCATTTGTTTACATTTACCGTCATGCGTTTTAGGCTGGGAATTGCTTATGTTTTATATAGTTTTAATGATTTTAGTGATTCACGTTCATTGAATTACCATGGCAGGTGGCATTTGCATTGTGTATAATTGTTTGCTAGACTATTAGTTCTGCAAAATCTATTACATTTTCGGATTTGCTTTTCCGCTAACAAATATCTTTGTAAAAAATTTTACTCGTTATTTCCAGCACATACATAACATGAAACAAGTTTCCGACGCTTGACATTCATGTTCTGGTATAAACACTTTACTGAACAAAACCTTACTTTAAGATTGAAAAAAAAAGCGTGGTGCAGGCAGATCCCAACTTTGCCGGACCCCCCCCCCCCTTCCCAAAAAAAAAAAGAAAAGAGATCCAACACTGGCCAGTAATACAATATATATGGCGTTAATATGTCCTTGATTTAAAAAAAGGGTAGTGATAAATATTTAGGATTAATTTTCCTTTGTTTGGGACTACAAAGTCGTGGATCACAAACATATAATCAGCACAACAACAGCTTTCAAGGAGCTAATTTCCTAAAATATTTTACTGCGTGGGAACTAAAGCCATTTGTTCATTTTAAACTTTTGATACTCTTACGCTGGAGATGTGCATTAAATCGGAATTTAGCTAGAGAGAGTACTCATACTTGCTAAAACAACAAATTTAGTTTTATCACGTTTTATTTTTGTAATGAGGAAGGTCAGTACTGTTGTTTTAGAACATAATTCTTATAAAAAAAATTACCAAAACAATAGTATTAATTCTCGATAGACGTTACGAAACATTACGTCAAAAACGTATGTGTACTGTAGGTTAGACATTGGGCCTAGTGAGGAAAAGCAAGCATTTTTAATGTATTTCTGTAGCATACACACATGTACAAAAATTGAAAACAAATCATGTTTAATCACGGTGTGTTCCAGATCTTGAGATGCGCCCTGAACATTACAAGATAAATTTTACAGTTATTATATTAAAGATTGTAGAGTTCACTTATTATTCGAGATTTCCGGGTTTAAATACCGCCTTTAAAAAAAATCGAAACTACTCTAGACGCATTAAGACACCTGGACTACAGTAAAAAATAAAAAGAAAAATGTTCCAAACAAAATACTTTCTAGGAATACTGCATTTCGTGGACAAATGCACTCGTTATGTCCACTGTGCGTATACACAGATTCAAAGTTCGCGGGTGTTTGCCACCTCAAGCCGCTAGGTTCGCTGCTGCTGCTATTCACACGCTCGCCCGTGTTGTTCGTATACAGCTGTCCGGTATTAGCCTATTGTATTTGATACAAATATGTGGTAAAGAATATAAATTCTGATTGGCAGCTGATTGCCAAGATAATGCACTTTCATTTTCTCCAATGGCCATCCAATGTTACCACATAGTCATCAGAGAAAGCGACCGAATCATCTTGTACCATTTCGATAGACTTGAAAAAAGTTACAGAATCGCTATCTCACAAACCGATCGAAATTTAACTCGATCGAAATCGAGACGAGAAGTTGAGTTACAAAGTCGAAGCACAGGATCGGTGGGCGGCGGATTCTCGCTCGATTTACGTTTCAACGTCACGTGTCTAAAAGAGATGCAGTCTCCTAGGATTACACGATTTATTTCGAAAAACGAAAACTTCACTGGAACATTGATTTACGTCGTTGAATACGACGGAGTTGCTTGCATACTTACTGGGAATCAAATACTAACCTATACAGAACTAAACACTACTGGGATCAATCTCGCAATTTACTTATTATGAAGAGGAACAACTAAGCTGCCTGAGTTTTGATGTCACCGCTCAGTGCACCAATCGACACTTCCTGCGAAACCGAGCGTGTTTGGTCATGAGTACAGCCGCAATAATTTCGTGTTATAATATTGTGGCAGACTAGGCGTTATAAAACTATATGCGTTGGTTTTGTGTGTGTCACGCCCCGCAGGACTCTGCAGCAGTATGCGCTAGTTTAATTCCTATCGGCCGACTCGGAAAGGTGAATGTGGCAGTGGCCAATGAGAAAACGAGACCGTCTTAAGAATGTATACGACTATGAAGTCATACCCACGAGGAAGTACACTTGACTCGCATTCGTGAGGTCGCTGGTTCGATACCAGCGAATATACAATATTGGTAGATTTTCTCCCTCCCAAGTGGTTTCCAGTCTACGCTGCTGTCCTAGTTCTGGATTCATCACACGCACAAAATTTCTACTTCGGCTCTGAGACAGATGCGGACAACTCTGCTCTCCTCTGCGGATATCATGTTCACGGACACAAACCCAAACAAAAACTGGGACCTCCCGACTCCCTCCCTCCCTCATCGCTCCTCGTCACTTGCGAGAATGTTATCGATCAAATTGTCTTGCTTCGTATGTTACGTAGTTAATTTAGTACCTGTAGTAATAATCAGTCTACCTTTAGGGTGACATTTTCTTGATACTTGATTCGTGAATACTACCATACCATTCTTAATATTGTACAGTCATACCAGATAATTACATGGAATTGTTGGAATATGTATAGTATTATAGATTGTTATATTAGCGTAGTGTACATCACATTATACGCTATTCACGGTAAAGTGACCACTTTTGAGGCCCTAGTTACTTTTTCCTTTCAGCCATATTCTATCCTTTAACCTCATTTTTACATAAATACTACCATCTAAGTAGTAAACACAGTGTGTATATTTCACAGCACTCTAAAGTTAACATCTAAGGCTAAAATAATATATATTTACTGACTTATTCCAAATGAGAGGGCTTTCAAAAGTGGTCACTTTACCATGAATAGCCTGTACTAAAATTGCACTGTACGCCATTTGGGGTCCTAGGCATGAAGGAAACCTTACAAAAATCGAGAGGAATGCAGAAATTTGGGCGGCTCTTAACATCGCGGAGTTGAGAGCCGATGATGAGGGTGAAGCGAGGAATGGAGCGGCGTCGGAATGCAAGGGCGGCGAGAAACGGGAGACTCCCGAGAAATCCCGCGGACTAGCGACCTCGTCCGGCACGATTCCCATATTCGAAAATCCGGGAGTCAAACCCGGTTCGCCTATGTGAAAGTACTAAAAATTGAGAAGATAGAATTAACCCCTTTGAATAAACGCGCTGTTACAAATTATATATATATATATATATATATATATATATATATATATATATATATATATATATATATATATATATACACACACACACACACACATATATATATCGCGATACCGATTTCGCAAGGACTAGAGCTTCCGGATGTGCCCACGGAATTACTGTAGTAGGGGTGGGAGCATAGAATTTTCGCAACGGTTTCCAACACACACCGGGGCACGGCATCTGGCAAGGTCCCCCATGCTCTGTGACGCGTACAGACACCCACGATATAAGCCGGGCTTGGACTGTTACCAGCATGACGTCTATTTATACAGCAGATAGCCGCACAACAAACACAGGTTACACAGGCGATGAGCCCCACTTCCAGTTCGAGGCAAGATAAACAAATACTGGCTGTGAAACGCTTTAAATACGCGATTTGATAACACGCGGTTGACACGTGCGACGAGAGCAGCACAAGGTAACCATACTGTAACAATTCTGGTTACAGTATTATCACTAAAGGCTCTTCACGATAAGTTTATCACTTTTGAAGTCGACCTTAGAAAAATGTCAATATTCCTCCCTGCATATATTTAAAGGACTCACTGAGTGGCATGCGCCCAGTAAAGTTGATAACGATGGATGGGAAATAATTCCATATCTTAACGTCAAATAAAAAGTTAGGTAACCATTTGTGATATCAAATTATTTCTTTCGCTTTGTGTTTTTTAGTGCTTCGAATTGTAAAAATGACCATATTGGTTAAATATTTACTTTTCACTTGACCGATGCATGAATAAAGTGACGAGGCCCATGATAATGTTAATGTTACATAAGGCGGAAGAATACACAACGTGCATACAAGTATATCTTAAGCAGGGCTTTCAAAAGTTCTCATTTTGCAGTGAACAGCCTATACACCAGGCTTATTTTGGCTATACATATAGGATAAAAAAATAGAAGGAAATTCAGGGATTTTGTTTTGTACACAGTTCCTTACAAGACCATGTTCATTTTCGTTATCTCTATAACATAAACTTCACCATTACCATAAAAATGTTGTAAACTATTTAAGAATTTACATCAAGAAAACAAGGCTGGCTACAAATCTGCGTTACTCAGGAACTTCTGTTACCCTCTCGCCAAATACATGCATGCACATACTGCGTTGTAAATTTACTTATAGTCAGAAGAGAAAAAGCTCATTATTTTGCCTTCGTCGCTTCAGCATTAAACTCACCCCGACCACAACGAGTAACAACATTCTTATTCATCGCCCAACGAACGGAACTGGCATACCATGCCTGAGAACGCAGATAACATTACCATAGCTGTTAGGTGAAGATGAACGCCGCTATCTCTACAGAAGTTCCTAGGCAGATGCCGATCCATAAGATACTGCATTGGTGTGGAATGCTCGAGAAATCCATGGCGTGTGACAGGAAATCGCCGGGCAGCCGAAACTGGCCTTCCTCAGGAGTTAAGGGGCATCCCTAGTAAAAGAATTTAAAAGTCTGAAGTAAAACAGGTTTCACACGATGCAAGATGTGTGCCAAACTTGCTCGAGGTGTCCACCTTGCACGAAAATTTCTCGCACAAGTTCGTGTGCAAGGCACATCTTGCACAAAATGAGGATACAGAGCCGGTCCTATTGATCCTTGTATGGTGGTCATGTGACCTGTTGTAACATCAACCATAGAGTAAAAGAATATCATAATCCGAAGTGTGCGAAGAGGAATACAGGGAAATAAAACATTGCTGGAAAATAACTTTAAACCGTAGATTGGAGTTCAGACAGTTTGTTGACAATAAAATTAAGACAATTATATTCTAGAGGAATGGCTTTGAAACTAATACCTTGTTGAAGTAAGCAATTTCATGTTTTGTATTATAATATCATGGCTGTTTAAGTACTAACCAGGAGGATCCTTTATATCTGCGTGTGAACTCGTTTTGCACGAAATTTAGTTGGCATTCTCGTACGAAAAATTTTATACGAAATCTTACGCGAAATACATCTTGCCACGTGCGAAGCCTGCATTACGTGCGGGCGTAAGGAAGTATTGCAATGGCGATGAACAATAGCACGAAGAAGCTCCGCGTGTGTTCCGTTTCCTCAAAAATTTTTAGCTGTGGCTGCTGGGATTTAATACAGCTATTTTTTCAGAAAAGGTACAGCGTTGTCGCGCAAGTTTGAAACGCTGTTTTACAGAAGAATAAATAACTTAAACAGAGGCCTACTTACAGCGATTTTCGCCGACATTGGCACTTTTTACACGATGACGTTTATGTTTCAATAATCTAATTTATGAATGGGCAATAAAATATCGACTCATTTCTGTTCTGAAAAAAGATTAACATTGAATGAAATATTCCATAGATTTTTAAAAATTAGAATAAGCGACTGCTTACTATGACACTCATATGACAACTAGGGACTTATTCCAAATGAAAATCAGTACCTACCGTACAAAAAAGTTACTGCCCCTGCCTGCATATATTTTAACGGGCGCACTGGGTGACATACGCCCATTGAAGTTGGTATTGATAGGAAAAAAATAGTTCCATAACTTAACGTCGAGTAAAAAGTGTTAGGCAACCATTTTTGATTACTTAAATTATTCATTTCGCTTTCTGTTTTTTTATTTTTTTATTAATATATCGAAGTGTAAAAATTACCAGATTTGTAAAATATTTTCTTTTCTTATCATTCCACAGTTTCACTTGACTGACGCGTGAATAAAGTGATGAGGACCATTACAATGTGAATTTTACATAAGGCGGAGAAATACAGAACGTGCTTATAAGTAGATCTTAAGCAGGGCTTTCAAAAGTTCTCATTTCTACGACACGACGAAAATGGCAACATGGCAAGAATATCTTCCATGCGACTGCTTGAATTTTCGGAGTCATTTACAAGGCAATTATAGAATAAATTACTTCAAAATTCCCCACAACCTTTTTTTTTTTCTACCACATTTAAATATTACGCTAAAGTGCTACATGGTATAAATGTAATTCTATAAGTTAAATCCGGCAAAATGGTAAAAATAATTTTTCCCTTGCGAGTTGCAAACGCCCCACTGTCGAACTATTTCTTGTTAGAACGTTGTACGCCCTGTTTGTAGCGCTGCACGAGACAAAAATAGAAATTTTTTTCTAATCCAAACTGCTGGTTGTGAGACAGTCTCGTCGTGCTGACGCCAGAAGTGTCATTTGTTTATTTGTTCGGTTTCAATTGCCGTGTGGTGCTTGTCGGAGCTGTGCGATATCGGCACAAGAGGACTACAACAGAGACACCGTCGCTAAGTTCACTCGCATTTTATAACACTAGATCCTGCCACTACAAAAGTTCTGTTCGTAGGTCTGTGCGGGAAGACTAATAATTGTCACTTAAGGAAAAAAAAAAATCTTACTGTGGGCATATCCACTGAATAACTAAATCGTCGCAGAAAACCCTGACGATGTCATGGACACACAATACTGAAAACAAGCCAAGATTAGCTGTAGTAAACAAGTATAATAGATATTCTTAGAAACTCCCAAAAGGAATCTAGTCAAGATTTAACACACGAAATGAGACAAGAACAACAGAACAATTAACCAAACGAACGAACAACGAAGTCAGAAGTAAACACAAAAAACCTCAAGACAGCACAAAGAGGACAACACATCCTAACACGGATGCGATACATAATTATTTGCACAAAACTAGACGACACGTTGATGACAAAACGCAAGCACACAGTTGGTTTGCTTATAGGTACTACTAGCGACATTTCAGGAACTGACATCTGTTCCCATCCTCAGGCAGAATGAATTACGTTTAATTACTCATCCCCATTGCAAGAACCTTTTAAAGAAAACACAGTAGCTATAACATTACATCGCCCATTCTCTAATGCCCGGTTGCACCAATATCTTCCCCGATCCAAGATCGAATGATCCTAGTTCCGAACCAGAATCCAGTTTGATCTTGGTTCCAATGTAAAAGTGTTGCACCAACGAAATGTTATGATTCTGGATCTCCGATTCGTCGATCTTGGTTTCAAAGTGAGAGATCGAGATTAAGTGCGAGACAAATTTTTTCTATTGATTCGTCATATATGACGTCATGGGAGTAGGCGTATTTTTCATTATAGATAGAACTAGATGTGCAATGTTTTATCTGTTTTAAGTGAATTATTCTTGTACGAATTTTACTGAATAATATTCAAGTGCGTATAATGTTGGTGTATTTTCAAACTACACTGTGGGCGATGGCTACTTCCTCGGATCGAGATTTAGAACCGCCAATTTCGGTGGTTCGTAATGAACTTCATCTCGAGCTCCAGTCCAGCTCTGAACTCTAATGGTGCAACAGTTTTCTGTGTCGATCTTAGATCCGATCTCGGATCGCGTTTTGAACCACGATAGTGCAACCGGTCATAAGAAAATCAAATACCTCCTCCCCCCTCTTTTTTTTGGCAAATCACAGGGGCTAAAAAATGTTAAACTTTAAGACTCATATCCCGTACAGGATATGACTATACAGTCCGAATGGTACATATTGGCAGATACGCCCAAAGCGATTGGATACGCCACATTTTGCTGGAACCGGAGCCACTGTTCAGTGATTTGCAGGGTTTGGGGGAGTGTTCACTGACGCACACATGGACGTAATTCCATAGAAGATTACTATAGGCTGTTCACGGTAAAGTGAGCACTTTTGAGGCCCTTGTTACTTTTTCATGTCAGCCCTTTTTTATCCTTTAGGCCTAACCACTTTTTAAAAATAAATATTGCTATGTAAGTAATAAATACAGTGTGTATATTCCATCGCATTCTGAAGTTGACGTCTAAGGCTACAATAAAATAGATTTACTGTCTATTCTTCCAAATGAGAGGTTTTCAAAAGTGCTCACTTTACCGTGAATAGCTTATACTCATTTTTCACAAAAAAAAATTAAATAAAAGATAAAAGTATCATTTAACTCTTGTTAATGCATTTTATTCCTGTTAGTATAATGTTGCGTCAAGTTATTTACCGTTCTTTTTGTGTTTTTTATAAAGTAATTAAATAACGGTTTGTACTTTTCAATTAATGTAACCCAATTCAATGAGTATATAATTATTATTTGTATTTGGTGTAAATGGTTAGTTGAGCACTTCTGACATCAGCCTTCGAATAATGTCATTGGCCAGTCAGTGTCAAGTAAACATTTGTGAATACTGAAATTACGACTTATACTTTCGTGCATTAAAAAACAAAAAGCAAAAGAATTAGGATATTTTTAAAATATCTTCTTTTGTGATAATTTTAAAGTTTCACTTGACCGACGCGTGAATAAAGTCGGGCAGGCCCATGTCAACGTTAATTTTATATATAGTGGAAGGATACAACAATCTGCTCGACAGTTATATTTACGCGGGGCTTTTAAAAATGCTCAGTTTACTGAGAACAGCTGATACATTTCTGTATTTTGACTGAAGAGGCGTCAATCCCGTGTCAAATTCACGATGTTACGATCATATGGAAGAGCCCTAACTATGAATCCACACATGAACCCGCCAGCACAACTTTAGAATAAAACCAGGACACCAAGGATTGCGTCAAAGTGCGACAAGGACAAGCAGTCCTTGTAACCCCCTCCACCAACCAGGGGAAGAGGCCAGCTATGTCAAAACGTTAAATAACTCACCGAAATAGGCTGACGCGAGGCGCGCCGCCGCATATTTCTACGACCGGCCAGACTACAGGGAAGATCGCAGCCATGGGTATGTCCGTCATACGTCATCCGTACAACTAGAAACACCCTCCGACATCATGTCTTGGGTGAGGACTGTCCAACATAGATACATATAAAGAAATAAGGTGTGTGGTGCTCATAACTTGAACTGTAATAATAACTTAATATTAATTAGAGTAGCTCCCCGTTACAGTAACTCTTACAGTGTTGTATTGTCTGTGTCACTACCATGAATAAAACCATTCATTTGTAGATAAACCCTACCATATATAGCTACGGAACCTAAACCCCCTAGTTTATGAATAAAATGGCCTTCTTTCGTTATACTTATAATAACATGCTGCATCGCGTGGCACGTGGTAAAGGGAAGCACAAGTCACCAACGGCGGCCATACTCCACATTCTGACAAGACAGTGTTACGCGATAAGGCGACGCTTATTTCAAAAACACGCCTGTCACTTGTCAACCTCCCGTTATCACTTTGCACGGGAAACTAGCACCTGTCGTTTCAGCCTGTACGAGGGTCTCAGAGCCTTGCGGTAGGGTGTTCTCACGCTGTACTTGTGAATCAGGTTGGGGCTTTGGCTGTGGTCAACTCAGGTGCTAAACTGGAACACCTGCGATGAGAGGGCGTTATGCCTCTCCACCAAACGAAATGGGAGGTCGTAGCGGTGGGATGGCCTTTGTGGCTAAGAGAGCTATGTAGAAATACCAACGTACGATGGCTGAGAAGCCCTAACCTTATGTCGACGGGAAAACCAAGAGCGCGGACGAAGATATGGACGGGTGGAAGTTCCATTTCATTCCGCGCAACAATTTACTGTATCACAGGATCTGCCTGCGCAAATAAACTATACTGTAACGGTATCCCGCGTGTTGCGAAAACCCCAGATAATCTCAAAGAAGAGAGTTTGCACTGAAAATACCCCTGATGCCACTTTCAGATACCAGGGACTTGGATGTGTATTAACTGACCTCGAGAACACGAGAAAGTGAATGAAGTCTCAGTTCTAATGTATGCAGTCACAATTACTCACTAAAGCCCAATAATTAAACGAGACAACTGGTGAAGGAGTGCTGCGTGCATGTCGCAGTTAGATGTAGTGCAATTGTGTGACACCGCCTTCCCCATCGGAACGAATACAATTACTTTATTTGATGCTAGGGAGTGTTGGCAGTTATCAGTAGTGAAACTAGTAGTCTGGATACGATCAGGAGAGTCTGACTTCTTCGGTTAAGAGGGGAGTGGAGAGGTTTTTTTTTTAGAGAATTTGGCACATCTGGTGCTGCAAAACGCGCCCATTCGCAAAATTTAGTTTTAAAATCAATTATGTAAGTATTAACACGCACAATATACATATAAACATATATTTGATCACAAAATACTTATAATATAGCTATTAGTAGTAACATCATATATAATGTACTGTAACTATTTTTAGTAAATATAGCTAGATGAAGTATGAAAACTTAACACTGTTTTCGCCTTAGTCGCATTACTCGCCTCTCACCAAGGTGAACCGGTTTCGAATCCCGGCGGGGTCGCCCCCGGATTTTTGCACGCGGTAATCTTACCGTACGATGCCACTGGTCGGCGGGTTTTCTCGGGGATCTCCCGTTTTCCCCGCCCCTTGCACTCTGGCGCTCACCTCGCTTCACCCTTATCAGCTCTCAAGACCTCAATGTTAAGAGCTGCCAAAACCTCTTCACTCCACTACACTGTTTCCTTGTGACGCCCTTAGTGTGACTCGGGGGGGGGGGGATACCCCTTGCCTGACCCTCTATACGAGTCCAGTACGATACCAGAAAGACACAGTACCTAGTACTGGCCATATGATACACTCGTGAAGAATTAGGCGGGGACTTCATTGCACCAGCGAGGCCATACATTTATGAAGTTGCAAAATGTCTACGTTTGTGGACACAACACGCGAGAGGGTTTACGGCTGGGCGCGTATCGTCCTTAACACTTTTGACTGGGGCATACTTGCTGCCCTCAACGGTCTCCGCGTTTCCCTATACGAAACTTGGCTGGAAATGCTGGACTATGTTTTCAATGGTCGTTCCTAAAAAGTGGTATGGAAATAGCTGCGCACCAGTACGTTTCAGCAATGATACTGAAAGATTATTTGCCCGACACTTGTGGACCGGCTCACAGGCCGAGGTGGACCTGTCACATGGCCATTGAGATCACATTACTTAACGTGTTTCGATTTTTTTCTGTGGACAAAAGAGCCTCCCCGTGTGATACTACTACTGACGCGGATGAAAATCTTATTGCAAAAAAATCACTGAAACTGTTGCGGAACTATTCGTGAAATGCCTTGAATTTCTAAGCGTAATTTTATACCAGTTCCACCAGCGGACATACATTCGCTACCGTAAAATTCTGTCTTCATCTTCTACCTCCCATAAAAATGTGCACAGAGGTTTGCAGCATTCAGTATAACTATACTGTAGTCCTATAAAGCATTCACAATAAATTGGGACTTCGGTTACACTAGTGAGAATATAACAGTGGAATATAAGAATTCAAAACAAAATAAAAAAAATTAAGACAGGCACTGGTTCAATCAGAATACATTTCTAATCATTATTTAACCTTAATTTCAAAGAATACATTAAAAAGTCTCACCAAAGCATAGTTCACAATGATTTAGGTGTTATACCTGGTTCAGTTGACTAAAAATGTTTGAAATCAAAATCCGGGGAAAAACATAATGCCCATAAATACGCATATTAAGGTCACAAATGGCGTAATACTGGATTTTCATGTTTCTGAAAATTTCACCGTAACTTGGCATACGCATGGGTACAAGTCGCTTAAGCACAACAATGTAAATGTTTACATGTGACGGTTAATGGCATCGAAGAAGAAACTACGCTGAGCTTTCTAAAATGTTTTAGTTGGTTAGCCGTGAACCAATTCCAGCATGGATTTACACAGGAAAACTTAGTTCAGTACTGTACAGCATTATAAACGTCGCACTCGAGTCACTGCATCGTGCAACCTCTACCAACTAACCAATCTACCTTCACGGTGCGGGAGGCAGCGCGCGAGATTGTAGTGTCGGGGGGCGCTGGGTTCAAGTCCCGACTAAGACATAATATCTGTTACTAAACCAAATTTTAAGTCAGTTTCTGGGACGCTCTTCGAAAGCCATCACTGTTTTAAATCAATGGCTCCAAAAATAATTAAAATAAAACGAAGTCATTCATAAATTGCGCAAACATGAAGGAGTGGAAATTTACTGCTGGTATTTACATGAGAAATTTACAGATCGTAAGACTGCCTTAACCCATTCAGTCATCGTGTCGCCGATTGTGGACACGTTTTAAATGAATGAGTGTTATCACCAGCACTGTACACAACAAGGTATCTGAGCACAATACGTTGAGAGTCTTCCTAGTGGCTAACCTGATTTAAGACAAATTCCCATCCGCCATCTTGGATTTATGAAATTTTTGCTGCACTCTGGAAATACAGTTTTGTATCATGTTTTTTTGGAACGACAGAGCACAGAGCATTGCCTAGTGCATTGTCTGAGGTCAGCATTTCTTGATTACTCTTTATATCGTCGCCTTTGTAATCGTTCGCAAGAAATAATCTCGCGTTTCGCCTCGACAGTTACCAGCTAAAAATTAATAAATGTAGCGAAGGTGTGGCGGTTCGATAAAGTTTGGGAAGCTGTTATTTAGGATATGTCTAGCGGGAAATTTCAATACTCCTTCTGAAATAGAAGCTTTGGCAAAAAATCGATAAACCCAAGATGGCGGGTGGGAATCAACTTAAAGGAATTTTCTACACCTCTTTGACATGAATGATCTATGACTGGACTATTCACGGTAAAGTGAGCACTTTTTAAGGCCCTGCTAAATTTTTCCTTTAAATTAACTTCTACCTTTCCGCCACTTTTTAAGATGAACATTGCAATATGACTAATAAACGCAGTCTATATATTTCATCACTCTTAATAGTTAAGGGTGTGTGGGACATAAATTAAAACCAAATACGTAAATGGAGGTTTACTGGTTTTTGAAAGCCTACGTAGAAAAAAGTAAAAATGGCAATCCTAGATAATAGGTTTTGCCAACTTAACGACCAAGTATTTTGCAGTATCACTGTATCAATCTCGTATAATGTCTTGCGCTACGAAAACACAAAAATTGACGGCGTCATAAATATCTCGGCAGAATAACGTCATCCAGGTAAAATATTTGCTCTCGTAGTTAGAGCAACGATACAGAGAAGTTTTTACTTTCTATGTTTTCTCTATTGGTTTCCATAAAATTCCTAAAATACTATAAAACTCAATATCATTAATTTTATGTCCCGCGCCCTCTTAACATCTGAGATTGTAATAAAATATATTTATTACGGGTTAATGCCTTCTGGGAGTGCCTTAAAAAGTACTCACTTTACCGTGAACAGTCTATATCACGCACGTAGCATATCGTTCATTGGCTGCGAGAGAAGTGCTGAAGTCAAGTACAGCGCATACCAAACAATTACGTGATTGCAACGCTTGATCTCGGAAATTGTGTGACCGAAGGGTTCAAATAAACAACATACTTTATTGACGGCGGCAAGTGCCTTGATGTACATCCGGCTCTCTCATACTATGACTAATGAGTGCCCCACCCGCAGTACCTGGAGGCGGCACGACCTCATCACAATGGTTCTCAGGTATTCGCCGGTACGTGGAACCTCAGAAGAAATGACTCGCGGATTTGATCTTCACCCGTTTCTCCACGTTCACACTTCAAGCTTCACGCATTCGTTCCGAACATTTTATTCCGCCACCAATAAAACTACAATTCGACAGCGTCAGAAATAAACGAACAGAAAGTGAACAACATTCAACAATATTCATGAATGTGTTATTACATCCCGAGATTGTTACAAGTGTTTTGTAGGACTGTTAAACTGTGAGAGAGGGAGGGAGAAAGAGAGCGCAATCAATTATTTTTTCCATATGGACTGTAGACTACAACGTATATGTTTGTCATTCATTCATATCTTCACATGTTCCTAAGATAAAGCCTTACATTGTTAACCAGCCTCCGTGATAATCTTCCATGCATTCGGCAGGAATTTGTAAAGGCTGTTCACGATAAAGTGAGCACTTTTGAAATCAACCTTAGAAAAAAGTCACTGCCCCTATCTGCATATATTTCAACGGGCTCCCTGAGTAACATGCGCCCAGTAAAGTTGGTAACGATCGATGGGAAGTAGTTCCGTATCTTAACGTCGAATAAAAAGTGCAAGGTAACAATTTCTGATAATTTAAATTATTTCTTTCGCTTTCTGTTTTTTTTATGCATCAAAGTGTAAAAATTAGCAGATTTAAATATATTTACTTTTCTAATAATTTCACAGTTTTACTTGACCGATGCATGAATAAAGTGATGAGGCCCATGATAATGTTAATCTTACATAAGGCGGAAGAATACACAACATGCATACTAGTAGATCTTAAGCAGAACTTTCAAAAGTGCTCATTTTAACCGTGAACAGTCTATAGAGTGCCTGTGAAACTGCTAATTAATACTACGCACTAGCAACGGTAAATCTCGCCCCAAGACATCTCAATAAGCACAACATGAACCTTCGATTATTCAGACACACTTAACTGGTCCAAATATAACTTTCCACACCCGGATATCTGGGTTTCAGTACTACATAAAAAACAAAATATTTCAGAACATCCATTCAAAAACTTTACAAATTGTTTCGGGTGACAATTCAACGTTGTTACTCCAAAACCAACAAACTCCAGAAAATATAATGTTCCAGGAACCACAAATATATTCACGGAACTTTTACTACTCATGCGAATAAAATGGATATAAAGCAAGGGACAAAATACCTCGATTGTTCACGCATTTGACTGACTTTGCAAAGTTTCGCAGCGACAGAAATAATGTTAGTTCAATATAAGTGGTTTTGTATTTTGGCATTGCCAGGAGAAGTATTGTAAATCCTTTAAAAAATTTCGCAGATCCTGAAGATCGGAATTTTACATCTAACAGACCCATGACGTCGATTTCCGCGAAGGGTTCTACACTTGGGGTTCGAAGACGTCAAATGTGGCGCGAGAGGTTTGAGTCGAGGTGTTTTTCGGTCGATGTAGAACGCCACGCCACGCCGCGCCGGTGAGGTCGAAGTGACGCGAAGATGCAGCAGCAGTGCGATGCAAAGGCGGCGAAAACTAGAGAAGCCGCCTGCCAGTGGCAACGTCCGCCAAGTTTCATGCGAGAGTCCGGGTGAACCCGCGGAGAAACAAACACGGTTCGCCTTGGCGTGATGCGAGTAGTCTAACCACTAAACCACCGCGGCCTCTCCGAAATGTGGCGGTGTAAGCAAGTGGTATCCGGAGTGAGTGAGTGAGTGAAGAAATTTGGGTGGTCTTGAGAATGAGGGTGAAGTGAGGTGAGTATGGAGCGGTTCCGGAATGCCTGTGGGAGGAGGGGGGGGGGGGGGTGATCCCAGAGAAAACCCGCCAACCAGCGGTATCGTCCGACTTGGGAGGCGAGTATTCTTAAAGGCTATTCACGATAAAGTCAGCTAAATTAACCTTAGAAAAAAGTTACTTTCCCTGCCTGCGTATATTTTAATGGGCGCACCGAGTGACATTCGCCCAGCAAAGTTGGTAACGATTGATGGAAAGTAGTTCCATATCTTAAGTCAAATAGTGTTAGGTCACCATTTGTGATAATTAATATTTTCTTTCCCTTTCAGTTTTCTTAATACGTCGAAATGTAAAAATGAGCAGATTTATAAAATAGTTACTTTCCTAATCATTTCACAGTTTCACTTGACCGACTAATGAATAAAGTGATGAGACCCATTTCATGATAATTTTACACAAGACGGAAGAATACACAACGTGCATACAAGTAGATCTTAAGCAGGGCTTTCAAAAGTGCTCATTTGACCGTGAACAGTATACCACTATTACGTTACCGCAGCCCCTTGGTACCAGGAGGTGGAGAAAGGGAATGGTTAAAGAAGTTGATGGTGATCGGGAATGGGGGGGGGGAGGGGAGGGTCAGCACGCAACCAACACAGGCATACTTACAACTTCCTTTCCCGACGACTCGATGGTGACGTGAATGGCAGAGTGGCATTGCACTGTCGGCAGTCACCATCAACACGCCCGCCTAAACGGCAGACATGCATTGTGAGCGCGCTGCAAGAGGAGACGTCGCGATGGCGACAGAACATCTGCATGCAGGAGAAGTATCCCAACAGACGCCCGTCCTCGCCAGCAAACCGCAGCAGTTATGGACAGGCGATTGCGCGAGACGGGAACACGCGCAACGCCCGAACGTCCCCGAGTTTTGAAACACAATCGACTGGCACAAGTGCAATCGTTCGCACACGGCTCGCAAGGCAACTAAAGTCTGTTCACGATAAAGTGAGAACTTTTGAAATGAATCTTAGAAAAAAAGTCACCGGCCCTGCCTGCATATATTTTAATGGGCACACTGGTAACGATGGATGGAAAGTAGTTCCATATCTTAACGTCAAATAAAAATGGTGTTAGGTAACCATTTGTGATAACTTAAATTATTTCTTTAACTTTCTGTTTTTCTTTATGCGTCGAAGTGTAAACATGGGCATATTTGTAAAATTTTTACTTTCCTAATAATTTCACCTTTTTTTCCGGCGCATGAATAAAGTGACGAGGACCATGGCAATGTTAATTTTACATAAGACGGAAGAATACAAAACGTGCATACAAGTAGATCTTAAACAGGGCTTTCAAAAGTGCCAATTTTACCGTAAGCAGCATACACACTCCTGTCTTGTCGCACAGGTATTCCTGCAGTCAAAGCCTATCTCAAATAAGAAGAGCATTCACTACCTCAGTAGAAAAACCTCTGCGCTTTCAATATCGACGCTTTTCGTGGCCAACGGTTTGGAGGAATCGGCAGTTCGTAAACGTTACCTGTTAACGTCTGTTGTCACAAATCACACCACATTCCACTTACGTACTGAGAATTGAGAAGTTTCCGGTACACCCCACCCACCAAACACACTCATCTACCATGTATAATTTTTAGCCATACTCCATAATAACACTATATAAGACACGACAATAACTCTGGAAATAGCTAATGAAGGGTCAAATAGGGATATACAGACGAACGGAGTAGAATAGAGGAGATGTATGTAAGGGGAATAGAGCACGGACACCGTATAGTAATACAACTTGTGACAACTTGATTTACAGAGGATTTTTTCGAAATGTTTGTCTCGACAAGACGTAAATGACTATTTTTGAACACCTTACATTGTTATAAGTTTATTGCGTTCGTTATTCTCGGGGCACTGATTGAAGATAAGAAAAACAATTTTTTTTTCTATCAGTGCTCCGAGAATAATGAAGGCAGTGGATATCGAACAACGTAAAAAAAGGTGTCGAAAAGTATCATTTTCATCTTGTCGAGCCAAAAATATCACTAAACCCTTTGGAAAACGACTTATATCGAAAATCGGGTAGATATACTCCTTTCATGCACCATTCCCTTTAATAGAAGCGGTAAAAAAAAAAAAAACATTTTTACACACACACAAAGATGGATAGCATATTTATAAATTACGTTTCTTGCACTGCTCACAAACTGACTAAATACGAAACCCTAAATTGCTGCTACTGCCACATCTTATAACCAACATAAATGACTCACACTATGTGAAACATACCATCGTCATTAGTATTACGCCTCAAATTACCGCAAGGCATTGTTTATAAAATGAATTACTCGCAATTAAAGGTGAATACGTTTTGAGGTATTTGCTCTACGACCGTATTTCTAGGTAGCTCGAGGTGTCCAGGTGGTCATGCAGACCAAATCTGCATGTACACACATGCAGAGAGAGATGGAGCAAAACTAACGTCGCTTTATTTATCATTAGAAGTTTAGTTAGACCATATCTAGCCTGTCTTCGTGTTGTGTTGTGCGTAGCGTCGCTGCTGGGGTTCAACGGTTAGATTCCAGGCACCGTCGTTACAAGGTTTCTTGCGAGCTGTAGTGGGACTGGGATACAGGGCTGACCCAGGTTCGCGAGGTCAAATGCGGACCAGGTCAGATCTCCGGACAAGTTGAGATAAGGGCGGGGATGTTGCTCTGACCCCCGTGTGCCTACTCCACTTATATCGCCAAGGCAACTTAACCACGGCGCAGCGGTTGCTGTAGTGGGCCGCTATGACCGCACCGAGTTGCAAAAACAGCGACTGACGATCGGCGACGTCAGGAAATGCACGGGGCGGGGAGGGGGGGAGGGTGGCGGGCTAAGGGGGCATTTGCCCCTCCCACGGTTTCAATACGGCAAACCATAGATACACGTGGTAAAGTTGTACATTTTCGTACGTTAAGTATAAGTAATAAATCTGGAGATCACTAAATAATGTTATACTGTATTTATTTTATAGGCTGTTCACGATAAAGTGAGCACTTTTGAAATCAACCTTGGAAAACAGTCACTGCTCCTACCTGCATATATTTTAACGGTCACACGGAGTGACATGCGTCCAGTAAAGTTGGTAACGATGGATACGACGTAGTTTCGTATCTTAAAGTCGAATAGAAAGTGCTAGGCAACCATTTATGATAGCTTAAATTATTTATTTCGCTTTCTGTTTTTTTTAATGCGTCGAAGTGCAAAAATGAGCAGATTTTTTAAATATTTATTTTTCTAATAATTTCACAGTTTCACTTGGCCTACGCATGAATAAAGTGATGAGACCCAGGACAATGTTAATCTTACATAAGGCGGAAGAATACACAAAGTGCATATAAGTAAATCTTAAGGACTTTCAAAAGTGCTCATTTTACCATGAACAGCCTACATTTGTATAGGTCTACATGTTTCTTTGGTAAATGTGTGGCTAGGAAGCAACGTGTGAGTGTAAACACTAATATAATTGCTTTTAAAAAAAAATTAGTTTTGGGGAGAAATGCTAGATCCAACACCAGGTGCACCAAATTCTCTATATGACCTTGACCCCTCCCTCTCCTTAACCAACCACCAATCTGACCTAATTGCGAAAGGTTCCGATACCTCTACTGATGACTGTGTCCGAACTGAATTACAAAAGACCGCAAACACTGAAATTGTTTGTTATTTACATAAGATACAAAATACGTACCTGAATCCCGCTGATTTAGGTAAATCGTTCGAAAGTGATGGAATGCTTTATCGGTGACCGTATGCATTTCATGCGAAATGTTTTTTTTTTTTTTTGTAATAAACTGTTCCTCCTGATACTTACTGATACATCGCTAGTTGTCATGAAACATTTACATGGCTTGCGGGAGTCTCGAACACACATTCTCGCTGTCAAAGAATGCGCGTCTTTACGCGACTTCTGGTGCATCGTCTTCATGCAAGACCCCGTCTATACACAGCACGTCGAGTCTTCCACCAGGAGCCATAATCGTGCTCTCTGAGACTGTCACCGCCCGTGGCGTATAGGTCGTAACGGTGACGACTCGGGACACGCCTACGGTGCGAATAAGGCCGCGGTTACACGGGGTCCACAACTACTTCACTAATAAACAAGTTCAGCTATTGAAGAGGTTGCATTACCTTCGAACGAGCTCCGATTGCAGTTGTTTCTCGTTCAAAGTGAACAGTTTTCATAGGTAGTTTCGAACGACTTCAGTTCTCTGCTGCGCTCCTATTGGCTGCTTCGAAGTAAACAAGCAGTGTAATAAATATTGCTGAATTTGGCGGGAATTCCTGCACTTGTTGAATTTACTAATACCCACCCAATATACCATTACAGTAAAAGTGTAGGTTCCATAACAATTAAAAAGATCAATAGTGATAAATGTTGGAGGCTATTATAATTAAATATCATATATTTTAAGTTTCATGTTTGTTGAGGTTAGAATTTCCGCAGATTTAATTCTGCTTTGGGTGTGTAACCGCGAAAACACGTTCTGTTTTTAAACTTTTTCAGACATGGCTACCGAATGAATTTAACTGAATGTGTTTAACAGCACTCGTGTAACCACGGCCTAAGAATTTGAACAACGAAGCGGCAATCCCAACGATCACGGGCCTACGTAATCCACACAACATACTAAGCAAACATTTCCGTAACTGCATGAACTGAAAATTTCTTTCTCAGCCGGTGCTCGAACTGATGCGGTGCGTTAGCGGTGCTACAGTGAAGACATTCGGGCGGCTCTTAACATCGAGGTCCTGAGAGCCGATGGGGGTGAAGCCGAGGTGTGTATGGAGCAGTACCGGAATGCAAGAGATGAGGAAGTGGAAGATCTACGAGAAAACCTGCCGACCAGCGGCATCGTACGCCACGATACCCAAATGCGGGAACCCGGAGGTGGCCCCGGGAAATCGAACCCGATTCTCCTAGATGGGATGTGAGTAATCTAACCACTACACCACAGCGGCCCCACGCACCAACGAGCCGCGTGCTCACTTGTTTAATGTATTTTCCAACGACTTACGTCCCGCACAACGAGAAGCGATGCTTGTGAGAAAAAAAAAAAGCTCTCACGTGCTGGAAGCAAACTTAACAGAAGGGCACTGTGGATGCGACTGTTCCACTCAACTACTGTGCCGTGTCTAAACAGTTTATTGTAAAAAGAAAAAAAAATAGCGTAGGTTAAAGGAGCAACGGTTTCGGGCGTGCTAAGGAAGGCCTATGTGGAGGCGTTGTGGCGAGACCAGATCATGGGATGACCGCACTTAGTTACCCAACAGAGGGAGGCTCTATGCACCGAGCGAGCTCCCGCTGTACAAACACGCCTCGTGACGTCACGGTCGAGGAGAGAACGCCAGCAAGGAAAAAAAAAAATATTCATTGCCCTTTCAAGGTTCACAAGAAGACCGACCATCGTCACAAACAGGCTAGAGCAGACCCGCACTGCAGGATGTACCTGAAACCACTCAAGTTGCCCGAGTTCCGCGACTGTCTAGTCTTAAGCCTAGTACACACGGGCATATTTCTTGTACAAGAAAGTGACCACGTTCTTGTGCACCTCGACTTGCATCGTGTAAACGGCCGCCGAGTATGCTAGTTTGTGTACCAGCTAGTGCCATACAGGGACGGTCCTATTTTTCACCATCTTGTGCAAGTCGAACGTAAACAAAACGTGCATTTTGTTGATGCTGGTAACAAGCAGATATGTAAATGTTTAAAATGCGATAAAATGTTTAGTAATCCCACTATCATAAATAGTTCTGTATATGAATTTAAAAAAATTCTGTGAGTGATTTTACATTTTCTACATTTGTATATATTTGGAGCTTGAAATATGTCTGATTGGACCAAACGTTTTATTCTTTTTTTTATGGCAGATGCTATTAATAATGCACAAATTACCTCCACAACCCCAAAAACTGCTTCCAGATCATACATAGCTGATAACAACCATTCACTATCTTGCTCACCATCTAGTGTCTTGTTTATGGATCACACAATTCCTTGCATACTAGCTAGTAGGCACTTTAGTGTCCAATTTCTTGTTCATCTTTATTTTCACTTTCTTAAACAAGAAAGATGCCCGTGTGTACAAGGCTTTAGGTTTCTGAACTGGGGAAGCTAATGATTTATTACATATACATTTACATTCCCCTCGAGCACTGTTTCGGAGAATGTTTCAATAGCGGTGTCGTTTAACGATGGCTTCTATAACTCGATACGAAACTGGTCATAGTTTCCAAATTGTCTCATGGTTTGGTGGCCGTTTATGAAACAAGTACGTAATCGTCTAGAGTGATACAAGGGTGAACTTTCGACCGACGTTTACCAGAGAACGTATAATTCGTAAAGTAGCACGAAGCATGGATCTTTATCAGAAGCACTCCGATAAGTAATCTTGTATGAAAAACAAATCTCCTTTATTGATAGTAAACTAAATAACTGCTGCGGCCCAAAAAACTGTAAATTAAAAAGTATTGATAATGTAATCAACAGGCTTAAAAAAGTATTGCATTACACATAACCGTCGCAGTCAATAAAAATGAATCGAATCCTGCCGGACGTCGAAGACGTGGAATCAGAGTGCTTATTGCCAGTGTATAGGAATCAGAGTGCATATTGCCAGTGTATAGGAATCAGAGTGCATATTGCCAGTGGATAGGAATCAGAGTGCATATTGCCAGTGTATAAATAGTGTGGATTTTTCACACGCTGGGCAAGAGCGTTATTACGTACACAAAATAGATTTAGTTACACTGAACGAAAGGCTTGCTTGAACAAACAAACTACTTGTTCGTATAGGCTGTTCACGGTAAAATGAGCACTTGTGAAAGCTCTACCTAAGATCTAACTGTACACACATTGCGTATTCTTCCACTAGGTATATGTAAAATTAACATTGCCATGAGCGCGATCACTTTATTTGCGCGTCAGTAAAGTGAAACTGTAAATTATTAGAAAAGTAAGTAAGATTTTTGTTACAAATTTAATAATTTTTTACACTTATATACATCAAAAAACAGAACGCAAAGAGAAAATTTCAGTATTCACAAATGTTTACCTAACATTTTTAATTCAATGTTAAGAAATGGAACTACTTTCCTTTCATCATTATCAACTTTATTGGCCGCATGCAAGTCCATGTTCCTCTTGAAATATATGCAGGTCAGGGCAGTGACATTTTTCATAGGTTGATTTCCACAGTGCTCAAGTAACCGTAAACAGCCTATATAAGACCAAGCAAATTCAAACAAACATGTTTCCAAGCAAATTTTGTTGATTCAACGAAAGGAGTTTCCTACACAGAAATGTATATTTAGTCAAATAAATAAAATCAGTTTTGTTTCTTTTTAAATTTTGTACAGCCAAATAAACAATTCGTTATAACACTATATTTGCCCTTTTACAAACAAGTTTTTGCGGGTTCAAACCAACCATTCCATTCTCTCAGTGAACGTTAATAGGGACGACATCGAACAATGCTTACATAAAAGTGAATTCTTAGCGAATGGTCTGTTGCAGTGAACAAAAAGGAAACAGTCCTGGCAGTTATATTTGAAAACAGAAGTTATCTGAAAGCAAGCGAATGGCGGTACCTTTTAGAAATTAAGATGTTTCATAACCTGCGACGTGATTCATCCCGTAAGCCTGATGCTCAAAAAGCGTTACAAAAAGAAAACCCGTGAAAAGCAAAAATTACATAACAGTAATATTCATAACGAAATACATCAACGGGTACCTTTACAAAGACGAACATTGTTCGAAACTCCTATCTAAACTTACAGTGCTGCTGATCAAAGGTAAGTGGAATAACCAGAACTGATTAGAGTATCATCAAGCTCTCTGGTGGATAACTGATAACCTTCGCATTTGCATTGCTCAATAAGTCAAACCTGGCGCCGGCTTGTGAAGTATAGGCTGTTCACAGTAAAGCGAGTGCTTTTTAAGGCCCTCGTAACAGGTACTAACCACTAATGAATATGTTTTTACTGCAGTCTTGGACGTTTATGAACACAGTGTATACATTCCACTAGTCTCAAAAGTTAGTCACGTGGCAGTGTTTATATTAAAAAGCGTCGGGAAGATAAAAATCAGCTCAAAGGAAAGATTTAGCAGCGCCTTAAAAAGTACTCACTTTACTGTGAATAGCCTATAACGGAAGAAACGGCGGTGCCACTAAGTCTAGCTTGCTCGTCTCGGATGTCAACATTGCAAACCAACCCCCATCCCCCGTTACACCCCCCCCCCCCCTTCCTTGCGATGGCCATAGCATCGATCCAACGTCCCCGGGAACTTTTTTTCATTCCTACCCCATCACGGCAGGGCGGACCCAACTGCCGGCATTTTTTCAAAGTCGCGATGGACCCGACCGACCAACAGCCGTGGCCGACAGTGGCTGCCACGTTTGACGACGGATATACACTCTAGGAAATTATTTGCTAATTTACCATATCGGTGTATACGTACAGTAACAAATTGCGAAAGGTAAAATATTTATTCCCATACACCCATGGTATCGTTCCTACAGTTGCTCAGGAAAGAGTCAAATGCGTAGGGAAGTCCCCAACATTGCATAGTAGCGGCGCTAGACATTCCATCATTTTAGCCTTATACGTAGTACTATTTCCATATACTGTATAGGTTAAAAACTTCCATTACATTTCAGGAGGTTTACCAGAAAGTTCTTTTAGAGTGTACATACGTCCGGCTGTAACAGTATCTCGCCACGACGAAGGTCGCCAGGTATTCGCTATCTAACTGAATACTGTGTCCACGGAAAGTACAGAGCAAATTAAAGACCGGTAACAAATATGAAGTTATCTCTGCAAAAAGAAGTATACGCATGACTGTTTCAAACCCTCTATAGCTCGCCAGAAAAAGAAAACTAGACCTAGCTCTGAATTATTTTACTTTAATAATTACAGTTATATGTAATTTATGATTTCTATAGAAAACCCTAGAAGTTACATTTCACACATGTTTATCCCAATAGCGGAGAAAAATTCGTTTACTGCGATGGGTGAAGGAAAATTCATTAATAAACAGATAAGAAACATTCATAAATTGTTCTTATGACTACGGTGCACACATTACGATCTACATTGGGGAACACAAAATCGCCAAACATTTTATTTGAACTCTTTATTCAGGGATCAGAAAAATTAATAGGAACTTTACAAACAAAATATATATATAAACTTCTTCCACTTGAAAATTTGAATAAGTAAAACATATTTCAATAAATCACGGCTACAAGTTTAAAATTCCTACAACTACAACAAAGTGAAAAAATCCCCTGAGAATTATTTAAGATTTACATAATTGTTTTACGACACTCCGGGATGACAGACGTCACATCCTTCCATAGTATGAACCCTTTGCTAAGTGAAAAACCTTATGTTAACCACGACAACACATAAATGTTAAAATTAACCAAACAAATTGCCGGGCAAAAAATCTGAAAAATCAGCTGAAGTTCAGATATACCTATCGTCAAAAGTCAAACGAAGGTTTCTCGAAATGAGAAATTTCCTTTTCAATTGCAATGTGTAATGGGGATTCAGAGCCGCGAATGGAAGCAAATATTTGGTACTGCATCCCGCTGGTTATGTAAAGTGCACAAAAACTGTACTAAACCACTGTACTCAATTAGTTAATCTGCATTGCATTCCTAGTGGACAAAATTACCTAGCCAGTTTCAAAAATACGAATCACATTCTAAAAGGTGGCCAGAATATGATAATCATTTTGATATTTTGCAAGCAAGAATTTCCTTTCGTATGTGGGGGTGCTAGTTGGTGAGAGTGCAGCCAACAATTTGCATTTCGATCATGTGATTCACATAGACCCTAGTCTGCATCAATTTAAATTCACAGTAGGAAGCGGCACGGCAAACCCATAGGACAAGAGACTGTACCAAGAAGCGATCACGTGACACACCGACACACACACACCGACACACACACACACACGTCGGAAGACATCCAGGACGAGCCACGAGGGTTCTCAGAACGATTCTCCGTCTCATAAGGCGAGTCTGCCATCCGTGGCTACACTGATGAACCCACACAAGTACGCAGGCTTCGTTTCGTGGTGCAAGCAACCTGCATATGAATCTGTAAGTAATCAGTCTCGCATGGCCAAGGCAACTGTGTTTGTTTACATCCACATATTGTACGGGCAGGATGCAAGGGCGGCTCAGTGGTTAGCAAATAGTCTCACATTGCTGAAGTACCCAGTCCGATCCCACACCCGGTGGCTCAGTGGTTAGAAAATGGCCTCCCACCCATTGCTGTAGTACTCTGTCCGATCCCACGCCCGCGGTGGTTCAACGGTTAGAAAATGGCCTCTAATTGCTGAAGTACCCAGTCAGAACCCATGCTCAGTAGCTCAGCGGTTAGCAAATGGCCTCCTATAGCTGTAGTACTCTGTCCGATCCCACGCCGTGATTCAGTGGTTATAAAATGGCCTCACATTTCTGAGGTACCCTGTTCGTGCGCATGGCCAGACTGGAGCTCTCGTCCGAGGACTGCGGTGGACGCTACAGTGGTGCGGCATTTTACTTTTTTTTTTTTTTTCACCATATTTATTACTCCACTTCTCCACCCCGATCACGCTGTTGATGCGTGGCCTTCATCAGAAAAAAACTTGCGGTTATTACATTTACTTTGAGATTCGCGTATACGAGCACACACTGATTTTATAAACATGTTTTACTAGGAGGGGTGTTCTAAGAACACGCGGATGACACTCTTCAATAAGCTCGTCCAAAACTTCTGTTAAACAACTCAACATGTTTAATATTGAGACACTGTCTTCAAAACTTTGAAACATGACCCCGTGCACACTCCTCTGAACACGATATTATACCCAGAGATACTTTTTTTCAATCTACACCTTCTGCGAACAGATGTGTCTGAATTATATATAAACTGGACGACATGTAGGTATGGTTGGGGGTGATTCGTAATGCATGTTAAAAACGTCTACTATCAAGTTTCATGGAACTCGAGGGAAAGAAACAAACAGACATTGGCGAATACACACGCTGGAGGTCCTTGGAGCTTTTCGAAGTGCTGAAATAACGGCAAAACCCAGGGAGGATAACGTCTCCCCTCTTCACGATGGTCTCGTACACTATGTTTAAGTGGCCTCCTCGGAGGAGCAAAAAAGAATATAGTTAAGAGGGATGTGGCGTGGAGAGCGAGTTGGCCACGAAACAGAATCGCCATGTTCCAATGGGAAGAGAGTCTGAAGTGTGCAGGAGCGCTGTAGTGAGTGAGCGGTATATGGTAACGGCGAAAGTACCAACATCCTAGAACAGGGCGCATCTTTACGGGAACTGTCGACAGTTCTGGAGAAACAGAGCAAGCTTCGTTCAACTGTAGTGAAGATACTACACTAAGCATTCAGACATTTTCTTACATTCCCCTTACTTCACGTCGGCATTCGTCTTTACTGAATAAGGCGGGGAATGGTTGGGAAGGACAAGCATGTAGTATAAATAAAACAGCAACTCTGGTAAGTATAAAACCTGATTTCATTTACACTAAGCCCTGCTTATGATCTACTTGTGAGCATGTTGTGTATTCTTCCGTCTTATGTAAAATTATCATTGCCATGGGCCTCGTCACTTTATTCATGCGTCGGTCAACAGAAACCGGGAAATTATTATAAAGTAAGTATTTTATAAATGTTACTTTTAACACTTCGATGCATAAAAATACAGGCAAGCGAAAGAAATGATTTAAGTTATCACAAATTGTTACCTAAACACCTTTTATTCGACGTTAAGCTATGGAACTATTTCCCACACATCATTACCAACATCACTGGCCACATGTCACTCAATGCGCCCATTTAAATTTTTGCAGGCAGGGGCAGTGACTTTTTTCTAAGGTTGATTTCAGAAGTGCTCACTTTATCGTGAACAACCTTTACAAATGAAGACTAGGTTACCAATATACTTAAAGAACTACAGAAGCGGACACAGAACTAAACAAAACTTGCAACTAACTTGCAGTGAAAATATTAAAACTTAGGTACTGTAAAATATCAAACTATACTTTTCTTAGGCGGTGATCCGAGCCATCCGCCTTCCCTTAAAATTTTCCACTCCTGAACATAGGGACTTCCCAAGGCAGACTGGCGGGCAGCTTACACAATTAAAGATAACCTAATTTCAAACACCTATAATTGGCACAGGCGTTCTTACCTTGCCCGTGATTCGAACCTACACTCCCTGGCACCGTAGTCTGCGTTCCGTCTACGGTCTACGCCACAAGGTCGGCAACATTCATTACACCTACTCCTTGTAGTTCCAAGCGGGTTTTTTTTTTCTACCTAGATATGACTGTCAGAACCAAACAAGTTTCCTTCAAGTATGAAAGTTATGGGTTCGAATCACGGGGTTATGCAGTTATTAGCTGTAGGTTCACTTGAGCCTCCTCATTTTCAGGGTTGGCCGAAAAGAGTGCAAATGAATGCGTTAGTAAGAACTCCCCAAGTCAAAATTAAATTCCGTGCTGCAAAAAGATACCTTTGTCAGAGAACAAAACCGCCGAGAGAAACCACACTCGCGAGCAACCAAATAGACTCACCCACTAAGCGTGCATACCGATACGGACGATGTACTGGCCGGGACTCAGTCCAGACATGAATCCGATCGAATATGTATGGGACGAACTTAAAACGAAGGGTCCGGGCCAGAAACACAGTTCCTTCGACTATCGAAGAGCCCACAACGGCGTTGTTAGAGGAGTGGGACGGAATTCCTCAAGACCACGCAAGAACGTTGATTAGATCGATGAAAAATCGATTAAAAGCTGCCATCAGTATTGATTCAATAAATTGGCTGTTATTGTGTAATTGTTTCATTTGAACAATACGTGACCATACTTCCTTTACCTACATCCCCTATTGTCCTACACTGACGTAAATGGCATCATTGCACAAAGCACGGAAGTGAGTTTTATGTGAACGGCGTCAACCTAAAGCTAAAGTGTCAGGCTTTAAAACGACATACGTTTTTCATGAATATGTTATGTCCTTTTTTGTGGGAAACATGTCTGCATGCGCGCGTTGCGGGTGCGTCGATTTGGTTGCTCGCTCTCGCATATAAGAATATCCAGTAAGGCATTGTTAACGACCCCTCCAAGGCCGTCTGCCACAATGATCTTGCTTCATTCCTGCCTACACAGTGCATTTGTAAATATTGCCCAAGTAGGCATCTACGAACTAGAGCCTCGTTCAAATGTGTGCCGATCACGTCGATCGTGGAAAGCTTACTTGCGTAGGTCGCCAAATGGTGAGCACAGTTTCAGTCAAAACCGTTTTATTCAACAAATGCTCAATATTTTTTTTGGAAGATGTCTGCTCACGATAAGTATTTAAGTAACTTTTCACGTCCGATGTTTGATTTGAGAGATTTGGGCGGCCCTTAACAACGAGGCCTTCAGAGCCGATGAGGGTGAGATGAGGCGAGAATGGAGCAGCGCTGGACTGTGCGGACAGGGGTAACGGGAGATCCCCGAGAAAACCCGCCAACCAGCGGCATCGTCCGGCACGATTCTCACATGCGGTAATCCGGGAACTACAACACCACCGCGGCCCTGATGCATGGTAAATTTCCTACACTGTATATATAATAGGTTAAAAAGTTCCATAGCAGTTTAACTGTTTTACAGCGCGTTAGGTACGACAGGAAGCAAGGCGTGTCCGACTACAGATGCACGTTCTCCAGTTGGTGTAGTGCTTGTCAACCAGTGTCAAAAACGAGAGGCGGCAAGCTACGATTTCTTAAATCGCTTGTCGATTAGTGCGAGTCAAGACTGTCGAGTCTTGCTGGCGAATCAGAAGACATGCAACTACAGACTGTTCATGGTAAAGTGAGCACTTTTGAAGTCCTAGTTACTTTTCCCTTTCAACCATATTTTATCGTTTAACCACCTTCATAAATAAATATTTCTATGTAAGTTATAAACACAGTGTGTATATTCCATCACAATCTGAAGTTAACGTATAAGGCTAAAATACAATATATTGATCGACTTTTATTCCAAATTAGAGGGCTTTCAAAAGTGCTCATGCTCACTATCATGAATAGCCTTGATATCCCCAACTTTTTGAAACATTTTACAGCTTCCTAACATTTAGCACATGTAAGGTTTTGTGTGGTTGACGGGTGCCTAGTGGGGAACTGGTTTTAGATGTTAAACTCGTGTCTGGGGCACCTTTCACGATATTGCTTTTCAACAGGCCTGCCTACCAAGCCGGCTGCCGCGAATTGCGCCAATTTTAAAGATAACTATTTAAAATAAAATTTTTTTGTTTAATATGTTTTTTATGAATTGTAAATATTGAAATTAACATACAACAAAAAAAGATGGATAAATTATATTTTTTTTTTCAGAAACAATTTTATGTAGTAATATTCTCTGAGAAGAACGCGTCAACATGTTTTTTGTTTAAATAATTATCTCTAAAATGGACGCAATGAGAAGGAATTTCGTTTGACATTGATTCACCATTTGAAGTTCGCGACTGCCGGCTTGGTAGGCAGGCCTTGCCTGTCTTTGCCCAAACCGCATTTCTACATAAAGTTGTTTTTGTAGAAATGTTAATGCCCTAAAATTGCAGGTAAACAACGCTTAGTAATATACTCCTACTTGCTTCCGTGTAGCATGGCTTTACTCGTTAAAGGGCACGTTAAACGAGTCCCCATGATACCAATGCGCGAAAAGAAAACACACTTCAGACGAAGTACGTATAAAATCTTTTAATATCTCACGCACATTTTAAATGATATTTCAGAGTCCTCCAACATGTCTAAAAACGGCTTTTTCACGCTGTTGTAGCTCATAATATACTGGTCGGAAACATGTGAAACTATTATAGGGACCTGCATTAAACCTTACTATAGATATTCCACCGATAAAATGATAGTGTCACCGCTTAAAGTCCCCTAGGTACACGCGGCACGACGAGGACATTGCGCGCCAGTTCAGCGTCTATCGCGTAGGGACATTAGGCGCCCATGTCAGTGTCTTCCTTATCGGTCCCCCGCTTCCCTGCCTCAAACGCACTAACCACATACAAGTAGGCGGCCGTCTTTTTTTTTTTTTGCGACTGTATAAAAGATACTGGTATTTATCAGAAAACGAAATACGTATTCAAGAATTACCAGTTATCTGAACCCACCCGGAGCCCTGGTGCCGAAAAAACTTCAGTGACCTTGTCGAAGAAGGTCGTGTCGAAAATACCGGCGGTGGTTAAATATTTATTTACGGATGTTCTGTATCAGTGGACCCGTCGGATGCGAGCGCGAAAGTCTACAATGAGTGGACGCTGAGTACATAATCAATTCCGTTTGTCTCAGCCGTAAGTCTTTCATGGTAGCAGCGGTCAAACGGGGCTTGAAGAAAGCGAAGGGGGAAGAGATGAAAGGCATGACTACCACATCGCCTAACGACTGCAAACGCATCACTTCTTTACTCTACGCTCATAAGCCTACGAAAAGGCACTGATTATTTTTAATAGTATTCTATAGGCTGTTCACGGTAAAGTGAGCACTTTTGAAAGCCTTCTCATTTGGAATAATGGTTGAAAAATGTGTTTTATTTTAGCCTCAGACGTAAACTCCCGAGTGCAGTGGAATATACACACACTGTTTATTACTTACTAGGCAATATTTATTTAGGTGGTTAAGGGCTAAAAGATGGCTGGAAGAAAAAAGTAACTAGGGCCTCAAAAGTGTTCACTTTACCGTGAACGGCCTATAGACCCCTCTACAGCAAGTATGCTACCGTCGCAATAACTTTGCAGCAGCATGCACAGACAACCGTAAGAAATAGAAATAGAATGAAATAAAATAAATTCTCTTCTTAATACACAGCAAACGGAGTCGTACGAAACAGTACGGGTGAGAGAAGTTGGTATCGAACACAACCACTCGAAGACGAGCGAGATACGCCATGTCAAAACGCGGCTTGGCGAAGAGTCTCACGTGCCAATACTCCGAGGAGCAGTGCAGAGAAGGGGAGGATACTTGTACATATAGAGTGTCGGGTAATTCGCGGATACGGACTGCACCACACGAATCTGTGACCGAAACTACGTAGACAATATTCTTTGGTAAAAAAACCGTAAGGCCGTTGGTTTACGAGAAACACGACATTAGAATAGGTAAAATGGCATTATGAGACGTAAAGCACAGCATACAGCATCAACATACTTGACGTCGAAACGTCGTAACAGGTGTTCGTACTTTGCTCTGCCCATAGCAATGCACTTTCCCGCACGCTGGATGCATGCAGCAAGCACGGGGCTTGGTCGCCGAATGCACCCATGGCCTTTGCCATGTCCCAGTACTGGCTGCATGTGTACTCCATGGCCTCTTTGACACTACTGAACTCGACCCGTTCATTTCCCGTATTCCTTACCACCGACACACTAGTTGCAGCATTGCCACGTCACCTCACCTTTATTTAAGTGCAATATCACGTGTTTGCTACAATAGGTTTTAGACCTTTCATGTAATTATTCTCTGTAACCGAAAGGTCTTATTCATTTTTACCAAAGAGTATTTTTTACTTCGTTTTGATGACAGACTCGTGTGGTGCAGGCCGTATCCTCGAATTACCCGATATTCTGTATACTACGTGTTTCTAAAACACGGGGACAAACACTAGCAGGCAATTCCTTACGAAAATATAAGACGAAAATGTATGTATAACTTATTCCCTAAAGTGATTATGAAGGGAGCTTTGCACCCCCCCCCCCAAAAAAAAATTGAGTTTTAAAATGAGTTTCGTTGAAATTAGAAACCACTTGTGATTAAGCAACAAATCGGTGAATGGTGTTTTGTATAAAGGACATCTTACACCTCTAAAATGCGGTCGGTAATATCATCCCTCTTATTTTTGAAAATGGACGTTGGCACCCTATGTTTGTATCAAACTTTGTATCACCATGTTCTAAGCAATTTTTAAAGACTACTCGTGAATCAGCACGTCTAAACTAACAAAAAAGGTCGTCTTGTCAGAACCCTCTCAAATGAACAGTTTGTGAGATAATTTATCTTGAACATTCAAACCCGAACGTGTGTTTCATACCAGGTAGGCAAAACCAAGTACCAGAGTAAAACGATTTAAATGCGGAATTTTAAGGGGCGCACATCTACCTTAATAATCTCTTGACGAGAAAAGAGTGTTACGTTTTTCAGGAATACACTACCGAAGTTAGCCCCCCATGTTTTATGCTGTATGCACACATACATACACACACATATTTTGGTAGCTACAAAATGTTTTGTGCGAATTTATTGAAGCAAATTTTTTTTTTTTTTTTTTTGGTGAACAAATAATTATACAGTTGTCACCACCAAACTGACGTGGGCAATACAAAATAACTTTGTGTTCACTACAAAAATTTGCAGACTAACTTTCCCAAATAATTATTTTATTATTGATCAAGATAAGAACAATCCCTCGTCGCGTGGGTGTATTACTGCATTAGAATGAAGCTTTGCACAGCGCGCGGACGAGGGCTACCGAAAAGGCTCACAATACGCATATTCCCAAAACTTATTAAAACACGATTAGAATTTCAAATAGGTTTGATTTACTGTGTATAAAATGAGGCTCCCCGCTTGACTTGACTCGTTCATTTACACACTCCCGCACAGCACAAAATGCAAATGTAGGGATGGTTTTCCCTTGGGGTGTGGGGATCAATTAAGAAAGGATTTTCTGAAATTCCACCCCTAAGATGGCGAAAAGGGATAGAATGTATTTTCGAGAATTCCTCCAAAACTTATTAGCCGACGAGATATCGCTGTGCTCTTAGCTTCAGAAGATAGCCAATGCAAATAAATAAAATTAATTTCAGGAGGTTTTATTAAATTTAACGCTTGGAAGGATGCAAACGGAAAAATGTGTTTACGAGGACTCTCAGTCACTTGTTAACCTGATGAGATATCGTTTTACTCCAGCTAACAAAATATGTCCTACGCAAATATCCAAACATTAATTAAAGGATTAAAAAAAAAAATTAAGTCCTAAGAGGACGAAAAGGAATAAAAGAATTATCAATAGCTCAGTAACCCGATAAGATATCGTTATGCTTTTTGCTTTGAAATGTTGGCTACATAAATACCTACAAATTAATTTAAGAAATTTTCTGCATTTAAATCTCTTAGGAGAAGAAGTTTTAATGTGTTTTCGATAAGTTACTTACGTCACATTTATTCCATTCGTGTAACATTCCAACCAACGTGTTTAGTAAAAATATATCTACGGAAAAAAAAGTGAGAGTAGAAATAAAACCAGTCATTTACTCACAGTCGCAAAAAAAATTGTCAGGATTGAGCAAGATCAATAATTAAATGGCTTATTTTTGTAAACTACGGGTACGCGATCAGTGAAATACATCGCGCTATGTTCTTTTCCTTATACGGTTCTGTATATGTACTTAAATCACATTTTAAACAGTGGCTAACAACCATTTTCGATGAAGAGTGAATTGGGATATATAGTGCCCATTCCTGACGCAAAGCAACAATTTTGTGCTGAAACATTTATTTGGTATCTTGCAAATAGAACTGTAATAACTGTAAACTTACAAATTCTCTAGAAAATTGTCAAAATCGCATGTTACAACAATGGCGAGGCCGTTTGTCTATATTTCGTCTTCCAAGAAACCTAAATGTTTATTCATTATTAAAACATTTAACATAACTTGAATATATACCAGTAGCATTGCAAATAGAAACTCTCAGAAGATAAAAGAAAATGAGTTGATAAAATATGCTGTAGTTTTAAAGTAAATCGATCAATAGTTTTTTTTTTTTAAGTAATAGAAGATGTTAAAATGGCTGTGCAACGCTAATATTATAAATCATTAGCATAGTTTTCTTAAGTTGTCTGTAGAACTGGAATTGTTACCAGAAGCAGTTACTTATATAACTAATGAGCCTACTTCCCCTACAAGGTGCTAATAAGTTTTAATGACGATGTTAGGTACGCCTTGGCGTCTCGTTGACAGCAATATCATTACAGATGGAACCAGAAACATACGCGACAGTAATGAGACAAATTATACGCGGTTCACGTTAAAATGAACACTTGTGAAAGCCCTGCTTAAGATCTACTTGTTTGTACTTTGTTAATTTTGCATAAGGCGGAAAAATACACATTGTCGTGGTCATGGGCACCATCACTTTATTCATGCGTCGGTCAGGTGAAACTGGAATTTTTGGGAACGTGAATAGGTTACAAATCTGGCCAATTTTACACTTCGGTATATTTAAAAAAACAGAAAGCGAGAGAAATAATTTAAGTTAGCACAAACTCGTTTACCTGACACCTATTTAATCGACGTTAAGATATGGAACTACTTCCCAACAATCATTGCCAACTTTACTGGCTGCATGTCACTGAGTGCGCCCGTTAAAATATATGCAGGCAGGGACAGTGACTTTTCTCCAAGGTTGATTTCAAGAGTGCTCCCTTTATCGTGAACAGCCTTTACAAATAATACACGCGTGCCTTACCCGGGACTTGAACCCAGAATACCTCGTACCATTAGCTAGTGTGTGCAACCAACTGCATTATAATGGAGGTAGCGTTCGGAGCATCAACTTCAGATGTAATCAGTGTAATGTATCGTTAGTTATGGTTTATTAACCTGAAATATTTACGAAGGTATCATTTTGGAAATAAGTGCATGAGCCACTTCAATCGTGTAATTTTACGTGGCCTACCGTAGCGCTACCTGTGTGGCGAATTTAGTGGCAATGGGTTGATTGGTTCCCGAGGTATGACAAAACATAATTTTCTCATTTGGCGATATCTTACAAAAAGCCCTAAAAAGAGGCCCTGTACACTATGCTTCCAATAACCATATTCAACCAAATTTTGTGTTGTAATTTATATTTAACAACTCAGATACTGACAAATGTATCACAATATTTGCATGGCCTTCTGGTAGCACTACTGGCGTGAGAAATTTTGGTGAAAATTAGTTTCCAGAAATTGTTCGATTTTCTCACCTGTCACTATCTTGCATAAAAGCAGGCAAAATAGTATCGATCTCTGTACTCATAATTGATGCTTCTAATGAACACTGTTAGTATTTAAATTTTGTTGAATTTTTAATTGGTAAAACGTACTATTGGCTGTTCACTCTAAACTAATCACTTTTGAAAGCCCTGTTTAAGATCTACTTTTATGCACGTTGTGTATTCTTCCGCCTTGTGTAACATTAACATGAAATTGGCCTCATCACTTTATTCATGCGTCGGTCAAGTAACGCCATGAAATAATTTAAAAAGTAAACATTTTATAAATCTGCAAATTTTTACACACTGATGCATTAAAAAAAAAAAACGAAGCAAAATAAATAATTTAAACTATCGCAAATGGGTACCTAACACTTTTTATTCGACGTTAAGGTATGGAACTACTTTCCATCTATCGTTCCCAACTTTACCGGACGCATTTCACTCAGTGCGCCCGTTGAAGCACATGCAGGCATGGGCAGTGAATTTTTTCTAAGGTTTATTTCAAAAGTGCTCACGTTATCGTGAACAGCCTTTAATCTAAATTATTTATATTAAAGCAATTGAACAAAAATTGTTTAAATTATGTTGTTTGCTTTGTGTTGCAGGAACTAGTGCACTGCGCGACCTTTCCATTCATGGCTCGTGACACAACAACACGTAGCGAATTTGTGTCCGGAAGTTCAACTAGTATACGGGCAACACGTGCGAGCGCCTGGATGCACATTACACTTCCCCGCTGTGACGAACGCGCAGGGTCTACCTGTCTCAGGTCCGGCAACGGACGGCGTCGATGATTTACGTCTGCACTGCAGGACGCCCTCCACGTGGACGAGCTGCCGGGTCATATCGATCCAGGTCAAGCCGGGACAGCGCAGCGTTCGTAAAAGCCAACTGAGCAGACAACACGTGTCCTCGCGAAACAAAACAGCTATACCCCATTCACGGTTTCTTGGGCCTTTTTTTTGAACCAAACCTTTGAAAAATCTCCCCATGTATGACGTGTTCAGTTATTTCCTAAATACGCCCTCTATCACAAGCATTTTATACTTGTGTTCAGTAAAGTTACTTTTTTTCTGTTAAATTGAAATGTTATTCATATTTTATCTATAAATTATAATGCTTAGTTGATAAATAATCGGAATAAAAATCAGGGAGAAAACAGGTATGTTGGTAGCAGCTAGTGAGAAATAGTCCTTATACAAAATACTGTTACAACTGAGGGCGCACGAATGTGGTGCGTTGTCCACCTGGTGTAATTCTCCAGGGTTAGTTAAGCTTAGTTAGTACGAGGCGGAGGAATATCTTGGAAGTAGAACTTTAGCAGGGTTTCAGAAAAGGCTAAAGTAACCGTGAATGAACTATATACTGCATTCGCGGTTACTTATAACTCTTCTGAAGCCCTGCTAAAGTTCCACTTACAGGATATTCCTGCGCCTCGTCCAAATGAAGCTTAGAAAATTACACCAGCGGGCCAACGCACCGCATTCGTGCGCACTCAGTGTAATACAACATTGCATGAGAACTATTTCTTACTAGGCATTACCAACACACCTACTTTATTTCTGTCTTTATTCATATTAGTTATAAATGAAATATTATAATTTATACATGAAATATAAGCAGAAGTTAAATTTAACCCAAAATTAGACACTTTTACGTTCACACAAGTATAAAACGCATGTCATATGACACGTTTGGGAAACAGACAATTCATACATGAGGAGTTTTCTTTTTTGAAAAAGTTAGATTTTAAAAATGTGACGAAACCGCGAATAGACTATACGAGCCAAACGCAACAACCGTACTCTGTGAAACGCTCGTCAGTCAGACAGTAGCCATACAACAGGCAGAAGCCGCATACAAAGAAAAACCTTTTAATTACAGCTTAATTACTTTAATTAATTAAGAGAGTCTTACTAAACATGTTCTCGACTATATCACAAATTGATAGAAACTTCCGTTTGAAAGAAAATTATTTAGCATTATCCAAATACTTAAAGATTCGACATAGTATTTTATTTTTCTTTGTGAATTAACATCCTGTCGACAAGTGGAAATCACATGAGGTCGAACCAGTTGTTACGACAATCATGAGCGGGGAAGACCATTGCAGCAAGCGCAAGTGATTTCGAAAAACCCTGGAAAACCGAAAACGGGATAGTAGACCCGCGAATCGAACCAGAGTCCATCCGATCACGAGTCTGGTATGTGACCACTGCGCCACCTCGTTCCGTAGGGGGCCACGGTGACTGAGCAGTTAGACATTTTTTTTTTAAATTTATTTCATTAACCCTACTTAGCAGTACAGCCATCCAGGGTATTCAATTCTATAATGGCTACTACAATTTAACAAACAGTATATAAGTTATATAAATTCACAATTTTTTCTTGTGGGAGGGTAGATGTTCGTCTGGGCGCCCGTAATTTAAGTTACACGTTCTATTTTTATTCAAAGCATCATTCACGTTTTCTAGGAAGGTGGTGAGCTATTCTGCCCCGACCGAGGCAGCTCCCCGACGGGTATCCTTTCGGCCGCCCTCCGTTTCGCTGCCCCGCCGGAACAGACCAGGGACCGGGATTCCCATGAATTCGTCCATGCGACAAGACGCCGTTGGGCCCGCACACAGTTAACTATAGTCCATTCCCCACTGGAAGCAACTTTCTCAGAGCCCTGTTAAATATCTACTTGCAGGCCCGTTTCGTATCCTTCCGCCAAATGTAAACAAGCATTGACATGTGACGTCCGTGTAGCATCTGTCAAAATCAATGTTTACATGCCATTGTGTGTGTACATGTGTTCGTATACTTTCGCTACACCTAAACATAAACATTGAAATGTGACTTCTTTTACACCTGTCAAATGTGTTTACTGTTACCGGCTTTTCAAAGAATTCTGCCATATTCCAAAAACCATTCCGTACGAATATTCACAGTTTAGACCTCTAGCATTATTTAGGTCAGCTTTATGAAGTTTTAAAAATGCCTGAATTGACAACGGTTCTTACGGTTATTTTACGTTAACTTATTTGTTTTCCACGACATAGCACAATACATGTAATGCACGTTAGTATTTTGCCGCAACGCTGGTTAACACTGTTACAACTGCGAGGTAAAAGGCTGTACTAATTATCCTTTTGTTATTGATATGTGTTGGGTTATTCCTTTAAAAGAACGGCCTCAGTTGGAATAAATATTAAAACGAAGGAACAACTAGTCAAACGAAAAAGGCACATTTAATTCAAGCACGCAACTAGTGTTGCTCATTTTTGTCATACAAACTTAAAATATAGCTGTGAACATGCACACAAATAAGCCTACGGTAACTTTTATTCCGCTCATATTCCTTGCTACTTACTCTTTATTAGGTTTATTGAAATTTATTGGGGCTGGGCTTTGTTATTTTGTTGGGATTGGTGGTAAATCACGTTACACGACTGTATTTATCACAACGTTGTACCTTTGGCCTGGGTGTTTGAAACAAACATACGTGGATGTAAATAAATAACTTCGTCATAAAAACAGTTCACATTTACAACGTATAAATAGTTCACATCTAATATTTGAAATCACGCACACACAGATTCAGCGTAACTATCACCAAACAGACACGCCACGCTATTTCACAGGCAGCAATTAACGAAACACACCGTAACAGTATATTTAATACTGCCGCGGAAACACAGATTTATCACAACATCGTAACTTGCTAAGGTAGGTTTAAAAGACACAACGTCTACAAAAGTGATGTGGTAATCTGAAGTATTTTTCGGAGTAAGTATAATTTACGCTTCGTATGGTAAAACAGCACCACGCTATGTTGCCATGTCTGCCAACTTCACTTTATTTCTGCCCCACCATCGTATCTAAATATATTAAAATAAGTATTCAAACATTAAAATCTCTTTTCAGTTGTAAATTACAAATTCAAAAATCATTATTTTGCTGACATAAGTATGAAATATGCTAAAATTGAAAACAAGTACAATTGTTTCCGCGTACTAGCGAAGTGAAACTTCTAGAGTGTGAAAGAGGTAAAGAAAAAAATAAGAGCGACAAGCCTCGCCCAGCAGAGAGTTGGTTTCAGTTGCCATCTCGCTCGATAAAACAACAGGGTGCCATTATGGCCTACTCACAATATTTTCCGCTGCTATTTTAAACTGTAAAAATGAGATATGGTGCCATCAGGGCTACCTAAATATTTAAATAGGCACCATTTAATTTACAAATAGTATACTAAAAAACTAGGTTAAAATAATATTTTAACTGAACTATTTCTAACCGGTCATTGCCAACACGTCGCTGCTCTCGCTGTTAATTCATATTAAAAAATAAATAAATATTACAAGTTATAGAAGATATTAAGTTTCATTTATTCAATAATACAGTACTCTGAAGCTAACCACAGTGCTATACATTTGTGAAATACAGGTTATTGAAAAAACAGGTTGACATGTTATGCCTAGAGTGTTTTTTCAAAGGTTGATTTTCATAAGTCGTTTCCAATCGGGAATGGACTATAGCCTTTCGGCCGGTCCGACATGGCACCCAACGGTCGAATGGCCCCGCCCACGAACCCGAAGGCACCCAGCCCCTTCCCTATCTGTACTATTCTATTCTATTTTGTTATTTTTATTTTTTCCCCTCGCCCACCGTTCTGCTCCAACCTAAGCATCGTCCAGGACATCGAAGTACCCCTTCTGGACACCCAGTCCTTAGTTTCCCGGCGGACTAGGGAATGGAGCTCCGCTCTTACGGGCGCCCCCCCCCCTTTTTTTACACAGACACATACATCAGCCAACATATTATCACAAATCACATCTTTCCCTCATTTGGATTTTCTTCTCCGCAGTTCCTTCCGTTCTTCTTTCATCTCTCTCTTGCTGCTTCTCCTCTTTTTCTCTCTTCTGTTGTTCTACTTTCCTTCTCTGTTCTCCTCCTCATTTTCTTTCCTCTTCTTCTTTCCCTTATTTTTCTTCTCTTCCTCCTTGTTCTTCTATTTATCGCCATATTTCCTTAAATTATTCTTGCATTCATTACAGATCTTGCGTTCTTCTTTATAATTTTTTCATGTTTGGAATGAGCGGTTAGACTGCTCGTCTCCAACCGAGGCGAACCGGGTTAAGTCCCCGGCCAGTTCACTCCGAATTTTCGCAAGTGGAAATCGTGCCGGACGATGCCGCTGGTCGGTGGGTTTTCTCGGGATCTCCTGTTTTCCCCACCCTTTCATTCCGGCGCAGCCTCATACTAGTCTCACTTCACTCTCATCGGCTCTCAAGACCTCGATGTTAAGAACCCCCAAAATATCTTCACTCACTCAGCTCGCTCCGTTTACACGGTATTGCGAACGAGGCAATACGCACTCCCAGTGAATTTACCAAAAAACGGAAGTATACCTGCACCATTTAATTATTCCATTCCATAATTACTATGTCCATATGGCTGTTATCACTACTTCCTGGCCAGATTCCGAATGTTCGAAAACTGTTTTTGTGGATACTAAATCGACTTATTTTGCTTCCGAATTTTAAATGCATACCTTAATTATAAGAATGAGCAAATTTTTAAAATATCTACCAAAAATTCTAATAATTTCAGTGTGTCTCTTCATCAAGGCATGAACAAAGTGATCAGGTCCACTACAATGTTAATTTTATGTATGGCGGAAGAGCACACAATTCGCATACAAGTAGATCTTAAGCAGGGCTTTTAAAAATTACTCAGTTTACCGTGAACAGCTCTAGAATGATCGTGAACAGCTCTAGAATGATCGTGACGTCTATTTCAGTACGCGGACCGCAATGGTACAACGATGCGCCTTAGACAATTTCAGTTTCCTATGTTAAAAAAAACGGTTACTACGTAGAAGTGATTTTAAAGCAATCGAACGCGTATAAAAAAAATATTCTGCCGCCACACACTTATAAAACAAAATATGATTCAATGCGTTTATGTGTAACGTAAAATATATCACGTGCGTACATACGAAGACAGCTGTATTCCATCTGCGGGTTCGTTGAAAGTACGGGCGAGTGTGACTGCACGAGCGATTATGCGCATTTCCAGTAACCGTAACTCTCCTTCTGTAAAGCATAAAGTTCTGTTCGCAATTGTTTATGTCTACTACAAGTTTATAGTTCCGCCTTACATGCTTTTGGCATGGGTACCTTAAACATAAAGCTATGTGCCATAAACGTGTTTCAATTACGCAGGCAGGGGGAATCTAGGAGCTTTAGCTCCCACCCCCTCCCCCTCCTTTTCCCTCACGGGCCGCCTTCCATTCCGGAGCTCGAGTTTGGACTGGATATGAGATTTCATCTTGAATCTTAGCACATTTTTAATAACGTAGCAACAGTTGGTACACTTAGTGTAGGAACAGAACAATGTATTGAAGAGACCTTCGTCATATTTATTCACTAACTATAGAACTTTATGCAGCATTAACCCTGCGTGAATTCTTGTATAGGCTGTTCGCGGTAAGATGAACACTTTTGGTCTGCTTAAGATCTACTTGTGTACACGTTGTGTGTTCTTCCGCCTTATGTAAAATTAACATTGTCATGAGCTTCAACACTTTATTCATGCGTCGGTCAAGTAAAACTCTAAATTTATTAGAAAAGTTATTGTATAAATCTTCTCATTTTTACACCTCGATGCATTAGAAACATACAGAAAGCGAGTGAAATAATTTAAGTTATAAAAAAATGGTTACCTAACATTTTTCGTTCATATATAGAACGTTAATATATATAACTACTTTCCCCTCCACCATTACCAACTTTACTGGACACATGTTACGAAGGTTAAATACGCGAAAAACTGATAAAAATATTTCACACTATAGTTTACGAAGACTGTGGATAGGTATACATGTGCACAGAGCGAGGTTTGACGAGAAACAGATGAGAACGTTCGATCCTACCCACTCTCCCTCCAACACCAAGTTTGGACGTAGCCACCATGGTTAACAAATTCCAAGCCTTTATGTTCGTTTGAAAAAAACTTCGCAAGCAATAGTTTCAATCATTTTGAATGTTTCTGCAAACAAATATATTTTAACATTCCCACTATTTAATCATTGCACATAATTTGCGAGAAAATGTACAAATACTACCTAATCACGATCTAGGCGAACGACTCGAATGAAAAATTTCATATAAATTTGTCACAGAATTAATAAATGTACGAACAATTTCAATTCAGACACTTTGTCAAAGAAAAAACGATGAAATCAATTCTAAATTACGTAAAAATCTTATCACAAACACAGTTTATCGATCCGAAATAATTTTAACTAAAGCTCCATCGAAAAATATCGCAGTGAAAGTTTAAAATTCTCATAGCGAACACATGTAGAATATCTTCGGAAATCCTAGCCAAATGATGCACGGATTATTTAAAAAAATTAATAGACATACGCAAACTTCCAATGAGGGAAACGATTTTAGACAATATAAGCTATCGCAATAGAAGAATAAGACCTACAACGAAACGTTTCACATGAAATTTTTAAGAAACTACCTCATTGCCATATTTGAAATTCAAAAGCTTACTTCCCTGGAAAAATAAATAAAATACTCACATTATTTAAAGACGTATCCAGAGAACTGGTTTACCCTTGCGAATAAATGTTCCTATCGTAAGAAGTCATTAGAAAATAATTCACTTTTAACAAACAATAAAATTTCCGTTAAAGATTAGCGCAAGCTTCGGCTCGTGTTGAAGCCGACTGTATCTCTGTGTAATTATGACGAAGATTAACTTAAAAATGGAAATCGCACATACTTAGTGAGAAAATATAATCACAATGTAACCGAACGATTTGAATAAAAAAAACTCCAGATACTTTCTCGAAGAAAAAAACTATAAAATTATTTAAAATCAATAGTAAGGTACGTTATAAACTATAGACGCACGTAAATGTCTTTACGGAATCGCTCTTAACCCAAACTCTCACAACAGCAGTTCATTAGCCCCACATAGATCGGCCTCAGAAACGTATTTCAGACAAAAAGTTTCCCGATAATCAACGCTTATAAAAAACGAAATTACTTTTATCATACTAACACGTATAAATAATATTGCATCGCCTATCTCATTTAATGATACAAAGGATAGGATATGAAGATATAAATATGTCCCATCTCTAGAGCTCTAACCTTTACCCCAAAAACTTTCGTAAAATTAATATGGCGGCTGGAACAACCTCCGAAGAATCATACCTGCCTGCGCGTGAGTTGGCGACCGTTACAAAACTCCTCCGCACACGATTCCCACTGCCACCAAGCCTGGAGCAGGGAATCACCCTGGAAGTCTTTGTAACCGCTGCCCGAAGCCTCCGACCCAGATACTCCCTTGTTTGAATATTTTCTTCAAGGTTGAATAAAATGTTAACAAATCCCAATGAAAAATTATCTCCTAATCACGAGAAATTACGTTCCAAATATCTTTAATCCGCAAAATTGTTATCCTGTTTTCCACTAAACTTTCAATAAATTTTAAAATCTTACACAAGTCCAGGAAACTGCAACTATGTATAATTTCGTACAAGACAAATACAATATTTATTTTCACTAAATAAATCTTACGGGATCCAAAGACTTTTTATATAATTTTTGTTTTTCCAAGAACATTGATTTGTGTGCCGCTTAAATCGAGCTATACCTGTTTGAAAACAAAGGTATTAACTATGGAAATCTTGCGTTAAACAAACATGTATACATATTCAAATATTTGTGTATAGCAGAGAAAATATGTATTTCATGTGTAGAGTTCTCTCAAATTTCTACTTTAAACAAAGTTTCAATTCAAAAACTTCCCAGCCGTGAATTTTAGACACACTATCTATCATAAATGTGTATATTTCCGACCTTCAGCCCTGCTGATACCTTAGCGCTTTCTTGGGAATTCGACCGACCGCAGGTCTGCTGGAGCAAACACCCCGGACTTTAGCCTGCCTGGACTGGGTAGCGCTCATACAGCTTGACCTTGAGTTCAGGTTTCGTTCGAAGCCTACCAGCTTCGCTAGCAGAGTTAAAGTAAGTGGTTAATTTCGGGCTTTTTAATTCTTTTGCAGTATTTTGTCAAAACTTTTTGTAAATTTTTTTCATTTAGACCGTGTTTCATCTTTTACCCATTTTTCAGAAACTTTCCTTAAAATCGTTTACCGTTTATATTATTTTATAAAATTGTATTTAAATCGTTTAACTTTTCAACACACTGAATGAAGTTTTCTTAAAATCGCCAACTTTCTTAACAAATCGTTTGAATTTGGTTGGAGCATTATTTGAGGAATAACTGGTTTAATTGAGGAATAAACAGGTCTGTTTATTCCTCAAATAAGGGTGTTTATTACTCAGTTAAGCCTATTTGAGGAATAAAGTATGTTTTGTGGAATAGTTTCGTGGAACGATTTCGAGGAATAGTGTATAACCAGTATCAAAATTTTTGGTATCTATGTTTGTGAATCAACCTATAATTGGTTGTGCTATGATTTTTGACGTATACTTAATTGTTTAGTGTTGTGTATATATATTTTGAAACATTCTGTATTAAAAATGATTTGATATTTATGTAACATCCTGTACTAGTCTTTGCTAAAGTATTTGCTATGTTTCAAGACATCCTATAGTTTCCTATTTTTGTCAATAAATTTATGTTTTAAAATGAATGTCTTCGTATGTTATTTGACCTCTCCCTTTAAAAAAAACTGTGAAATAAAAATTTGTTTTCCTACGAGAGGAAAAAGATACACCGCTAATACAAAACAGCTTACAGCATCACGAAAGAGTGTTGCAATGAAAAATATAATATCATGTGAAACATTTGGAGATGAGTATTCTAACAGCCCACACCAAGAGATAGGCAATTAGTAAACAATCATTAACATTAACATGCTTGACAGGATCTTAAAGCTAGGAATTAAAAACAACACATAAAAAGATAGTTTTGACATCTTTATTATATTTTTGAAACACTTTCATACAATATTGACAAGGCTTTTGAAAACAATATTACTATATTAGGAAATAGACACAGCCTTTCAATAACTGTTCTGACTTAGAAACATACAATATAGAAAAATTAACACCCACTGTTAAAAATCAGATACAGAATTATAATGTTTCACACAACGAATCACATAAACTATCATATCTAGGAGAGTAAGAACTGAACAGATAGTTCTTAACTAGAAAACACTGCACTAGCAACAACTTAGGACGTAAGCAGGTAAGAGTAAAGTATAGTCGACCGCAATTTCAGGAAAAATAACTAAAGCACATTCATGCCTGAACTAATAGCAGATTTAAAATGTCATACTATGCTTAGTAAGAATTCTCAAATGCTGAATATCAATTCTACAGGGCAACGTGAAACATGCTTAAACATAAAGGCATAACAAGACAATTCAAATCAATTTATAACATTTTGCATTCGAGATTTCAAAGTGAACCCTGCTATTCAATTTTTATTACATTCATGCCAAAAATTTAAAAAATTTGAAATCAAGATACAAAAAAAAAAAACTAACCCAACTTAAACCTAAGGAGTCTATACATGCTGAGGTGAAATTCTAATCACCATCTGTATGATAATTAAGAGATCGAATTAAATTTTGGATGTTTAAGATGAATTCTGTGACATGGGTATGAAACAGCTTGTGATAAATATTTTTATATTGTGTTAATGGCCAATTTTCACCTAAGTTGAGTAAAGTGTTTAATAATTCTTGATCTAGTAAAGGTTAGTTATATAATAAGTGATCTACTGTTTGTATATTTATACATTGGCGCTCATTACTGGGTATGTTCTGATACGGTTTCTAAAAGATTATTGCTAATTTTTTCGTTGTTATTATACCAATCCACTAAGTCGTATATGAATCTATTAAAATAAAGGCATTTGTTATTATCTAAATATTGTTCCTGCCACTGTAATAAATGTGTTTTTTCAAATATACTTTTGAGTTGTTTTGTATTTATTGTTTTCTTCTATTGTTTCTATTTGCCGTTTCTATTAGTTGATTATTCCATATTAAATTATTGTTTGTCCTTAATTTATATATGTTAATCCAATTTTTTTTTGCTGTATATTCAATGGGTAATTGTTTTGCTATTGTGACTGCTACATCAAATGAAATGGTATTATATTGATTTGTACAAAGTACAAACATTTTACGTTGACTTGCTCGTATCGTCTCATTAAAAATGCATTATTTAATTGTTTTTCCATTCCGAGGAGGCGAATAAAAGTATAGGAAAATAGAGCGATTTATAGAAGAAAAAAAAACAGTTAAATTTTTTAGTCCCCAATCTGTTCCTGTAATCTTTTTTTGTGAAAAAAATATGTTATTTGCTTTATTTGTAATATACTTAATATGGGGTAGTAGTGTTAAATTACTATCTAATATTACGCCTAAATATTTATGGTGAGTTACTGTGGAAATTGATTTATTATTTATTCTCATTGTTAGTGGTCGTTTACTTAGGTTGCTTTTTAGTGTAATGATTCTGATTTTGTCTATTACTAAGTTGATATTTACTACTTGTAGCCAATTATCTGTTTGGGTCATGATTTCATTGCCTATGTGTTCTAATTGTTTCCTACTATTACCTTATACTATAATTAGACAGTCATCTGCATATGCAATTTTGTGTGTGTTATTTATACTAGGTAAATTTAAGTAATCATTAAAACATATGTATATGCCACAGAGTTGGCCCTAGAACCGAACCCTGCTGACAGCGCCTTTCTACAACATGTGATAGTTTTGTTACTAATATTTACAAATGCTGAGATATTGTCCAAATAACTATTTAGGATATTTTTTTTTAATTTTTGGCCTATATTAAAATTATTAATTATATTTTTTATGACATTTACAGACAGGGAAATAGTATAGACATAACTATAGCAATTGCTATGATCACTATACCGATTGCTACGATTCCCAAATGCGAAAGTCCGGAGTGACCCGGCCGGGGATTGAACCCGGATCGCCTTGGTAGGAAGCGATCAGGCTAACTGCTCAGCCACCGTGGCCGCTAGTTGGATCTAACAGACTAGTAATAAACCAATCTAGTGCGTTAAACGTCTTCTAGTAGACCGAGTTTGGTTTGAACAGGGCTGCAATTTCAGAGCCATGACACATTATGATTGCCCTTAAAATCGGTAAGTTCGCCATTGCGAAAATACTGGTCGTATATGGTTATGGCTGTGTTCCAAATAGCCAGCACCCACACTCGTTCTTGCTCTCGCACTTCCACCTTATGGAACTATCGTCACTCGCACTTTTCAAATTAATCGAAACTGTCTGCAATCGATTGTTATTCCGCATGAACAAAAAAAAATTTACTTAAAAAAAAAAACAATATATTAATAAATATTTACATTTCAATTAACAACGGCTTGGTTAGTAGGGATGATGAGTATGATAATGTATGAAAAGAGTCGGGTATAAATTTTATCTGAGATCAACGGTTTTAGCTTTGAATTTTAGCACCGTTTATTCTAAAATTACGAATTAATAATTCCCGAATTTATACACATATGAAATATTTACTGAAAATACTTTACAGTAGAAAAATACTTGTTCCTGTGCCATTCCACTATTGCCAGTACTGTAAAAAACAAGCAAAAGAATGACAGTTGTAGCGAGCACGGATAGAGAGCATGCATGTGCAAACACTCACTCGCACTTGCACTCACTCTCGATGGACATTTGGAACAGCACTCTGACGTCACTGCCGAGTGCGAGTGCATGAGAGTGCGCATTTCTTGCTATTTGGAACACGGCCTAAGAACTGTGATAACTAGGGAATAAAATGTTTGGAGATAGGTGTAATTTAAGTTTAAAGGTTAAAAAAATTACTTAAGGTTGTACGCACAGACATACGTAACAGCGTGATTCCATAAGCCTATTTATCCAAGGAAAGTACGCTAAAATAACACAGAAAAAAAAGGTAAAAGTAATCTTTCTTGAGGGAAAGCAATCGTGCGTGAAAGAGGTCAGAATTGCAGTGTTTGATGCATTACTGTTATGCTATCCCTGACAAAGCACGCGCCCATTAAACTCTATCGACGCGTGGGATCATTGACCTCAGTGGGAAAGGAAATACATTGCGGCAAATTTTCTTGCTTCGACCTTGAAAGCGAACAGCAGTCAAGGAAACAACATTTAGCATCCAATGCTAAATACGTTCCGCAAGCAGCGAGGCTGCTGTAGAAAAAGCGAAGCAAAAGGAACAGATGTTAACACGAAACGGAAACGAGACGATGCACTTCACAGTCGTCTAAAAAGCACACTACGGCTTAGTTCATTCAGTGATCTTGTTTACAAAGTCCCACGTTTCACAGCTATGTCCAAACTCGATACTAAGCATACTTAGTCGAGAATACGATACTTCTTAATGCAATGAACTACCACTTTTCCGACATAATTCCCTTTTCACCCACGTCACATTTGTATTCATAATTGCCTCAACCATTATAAAACAATCTACTTTTACATTAAATGCTGTTCACGATAACGTAAGCACTTTTGAAATCAACCTTAGAAAAAAGTCACTGCTCTTACCTGCATATATTTTAACGGGCGCCCTAAGTGACATGCGTCCAGTAAAGTTGATAACGATGGATGAGAAGTAGTTCCGTATTTTAACGTCGAATAAGAAGTGTTAGGTAACCATTTCAGGTAACTTAAATCATTTCTTTCGCTTTCTGTTTATTTTATAATGCATCGAAGTGTAAAAATGACAGATTTGTTAGATATTTACTTTTCAAATAAATGCATAGTTCCACTTGACCGACGTATTAATAAAGTGACGAGGGCTACGAAAATGTTAACCTTACATAAGGCGGAAAAATACATAACGTGCATACAAGTAGATTTTAAGCAGAGCTTTCAAAAGTGATTATTTTACTGTGAATAGCCTATATATTATTGAAATTATTGTATGAGAAGTTTTGTATGTTGCATATAAGATTAAAATATACAAACCTAGTGGATAATATATTACTTTTCCTACATGGACAAAGAAGAAAAAGAAAAACTACTTTTAATCCCAAACAAAAAGTTACTTTGCTATCCATACTTGAGTGCAAATTTGATGACCTTGAGTCTAGCATGAACAGCTGTGAGATTTGTGTGCGTGTAATTTTGTTCTTACTGCTTTGCATACAACCTGCAGCGGTTTCAAAAAATAGGTACAGGAACACGATTCTAAGCTGAAAGGAGACAATTGTAAATCTAGTGCTTAGAGGATATTCCTTAACAAAAACAGGACATATAATGAACTAGAGTCACGCAACAATTCAGTATGTTGAAAATACATGTAACAATCCAGAATCAGTTAAGAACATACCAAGAGAACCTAAAAGATATGTCCGAGTCCCCAGGAAGAAAGACTAGCTTTGAAGTGAATAAAATCCAGTTCCTATTATGCAGGCGCTCCTAAACTACTCGCCAAATTTGAACTTCAAGTGCACTGTTAGAAAAATTCGCAAATCTACCGACCCTTTGTTTTTAAATAACGGATTTACCGGAAATCTCGCCAAACTTTCCGTATTGAACCTCTCAGAAAATGTGCCTATAGATTTTCGTGTATTTCCGATTTATAAAAAAAATTAAGAAAAGAAATATTTTATTTTTGTTATGCGGGTGTTTACAGTGTATAAGAAATACACAAAAAAAAAAAAACTTTAAACATTTTGTTTTCAAACAGGACTCTGAAGTCGAGTCAGATAGAACATAGTCCGCAATACCACCCTCCTCCCACTCTCCGGTAATGAAAGTATTTGTAAACACAGTACTAATACACAAAGAAACAGGAACATTTTCAATTTCCTAGCAATATTCAAGTGTTTGTAGAGTGGCTAACTGTCACAAGTGGCTCGTGCAACTTTCGACGTTTGAGATAACAGGTTCGGGAGAACACATTTTAATGACTGACCAAACCGATCATAATTATTTTACTCCTAAGACGCATAACAATTAAAATCGCCCAGTCACAAAAGTGGATGTGAGCTAAACTAGACTACTATTCACGGAATATTTCCAAGAAATGCAAGTGTCCCTATTTATACGTCTATGGCCAACCTGTTGACGTCTGCCATACCCAGCAGTGGCGAAGTTACGACATAGGTCTTAAGTCGCTAACTATAATAACGAGTAAGCTGTCACCTCCTGGGAGGCATGTCATGAAGGCTACCACAGATCGCTTAGTGGGCCTCATCTCTTTATTCGTGCGTCGGTCAAGTGAAACTGAAATTAGAAAAATAAATATTTTACAAACCTGCTCATTTTTACACTTCGGCGCATAAAAAAAAAACCGAAATGATTTAAATTATCATAAATCGTTACCCAACTCTTTTTATCCGACGTTAAGATACGGAACTCCTTCCCATCCATTGTTACCAACTTACTATAGGCTGTTCACGGTAAAGTGAGCACTTTCTAAGGCCCTTCTTAAGTTTTCCTTTCATTCTATTTCCATCTTCCTGCTGCTTTTTAATATAAACATTGTTTTTTGACGAATAAACACAGTGTATACATTTCACCACCTCAAAATTTAATGCCTGATGCTGCAATAAGATATATTTATTTATGGTTAAAGCCTTTTGGAAGGGCCTTAAAAAGTGCTTATTTTACCGTGAACAGCCTATAGGCGCATGTCACTCAGGGCGAACGCTGAAATATATGCAGGTAGGGGCAGTGAACTTTTTTCTAAGGTTGATTTCAAAAGTGTTCACTTTATCGTGAACAGCCTTTAGTATCGCGAGCTGGAGCGTATAACTTGCCAACCTTCCCTCCTCATCCCTCTCCCACTTAATAGATCTAAAATACGTACAACACTTCGGGGCCGCATATAGCGCAACAAATACATGCTCACAAAGGTATCCTTCACAATTTAAGATAGGTTGGTCTCACTGTCAATCAAAAGAAGTTACACGCAGGCAGCATAGCCGAAGATCCTACAGAGCTGTCGATAAAGCCGCCTCCTGGCCCGCACCTACGCCACTCGTCATGGAAAGCAACTTTAGTCGTTTATGATAAATTCTTTTGGCAGTAAATTCCGTTTTAATTCTTTCCAACTGTCTATGGCCCTCTTCACATGGGGCTAGCGACAGCCTTCAAAAGTCCTGAATTTCAAAAATTTCTCGCAGATTAAATTCATTTTAATTTAACTTCACCACCTACCTTTATCCCGTACAGGCAGGGGAAAGGCAGGTAAATATCACAGCTATGGAAACAGCTCCCAGGCGCTACCCTGGGAATACTGTAATATTGTTTGTTAATGTAGCAATTAAATATTTTGATGGGTGTGGAGGAGGTAAGGGGTTAGCTTCGCCTTACCTCCACAATCTAACTGATAACCGACTGGGTGGCCAAGGTCCCTCACGAGGGACCGATCCACTTCCGCGCTGAGGGAGTAGCGTCCCAGTGATGTAAAACCGGCGGTCCTGGCCCGTAGCCCACAAGCCGCCCATTTATGCGGGAAGGAGCGGAAAGCCCATGAAGTATATTGAAAAGGAAGGGTGGGAAATGGAGCGGTTTCTATAAGGGAGCCTCCAAATGAGAAATTGTTTTGAGACACTGGCGATTCTTGCGTCGAGTTCGACGCGATCAACATATGACCATACGTCAGAGAGAGCGAGTGAGCGCGCGTGTGTGTGTGCGCGTGTATGTGCGCTTGCGTGCGTGTGTGTGTGTGGGGGGGGGGGCTTAGATAAGGTCTAGAGGGAAGGGGCCTTCAGTTCAAGAGTATACAGTTTTATAACACTAAAAGAAAATATATTTCACCAAAACGAAACAATTTTCCGGTGCTCTTGTATCAGGTATCACAAATCTACATGATCCATGTAAATACCCAAAAAGTTTACACGTATTTATTATACACATTTAAAAAACATTAATATAAATCAGAGTATTTTCAAATTTTATACAATAGTTCATTAAATAGTATACATGCATGTTCACTATCCACGACAGTAAGGCTACGTGAAATTACTAAAATATAAACTAACACAAATACCTTTAGTAATTACGACATACCTACATAGTATACAATGTGGTTTTCATTTCAAACAACTTAAAAAAATACAAAACTAACATATTTCCCGAAAAAAATATATGTTAAAAAATGAATGTAAAAGAGTGCCAGCCCCTCAAATTCTCCTTTGGATGGACCCCTATACGAGTGTAGTTGTGATGCTTCCAGACAGAAAATCGCCCTAAAGAGCAGTGTAGCGGGGTTTACAATTGAAAAATTATGTATCAAGAATTATGCAGTAACCACAGTTCTCGTACATGAAACTGCGTCTTCTAGACTTACGATTTAGAATTCACATGATTTAAGGCCAGACAATGAAAACTTGCGACACGCCTTCCTATTTATTTTTGTTCATAAGCTGCGCTCGTATAACAAACTTATACACATAGATTATTCTTAAAATCAGACGATTTCTGGCGGAGAAGTTCATTGCAGTGAACTTAATTCACAAATATTACCATAAACATGCACAAGCACACAAGTTTTTTTTTCCCCCAAAAATACTGTTGATTCTTACATTACTGTTAAGAAAACATTCTTGCCAACAACACCGAATGCTCTGTTATGATTGGTCAACGCCGCACAACATTTACGCAAGATAAAAAATGTAACTATTAATTTTAACGCTTAATAAAATACTAACACCACACATAACCGGCTAAGGTCTATTCTAAATCAATGCATAAGATAACATAGTATCAATTTATCTGTACACGCCATAACGTATATGTTAACGCATCATCTGTATATTGTAAACCCAGCTTAAAAGTACGGCAGTCAAATGTTAACATTGTACTGATTACTGGTAAAATTCTCTAAAGGTTGAAGTTTTTTTTTTTTTTTTTTAAGATGCTTGTATATACGAGAGCAATTGGTGACCTCGCGTGTAACTAGTCCTCCAGTTGTACTGTGCACGTACAGCGTCTCCATTACATACGCCTCCCTGGCTCAGGTCTCGATCAAAATAAAGAAGAGTGGCTTCAGAAGCCAGCAGTGACTGGCCTCAGAAGCCAGCAGTGACTGGCCTCAGGCCACGAGCGTCGACTCGTCCTGAAAGTAAAGTCTCGTCCACTATGTCGTGCCAAACATGGATTCAATCTTAGCCTGTCCCACATCTCGGCTCATTTTCTCCTCGTCGACAAAAGGTCGCTCGTTTAACTCCGCTGAACTCTCCACGACACCGCCACTTAACAATACGTTCAGAACAACTTCTTCGGGCTCGCCTCGGCCAAAATGTTACAGCTGGCTGTGATTGCGTTGTACGGGAATACGTGAGCTATGTACAGAAACCTCAGTCCACGGTCTATTATTTCAGAACAGGGTTACACAAGAATAGATACACCAAGCCCGGTTACAAGACACTGAGGGAGTATCTTTGAGGGCCTGCTAGCATACTGGGATGATGCTGGTTCGAATACCGTCCTAACTTGGGAGTTGTTTTTACGAGAAAACCAGTCCCGACAGTCTAACATTCATTAAATAAAGCTGACCTCCCGTGGCGCAGTCTGATGGTGCGCCACCGATCTGGGGTGCGGGAGGCTCTGGGTTGGAATCTCGGATAAGGCATGGGTGTTAATTTAAGTTATGTTTTAAGCTAGTCTGTAAGCCGTCCCCTGCTAAGCTTCGAAACATAAAAGCGGGAGACGTTAAAAAGCCCTTTACATTACAATACAATTAAGTAAAGAAAGGACTGTAGTTACTCGAGACGATATTGAGATATAAATATTAAAAGAGCATTTTGAATGTCAGTTCCGGCTTATTCCTCTTGAAAGTCGACATGCCTAAGCGGAGAAACAGCATATTTAGGTTTCGTTAACGTGGATTCAAAATCATATAGGCCTCTAAAGATAAGAAGCGATAATTTAGGTATGGTACAGAAGGCTGGCCGTGTTTGGAACGACAGAAGAAACTGGCAAACACTCAACAGATGGAATGGCTACAGAAGAGTTTGCGCTTCTCTCACATTGGAGTTGTCGGGAATGAAACCATTCTGGAAACAGTGAATGTTCAACAGACTGTGACAGAGCGCATATTCAGGTAATGTCTCCAGGGATATCACCTAAGAGTGTGATTGACTGATTCTTGTCTGAGTGTAGGAAGAGAGCGACGAGATCACAGAGGGCTAAAGGAGTGTTAGCGGGAACTGGGGAGTTTGTCGGGAGATGTAAACAGGATTACAGGACAACCAATAGCAATAGCCTTAAATTAAAAAAGTTCTAAGTGCAACCATACTGTTACCGAGCCAAACTTTCACGGCATTTTAGTTTTATTTTTGGCGACACTTGAAATGAGAGCAGTGGTCGTCGGAGACTGACAATTACATGTAGGCCTACATCTATCAACGGCAGCCTTGCCGTGCGTAGCGTATTCCGTCTTGCGGGAGCAAGCTTCAGTCAGAAACGAGAAGTCCTGAGTTCGATGACTACCAGCTGCGACAGCAGATGATTTTCTGTTCAAATTCCAGGCAAATTGATTGTAGTTCTTGTTCCTGTCTTTTGTGCACGGGAATTTAATGCAAATAACTTGAGGCCCGGGGGCAACATAAATCTGAGGCCCTCTTTACAGTTACAGTTTAGAAATTATAGTTTTAAACCATGACATTATACGAAAGTTAATTATCTTTACTATGGGTTACTTATTTAGTTTAGATATTTTCAAATAAAACATGGTTGTAGGTAGTAGCTAACAAAAAAGACAAATATAAGTACCTACTTTATTAAACTGCAGCCAGTCCATACACAAATATTAGGAATAGATGCAGGCAAAGAAAAACTATGTATTAGAAATGTTCTGATAAAATTGAGCTATATTATACAACATTTTAATCTAAGTTAAGTTATGGTTTTCTTGCGAAAGCGTTTGTTACTAAACTAGCTTACTACTTCAAATTGAAAATAAGTTACTGTTGTGCTAGACATAATCAAAACATGTACTTCAATTAGTAATATCTGCAGCAACCCCTCATGGTTAGATTTTAGAAAAGTCTATGCATTGTAAATTATTTCTTTTAATCCAAAAAAAAGTGGCCGCCATGGAATGTGGGGCACGGGGCAAATGCCCCTTTTGCCCTCCCTCCATTCCCCCTACCATAGACGCGCCCCTACGTATTAGTATCCACGAAGGCGCGCTCCTCATTACGTGGACAGAGCCAGCTGTCGTCCAAACGAGCGATCTCGCCTGAAGGCAGGTTTTGTGGTCTCGCTCGGGGAGGGAGAAACGCAGATAAGAAAAAAAAAAGGCAGCCCAAAATGGTCGGATCGACGCGACCCACAAACCCCGAGCGCGGTAATAAAGGGATCCTGATGCTGGTCGTCGACCCGACTACAAATGACGCCGGGCCGGCCTGCGCGATCTTCCCACAGCCATGCGTGCCCTCGAGCGACTCTGCACACAGCCACAGCACTCCCGAGGGCAGCGGCAGAGCGGTGGGGTGAGAAGTTGTTCGGCAACGCGAACACCGAGGTCACGGCAATCTAAAGACAGTTGTTCAGCTGTTTCGTGCAGACTCTATAATCGTACCGCTGGTTTATGGTCCAGTGAAAACCCGCCTTAGTTTCTTCCTTAAAGTCTGTTCACGATAAAGTGAGCACTTTTGAAATCAACCTTAGAAAAATTTCACTGTCCCTGCGTACATATATTTAAACGGGCGCACTGAGTGGCATGCGCCCAGTAAAGTTGGTAATGATGTATGGGAAATAGTTCCCTATCTTAACGTCTGATAAATAGTTTTAGGTAACCATTTGTGCAAACTGAAACTATTTCTTTTCCCCTCTGTTTTTTTAAATGCATCTAAGTATAAGAATGAGCAGATTTGTAACATTTACTTTTCTAAAAATTCCGCAGTTTCACTTGACCGACGCATGAATAAATGATGAAACCCATGGCAATGGTAAATTTACATAATGCAGAGGAACACACAACGTGTGTACAAGTATATCTTAAGCAGGGCTTTCAAAAGTGCTCATTTTACCGTGAACAACACGTAAAAATCATTTCAATGAACCTAATGTTAATATAAATATGTCATTACGCAAATTCCTACCGTTAAGTATATATAAAGAAATATCAACCTATTTTAGTGGCTAGCAATTTAAATGTTATACTTTTCATAATAATTTAGTACTTATAATTGCCTCACACAATTTGCTGCCAACATTACTGTAAACATTACGACACATGCGGTTAAAAGTGTCCAATTAAACATGAATCATACATTTTATATAAAAACATTAGTTGACTATAGAGAGGGCCAAGCAGTTGATACCGAAACATCTCATGATTTAGCGTTATATTTTGGAACTCCAAACCGTTTAATATTTCACTTACACGTGTAAAAGATCATAGATACGCCCTAAGAGAACCAAACAGCTAACGATTTCTGATCAGGATTTTACAGTAATGGGTGAGGAATGAGGAAAGTGGCATGTGCCCGGAACAGGAACGAGAAACGACTAAGGAGAAACGCGTGCCTAGTGCAGTCGGTCGGGATCGAACCAACAACATTCTGTGCGCGAGGAACACTACGCATGTTAACAGCGAGCTCCGTATGGTAAAGATCACTTCCGGTAGCAGCGGAAGCCAGTGGACAAATGACCTGGTTCTCAGGAGTACGTTTAACCTGCTGGTCAAACAAAAGCTACAAATTTATAACAGTGACAACTGCTCCAGGTTCGTGACGTAACTGCGGTATTGGAAACTCCTCCAGTGGAATCGCCGACACTAATATTATTGCAAACAAAATCACACTAACTCGACAGCCGTTTCGCCTGATTTCCAATGAATGGCACTTTTCCGAAGAACTTTTATCCCGTTCATTCTCCAACAGATCCACCTTTCGCCAGCAATTTCTGATAAAATTGTAGGTGACTTAACACTTCACTGACGCAGTGATTCTATTTCACAATACGACGCGTAATAAGTTCTCTAACAGTATTTTTGCCACTTTCAAATAAACTTCAAAACTTAAAAATAAAGTAATAAAAAACACGTTTACAAGTTTTACTAGAGGCTAACCTCACTCTTGCAATAACCGAAGCCACCATATAACATGCCATTTAATTTTTTAGCAAGATCCGAGTAATTTCGAAATTCACTCTTAATAATGGTATTATCCTTTGATGCTGTAGATGCCTGATAATCAGTCATAATCGTAGACTACCTTTACGAGCTCTTTAAGTACACCCCGTCCCTGAATCCCGAATCTGTAAGCTTTTCGAAGATTCATCGTGGAAATTGCAAAGCATTAAATACTATCACAGCAAATACACATTTTTTTTTCTGAAATACAAATAACATACAAGCTGTGACACGTATCAAGCGCAGCTACAGCAAAGTGGTATTACAAGCCTAGGCAGTACTAAATACTACCGATGCAAACAAAGTAAACGGCAGGATTTGCCAAGCGTTTTAAATACCGAGGTGCGAGATCCAATAGCTTAGTGAGGCATGACTGTGACAAGTGATTGAGCAACTCTTTTGTAACAACTACTGCCTTGTATTGCCAAATGGAATGACATTTGCGGTAATGTAAAAGTCAAAACGCTTGCTGCTGCATTACACTGTTTTTTTTTTTTTTTTTTCTATTTACGCAAGGAAATATTGGGAAACTAGTTGCCGAAGATATTTTTGCAACACTACAAATGCATTAAACCCATTCACGGTTACTCCAAACTTTTCTGAAATCCTGCTGAATTTCCGGTATATTCCTCCGTCTCATGCGAACAACGTGTAACGAAGCCAAAAAAATTACACTGAAGGGACAACGCACTGCATTCGTGCTCACTCAGTGTAATAATATTTTGCTAAAGAACTATTTATAACTAGGCGTTTCCAACACACCTATTTTCCTTTTTCATTCAAATTAATTATAAATGAAGTATTATAATTTATTGATAGAATTTCAGTATAAGCAATTTAACAAAAATAAATACCTTAATGTTAACACAAGTATAAAACGCTTGTGATACACGACATTTAGGAAACAACCAAACACGTCATACATAGGGTACTTTTCCAAAGGTTTGTTTCAAAAAGTGAGAAGAAACCTTGAATAGACTACAGAATAAATTTCACGAAACCCTATTATAGAACGTAAAAAAACTAATGTTAAATTTTTGCAAGACAATTGTTGGAGACTTCAAATTTATTATAAACATTGAGCTACATAAACGTTTTGTTATATTTTCTTAAATCATGTTTTGTAAATATGAAGTCTCACAAGAAATGTTGGCAACTATTTTCTAAGGAATTGTTTCTAACTAGTACAGAAATGTTTTATTGTGTAGGTCTATGTATGCATTTATGTGCCGTTGAGAGCTGTTAATGTATCACAGTTCGAAAATGGACTGAGCCAGACAAATATCATTACCCGAAGGCTGTAAAAGACGTTCTAAATGAAACCTTCTGTTTTGCTGAAGAGGGGGTCAAGTTGCAACCAACCCCCTTTACTAAATTCAATATATTTTTTTCTCCAAAAAGCGATACATTCTTATGTAAGATAAAAATACACGACTTCATTTCTTTTAAAAGTGGCACTATCACAATAAAAGTACATGTCTGTGTATCACTTTCGAAAAATACTTATCTACATGCAATTTCAATATTAATTACGGTCATATGTTCATTTATTAATTTTTTGAAGTTTAATAACTCCTTATGCCGGCAAGAAAAACGCGGGGGCACCTTACACTCTTATCGATGCTTGGAAGAGAGCTGCGCCACTTAGTGACCTGCTGTTTGGTTGACCGACAGAAAGGAAGCTGTTGCCCCAGATTACGCGAATGAGTGACGTCACAGACCAGTTGGTAGTCATGATTTTGCTCGACAGCACCTCGCAATAAATAGTGACAGGACGAAGACACCGTATGGCCGGAGAATGCCGGAAGAGTTATTTCAAGACTGCCAACAACCCCAAGAGCCAAAAAGTGTACTACCTGAAGCTACAGAGATTTTGGGAAGGCCCATATAGGATTCTGGAGCAGATCAACGATGTGGTCTGTCGGATTTGTCGTCAAGGCTCTCGGGCGAAGCCTAAGGTTGTCCACATCGACCGACTGACAACCTACAGGGGTCCTGATGTTGTAGGTACTGTTCGGGACGAACAGAGTTGAGGAGGGGGCAGTGTTACATACCACGATTCTGCGTCGTTTCCAGTTTCCAGTCCAGTGCAAAGTGTAGTGGTTCAAACGAATCACCGGAAGCTCGCGCAGATTGGCGGGCGACGCCTTTGTCTTGGCACCAAGAGAAGAGCATGCGAGGATGTACAAACAACCATCCCGCGGAAGATTGATGTGTGCCCCAATATGCCTATTGAGACTCGACTCGTGCCACTTCTGATCCTTGACGATAAGTGTCTGGGGTCATCGTTGTAAGAATGTTCTGGTCATTGTCCTCGCTCGCCTTCCTCGGCGCCTCTCGGGGAGCCAGCAACCTGGACCAGGCCGCCGCCTGAACTACATAAGCCGCAGCAGGTCCCTAAGTCGGCAAGTCTTGTACGGTCTAAAGCGCTGTGTGTGCAGAGGCAGCGAAGCGACTAGAGGAGACAATGATCAGCGGGAGTGAAGACTGCGAGCAACGGCACAGCGGGGAGTGAAATTGACCAGCGGGAGTGAAGACTGCGAGCAACGGCACACAGGGGGAGTGACATTGACCAGCGGGACTGTGGGACTGTATACGCGAGGGACAGATATTTTAAATGATGGCAAAAGAAAGTTCGATTGAATACATGTAAATAATAATTGCGGATTAAGTGACTAGCAAGTATACCGATAGTGATAAGGACTTTAATTCTTATTCAGAATTGGCATTAAACACTGCGCTCACTAATAATAATAAGTGTTAATAGCAGAAATGCGTAGTTTAATGTTTTAACTAATAACTATATGCATTTTATAAAAAACATGACCAAGAATAATAAATTATAAACATACACAGTGACTTTCTACCAAATTATCAATTTATTTGCAGGTTACACGCACAAATAGTTAAAAATTTCTAGCTAGGCTAAAAGGACACTAATGATATTAACAACATGAACAGTGCTCGACAAGACAAATCTAATATTGCAAGGATGACTCGGCTACCTCAATTCATTCAGGAGTTATATGAAGAAGTTGACAATTCTACGCAGCAGCGAAATTGGGACGTGACGATTGAGTCATTACCACATGCCACGTCACGTGACGAGTTGCGTGCTAATAACAAATTAATTGATTTAAACAAACCCACAGCAGAGACGTTGTCACGTAAAAATACCTACGGCCGTGTAGACGACACAGCCAACCCCATAAAAAAAAAATCCTTGCTAGTAATATACATATATTATTTCAACGTCAACACTGACTGGCGTGCTTCCAGTAAAGCTGGGAGGCGAGTAGTCTGGCCACTACACCACCGCGGCCCCGGCAGAGAAGAACATAAGCAAAGCTTTTTTAACGCTCTCGATTCTCCATGAACATCTTACAATTGTTTTATAACAAAAAGAACTGCATCTTTATTTGAATTAATACCCCCCCCCCCTCCCACCTCCCAAAACAAAAAGGAGTATTGGGATTTGAAGGCTCAGAATCCATCAGCTGTCAAATATAGCTCCGAGTATGGCATCTATAGGCGGTTCATGGTAAAATGAGCACTTTTGAAATCCCTGCTTAAGATCTACTTGTATGCACGTTGCGTATTATTCCGCCTTATGTAAAATTAACCTTGCCATGGGCCTCATCACTTTGTTCATGCTTCGGTCAGGTGAAAATGTGGAATTATAGGTAAGTAAATATGTTACAAATCTGGTATTTTTCACACTTAGATCCATTAAAAAAAAAACCGGTACCCGAAAGAAATAATTTAAGTTACCAGAAATGGTTAACTAAAACATTTTTATCGACGCTAAGATATGATACTTTTTTCCATCCATCGTTACCATCTTTACTGGGCGCATGTCACTGTGCGCCCGTTAAAATATATGCAGATAGGGGCAGTGACTTTTTCTAAGGTTGATTTCAAAAGTGCTTAGTTTAAGGTGAACAGACTTTACGTACATATTATATATATCCGCTTTCCTGGGCAAAAATTATAAACAGTGGAGAAGCTCTTTGTCTCAGGAACTGACTTCCACGAGGTCCGTATAGTACAACGGTACCGCTGGAAGTTGCGAACGAGGCCCCAAGCCCCAAACTAGTATCTTGGCTTTACTCAGAATGCTGGCGGATACGGAAGGTGACTGGTAACGTAATTCAATCCTGCAGTAGGCACACATCCCAGAATATGATGTAAGGGAATTATTGTTTTTAGCGGGAAATAAACCAACAGAAGAAAAAGTGCATGTCCCGATTTTAAATTTATAGCACTGAAAATAAACTAAATAGTGACAAATCAACAAATTAGGACCCTGAGAACATGCAAACCAGGTAGTTTTTACCGATGTACGTTAATTCAGCGACCAACTGTTAACTTATTACGCAAAAAAGGAACTGTAAAAAAAAAATATATATATCATAATTCACAATAAACCAAACATATTATTCCGAACAAATATTGTATTAATTCTGTAATATTTTCTAACCATAGACCATAACTACTATAGCTTAACGGAATGACTTCAGTTCTAGTTACACATTTTTCTTCTTGAAATCAATGGGAACAAATAACTAATCACTCTATGAAAATGGTACATACGTAATGTCAGTAGTGATCAAAATTTCCGAAGAAAAACAATGTAAGAAATGGCACGGCATAAAAATCAAACTTATTACAACGGAACTTGAAATATTTAGAGTACTTTAAGACACGTACACTTGGAAAAGGGGGGAAAAAAATAGAAAGGATGACAAAAAACAGTTTCCTCGGTTTGGCACTTTACGTGGCTAGCAAAAGGTGGAAACGAGGGGGGGGGGGGGAGAGCGGGGGATATCGAAAATTCGTCGAACCCTGCCTCCACCGGTATCACTTCGGAATAAACAGGGGGATGTTTTCAATTTAGGTTGAACGGAAGAAGCTAGGATTGCTCGGTGAAGGGGGTTTGCAAGGGGGGGGGGGGGGAGTAGGTGGCGCAGCAAGAATAAATGATGCCTTTCCACAATAAGAATATCATTGGGTTGGGTGTTAAAAGGAGGGGGGGGGTAAGGGAGAGTGTTAACACGCCCTATCGCATCATCATCACCACCACCACCTGCATATGTGCTAGCTGGAGCTGGCGTTTCCCTAGATATTACGAGCCAAAAATACGATTTTTGAAACTACGACGTTACACACGCATAGCTGCCAAAGGCATTTCTATGATAAGTAAATTGCAAGATATCTCTTTTCAAAATAAAATATATCGAACCATGACTAGGCCCACAATCCTGACTATATGATAGGGCATCAAGGCTGAGCAAATAAACTTACATACATAAACTTAATTAAAAAGAATGGAATTTAGAGATTTTCTGCGGGAAGATGACTTGAAAATGTTCCTCAAGTGTTCACTTTTGGCGACATTCCTGTATAATATAAGACTGTACCAACAAATAAAATACGAATTTAAAAAAAATGAATACAGAAAAAATTCCAAATTTAAGTAATTTCTAACGATTTCACTTGGAAATGAAATAATTGTTAGCCATTGGTCTCGCCTCCAAGGTGGATTTCTTATGCGTTTCGCTGATCAATTTCAAAATGCCGGTAAACGATGTCAATTATATTACAGGATAAAAAAATAATGTTCTATGTGTATTTTAAAACATAAATTGCATAACTTTACCAGTTCTAAGGCTTACAGGCAATCTTCAGACTTAGATATAGTTGTTTCAGAATCTTTGAAATGTGGCCCACTTGAGGCACATACTAGTGTTTAAATTCCAACGCATTACCAAGAAACCCACGGTTTTCTATCCCTAGTTATGGCGCAATTTACAAACTTTTGTCAATTGACGATAAGCACACTGCTATAAATAGTTCAACGCAATAATTTAAATTTATGTAACGCATATCATGGTGTTGGTCACTTCTTGCTGTTTAAATTATTTTGCAGTTTTTCTGTTATAGTACCTCGCGGAATTGTGATGAATACACTACCCGCTGCTGTCTATTTTCCTGGAAGGTTATCAGACGCTATGGAAGTGCGGTATCGCGTAAAATCGGCATACGCACTACAGGCATTTCTTTGCCAAAATATTTCAAGCTTCGACTCTTTTCGGAACACCATAAAATTCGTCATATGTGTGTGACTGTACAATGCATTTCTGGCACAACGTAGCTGTCTGAAGGCGTATCACGAACCACCCCGATGGCCCGGACAGAAAAGTGGAACGGAGACGTTTCCACGGCTTTCCGCAACTGGGTCTTCAGAGCCGATGATGGTGAAGCGAGGAGAGTATGAGCAGCGACGGCGCGCAAAGGCGGGGGGTTGGGGGAACAGGAGATCCCCGAGAAAACCCGCCTACCGGCGCCATCGTCCGGCACGATTCCCACGTGCGAGACTCCGGCCGGCTACCCCGCCGGGAATCGAACTCGGTTCGCCTCGGTGGTCGAACAAAAAAGGAAATCGATGCCAGTAACGACAGACAAGTGGCATTACTGTGCATGGTGCATTGACACCCAACAGGAACTCTGACATTTCCACGGAAAAACCACGAAAACGCGCAATAAAGTTGCCTGCTATCTAGTAAACGTTTCGCAGGCAAGAAACACTGATGTCGAAATTTCTACCTGTGCTTCCATACGGTCTCATAAAAACTGCATACTGTATGTGCGGTATTTTTTTTTTTTTTTTTTTTACAAAAATTAGTTTTGGGTATGCTTTTATTAATTTTATGTGCGCAACTACTAAACTGAATTTTAATCTAGAGGCCGAGAAGCAATTAAGCATCCTCTCGAATAGCAGTTACACACATTACAGTACACTTACTCCAATAAATGAGTAAAATTCTCATGACCAGAAACGCGAATTATCGAGAAAAAAAATTGCACCTCTGGATTGTAAATCGATGTTCAGCACGAATAGAAACAAGATTAACGAAACGTTGTAAGCCCTGTGTCGCGCAGAAAGCTAAATGTGAAATAACCTGATTACAATGACTCAGCGGGCGACTTACACAAGGACCCGGTGCTCATGTTTCGAAATGAAGTGATATTGCAGGCGAGTTTCGAAAAAATCACGAATTACCAGGCTATCCCCCACCTCGCCTCATCAATTTCACGTCCTGCAAATAAATAAAGCAACCGATAATTCTGCGAAATGCATCAAAAACATAGTGTTTTCAAAACACCGGTACTTCGTAGATCTGTAAAATGGAAGCATGTCGATATAACGTCATCCATAGGTCCACAAACCTCTTAGTAACTCGGATTATGAGACTAACACTAATCGACTCCCTGCATTGAACTTCTTGCTTCGTTGCCGCTAGGTCTTGCCGACCTTGAAGAACGCAAACGATTGGGAGGGTTCCAAGAGCCAGTTTACAGACACAATAAGGGATCGTTGAAAGGGACTCTTGCATCAAGACGTGTCCTGAGAATGTCAACAGGAATAACGAGGTCTGCGACCAAACCGGAAGTCTTAAAAAAAACAGCTCGCATATAGGCCAAAGCGTTAGATCCCGCTTCTCTCCTTAGCAGTTTAATGAAAGCAGGCCACGAGCGGGTCGCAATCGAGTGCTTTCCTGGTATAACTGGACAGTGCCTCCCGCCTCGGGACGGAAGAAAGAGGCGAATTGTTCGAGACAGTTTGCTCGGCCACCGATACATCTGCCCTGCCAACACGCTCGCAGCAAAAATAAAAGAGCTGAGGGAATTGGAACAATCCCCATGACACTCACGAAAGAAATAAGAGTCCTCGAAGAAAAAAAAAAAAAAAGAGAGACGCACAGCTGGCTAAAAGTTAATTAATTAAGAAATCCTGAAGGCGCCGCTTGAGCTGCTTTCTTTCTACAGGACGACCCTGAATTCCAGGTGCCCACAAACTTTATGAGGTAATTATAGAAAATGGGGTAGAAGACATAATACTACCTATAACCCAAAGTAAATAGGCTAGAGGCACCCCCTTAAAAATTAGGAATTAAAATTATTTGCAAAATGTCTAAACTACGCGAGATGAAACAATAAATTCGTAATAGATATGGCCTGATTTTGTACCTACTCTATGTGAATATTTGGCAGGCGATAACTATCGATAATCACCAGTGGGCAACACTTGTGTTAGTTAATGGCCTGGCACCCTATAATTTTTTAGTGTAGGGCGACATTATAGCCCACCACATGTTCACAGATTGCAAATATCAAGTTAGGATAACAATAGGCCTAACAGGGTTGCTTCTCATCACTGGGTTGGGTAGACTACAGAGGTCATCAACGAGGCTGTTTCTCGACATTGGGTCGGGCGACTGCGAAAAGCTCCTATCTCCAGGAATGTTCAGAAATAATCTACAAACAACAAACACGAACCTCGTAACTCCATTACGAGATTCCAAAGAGCGAGGAACTCTTACATCAACTACTTTTTTTTAATGCAAATTTCTCTTCAAAATTGGGTTTAACTAGTATATTTGCCTAAATTATTAATAGCACTTGTTTCGAAATGCATCAAATTGCCTTCGAAATTATAACGTTATTATGTTTAGGCCTCTCCTGTAAAATACCAGTTCAGTTTTTGGAGTTATAGGCTGTAACGGTAAAATGAGCACTTTTGAAAGCCCTGCTTAAGATCTACTTGTGTATACGTTGTCTCTTCTTCCGCTTAATGTAAAATTAACGTTACCTTGGGCCTCATCACTTTATTCATGTTTCGTTCGTTAAAATTTGAAATTATTACGAAAGTAAATACATTGCAAATCTTCTCATTATTGCACTCAGATATATTAAACTAAAAAAAAAAGTGAAAGGAATTTTTTAAGTTAACACAAATGGTTACGTGACACTTTTTATTCGACGTTAAGTTTTGGAACTAGTTTCCATTCATCGTTACCAACTCTACTGGGCGCATGTCATTCGGTTCGCCCGTTAAAAATATATGCAGGTACGAACAGTAACCTTTTTCTAGGGTTTATTTCAAGAGTGCTCACTTTATTGTGAACAGCCTTTAACTTTTTTTCTTACGAGTGTACCAATATGTAAAAACCAACATTGCCCAGGACCTAACAATTGGCATTCACAAGTTGATTAAGGAACACGGTAAAACTATTTAAAAAAATAAAAAATAAATATTAAGCCAAAAGGACCGCGTTGGTGCAGTGGTCAGAACACTCTCTTTCCACAACGCTGAACACTGCGAATTTTCTCGGGGTTCTCCCATTTTCCGCCAGCAATGCATTCAGTATATGCTCGCTCCACCCCCATCTACATTTTTAAGAATCAGCAAAATTTTTTATTTCGTACTACGCCAGATCTTACCCCAATGTTTGTCAAATACAAAGAAAACTGTTTTAAACATAACGATTTTTGTAACATAGGACTATTTTTCATAATTTCCTGCCGACGTTACTGGATATATACATCACCTGCATGTTTAGATTTAACCATGTGCAGTTACGGGCGAGAGTTATTTGAAAAGGTAATCTCAAAAGTGCTCTACCGCAAACCAGCTGTACCTACCTGCTCGCTCAGTGATATTTTACTGTCAGAGTTACTTGCGGCAATTTATTTTACAAGACGATAATTTAAACGTCAATGAGGAAACAATAAATCCATTTCCCACTTGAGATACACGCAAACTGACACCCGCCATTTAACAACCATCATCAAATGTTGTGTACCCAGTCCTCGGTGGAGAAATGTTCACTCACGTGGCGAGGCGGCGAACTAGTGACTCACGTAGAAGAATCTTGTCACAAAATGGTTTGTAGTCCAATACGATTAAAGGCTGTTCACGATAAAGTGAGCACTTTTGAAATTAACCTTGGAAAAAAGTCACTTCCCCTGCCTGCATATATTTTAATGGGCGCAGTTGGTAACGATGGATGGAAAGTAGTTCCGTATCTTAACGTCGAATAAAAAGTGTTAGGTAACCATTTGTGACAACTTTAATAAAAATAAGAAAGCGAAATAAAACATTTCATAGAAATGTATAAATGAGCATATTTATAAAATATTTACTTTCCTAATGATTTCACAGTTTCAGTTGACCGACGCGTTAATAAAGTGATGAGGCCCACGGCAGTGTTAATTTTACAGATGGCGGAAGAATATACAAAGTGCATACACGCAGATCTTTATCAGGGTCATCAAAAGTGCTCATTTTACCGTGAACAGCCTGTAGGAAGTCCTTTAAAGTCACTGCGTACCAACGGAGTTTCAATATAGGGAATTAAATTCCTTCTCAATGCATCTGTTTTAAAGATAACCGATTGAAATAAAAAGTATTATACGCGAGATTTCTTAAGGAATACTGGTAAGTCAAGAAATCTTGAAAAATTTTATGCCGAAATTTGTTTTCTAAAATTTAACATTTAAGTTTTAATTTTACAAAAAAAAAAAAAAAAAAAAATTTTTTTCTAGATTTTTAACAAGGCAATATATTCTGAGAAGGTCGCGTTGAATACATTTCTTTTCTGTTTGAAAAAATTATCTTTAAAATTTATGCATTTAATCTCCGTGGCTGCAGGGAATTCCAGGAGGGCAAAATCTGATATAATTCCTTGTGGTACGTCATTGCTACTTTATTTCCCATCGTCACTGTCTGAGCAACTGGTTTTTTCGCACACGACAGCTGACAAGACTATAGGCCTTAACAAAAATTAATTTATACCGTGTTTAAACTACGAGCGATACGGAGGATTCCCCTTTAAAGTAGCATAAATTACACGTTCATACTCCGTCAAAAATCTGACAAAATTACTACAAATAATTTCAAGGGGTCTATGCTGGAGTTTTCATTCGTATACTGCAGTTTTGGTATGCTTAAACACCACGCACGCCTTCGTATACGAACCTTGTTTGCATGGTCGAGTGCGAACGAACTCAAGTTCGTAAAAGGGCTAGTAAAATTGCCGTACCCACCAAATGAATTCAAGTTCCTGCCTGCAAACAAACCTATTTTATACGCCTGTAGGAATTTAAGCATTGCAGACTTGGATCATATCCACTACACAGAGCTATTTCTGATAGCTTTAGCATGACTGTCACTACAAACACTCTTAAAAATGCGCAGCAACACAGATAAGATTTAATTAATTGTGTTTCAATGAAATAGGATAATTGTAATTTAAACCTCCTCGCATTCAAAATTAAAATCCTTACACACACGTACATTCATACATATACATATATTTACATATATATGTAGGGTGGCCACCTGACAAATATGACACTTCTTCAAACAACCACCACGACTACCCAATTTTCTGATTGGCTAGTCTCCGCGAAAATTAAGTTACAGGAAAGAAACAACCGACAGCCGAAATGTGTTAATTCTCTGACTTTTCTGCGTCCTAAACCAAGGGCGTGGCAAGGCAGGATTTGCATTAAAACTTAGCAAAACCTATCAGAACACTTAATAATGGCAAAAACAACTCAATTCAGGTATCGATACTTTCGCCGATATTCAATTATACTTATATATAGATTATATTTAAGCTCCATACTGGTCATATTAATAAGTAAATACAAACTGCAAAAGGCCATCACAATATATATTGAGAAGGTGACCCCAATTTACTTTAGTTACAATGGCTACTACAATTCTGTCGCACCTACATTTGCCATTTTCATTATCACATCATTTTCAATTCCTACACTACGTAAAACCCCATTTTGTTAACACATTACTGGTCATCAAACAATAATTATGTTTGATTTACTCGCAATCCCAAGTGGATGGGAGCAACTGCTAAGCAATGCCAGCCTTAACTACAGCGAGTAAATAGGGTTTTTGAACAAGCCCTAAACTTCGTAAAGTAAAAAGTCTTAAAACAATGAGTTTCGCATAGCTCTTACTTAATTCCAGAAGCTGAGACCATAATCAACCATTATCGGCAAGTGTTCACAAAAAGTTACAAAATGTTCACCAAGATTTGCGATGGTTTACAAATGTTTGAAAAATGTTTGCAAGTGGTCGCAAAAGTTTACCCCTGGTTTCTAGTGGTTATCACCAATTTACGTCTTGGACATAGCCACTAAAACGTAGTTACAAAAGTAACAGTATTGGGTTTTTGGCTAAAAGACCATCATTTCGCAAAATTAAAAAAAATAACTGAATTATTTTACGGCCATCATGGCCCCGGCCTAACGTCAAAGTGACGTAAATGATCCGTTTGCTTTAGGAACCTACATTGGTGATTTCAAATAAATTACTACTTATTTCATGGTAAAAGCTTTCTCCCTCGAGCTCGCTGAACTAACCCCGAGCTCAGTGCGTGCCGGCATTAAATACACCGCTCCGCCTACTTGCGCTACCAATCAATTTCATTTTTCCCCTAAAAAGCCATTTTTCTAAGAAATCGTGGGGTTTTCAATTACTCCTGGGAGGGTTCAAGCTATTCACAGCCAATGGCAGTAAACATTACCATTTATGGTGACCGACGCAGCGGACACCAATTTCCCTTAGGGGTTAACACAATGAAATTCGAAACTTCCAGTCAGATTACAAATACACCCTCAACTTCCGTCCTCTTGACCAAGATGCCGGAAGTAACGTAACAAAACGTCACGTTTTCGTCGGCGCGCGCACCTTCCCAAGCTGGTCGTGGACTGTGCTGCGCTCCCACGACGAATCACAGAAACATCAGTCTGCTGCACACTTCTTGCCAGGCCTTGCTGCACGTGAAAATTTGGCAAGGACATACATCTATTATTCCGGGTACCTTAGATATTTTTTATTTTGCAGTGACGTAAAGCTAGGAAGAACTTCACAGTTATATTTTATTAGGGTTTTAAACCACGTCGGAAAGTTTTAAACCTTGAAACAACGTGTGTGAAAGTTCAACAGGTTTCCAGGTATACACAATAAGTACTTTTTGTGCTACACGGTCACAACCCCCTTAATTTTAAGAGAGTTTTTAAGTTGTTTTGCAAGTTGAAAATATTCACAGACGTGCGGTGACGGGTTGCCCGACACAGTTCTTAAGTTGACAAACGACAGGCAGTGTACCATACTATTCTCACTACACGAATGTTCGTCTACGAAAATTGACCACTCGAACATTTTTCGTATCCGAAAATTCGTGTGGTTTTTCAAGCAAATTCTCCCAGTTCATTTCAGGAAATATGCTGTAGTTTACAGCCGTTTCCATAATCTTGCTAGTGGAATATTTGAACTGAGTATGCAAAAAAAACTTGAAACGCGCCATCATATAAATCAAGCGACCATTCGTCGCGTCTTTGTTCGATAGGATGTCACCTTCAAGACCACGCGATTCTCTGTAATAATTACGGGTAAACCATAAAGTGTACCCTCTTTAGAATTGTTGTTAGTTAGTAATGCAGGTAAAACCCCCACCAATTACCCTACCAACATAAAGCGGTGGTATTTAAACGAAACTTAAAAAAAAAAAAAAAAAAAAAAAAACAACATATTCACTTGTATAATTCAATATGCCCTGTAAAATTAAGCACCTTGGCCTCGTTACGAACTTTGGAAGGAAAATTCGCTAAATTTCATTTTCACTGAAGAAGTCGGCAAAAATTGCCTTTAAGAATGTCGCAGAAACTTGCGTTAAAATATAGTGACATTATTGCGATCAATTTTGGGACAGGCAGGAAGTCTGAGGGCTCACGGAGGTTTGTTTCTTTGTGGTCGTATGCGTAACCACACGACTCCGAGGTACTAAAACTACTCGCCTCCCACCAAGACGAGCCGGGTTCGATTTCGGAATTTCGTACATGGGAATCGTGCCAGACAATGCCGCTCGTCGGCGGGTTTTCTCGAGGATCTCCTGTTTCACCTCTTCATTTTGGCATCCCTCCATACTCATCGGCTCTCAAGACCTCGATGTTAAGGGTACTGAAAGGTTTTCTGTGAAATCGTTGTTTGCGCGTAAACGCGTGTCTCGGTAAATAAATGTTCTGGAAATACGAAGTTTCACCAGAAAGGATTAAAAAAAACTATTGTCTATGTCGCTATATTTTTACTTTTATCATGTGAAGTGTATTGATGGAGAAAAAAATCGTGAAAGTGGTAAAAAATTGTATTTTTAAAGCTTCCCTGTGAAGTTTGTTTAAGCGATAAGAGAAAAGTAAAACTATACTCAGGTAGTTTGATCTGTGTACTTTCATCGCGTGTAATAAAACCCCACAGTTACAGATCTAGTTAACACAGTAAAGCGTTAAGACGGAAACACCTCACACCTTGCGCGTAGGAGCGATGAGGCGCTAGGCGTGCGTGTTAGTGTCGCCCGTATCGCTCCCTCGCTTCTTGACCTCGGACGTGCAGATACATAGTCCCCTTTAAGAGTTAGCTGGAGCTGAGCGTCCAAGGTCAAGAAGCGAGGGAGCAATACGGGCGACACTAACACGCACACCTAGTCTCTCATCGCTCCTACGCGCAAGGCGTGAAGTGTTTCCGTCGTGACGCTGTTCTGTGTGAATTTGATCTGTAACAGTGGGGTTTTATTACACGCGATGAAAGCCCACAGATTTAACTACGCCCGTATCTTTGTACTTTTCTCTTGCCGCTTAAGGAAACTGCACAGGCAAGCTTTAAAAATGCGATATTTGACCATCTTCAAGATTATTTTTCTCCAAGAGTATTCTAAATATGACAAAAGTAAAATAATAGGGACATAGATAATTGTTTTTTATTTTATCTTTTCTGACAAAAAGTCGTATTTGCAGAACATTTATTTACCGAGACACGCGTATTCGCGCAAATAACTATTTCACAAAAAAAAAACTTGCAGGTCCATATAACTCTTAAGAGCCGCCCAAATCTCTCCACAGTTGCGCGCACGCATGCGTAAGTAAGCCGCGCCCTTGGGAAACGCCGAGATGGACGTCGCCCCTTCACGATACGAAATGCGGCCCAGGAGGATGGAGGAGGCCACACTCGAGCACGTTTCCAAGAAGAACGCAGCTGTATCAACGCGCGGAGCTCACTTCAGAGGACTCGGCGTGCTCTTGACGTAAGAGCGCTTCCTGCTGCTGCACCCAGAACCCCTCGTCTTGTGGCGAGCACACCATTCCTCGACCGACTCCTCAGCTCTCAGGGAACCACGCAGGGATGAAAACGAATTTGTTGGAGATTTGGGCGGCTCTTTAACAGCGAGGTCTTGAGAGCCGATGAGGGTGATTGAAGTGAATATGGCATCGTCCGGCACGATGCCCACATGCGAAAATCCGGTGACCCGGCCGAGGATTGAACCTGGTTCGCCTTGGTGGGAGACGAGCGGGCTAATCGCTCAGCCGCCGTGGCACCTTGTTTTAAAGAAACAAGCAAGAAAGGCTGACATATTTTGCTGTTACAAAACGAACTTAAAAAAAAAACTATATATATATACTGTTGAAGAAAGAAACGATTTGCGTAATCAGATCAGAATATTTTTTTGTTGAAAGGTTTGTGTTTGCTCGAACATAACTAGTTTTCAAATGGATAAATCGTGCTCGGAACCATTTGTGAGCAAAACATTTAATTTTACGATGGATATGTCTTCCTTCGACAAATCATTCCTTCAAATCACATCGATAATGACGTGTATATATCAATATTCTTAAAGTGGCGATTTATAATATAAGAAACAAACTAAATAGTTATTTTCGCGAGTGAGTCACTAAATAATGGAGGCTTGGGACGTTTGTGTTGTGCGCGAGAGATGTAACGTACATGTCGGTTTTGTTAATTTTTATCCAAAGTGGGGCTCCCGAATAAAAAACGACAGATAAAAAATCAAAATAAATGAAATTCTATCGCAATATGATTTCGAAAAGTACACAAGTAGTGTTACACTTCTCAACAGTCAGTGGGCTTAACCAGGTTATTTAAGAAATTGAGGTCTTAATTAAACAAAAATGTTAGTTATAATTTTCTAATTTATTTACAATAACTACAAACAGAATACTATCCACTCAATACCTCGCAATAAATTGCTATAGTTTGAATATTTACCATTAATAAACTCTATCAACACAATTTACAATTACCTCAAAGAAATTAATGTATAATTAAATAACTAAATTCAGTCCCAAGAAACAGTACATCAAAATGTATTGCATTATTTCATAAATTATATGTCCGTATTAGACAGTTACGATATTTATAATAAGTCCGTATTACAAGTTCGTACACTCCCACCTCAGTTCAGTCCAGATCCAACCATAAGTCAACGACTTCACTTAACTGACGAGTATAATGAGAAAGTGAGCAATAAACGTAACTTGTATGGAAATTACATTAGCACTTTCTATGCAGTATTCTAACAACAATCCTTGCTAGTATGATCTTATTCAAAAAATTGTGATAAGTAACAACTGTGGTTCTGTTAACTAGTATTGCTGTTTATCAAAAACATACGAATGTTTGGTTTAAACAAAATAATGTAATAAAGAAGTAGTTTTGTGGAAAATGCACAGTAATATAACATAATGTTGATGTCTAAACATAGGTTTCTTTGCAATTATTGAAATTATATATATACGCGTATAAATAAATACAAATGCATCCTTTAATTACATTTATTTTAGGCGCCCATTCTACTTGGACTTGGTGTGTGTGGAGATTTTAATTCGTAAATTTTATTCCATTGCTCAATTGCGTACATGTGTGCATATTATGTAAATACCCCGATCGCTTTACACATAATAATAGGAAGTAAGGAGGTAAATATCACACAATTTTCTGCTACTGAAACGGGATGGCTTCCGTTTTAATCGCTTTGGTTTTACAATAACTTTCTTCCACGCACAAATATCATCTCAGTTCCTGGTTCATGTACTCGCACACGTGAAATAAATCCTTTCATAAAAAAAAAAAAAGCAAGTCTTGTTTTAGGTTGCAATCTGAAGGCCCTGTCACACTGTAAAATTTATCCGTCATATGTATTGCTTCCAATAAGTTTGGCCAAATAAAGATGGACAATTATAACGTAATCGAAACGTTATAAACGCCACCATATTTGTCTAAGAAAATTGGATGGTTTTATTTCCCATAAAACATTTGAAGATTGTAGCGGTTTTAAAATTTCTTTGATGTTTGATGGTCTCAGCCAATCAGAATCGTGCACGACAAAAATGGACGCCAAGAAACTTTAAAATAATGAACAATTGCTGGAAACATAGTAGGTTATGAAGGTAATTAATTTATGTAGAAGCTGTCTGGGCGTAAATAGCATTTTAAGTTAATATTGCGCAAAATATTACGAACTCAGAGGTATTAAATTTCACTGCAGGAAAAATCTCTGAAAAAAAAATCTATTAGTAAACAAGAGAAAATAAATTACAACATTCCCTACATTTCTTCCTGTAATTCACTGCATGAAAAAAAAAAAAAAAAAAAAAAAAAAGCAATATCTCACTATCAAACTAATTTTTTAATAATTCAAATTAGATTCTCCCAGTAAAAAAAACTGTGACAGTGTGACATTTCCAAACGCAGTCAAAATTATTTGATAAAATTTGTTGGAAGGAAAATTTTGATTGCTGTATTTTGTTTTCAAATTGTATTGTCAAATATAGTTGAAGGCGAAAATTTGATAGTGTGACAGGGACTTCATGCAACCAAAAAAACTATGAATACTTAGTGATTTTTACTTAGCTCTGAACCACATTACAACCGTCTCGCTGCTGACAAAGTGCCTTGTAAACGAAAATCGGCCTTAAAGCAGCTTCGTTCTGGCACTGGAATCGCTTTCATGACTCGAAAACACACAAAGAAAAAACCTTTAACGTGATAAAAATTTAGAGAGAAACGTCTAGCACATACCTAGGGCACTAAACAATATTGTAAACACGAAATTGTAGCAAAAGCATCATCATGAGTTGAAGTACAAAATATATTTAATGGAAAATCCGATGCGTGAAGTTACACCAATTAATCCTAACACTTCTTAATAATCGTTTACAGCCCTCCCTCCCCGGTCCACAAAATCGATGAACATAAGTTACCATAGGCACCGTGTAGTAACGTAAATAATTTGGATAAAGCGAAGATGAGTGGTTTCGATTTAATGCCAAATAAATTACATTCCCATACAGCTTTATTAAGAGAGGTGGTTATGAAACAGTATAACTCACGCTACTAACCCAATGTTTCGGCGGACAATGCCTGTGACCGATATCCTCTTGACAATAGCAGGAGATCGAAACACTTCCTACCCCAACAGTCGGCTCCTGTGTAGGTCTGCTGATGTGATTGTAATATTCTCACAACACTTTTTTTTTTGCTTAGTGTAATAATGACTGCATGTTCCGTGCTGGCAGGAGAGAAAGGCGCTACCATACATTCCTGCCACTATGATTGTTTACGAACGACCCAGGTCGAGTTGCGTAATGTACGCACATAAACTGAGGCGTGAGTGATAGCATCTCAGTCGGAAATACTTGCCTTACGTACGTGACGTCTAATACAGAAGGTATTCGGAAAAATCGTAACCACGCTTACCACTTGCGGCGTAAAAAAAACTTCAGCTACAGCTTGGTACATGGAGTACATTTATGGCTGGCGATCGTTATGAAGATAATCACAATCATCTTTATACAGAAAGCGAAAACCATTGCAAACAGCAATTCCCCGAGAATTTTTAGACCCGGAATGCAACCTAGCAGGTAATAAACGGTTGGAGATAAGATAACAACAGCACCAGCATTCGCTGGTGGGGAAGAAAAAAAAAAACTCTTCTCCCTTAGCCGATTATCGATTCATATCAGTGGTAATCACGAAAGTTCCTGCCTGCTATTAAAATGGGCACATGGGTAGCTTCAATTCAGTGCCCGTCAGTCACAGCTCCAGAATTCAACTTGAAGCGGCTGTATGTAAAGAATAATCCAGAATTCGCGACCATTAATCACACGACAACGCTAAGCACAGAAAATTCTGTGAGACATGTTACAGCCAGATCAAGCTGCGTCTGAACAACTAACCTTGTATTCCTGTCTACTGAAAGCAATATGCCTACGACTAGTGCACTACGACTCCTGTTGTTGGCGCCAACGTCGTAGACTTGCATCACTGCGTAACCTTGGTTTTTCGGTTCCAGATAATTCGGATGTACTTGCAGCTATCTGAAATCTTCCGCAGTGATATAATATAAATATATTTAATTACGGGAAATTGCCACCTTCATGGTTGAATTGAGACTCGTATTTGGGAGGTTACGGGTTCGATTCCCGGTCCGGTCATCCAGGCTTCGGTTTTCCATGGTTCCCTTAGCAATTTGCCCCGTCTCTAATGACCTCGCTGTCGACGGGACGTTAAACCCTACCTACCGGCCTACCCAACCCAGGTCAAGTGAGTGTTTGGAGCTGCATTATGGAAATAATTGCGGTGACAGTGAGTGGTGATCTGTAAATGTTGATCACCCAGGTCCTCCGAGGGCTGTGATCGCTAAGGCGCTCGCTCGTGTGACGGTAAGGTCGAACTGGTGTGTGTTCCAGCCCGACCCCTGGCGGATCGGCTGATAAGTCCGCCGCTAAAACCAAGAGATGTCGTCGTCTCTAGCCTTTACGTGCATTACCACGAGACGTAAAACTAGAACTTCGCCTCTCTTCGTCCAATCTGTGTGCTGAACGTAGCCCATTTCTCACAAACGAACAACGAAAATAAGAGACGAGCTTGTGGATCAGGTCATTCGTATACGGAGACCATATTTCTAAAATCCAACAGTGAATTGCTGTCAGCCCTACTTTAAAATGTCATGGGACATTAAAGTAAAAAAAAAATAAAAAAACGTAAATTGATGTTTAACAGGTTTAAATATCTTTCCAAAATAACGTACTTCTGATGAGCTATTTTTGACGCTGTTCTTGCATGTTGCCTTCTTTTTTGCGCATCGGCTTCCAAAAACTTTTTAAGTCGAGTTATTGTATTTAGTGTTAGTGTCCCGCGTCCTCTAATCAATATATCGATATTTCGAACAACCCTAGTAGCATGATGGCTAAGGTGCGAGAGGTCCTGCGTTCGAATAACAGGAACGCATGGAAGAGGGAGGCGTGTGCCGTATTCAAGCGTATGCTATGATTGATTTACCATGTAATCCGTTCCCTGCCCTTAACCTCTGACCCGGTAAGCCGAAAGGCAGAAGCAGAGGCGTTGATAAGTACCACCGAGTAGTAGAATGCAGAGTCCCCTATATTACAAGTTCGAACTGCCTTTCCCAGTAAGTACTCAACATTCTACACTAGCATTGTGGAGCAAGGCCTGTTCTGACAACACCTACACGAACACCGACTGCACAGTACCGGGGAATCATTGCTTCATGCTGGTCAATTACTGTGGACAATATTACGCCTGCGGCCAGAGACTGTAGTATAATTCTGCCCGTGCAAAAAAAAAAAAAAAAAAAAAACGTTTTGCCACACAACCCACGCGGCCGGAAGGGTAACAACGACCGCTGTATTGGCTACTTCCCAAGCGCCGGGTCAGTGCCTCGTTGATATCCACTTTATTTCCCGACTGCCGAGAAACGTTTTCCGACGCGGCGATGAATTCCTGTATTCGACAGGCCCGAAACCAGCCGTTTCTTAAAGGGGCAACTCGCACCTCATCAGCTATGCTCATACGAGAGACAGATCACTTAAATCGCTCGCCACTTGGAGCTATTTTGCGGGTTTGAGGTACAAGATAAAGGGAGCAAGCAATAAATAAAGTGCGCGCTACAAAACCCCGTCTCTTCCGAGTCGAGATATTTGGGCGGCTCTAACAACGAGGTCTTGAGAGCCGACAAGGGTGAAATAAGACGAAAATAGAGCAGCGCCGGAATGCGAGGACGGGGAAACGGGAGATCCCCGAGAAAACCCGCCGACCAGCGGCATCGTTTGGCACAATTCCCACTGGCGAAAGTCCGGGAGTAGCCCGGCCGGGGATTGAACCCGGTTCGTCTCGGTGGGAGACGACAGCCTAGCCACTCAGCCAACGCGACCCCTTCGCTTCTAAGCGTGCAATATTTTTGGATGCTGTGAGAAATTAAGGGTATTTGAGGAAGATCCACCCCCCTCCCCATTTTTAAACTATGAATTTCTTTCAAATCTGACATGTGGTCTTATAGGTATTTCGTGGCTTGAGATGTCATAAGGTGTAGCATAGAACACTTCCTATGTGATCCCTGGTCGGCCGCGTGTAATAATTACTTGTTTCTTCCATGCTGTTAACTGTTAGGAAATAACAAAGACAGTAAAGTATAGACTAGTCACGATAAAGTGAGCACTTTTGAAAGTCCTCTCATTTGGAATAATAGTCATTAAATGTATTTTACGCTATCCTTAGGCGTTAACTTTCGAGTACGGTGGAACATGAAGACCGTGTTTATTACTTACCTGGCAATATTCACTTAAAAAAGCGGTTAAAGGATAAAATATTGCTAAAAGTAAATAGGGCCTCTAAAGTGTTCTCTTTAACGTGAACAGCCTTTAATTACGTTTCATGATGTTCGGAAAGATATTTACATATTAACTATGCTCTGTCACGAAAATAATTTGGGCACGACTTTTCAAATAGAACAAAATGAAAAAAGTTTATAAATCTAAGACGTAAGGGACTGATTCCCTACCTGGCGAGCAAACTGGGTAAAGGCTGTTCACGATAAAGTGAGCACTTTTGAAATCAACCTTTGAAAAAGTCACTGCCCCTGCCTGCATATATTTTAACGGGTGCGCTGAGTAACATGCATCCAATACAGTTAGTAACGATGAAAAGTAGTTTATATTTTTGCGTCGAATAAAAAGTGTTAGGTAACCATTTGTGATAACTTAAATTATTTCTTTCGATTTCTGTTGTTTTATATATATATATCGAAGAGTAAAAATGAGCCGATTTGTAAAATATATACTTTCCTAATAATTACATAGCTTCACTTGACCGACTCATGAATAAAGTGATGAGGTCCAAGTTTACATAAGGCGTATGAATACACAACGTGCATACAAGTAGATCTTAAACAGGGTTTTCAAAAGTGCCCATTTTACAATGAATAGCCTTTACCAGTGTGTTTTAAACGTTCAACACACCTCATATAATGCAAGTTCTGTTTTAGAGCCATTCAACATGGGCAAAAAATGGCATTTTTAAAATTACTTGCTATATATTAAAGCAAAACTAGTACGGGCCTCCACTGATTGACCTTTACTACAAACTTAACCACTTACAAAATGAGAGGGTCACCGCTTGAACACTCAGTCATGCTACGAACAGCCTACACTCCAATCTAGAGGACTGTGCGTAGTGGTGACGGAGCACTTGATGAGCATTGCAGCATCGTCTTTACCGCCTCCCCCCTTTTTTTTTCTATACCTCAACAGTTTCAATTACGTGGAGCGAACCTGTCATTTTCCACGTTCATGTTTTGTAGCAACGTTTATACTCATCTTAAACACCTATAAAAACATAAATTGACGGGGCCAGATCCCCCCCCCCCCACAAACACACAGGAGCCACCTTAATGCTAGAAATATACGTAAACACAAATATCAGCAGCCACCCACGTCTGTGCTAGTTTCGCTTGAAAAAAAAAATCCAATTTTCCAATTACGTTTGTGATACAGAATATGTTTTTCTGAAGGCGCATTTCAAACCCCGCAGCAGCTCATATCACATAACATATAGGCGACAGTCTGAGATAAGGTGTATACTCGGGGGAACGGTCGACATCCAATCTTACGGTCGCTGGTTCGACCCGGTGAACATTCCAACAGAGCGGAGGTAATTTAGTTCACTATCTTCGCGGGTCGACGGGCGCTGTCGCTGTGCTGCAGGTGGGTCGCCATGACAACGAGGCAAGAAGTACCGCTGGAGTAGCGCGTGGAAACATAACACGGTTAAGTCATACCGAGCCACGGCAGGTTTGGACTGGGCGGCGCAACGGTTAGGGCCGCCCACTCCCCCCGGCCAGCTGAGTGGCGCGTTAGCACGCGCGACAGGTGAGTCACGGTCGATGTCCGCGCAGAATTACATATTGTGAAATCACGACGGAAGCGACTCTTCGCGGTGGCCAAATCTGGCCCAGTTTCAGTACACCGTTCGAATGTAACAACATTCCTCCCACTTTGAATACTGTAGTTTACTATTACATCACTATTCTGCCGTTTGGCTACACCTGAGTGACAGTCATTTCAAATTATTTATTTTATTTATTTCGACAATATTTATACTGGCGAAGTTAAGACTTCAAAGCCTTCTCTTACACTTAACCAGGTATAACATAGTGTACACATACGTATAGGCTGTTCGCGGTAAAATGAGCACTTTTGAAAGCCCTGCTTGATATCTAATTGTTTGCACGTTGTTTATTCCTCCGCCTTATATAAAATTAGCATTGCCATGTGTATCATCGCTTTATTCATGTGTAGGTCAAATGAAACTGTGAAATTATTAGGAAAGGAAATCCTTTACAAATCGGCTCAATTTTACTCTTAGATGCATTTAAATAATAATAATAATAATAAAAAATTTTATCACGAATGGTTACATAACACTTTCTATTTGACGTTAGGATATGAAACTACTTTCCCTCCATCGTTACCAACTTTACTGGGCAAATGCCACTCAGTGTGCCTGTTTAAAGATATGCGTGCAGGGACGGTGACTTTTTCCTAAGGTTCATTCCTAAAGTGCTCACTTTATCGTGAACAGCCTTTAAACACAAAGAACAATAAAAAATCTTACATTAACAAGAGACGAAACAGAAATATGATAGCTCAAATAGTATTAAATCTGAAAATGATCAGAGGTTACATATCATGTACATATCTTGAGCAGGACTATACTCCGTCTCACTCTAAGATTGCAGTAAAGAGTGCATGCCGTGCGCTGTTTCCAGATGGCTAGCGATTATCAACAGCCAAGAACTTATGCTGTGTTGACAGAATAAGTGCATAAGTACAAAAATACGTAACAAAAATTGTGAAATTTTTTAGTAGTGTATTAATATATAATTGATAAGCCACCCACTGCAATCTAAGAGTAACACGCACTATAGAGACAAGGCAATGTTTAAAGAAAAAAAGAAAAACTACAATAGCACAATAATATTGATATACAATAACACAAAAAAACAACATATTGAATCTCAGCTCATTAAAATAAACAAAGAGATATATAATAAGCACTTACATATAATGAAAATTGAACGCAGCAACACATTAAAATAAATAGACGAATGGTCAGCAATTATAACCCAGCAATAGCTTTTCACAGGGAAGGTTTTCGAGTAAAGCAATGTTGTATGTAAATGTAATGTAAACTACATACGTTTAGTAACAACTATTGCCTTTGACAGCATTCACGAGTAATTGCTCTTCCAAACCTTCAATTTATATAATACTCCCCGAGGGTGACAAAAAAAGAAGTTCTTTTCTAACGCCAATTCGCTGTGCTCGGTGCTCCAAGCACAAAGACAGTCCGTGTCAAAAGGCAGCCGGCACGCTCATAGTAGGGCCTTTGTTCGCCGTGCTCGCTAAGACCGATATTACACTACGCCTGCCGTTATATTTGCTCTGGTGTAAGGCGTGCATGATCCGGTATATCAGCCGCTGTGGGAACAGTCCGTGTCAAAAGGCAGCCGGCACGCTCATAGTAGGGCCTTTGTTCGCCGTGCTCGCTAAGACCGATATTACACTACGCCTGCCGTTATATTTGCTCTGGTGTAAGGCGTGCATGATCCGGTATATCAGCCGCTGTGGGAACAGTCCGTGTCAAAAGGCAGCCGGCACGCTCATAGTAGGGCCTTTGTTCGCCGTGCTCGCTAAGACCGATATTACACTACGCCTGCCGTTATAGTTGCTCTGGTATAAGGCGTGCATGATCCGGTATATCAGCCGCTGTGGGAACAGACACGGAAGAAGACTACCACACCACAGTAACTGGCACACGATGTAGGTGCGCATGTGAGCACATGGTTCACCGTCGATTAAGCCCCTATTAACATACACAGCAGGTAGAAAAACTTCTGTTTTAAAAGTAATGTTACGACCCGCTTTAAAAAGTAGAAACAATTAAAATACAAAGCAAGATGAAATGTTTAATTCGCGCCCATAAATTCAGCCCTGCGTTCATAAGTCGAAATTTTACCCATACAAAAACACCATACAACAAGTATGTCAGTTTAAACACATTTATATTCTTACTAGCTGTTTACCTGCGGCTGCATCCGAGTGCAAAAAAAAAAAAAAAAAAACATCACCAACCAGCGCCTACTCAAATGGTTGGTGGCGTACTGTATACTCCCTAAGAAACTGTTCTTTTTTTCCGGAATGAAAAGTACCTTATGTGCTAATCCAGAATATAATCTAATCCTGTACCAAATGTCATCCAAATCCGTTGAGTCGTTATGACGCGATTAAGTAACAAACAAACACACAAACTTCCCCATTTATAATATTATTAAGATTTCAAAAACGGTAGTAGTAAATTTCGCCTGATATTTGAGTGAGTGGTGTTTAAAGTACTGAAGACTATATGTCATCGAACAGTATTGAAAAGACGTCGTTGTCAACATCATTTGAATGTGTCCTATTTTAAAGTCATTTCAATTAATTCAAATCTCAAAGAGTTTAATTAAAATAGAAGCACCATCTCTATTCATCAATTCGTTATAAGTATTGACCACGGGGGGGGGGGGGGTCCTATGCTCTGAAACTGTGCGATGTGATTGGTCAAGTACGAAACCACGTATGGAACCTGCGACAGAACAACCGGCCCGTCCAATTACCAAACTTAGTATGGCGTCTAGTCCAGTTTTACATGGCTAAATGCCACACTAGCTAGTATAACAGCTGCTACGGCAGACCTTGCACAAGATTGTACAGAATGTAGTACCTATATAGTAACATGGTTATTATGCGTCAATCTCATTTGGCGAGGAGGTTTCATACGACGATAATTCCGCCCAACCTCGATTTACGAGCATGTAGTCAGGGTTCAATAAAGTCATGAAGGTCCCGTTGTCTGTATAACCGTGCGATGTGACACCTAAACCTATAGCTTACCATTTTATAATGTCACACGCGATACCATACCGGGCTATCGTTTGGCATGAATGCCAGACGCCATTCACTTGTTTGCAAGAGATCACTAAAATGTTACTTTTAAGGGCCTTTCTTCTCTTCAGCCGTCGTCTTGTATTCTCCCTCCGTCCTCCTCAATCTCTCCAATCCTACGTCATCATTAAAAACATTCAAACCTCTACATGTTGACCTTGGTCGTCCAAACTTCCTTCTTTCCGACCGAGTGATCACTCTAATCCTCGACCATCTTCTCCCACCCATTCTGGTAACATGGCTACATCATTAAAGAACTCTCTTCTGAATCTTTTCGGTCCTTTCTAATGTCGTTTTTCCTTTTATCAAATCTGGATGTCCTAGCTCGTTTGCTTGAGACCACACAATGTTAACCAATAAAAACCAATACATCTACTAAAATCTTCTAGTACACACGTGTTCATAATGAACGCCGACTAAACAGCCGCCGATCTTCTCGAATGGTCATCCCCCTTTCCTGTTTCACAGCACGAACTTCCCACGGCTCAGTTCAGCTCGTAAAATCCGTGAGTCAGCCGAAGGTCCTCCGCGACTCGAGAGACTGTCTCTCTCAAGGCTGCGAGACTTCGCAAACTCGTGTTCGCGCTTCGAAACGGCCGCGACTTGTCGCGCCGTTCCGCCTCGTGATTGGCGGCAGTTGGTGAGCGATCTTCCAACAGAGTGCACGCAGTTCTTGTAAACCAAACCCCCCCCCCCCCTTTTTATCAACGCTCTCGTACAACAGCACGACGTAGACGCCCGAACTTTTGAATGATAAAAAAATTGGCGGATACAGTTTGGCGTTGCAGCTCCGAATCTATAATCTACATTCAAAATTCAATGACTCCACTCGATTGCCAGGATCAAAGAATATGTTTCGTTAAGTGAGGACTGCACAGCATCGCGCGAGGCGGGAGGCGGGCGGGCGGGAGGGGGGCGACGCAATTTTGAGTTCGTTTCGCCGCGTCTCATAACTTCCGCGTAGTATAACTTTTGACTAGGAAAAGCTGCGACGCTCGTTTGAGTTTCAATCGACAGCTCTCGTCAAGAGCAATCGATTGCGTTTATAAAAAAAATTGTGTTGCGTGGTTATGGTGTAATTGCATGAGTTTAATGTAAAAAATTAAGAAAACTTAACACAATTTCGGCTTATACTCGTCAAAGAGCCAAGTCGTAATACAAAAATCGTATTCGGTTGGAAAGAGCATCAAAAAAGCAATCCAGTGATACCCATAAAACCCCATATGATCGAGTGAAGCGGTGCCGGGAACGTAAAAAAAAATCAAGAAGTCCGAGCGCTTCATCGTAGACGTATTCATGCAAAACAAACGGCCGTGTCCCCAACACAGCCAAACCCAATTTTTTTACTGTGCACTGTATGCTTATTCAACATCTGGCCCAGGCGCATAACCACACAACGTAAAATACAAAAAAAAAATTGATTCACAGTTCTATAAGCACTTTTGAAAACCGTGCACATGATGTTCTTTTATACGTAAAAATAAACACTCCCACGAGCCTAAAGATGCGCCGATCAAGTAAGCTGATCAGTGAAACGTATTAAGGAAACAGCTAAGCACGTAGTACATAGTGATTTTTCAACGGTTTGATTCAAAAAGTTTGAAGAAACCGCTAATAGACTACAATAAATATCCTATCGCGAGGGTTTGTACAATACCTAATCCCTCTGTCACAATGCGTGGCTCCTAGCATTACTTCCCGTCCCTGTAGGTGTATGGGGCTCAGCCCTGAGACACACTTACACACTTAGCACTTACATAGATTGTGGTAGGCTAGGAACAAAAATTGTACTCTCAAAAGATTTGCTGGGCACAACAAATTACACTAAAAGGCATCCCACCTCACCTCACTAAACTCTTTCTCGATATCAAGGTCAACACGTTTACCGGAACGTGGTAATCTTACCACTGGAGTGCCGCTCGACGGGTGGTTAGCGGACGACACGCTTGGCAGGGCAGCCAACAGTAACGCACGAGCTTTCCCGCTGCGAGCTGGCGCCACAGTAGAGGCGCCAGTGTCGCTGAAACTTTCTCGTCGCGTGGCCGGAAGTGCCTGTACTGTAAGTAAGCGGGCCGCTGACACGTCCAACGACAGATCACCCGCCCAGAGAGCGTCACCCCATTCTTCATTTCGGCCCTCCCGTCACCCAAAAACCTCGCGTCATCCTATCGTACTGTTCACTATTGTTTTATGCTTGTGGACGCTGCGCCTACCTTCGGCGGCCGCTTATTTCTTACAAGAAAGTTTCAATTTAAACAATAACTAAATAAGTTGAGTGTATTTGCTGAAACGTGCACTACAGTACCCACCAAGAGTTTAAGACCATTAGTATATTGGTTAAAATAATTTCCTGGTTCAATCGATGCTATAAAATTGGTTAATATTGTTATTGTCAACACATATGTCAACATAATAAAGTTGGTTAAATTGGTCAAATAAGTTGAAAGTTATGATTTCTGAAATTATTGTAAATATATCGAATTAGGAAAGACATTTTTGTGTAAAAATATGTGTACACACAATTATTTTAGAGATATTTTCCGTAATATGTTTTTTAAAATTACCTTTATGATTACGCTTGAATAACAAAATCAAACGAAAACCACAATAAATTTTCACACAAGTTTTTTTTTGGTAACTGAATTCTCATTGTAAGGAATATTACCTATAAATCTGCCAAATTTTAAAACTAAATAAATTACCAGCTCAGCTAGTCATCTGCGGTTTCCAGAATTAGTAAGTTCTCTTTTCACTCAAGAAATAACACAACAATTTTATTACCGGTAAATTATAAATTCACTGATCATTCAGATCCACGTCCAGACATAAAACTGCAGTGGTAGTTTCGTTCCGTGGTAGTGTATATAAGACGGGGGGAAAAAAGTGAATTACCGAACATAGAGTGCCAAATTGCCGGAATGAATAGGTGTAGCAAAACATAACGAGAAATCGCAGCAAGAGTTAGGCGTTTCTGAGTAATGTGCATCAAACAAAATAAAACTTTTTTTCAAGTAAGGGTCATTATACGCATGTGAAAGTAGTCTATTAAAAACATCGATTGATTGTTAGTGTGCTACTTAATTTTCATTAAAGTTTTCAAACGAAGCACCAAATTATTTCACAGTATTTTCTTATTTATGTTACTGATTTATCTGTTATACTATATAACGTTGGAGTTTTAATGTACATTTTGATACGGACTGCCGTCAAATGAAGTTTATTTAACTATTTGGTTAACTTTGACAAAAATCTAATAAATACGGCAGGCCATCTTAGAATGTTTGTAGTGCGCTCATATTTTCAGTTTATTTTATTAAGTGAATTTTTCATAAAAGAAAAAGTAAAATACTACTGCTGACAACTTTAATATCTTAAATAAATTTCACTACATAATTGTTATTTCGACGGCCAGCGAAACCACCTGATGTGTCCAGAAACACTTGTTTCTTTGGTTTTAATGTGTGGTCATATTTTCCCCCTACAGGGGTTTACAATAACTTACAAAAAAGTCTCCATCCAAAACCTATTAAAATAATGGAAAAATAATTATGTCGAATTTAGGTTAAGTATCAGCCCCTCAGTATTTGGTTTCGTGTTAATTCAATACGTACTTATGATATTTTCACTTTATTACCAAATTTGGTCAAAGTATCCCCCATTAACGGGACCTTTAGTTAAAAAAACCTGTTACCGAGCATATGAAATTATTTATTTACCTCTATACAATGCAAAGAGGTTACCATTTCAAATCGAGTCTTCAACTTCAGCGTTGAGACGTCATAAAGACGCATGCGCACACAATCCAAGTGCGAAGGTTGGTCGTAATGAATTTTCCTCACTCAGGGGGCGCGGTGGTGTAGGGACTAGAGCGCTCGCCTCCCATCAAGCCGAACCGTGCTCGGTTCCAGGTGGGGTCGCTCTCGGATTTTCGCACGTGCGAATCGTGCCGGACGATGCCGCTGGTCGACGGATTTTCTCGCGTATCTCCCGTTTCCCTCGACCTTGCATTCCAGCGCTACTCAATTTCCACCTCATTTCACCCTCATTGGCTCTCAAGACCTCGCCAAGAGCCGCCAAATATCTCTCCACACACTTGTCCTCATTCGCTCATTTAAAAAAACTCTTCATAATGTACTAATCCACTAATCCAGTTTTTACGATCCCAAACACAAACTGGAGGATTATCATAACTAAGTATTCTACAAAGGGAATTTGTGCAAGAAAAACGCGACTGGATTATTCGGTTAAATTCAAAGCACCAATTCGTATAACTCACGACAGTCTATTGAAACTGGCGATGATATTTCAACATAAGTAATAGACGCGTATTTCAGAATTATTCCCGACTTTTACTTTACTTTATTTCGACTGGCAAAGTTAAGACTCCAATGCCTTCTCTTACACTTAACCAGGTATAACTCAGTGTACACATACGTACACATATAATAGTAGTCTATATATGGGGAAACGGGAACAATGTATTTTGATTGGGAGCAGTGCGGCTGCGGCTGTCACCTACTGAGGATCGACTAGAACGAGCTCGGCCGTCTTCTGCTCGACTCAGGGGTGCTTTGAAGTCCTGGACTCGGGATTGTCGAATGTCCCCGAAGATGCTCAACAGTTACGCCCAAAAACACTTCATGCATATGTTTTTTCTGGTAGTCGTATAGATTTTATAGGCATAAGGTATCCCAAAATTGAAAATCTGCATTTATTATTCCATTAAAATGTTTTTCTTTAATGTAAAACATTTAAGTTTTTTTTTGTCAATTCGTACTGAAATGGTACATACGGTATAGCAGAACCATTCAAAAATCTCTGATTCAGTTACTACATTTTCGGTCTCCACTCTTGAAGTCTAATACACGATGTCTGAATTTGCAAATTATTCTTTGCCTAGACTGTTTTGTTGACATAAATATGGTACACAGATAATTTAAATGTATGTATATGTGACCAATCCAAGCCTATGGTATGAGTAACGATTCTCTGCACAAGTATGATATAATTGTGGCATGGATCAGCAGATGCCAACATTTTTAAAATTATAGTTGTCTGTGGTTTACGAACGAATAAGCCCCTGAGACATTGAATATACGAGGGCAGGTCGGGTGATAGCTTATCTTTCGTGCTCTTCTCAGACATCAATCCTCCTTGCAATCCCAATCCTCTGCAATCTGCACCAATCTTCACCAATACTCAGCAATCCTAAACACCAATCTTCACCAATCCTCAGCAATCCTCCTCACCAATCCTCACCAATCATTCGCAAAGAGCTCTTGACGATGGGTGTGGAGGATTGATGGGGATTGGTGCAGAAGATTGTTGAGAATTGGTGTGGATTTATGCGGAGGATTGTTAAGGAATGGTGCGGATTGGTGCCGAGGATTGTTGAGGATTGGCGTGGAGGATTGGTGTAGATTGGTGCTTCAGATTTCTGATTATTGGTGAGGATTGGTTCAGATTGCAGAGCATTGGAATCGCGGGGAGGATTGACGTCTGAGAAGCCTATTGGTTTGTAAACCATACACAACTATGCTTTTTTTGGTAGATGCTCATCCATACTCATATGATGGACTTGGATTGGTCATATATACATACATTTAAATAATCTGGGTACCATATTTATGTCAACAAAACAGTTCAGGCAGAGAATAATTTGCAAATTCCGACATCGTGTATTAATTAGACTTCTACAGAGGAGACCGGATATGTAGGCCTAGTAACTGAATCTGAGATTTTTGCATGGTTCCGCTGTACCCCATGTTCAATTTCGGTACGAATTAACAAAAAATAATTACATGTTTCACATTAAAGAAAAAAATTAAATGGAATAATAAATATTTTCGATTAGACATACCCTATGCCAATAAAACCAATAAGGTTACCAGAAAAAAACATATGCTTGAAGTGTTTTTGAGCTTAACTGTTGAGTATCTTCGGGTACATTTGACAATCCCGAGTCCAGGGCTTCAGAGTTACCCTCTGAGTCGCGCCGACGACTGCCGAGCTCGTCTTAGTCGATCCTCAGTAGGTGTCTCTCAGCCATAGCGGCATAGTTACCATTTAAAATACACTGTCCCCGTTTCCCCATATATATACTCTGTTGAACCAGTTGAGTAAAAATTATAACAGCAAAAGCAATTAATATTGAAAATCTTATAATGACCGAGAATTGTCTGCCATATAAAAAATAAGGAAATTAAAAATATTTTAACCAACTAAAGTAAGAAGTGTACTGATTTTTTACACAGCAAACATTTAAGTAATCTGAAAATGCATGTATTGATTACTGACGTTCTTCAAATGGTTGTACATGGATATAATTTAGAAAATTCGCGTAACACTGAAGCATATTAAAACATAACAGACATTTCACAAGTATGTATAATGGTGCACAACAGGTTTTACTGCCCGAAGGACGGCATTCCCTCCATCCTCCCGCACTCTAACTATACTCGGATGAGTAAGACAGTGCACTGCACTTTATCCTCTTCTGTTCTTCGGGCCATTCACTGTTCTTATTGCCATACTCTGTATTCTACCGGTTTTCTCTGAAAAACCTGTCTTTATAGCCAATCAGGAACATTCCGACTTCTTACATTGAAGCCTTTACCCGACTACCCCATCATGGATCCTCAGAAAGCTCTTCTCGCCATTTGTCATATTCTTCAAGCCGTTTTCCAATTTTTGTGGTGGACTCATTCCATACCTTGTGAGAGCTTGATATTTTACTATATTTGCCAACTATAAGTGAATGCCCTTTCTTTCTGTTATCTCTTGCAGCCATTGTCCGATGTCTTCCGTTTTCGGACATTCCATGATGACCTGCTGCATTGTATCATCCTGTCCGCATACGTCTCATAAAGGTGACTCTACCAACCACAGACTACGAAGAATGGCCTTGAAGTTTCCGTGGCGAGTGTATATTTGTATACTATAATGATTGAGAGTAATACATTCCGTCTCTAGCCTGGTGCACAACAGAGCAATCCGCAACCACAGCTATCTCACTGCGAGATTGTAGTAAGTAATACTGTTACATGCTTGCTGCTTTGCATCGCGTCCCTTGGCCCGTCTATCTCGGGCGTAAGAGTCAAGTGTGCTGAGGGCAGAGAGGTAAACCGAGGAGTACACGGAGATTTACAAAGGCGTGCCACCGCTATTAGCATATAGGGACTCATGCACTTCCATACTTGAGCGGATTAAATGTTTGGGTTATCGTTGCAAGAATGTTCCGGTTATTGTCCTAGCTTCTCTCAGCGAGACTCGCGGTGCACCGAACCTTCTAGATCGGGCCAACGAGATTATTTAAGCCGCGACGGATCAGAGTTAGAGTTCGGAGGATTATATGTAAGGCCTTAAGAGCCAGGTGTGCGAAGAGAACGAAGCGACGAGCCAGAAAAGCTACGAGTGACGACAAGAGTGATCAGCGAGGATGAAGTCTAGGAACTGCGATCATCGATACAGAGGAGAGTGAGACTGACGGGCGGGACTACTGGACTGGATGCGCAACAGACATTTGGAATTATGGGAGTAAACAGATTGAGTACTTGTAAATAATGAGTGTCAATTAAATGACTGTAACCAATAAAGAGACGGTAATAAGGACATTAATTTGAATTGGGATAGACAGTACGTATTGCGCTCACTAAGAATACTAGAGTAGTGGTGATGAAGATAGGTAGAGTAATGCTGTAAATAATAGCTATGTGAATATTTATAACATTATAATTAAATTTAAAAAGCCATACAACAAAATTGGGTTTGGCTGTGTTGGGGACATGGCCGTTTGTTTTGCGTGAATACGTCTACGTTGACGCGCTCGGACGCCTTGATGTTTTTTTTTTTGCGTTCCCGGCACCACTTCACTCGATCATATGCGGTTTTATGGATATCATTGGATTGCTTTTGAGATGCTCTTTCCAACTGTATACGATTTATGTATTTCGACTTGACTTTTTGACGTGTATAAGCCGAAATTGTGTTAAGTTTTCTTAATTTTTTACAGTAAACTCACACATTTTCACTATAACCACGCCACAATTTTTTTTTTTTTTATAAACGCAGTCGATTGAGCTTGACGAGAGCTGTCGATTGAAACCCAAAGGAGCATTGTAGCTTCTCCTAGTCAAAAGTTATATTACGCAGAAGTTATGAGACGCGGCGAAACGAACACAAAATTGCAGGGACCCCTCCCCCCCCCTGGTCGTGCGTGATGCTTCGCAGTCCTCACTCAACGTAACATATTGTTTGATCATTTGGCAACCGAGTGGTGTAATTGAATTTTGAATGTATATGATAGCTTGGGAGCTGCAATGCCAAACTCCATCCTCCGATTTTGTTATCATCGGATTTTCTGGATTGCCTCCCACTATGGTTGCAAATTTAAAGACGTATTCACTTCAAAATCAGATTTAGCACTTTCACTTTTATTAAGACCTTAATCGCTCACGAACTCGGTAATGGCCCTAGACGTCTTGTAACAATATAGACGCGAACTGATCATCGACAAACTTCCACCAGGTTGGCCACGCCAACCTACGAGCTCGGATCAATCTGGAACGGTAGCTACATAGCAGCGGTATGCAATCAAACCGCTGAGCGATCCGACTGTGAGCTGGTTGGCCAGCTGCAATAAAATGTGAGTCGAGAAATCGCGAAGCAAAGAAATGGGCATGAAATGTGACGTGAGAAAATGAAAATCTGCGGTGTATACAGATGAAGTTTTTAAAGTCTGCGATCATTAATTACTGGCCTAATTCCCGCCGTATAATTACAGAAGGCTGTTCACAGCTCACGCAGTAACCTACTACCATACTTATTAGCGGGACTATAAACACGTTAATTTAGACTAAAATATACAACTTTATTTACAACTCACAACACACCGCCAGGGTACCCCACATAAGTACTTTATTATAAATACCTTACAATTTCAATACAACAGAATGCTGAAAATGAATTGACAGCGTTTGATTGGGAGGAAGATGGGGTGCTAGCTATCACTGTAGTGATTAGAGTGAAGTAAAGAGATTTGGGCGCCCCTTAACATCAAAGTCTTGAGAGCCGATGAGGGTGAAGAGGTGAGTATGGAACACCGCTGGAATGCAAGGGCGGGGTAAATGGCAGATCCCGAGAAAACCCGCCAATCAGCAGCATCGTCCGGCACGATTCCCACATGTGAAAATCCGGGAGTGACCTCACTCGGAATCGAACCCGGTTCGCCTAGATGGACTTAAGGTGAGCATTTTTGACGATCATCTCCAGTTAGGTAAAGGTATAGTTTGGCCACTTTCCAATCGTTAAAGGGAGAAGAGAATGAAGAAGGTAGAGGGGTCGTTAACGTTTGACCGAACACTGGATGCGATTTATTTATTATTAACCTATATACGTTTTATCTCACTGCCAGCTGTACGAAAGGAACTGGCAGACAACCAACCCCCCCCCCCCCTTTTTTTTTCCGCAATTCTTTTTGTGTATTTGAAGATTAACCGCGGTACTTCCAGACACTCATCTGACGTTTTTTCATTCAACGGCATTGCCGAAGCAACGTGTTTAACTGAGGAGGGGGGACATATTTTAGGAGGCCTTGAAAAGAGCTTTTTATTTCGCTCATAAATTTAATTTTGGTGTTATCAAAAACTTAATTACATGCTGCGTAAAATATACGTAAGATGCTATAAACGAGAACCGAGCATCATTGTATATACGCTGTTCCCCATAATTGTTACGTCACTGTCTAACGGGTTGCTGGATTCAGCGGTAATGAGCGCTCAGACCGCCATGGGGGTTGGCCGTAGAGCTAATGGGACGGCCACCGGGTCTCTACGTCTTAAAATAAACCGCATATCTTCATAAAAACATGTTTAAGAATTGTTTAGCATGCAACATCATTAGTACAGAAATATACTTACGCCAAACTGCTATAATCTATTCGCGGTGTCTGCACACTTTCTGAATTAAACTTTTAAGGATTCTCCTTAGAATGACGTGTTTGGTAGGTTCCTAAATAATTAATTTATCACAAGCATATTATATTTCTGTTCATATTTAAGAATCTTATTTTTGTTCAATTGAATTTTAACTTATATTGTATCTATACATTTTAATATCTCATTTATAATTAATATGAGTAAGAAATAATAACAGGGAGGAAATAGATGTGCTGAAAATTCTCAGTAAGAAATAGTTCTCATGCAAATTATTATTTAACTCAGTAGTGTATTTGCAGAATTAGTTAAAACTTATTTGTATAAGGCGGATAAATAACTTGAGTGTATAAGTTTAGCAGGGCTTCAGAGAAGTTGGAGCGAGTGAGTAAGTGAAGAGATTTCGGCGGCTCTTAACAGCGATGTCTTGAGAACCGAAGAGGGTGATTGAAGTGAATATGGAGCATCGCCAGAATGAAGGGGCGGAGGAAACGGGAGATCTCCGAGAAAATCCGCCGACCAACGGCATCATCCGGCACGATTCCCACGTGCGAAAGTCCGGTCACGCGACGGGGGATTGAACCCGGTTCGCCTTGGTGGGAGGCGAGCGTGCTAATCGCTCAGCTACCGCGACCCCAGAAAAGTTGGAAGTAACCATGAATGCACTTACACTAAACAATAATTAGGTAATTAGAGAAAGTACATATTTCAGGAATATTTCGAATGTGAAACGCATTAATTTATAACAATAATTTTTTAATGTACTTTTTACAGTTGAATTCGGCACAAGCAACATGGCAGAGCTTTCGTAATTTTTATTTGGTATTTTGTAAGCTACGAAGTTGACAAAACGCAAAAAGGATATTACAAAAATACGATATCGATTTTGCAGACATATTCGGTCACGCGACTGTTTCTGTTAACAAAAAGTACCAATTGGAAAACGACCTGAGTTCCCATCGATCGTCGTCGAAGAGAAGACGGCGCGAAAGTCCCAGCAGGTAATTATCATGAAGAGGAAGGGGGGGAGGGGAGGGGCGGAGAAGTGCCGGAGGGGGATATGGATGCGGGCGTCGCGTGCAAGACGTGACGGGCGTCGTAAACGCGGGCCCCTGCGTACGTACGTCGGGTAGGAACGGACGGGAGGAAGTGTGTTAGCGGGACCGACACAATGCACACAAGGTGCCGCGTATCCGCGGGCTCTGAAAGTCGCTGCTAACAACCACCGGCTTGGCCTTGAAAAAAAACCTTGCGGCCGAGCGGAATTTTTTATACGCAGTGTTATGGATGAAACCCACCCAGTTAATTAGCAGTTTTCTCCCGGTCGGAGACCAGACCTACTGGCGAGGCGTTCGCGTGGTAAATGGGACACAACCCGATCACACAAAAGCGAGTTTGGTAGCGCGCCCACGAAGTATGAATCTGAATTGTACTCAAAGGTCGCGTGTTCGATTCCGAATGGCTTGTGTGATGTGGTTTCACACTGCACCCCATTCCTTAGTTTACACTCCCGATTAGGTACTCTGTACCTGCATGGCGTGTACATAAGGGACAAATATCTGAATAGTTAACGGAATCAATAATTTATACAATCACCATTGCAAGAGTGTTGCAGACTATCAAATAAAAAAAAACAGTTAAAAATTAGTCACGCAGTTAAAAGCGATTCACGGTAAAGTGAACACTTTTTAAGGCCCTGCTGAATTTTTCTATTCATCGGATTTTCTGCCTGTAACTTTTTAATGTAAGCATTGCTATCAGGCTAATAAACACAGTGTATACATTTCACCAATCAAGAAAGTTAACGTCTAGGGTTACAATAAAATCTACGTATTAGTGCTTAATGGATGTTGAAAGGGCCTTAAAAAGTGCTCACTTTACCGTGAACAGCCTATACCAACAAATACACGCATCCGAGGTCGTGAGGCATGGATGTCTTGGTAAAAATAAAAGAGCTAAATTAATATCTTAATTTATTTACAATGCTATAAAATACTCACAGCTATTATTTAGAACATTTAACTACATATTTGTACTATTAGTGCTTATTCTCATTGATCACACTATTTAATGCCAATCACTCTGTCTTTTACCATTCCTAGAAAGTATGTCACGCATACAGTTTCTCTTTCCCTCAGTCCCGCCACTCAGACTTACTCTCGCTCTACCGATGCTTGGACACTACGTCGTCGCTCCGATGGCTCCTTGCACTTGACACTCACGACCGTACAAGGCCAACCGGCCAACCGCGGCTCATGTAGATCAACTGGCCCGTTGTAGAACGTTTCTCTCAACCCGAGACGCGCTGAGGGAGGCGAGGGCAATGACCAGAACATACTTAAACGATAACCCAAATAATCCAATCCCCCAAGGACAGGAGGCGGCATGAGTCTCGATAGGCTTATCGTGGCAAAGGCACGCGCCAGTAATACGCGGCTACACATCTGTACCTCCGTCTTGCTGTTCTGCGGATACCGGTGATATCAGCGCGCGCCCAAGGAGGGAAGGCGAAGACCACGAAGGCAAAGGCGCCGCGTGAAACAATAAAGTAAAGGCTGTTCACAGCAAAGTGAGCACTTTTGAGGACCGATTTACTTTTTCCTTTCAGTCATTTTGTGACGGGCGGGACCACATCGCTACATGCCCTCGTATAATCATGTGATGGGTGGGACCACGTCGCCACACGCCCTCGAATAATTATTAATTACAACTAATAATAAACTAATTAATCAGCTGGCAGTACCACGTCGCCACACGCCCATTCGAAGAAAAACAGTCTATGGATACCAGACATTTTGTGCGGCGCAAGACCGACAGGAACGAACATTTAAACACGCTGGTTTTGGTGTTCAAAATCTCTAATATGGCTTAAAATTATTAAAATACTAACCTGTATTGTTCTCGCCATGTTCACGTTACCTTTAAAAGACATTGGAAGTCCTGTGGTAATAGGGAAAACGTGTTTTAACGTACGTGCATTTTCTTTACGTGCAGCAGTGACTAGCCATGGAAGACAACTGTATAGCGGGCAGTAGTTTCGGTGGTTCGCCGACGGAGAGAAACACCTTCGGCTGCAGGCGCTGAGGACTGCTGCACCTGTGCGCGCGCAGTATGAATATGTGACGTCTGGTTACGTCAGTTCCGGCCACTTGGTCAACATGCCGGAAGTGTGACGACGTATCTCAATACTATTGGTGGTTTATTTTTCAATTATGTACACCCTCTAAGGTGTCCGCTGCGTCGGTAGACCTTATTAGGTAACTTCAATCGCCATTAGTCGTGAATATCATAACCCCACTAGGGAAAATGGAAAACACCATGTAATTCTTGGAAACTCGTAATTTTTTTGAGGAAAACCTGAATAACTATTGTGATTGGTAGCGCTAATTGGCAAAACTGTGTATATAATCCCTGTACATGCTTCGTTCGGGGTCAGGCAGTGACCTTGAGGGGGCATACTTCTACCAGATAAGTAGCGTTTTCTCGATCTGATACACAAAATGTAGGCTCCTCAAGTGACCTTCACGTCACTTTGACGTTAAACGAGGGTCATGGTGGCCGGGAATTTTAAATTATTTTAAAAAGATAGCGAAATGTTGGTCTCTTATCCGAAATTCATCAGTGACCTAGTCACAACAAAAATGAATTTGTGGTTGTAAACATTTGTGACCAAGTTGGTCTTAACTTTTGAAACTAATTCAAGTCTTATTGAGGCGGTAATTTTGTAACCAATTCACGTTAGTTGCGGTTATGGCATTCGATACCAGGGACCTTGTAGTTGTAAACAAATGAAAAACTTTACGAAGTTGGGAAGTTTAAATACTAGCTTCTGCTCACGGGAGTTAAGGCGGGGGATTGTTCAGCAGTTGCTCCTATCCACTTGGGATCACGAAAAGATGAAATAAATATTCTGTGTTACATTTTGAAGTTACAATGTTCATTGATTCATGACCAGAAAGGTAATATATGTGTTACCATATTGGTTTTTCTGGTGTAGGCATAAAATTAATGCTTTAAATTCCAGAGTAGAATGTCGGTACGACAGATTTTCATCCACCATTTTGTGATGATTGAAATGACCAGTTATTTGCGTAAACATAGCCCATATTTTTAGTGTGAAAAATTCGAGTATTAGCTGGGTGACGGTAAAATTATGTACCTGTAAACTATTTTGTATTTTACCCAATTTTTATGGTAACATGGAGTTTCATGTACATGTTAATCGAATTGAGATATAGGGGTAAGGAATTTCATGTTAACTTTCACTCACGTAATACTGAAACCAAATGAAAAGAATTGAAAGAAAACTTAACAAAAATAAAAGAGAACTACCACACTTCCTTGTTTCTGTTATAAGTTGTTTACCACTAATAATCTCACCCTTACATTGCACAGAAATGATATATGGTTCTGCTTGGTGTCTTGCCATTTGGTGTTCTGTGGATTTTGCTAGGTCTTATGCAAATCCGGCCTTGCCACGCCTTTGGTTTGGGACGTAGCACGGTCATAATATTCTTTTATTCTTTAACTACCTTTTTTTAAATAAATATTGCCATGTAAGTAATAAGCACAGTGTGTATATTCCACTGCACTCGGAAGTTAACGTCAAAAACTGAAATAAAATATATTTATTGACTTTCATTTCAAATGGTATGACTTTCAAAAGTGCTCACTTTAGTGTGAATAGTCTTTAAAAATTATTCCATAGACGGAATATAGCAAGTGGTCACTTGGAAAAACGACACAAGAACACCAGCAAAGAGAAACCTACAGACAATCAATGACGATTGTGTATACATAATATAACAAAAATAGTAAAACGTCAAACCAATGAAAACTAATATCTACTACAGTGGCTAGAACAGAGGTTTTACACAGGCAACAGAAAGAGGACAACACGGACAAACACAATTCCTAGAACAGATGTAAAGACAGACGACACGAGTACAACACAGACTAACACGCTGTCTAAAACAGATGCGTAAACAGACGATACTACGGGAACAAAAGATGCGACGTTTCGTAAGTTGGAATGTGTTTACGAAACTTCGAACCTGTGCAAGCTGATAATCTCCGCGCGACACGCGTTAACACTGACGTAAACATATGTTATATTTGCATAAATGCTTGCGTTATCGCCTAATTCAATATCAAGTTTTGGCACAATTACCAATATATGCGAATCTCGTCATTATATCCCCATTTCCTATTTCATCATGTAATTCCCCGCGAAAATAATTTTCTGAATGCCTTCAAAACTAGCTAAAATATGATTACAAATGAGAACTAATATAAGGTTTTAATTATGGGGAACCACAATTTACTAAAAGGTGAGATTCGGTACACTGATATTTCCGTCAATTATGCAAAAAGAGAGACAATAAGAAGTACGTAATCAAAGACAATCTATAGATGCATACCTTAGCTTTCCAAATTCTAAGAGTTATCATAATCAACCTTCTCCGAACTAAACGGATGAAATACCAACTTTGGGAAAGTAATTTTCTTTTAAGTAATGAATTGAATGGAACATCTATGATATTTGTATTTACCGTTGCAACGGGCCAATTTCTGGAAGACATGTTTTTCCTAGAAATTTCTTGACTAATCATCAACATGACAAAACATTACAGCCCAGATTCTTTCCGGATATATCCTGAATAAAGTGTACCTACCCAAAGTGATAGGTTCTACTGTTTTAATAAGCAAAAATAATAAATTACCTTAGCAGTCTGCAACAAATGCTGATAGCTAAAATATTGTACTAACGATATATCAAGGGCTGTAAATAGGTTTAATTGCAAGTCTACTTTCGTTATAGTAACTTTCCGCATATTTGAATAATACTTCTTATTGTAGACCATTAATAATCTTGGTATTGTGATAACACCTTAATGAGTATGTACTGAATAAACTGTTTCCACATACGATAGTGTGTTAATACTGTTTTGCATCAATCCTCAGTTAACTTAAATATTTACAAATGATCGAGCTACATTTGGAAAAACAATCCCTAAATTAGTGCTTTTAAAACTCATTTTGTATTGGTTTTCCTCTTATGGAAGGAGGTCCTCAACCCCACATCGCTGTGTAACATTTCCGCTCAATTTCAACATGAACCGCGGTGGCTGAGCGGTTAGACTGCTCGCCTCCACCCATGGCGAACCGGGTTCAATCCCCGGCCGGGTCACTCCCAGATTTTCATAAGTGAGAATCGTACCGGACCATGCCGCTGGTCGGCGAGTCTTCTCGGGAATCTCCAGTTTCCCCTGCCCTTGCATTCCGGTGCTGCTCTATTCTCCCCTCATTTCACCCTCATCGGCTCTCAAGACCTTGTTGTTAAGAGCCGCCCAAATCTCCCAACTCAACTATATTTCAACAATTTTCACCGAGTTATACCAGACGAAGGAAATTCGAATACACAAAAGGGGACATATTTAAACAGCTGTCCCACGATTGGTAAACAGCTGACCACACTCCTGACATGCGAGCGCCGCGCGTGCCAGGTTAAAGTGCCTATACTATGGGGGATCAGGGCGGGGTGGGTTAGCTGCCCCTAACCCTGATCCAATCAAATGACTACCGCTCGGGAAGACAAGGGCCTCGGTCTGTACTTCCCCCCGCGCTGAGAGGCTTAGCCTCAATGATGATAAATCGGCGGTAAACAGCTGTCCCACGATTGGTAAACAGCTGTCCCACGTTTGGTACGTTACAAAGCTCTACGCATGTTCCTGAACGCCTAGGACGTATTTCTCACGAAACAAAAAGTGAATGTTTATCTTCTCGACCACGGATGTAAAAAAAAAGAAGCCTCAGAATGGGTGTAGGACGCAAGTATATCTCGGCCTCCGCCTTACACGTCGAGACTGGTTTTGGCAAGCGGCTCAGTTTATGTAATAAATAATATTTGTGTGTATACGAAGTTATTTCGGACGACGTTTTTCTTTGCAAAAAAAAAAAAAGGGAAGGAGGGGGAAGTGGCAGGAGCAAATCACGACGATACCATGTTGTTCTTAAGGGGGAGAGTTATAAACCAACGTGTTGTTACCTGGTCCTGAGCCATAAAATGTATTCGGCGTTCATTATTGAAATTTCTTCTTTGAACAGGCATAGTATTCATTTTTCATACATTTGATCCACTGGAAACTAGTTCCTGGATATAGGACATGTCAGAATACAAACTTAGACAGCAAACTAAGTACGCATACATGTTAAAACGATACTATCAATATAAACATATAACAAACACATATAATCATTCAATTTGATGATAACATAAGATAATTTTAAAACATGTAACATAGAATCGTTAAAAGACATACATACACACACACGTTATAAATTTTTTATATTTAAATTTTTCTCACTTTTGCCTTTGCGTATAAAATTTGATGTTACAATATATTATTAGAAATATTATTGCGCTTCCTTCCATGGATTTGCTCAACTTCAAATTAATGTGATTTAATGTCACACAGAGCGCTTTATTTCGCAAACAAGTGCTAATGATTTGAAACTACAATTTAAAATTCTTTTGCATCTGTTTTACCTGAAAAATCACTAGATATGTGATATTAAAAATAATGTGTGTTAAATCTGGACGGGAAATATGCTACTAATAAAACAATATTATTTAAAACGTTTAAAGAAAACAATTTGCAATTTCGACTAGGCTTGTTTAGAAATAATTATATCAGAAAATAGATACTGAAGAGAGAACAAATGTAAGAGTGTGAAGTTCTTTCATTTAGCTTGGTAATGTATAAATAAAACCTCGTCACCGAAAGTGACGAAAGTGTACCTTGGGATGAACACATGCTAAGATGGATTTTTTAGTATACGTGTTTAGTTGAGACATTTCAGCGGCTATTAACAGTGAGTTCTTGAGAGCCGATGAGGGTGAAATGAGATGAGAATGGAGCAGCGCCAGAATTAAAGGGTGGGGAAATGGGAGATCCCCGAGAAAACCGACCGACCAGCGGCATCGTCCGGCACGATTCCCACTTGCGAAAATCAGGGAGTGACTCGGCCGGGGATTGAACCCGGTTCGCCTTGGTGGGAGGCGAGCAGTCTAACCGCTCAGCCACCACGGTCCCGTTGGTACACGAATTAAGCTAGTCTGTGAAGTTATTTTTAAAATTCAAAGTAGATATTTTTGTATACTCTGTTTCATGTAAGCTCACTAAATTTGACAGTTCGTGGACATGTACTTGTTTATGGTGTGTGTGTGCAGGTCAAGAGACAGTCAAAATTTTTTGCACAAATGTGAATCTGAGACTCTTGGCTAACCCGCAGACTAGTAAATTTTGGTTGGCATTGTGACCTGTGAGTACATCATCAAATAATATATACCATCATAACTGTCAAAATTGAGTGAGGTGACATAAAACATAGTATATATTTCCATTGCATATAAGTGTGTTGATGAATTTACTGCAAAGTAAATGCCACAAGAGACAAACATTTAAAATATGGTGTCTCCCAACAGTCAATAAAAATATATATAATAAGCCATAAAACCAATTATACTTAAAATACACGATTTACTTTCGAATACTTAAAATGTAATTTATTCGGCATTTGTGCTAAATATGTATATAGTTCTATAAAATTATAGAAGTTTTCATTTTAAATAAAACTGTTTAACATTTTATTAAAATTTTCAAAATATTTTCTGTATAATAGCTTTTGGTAATTTATTGTAAAGACACAGACCTGAGTAAAAAGTACATTTTGCATATAAAGTACTTGAGTGTTGAATAATTCTCAATTCATGGGAATTTATGGTTTGATGAATATGTAAAACTTCAATTTTTCGATAGCAAGCTTCATTTGGTTTTCCAAATTGAAGAATAGCTAAGGCATATTCATTATAAAATGGCCATATCAACTTTACTCACTATCCTGAGTACCTTTTTTTTTTTTTTGTATTGTTGCTACGCCCTTGCCCCCAAGGAATTTGCAAGGTGGACAATAAACAGTGCGCAGATCAAAACCTCAAAATAGAACAAGAAAAAACCCTTCTCTGAAGCAGAAAAAGATTCGAACCCAATAAACCACAAGTATACTTGTTCTAAGTGTTGACTTCAACAATTAAAAATGATGAGTTGTTTCAGGAATATTTATTATAAACATTTTTCTAATTTTTTCTTTCATTTTTGTTTGCACTACAAATATATTTGTATGTCAAATATGTTTCATGTAAAGTACAAATTTTTCTTCGTACCAATAAGCAATATATATTAAAACATACAAAAATATTATTTTCAGAGGTATAATTAAGAACAATTATCCAAAAACTTTAGATGACATTAAATTTTTACTTTGACACAAAATCTAGTCCTATAAGCCTCCATGATGATAAATAGGAAAAAATCTACAGTAAAAAATTTAAGCAATCCACGCAAAGGCGATTCTCCACGCATCCAACAGTACTGACAGCAACTTTACATATTTATCTTAGAATCATTTAGTTTATATTGTTGAATAAACATGAAGTTCCGCCAAAAATATAAGTGCGGAAAAGCCAACACTATACTACCACTATCAAAAATTTCCTCTTCTCTGGCCACACGGTCAGGTATTACACAAAATATGTATTATTCTTACTGGCCGATATAAATATTACTAATAGCCAAAGTTAATGATGGTATTAAATTTGGTTCAAAACTGACAGAAATATTGATTATTTGACTTACGTGACTGATATGCAATCATTATGTTGGATAACCATAACACAGTCAATAATTTTATGAGGTTTTTATAATACCAGATCTTAATAAGGAAAATTATGGCCGCACGGGCTCTCTACGAGGTCAACACATCATGCCTCCAAATTTGTGCAAAAAATCCAGCAGCGATTGAAAATTCAAGAAAAACATATCTTAAAAATATAATGGCTGGATGAGCTTTCAGCTTCCATGTAAAAATTGTACCTCTGGGAAAAAACAAACTCCCATTAAAATTGTACTTTGTTTTGCATATGGCTAACATTATTTCGAAAATTAATTTTAAAATTATTCCAAATTTTACTTCTCTAGTGATCTTAAATATTTTCAACAATTATTCATTAAAAATTTCCTCGCCAACATGATGCCTGACTCCTAAATCAGGACACCAAATGTGCCTACTCCAAAATTTGCCATAAAAAGTATGCAGAAATTTTTTTCTTATTTTATGAAACCATTACTTAACTGACTGGGTGATCTCCTGCTGGGGCAGTGGCAATCCGACCCCTATCCAGAGATCGCATCCACCTTAAATACAAATCACAAATAATTCCCCCTTGGAGGGGTAATCAAATACCACTGGCCAATGGGAAAATAGATGGCCATATTAGGAAATGTCTACCGAGGTTAAGTACTGCCCCTTATAGGGGTTCATTTATTGCAGTCCAATCATTTAGTTTGGGGAAGAAACATGTCCATGTATGGGGTGCATACGTGATCGATCACACGTCACAAAACTCCCATGGTTCACGCAGGCTGCAGGATATGATGTCACGAGCGCGTGAAACCCAGGCGGCCAGCCTACTGGCCAGCTGGTGGCTGACGTGTCACAGGAATAGTTCATCGAAGTGCCGCCGCCACGCGCTCAGCAGCACCCAGCGGGGCAGCGCTCGCCAGACGTGCTGGTGCTATGATGGATGCCAAACTGCTGCCGAAGTCCACCCAAGTGACAACGATGTTGAATGCAGCAGTCCACCCGGGCTGCGTCGTAATCAGGTACCATAAGAGCAGCAGGTATGTGGTCGAGGCCACGCCTTCCTCACAATTTTCGGGCAGGTAGAAAAATACAATTTTTTGTGATGATCAGCGGTAAATTTTTCAAGCAACTCCTTGCTCAAAAAAGACGTAATTTCTTCGGTTAAAATATGAGTGAGGCGTCATATGGTTTCCTTTTTTTCTCTTGGCTTTCTGCAGAATTTCCCTAGAACTCTCATCTATATTTAATTTGTGAATGAAAATAAGCAAAATGAACAATTTTTTAGATTATATCATTTACGAAGTCCCTTAGGGATTTCAGGAGGAAGCAAACTGAAAATAAATTGTCAATAATTTTAATATGTTTTCGCAAAGTTACATTTTGTCAATACACAGAATGTTCGGGAATTGGTGGTCGTAAATTGAATGGGTGGTAGACAGACTTTTATGAAGGCCTGCTAAAGATCCACTTCCAGGATATTCCTCCGCCTCGTACAGACTAAGGTTAACTAAGTCTGGAAAATTACACCAAACGACAACGCACTGAATCTGTGCACACTCAGTGTAACAGTATTTTGTATAAGAACTATTTCTTACTAGGGGTTACCAACACGTGTGTTTTCTAGCTGTTTTAATTCATGTTAATTATAAATGAAGCATTATAATTTATAGATAGAATATGACTAACATTTCAATTTAAAAAAAAGTAACTCTTATGAACACAAGTGTAAAACGTTTGTGATATATAGCATATGTTGGAAATAACTAAACATGTCATACATGGGGAGATTTTTCAAAGGTTTGATTTCAAAAAGGGCGAAGAAACCGTGAATAGACTACACTGGCTACTGCGTACAGTACAACACAGTGGCAGGGTGGTTGCGGTTCATTTAAGTGTTTGGCTTCGGAAGGTTAGTGCAGTGTTGACAGTTGACAGTTTAGTGTGGACAGGTTTGCGATTACGGATTTGATGAACAACAACGGCATTGCAGCATTTACATTCCCTGAGATGGTTGATGTGCACTTGGTGTACGGGAAGGCCCCAGAGGAAATGCAGCAGGAGTGCGCATCTACCAAGGGCGCTATCCCAGCAGACGTATACCGGAGAGGAGGATATTCGTACGTCTCGACCAGCGACTGCGTGACACTGGAGGTCTGGTTACACGAAGAGTGGATGCCGGCGCCAGGAGAACGCCACATCTCGAGGAAGATATCCTGGAGCTCGTGGCCGAACAGCCATCAACTAGCACTCGGCCCATAGCGCGCAATATGGGCGTTAGTAACAGCACCTTAAGGGAGGTTTTACACAAACAGCTGTTGCACGCACACCTCCGTCAAGCAGTGCAGGCGTTGAGGCCAGCCGACTTCCCACAACGAGTGGCATTTCGCCAGTGGTTTATCGTACAAAAGGTCGAAACGCTCACTTCAGTGAATCTGTGTTTTAGTGCGACGAGGCAATGTTTACTCGCGACGGTGTGTTTAACAGCCGAAACAGCCACACGTGGCGTAAGACAATCCGCATGCAATTCAGATCACAGCTCACCCGCGGTGGTTTCAAGTAAATCTATGGGTGGGCATTGTCCACAACTGTCTGACTGGGACACATGTCGTTCCCCCGCGACTCAATAATAGTAATGCCTAACTCCATTTTCTTTAACACGTCCTCCCAGAGCTATTAGAAGAAATGCCACTAGCTGTGAGGAACAACATGTGGTTGCTTCATGACTGTGCCCCAGCCCACATCACACATGTTGTGCGACAGCATCTGAACGACACTTTCCCTGGACCAACGTTTTTCAAATGGTGGGTCGCGACCCGGTACCGGGTCACGGAAAAAAACATTGCCGGGTCGCCTCGCCTTCGCCTCAGAATATCATATAATATCATAACAAGTTCTGAGAGCAGTTACTAACAGGGCCGGATTTCCCATTAGGCCGACTAGGCGCGGGCCTAGAGCGGCACTTTTACAAGGGGCGGCATGGAGAAAGACATGTCTGCCTTAAATTGCCATCATTGATGCTGAATACAGCTGCGTAACTGCGCTGTCACCGTGGAATGCGACGCATAGGCGCGAACGCGCTGTGTTGATAATTTTCGCTTACACTATACTCTCTAGATAATAAGTTCCACACAGCGCATATTTGATACACATTGTTTCCATTTTCAATCTTTATGTTCTCACCGGAATTCGCTTGATAAATTATACTTTGTATTTAATTCCACAAAACTCCCGTCCGTTTCTGCCGCAGTTTTATCACATAGATTGTTCGGGTTGGGGGGGGGGGGGGAATTTGAACCTTCACCATCCTCACGGTGAGCGGATTGACCACGACGATAAGGGCAGTATGATTCAATACACTTGTTCTCTGTTTTTGAAATGGTATAATTGCCATAGTTGCCAGTTGGCACTAGTTGTCGTGCTGATGTGATGCGGGCGGCGCGGCGCGGCGCGGGCCACATCATACTCGCGTTTCGTACCAATGTTGTTCATTTATGTTCGGTCAAATTATGAACATGCCCGAGCTTATAAGTGTAAACTATGTACGTGTGCATCCGCGTGTATGAACCAGCACATATTTATTCAGCTACACGTAAATTAGCCTCTTACTACAATAGTGATCTTGAAGTATCCATTGTAAAAGAGTCATTGCATCTCAGAGTGCATGTAAAGCCACAAACACCTGACGAAGGAAATACCTAACAAAATGAAGTAAATTTTTAACCAAGAAGGGTTTGTTGAAGTCGATCCCAATGTAAACATAGCACTCAGAATGATTCTCAGTGCTCCAGTAACAAACTGTTATTATCAATTCCTTTGCCCAAAGGAAGGCTAGAAAGAAGAGCTACGGATAAGGCATGAGTTATCTTACTAGGCTTAAGTTAAAGTTTTTTTTCTTTCATGGAAAGCAAATTAAATTTCTAAATGTTGTTCTTACTATTGAATAACACCATGTTAGTGTTTTCATTGCAGTCATTTTCATATTATTTGCTGTTCTGGTTGTCATTATTTTTTTAATGTTGTGATTTATTAACAATACATTTGCACTTTGGTTCAAATTAGAATATCGCACCTCGTATTCTCTCCGTGGATCTTAAAATAACAAATAAATGTGAGGTAGAAAAAATCAAACTGTTTTACTAGAGGGGCGGCACATTTTTATGGGCCTATAGGCAGCTGCAAAGGAAATCCGACTCTGAGTACTAACAGACATTCGAGTGATGTGCAGCCGGGTATAAGTTCTGAGAACGGTACTAACACACATTCGAGTGATGTGTAGCCGGGTACAAGTTCTGAGAGCGGCACTAACAGACATTCGAGTGATGTGCAGCCGGGTATAAGTTCTGAGAACGGTACTAACAGACATTCGAGTGATGTGTAGCCGGGTACAAGTTCTGAGAGCGGCACTAACAGACATTCGAGTGATGTGCAGCCGGGTATAAGTTCTGAGAGCGGTACTAACAGACATTCGAGTGATGTGTAGTCGGGTACAAATTCTGAGAGCGGTACTAACAGACATTCGAGTGATGTGCAACTAGATACAAGTTCTGAGAGCGGCACTAACAGACATTCGAGTGATGTGCAGCCGAGTATAAGTTCTGAGAGCGGTACTAACAAACTGTCTCATGATACGCAGAAGTCTTCTTTAACATAAAATAAGCCCTGGACCCGACAATATTCTGGGTATACAATTCGGTTTTATCAAGGGAGCTGATGATAAACCATTATGTATCATTTCTAATATGGCCCTTGTAAAGGAATCCGTAAAACCTTCAAAGTTGAAGCGGCACTTAGAATTTATATTGAAACATCAAGAATACAGTCAGAAACCAATATATTTCTTTATAAATAAAATGATAGAATTAAAAGTTAGCAAAAAGAATATGTCTTTGATCAGAAAACCTTGTATTGGCTTCTTATGAAATATCAGAATTAATTGCTGAGACCGGTTATCCTTACACCATTGCCGAAATATTAATAGTTCCGGCAATGAAACTAGTATCATCTCGGATAGTGACAAAAAGCCGGAGAACCAAGTAAATTCGCTGGCTCTGTCAAATAATACAGCGAAATGTAGAATCGTGCAGATGGCTGATAATATTGAAGAAACAGTCGTATCTCATTTAAAAGACTATAGTGTTTTTTTCTTTGCAAGTTGATGAAAGTACAGATGTATTGGTTAATGCCACTTTGACGTGTTTTGTAAGATATGATTTTGACAGTACAACTCAAGAAGAATTTCTTTTTTTCGTAAACCTCTGACAACAAGAACAACAGACGAAGAAATGTTTAAATCAATTGATAGTTACTTTAATCTAAATGGCATCGAATGTTAGAAATGTGTGGGGCTGAACAGCGATGAAGCACGCGCTATGGTTGGTACTCGTACTGGACTTTTACCGAGGCTCAAAGCCACAGTGCCAGACTGTATATGGCAGCATCCAGAGAGAGGCATTAAAAGTAAAAAAAAAAATGCCATTACTTTTAAGTGCAACGATGCAAGAGTGTATAAAATGTATAAATTTCATAAAATCTCGTCCACTGAACTCAAGAATATTTTCTGCTCTGTGCAACGAAATGGGGAGTGAACATGAACATTTTCTTTTACACTGCGAGGTACGATGGCTATCAAGAGGAAATGTTTTTAAAGACTTATGCCTGGTTTCACCATCATGGTTCGAAATTCAATCTGAGATCGGATCTAAGATCGACACAGAAAACTGTTGCACCATTCGAGTTCAGAGCTGGACTGGAGATCGAGATGAAGTTCATTTCGAACTGCTTAAATTGGTGATTCGAAATCTCGATCCGATATCAGCGGCCATCGTCGACAAATGTAGTTTGAAAGCACGCCAACAGATAGAACTACGTTCGATTGTTTTCTTGGGAAATTAAAACATTATTATACGCACTTGAATATTATGCAGTAAAATTAGTACAACAATAATTCACTTAAAACAGATAAAACATCGCACCTCTATCTGAAGTGAAAAATACGTCTACTTCCATGACGTCATTACGAACCAATAGCAAACTTTGTCTCATACTTAATCTCGATCGCTCACTTTGGAACCAAGATTGACGAATCGGAGATCTAGATCATAAAATTTCGTTGGTGCAACACTTTTATATTGGAACCTGGTTCGGAACTAGGATCATTCAATCTCGGATCGGGGATGTTGGTGCAACCGGGCATTACAGTATGTTGAAGGAAGAAGTTTCAACATTCATAGAACATCATCCTCCAACAGCTAAGGATGTAATATTTCAATTCAAAAACAGATTCCATAATGTCGATTGGTTATTGAAAGCAGCTTATGTTTGTGCTATTTTTGTTGACTTTTTTAATAATTAAAATCTGAACTTACAAGGTAACAATGTTGCTGTTTTTGAAGTGCAAGAGAAGGTTGTAGCTGCTGCGAAAAAACTCAACTTGAGGTCACGTCCTGCGGAAGCAGGTAATTACAAAACATTTATAAAGCTAACAGAATTGCAAAATGAGTATAACGTGAGTTCATTGCCGGATAAGATTTCAACTGATGTTAAGGAACATTTGCTAGGCCTGGAGACTAATCTGAAGGAATATTTTCCCCCAATCAACAGCGACAGAGAATGGATAAGGAATCCATTTACATTTAACGTAGAATCCGAGACAGAATTGCCGGATTCAGATGTTTAGTCTATAATTGAACTGTCGTGTGACACATCACTCAAAGACATATACAGGAGAATACCACTGATGGATTTTCAACGCTGGTTGTCCTAAAAAATAAATCCAGAAACAAATTGGAAGTCGAACTGGACATGAGAATCAAGTTATCATCTTTTCCTCCAAACGAGAAGATTTTAGTTCGCAAGAAACAGCTTCACACTTCTCATTAATAACATAATCATATTTTTATTTAATTTTTGCAATTATGTTAACAATTTTATATAAGATTTATATTATAAGTAACTATTAAAGTACAGAAAATTATACTGACATTCAAATAATGTTTTATTTTAAAGACTGTTCACGATAAAGTGAGCACTTTTAAAATCAACCATAGAAAAAAGTCACTGCCCATGCCTGCAAATACTTCAACCGGCGCACTGAGTGACATGCGCCAGGTAAAGTTGGTAACGGTAGGTGGTAAGTAGGTCCATAAAACGTGTTCGGTAACCATTTTTGATAATTTAAATTATTTATTCTGTTTTTTTTTTTAATTCATCAGTGTGTTAAAATAATCATATTTATAAAATGTTTACTTTTCTAATAATTTCGCAGTTTCAGCTGACAAACGCATAAATAAAATGATGCGCCCCGTGGCAATGTTAATTTTAAATAAGGCGTAAGAATACACCACGTGCATACAAGTAGATCTTAAGCAGGGCTTTCAAAAGTGCTCATTTTACAGTGAACAGCATATACCTATAATCCATTCACGACTGGAATAGACTTATGAAAATCAACCTTTGAAAAAAACATCCTAGCCATTATCTGCATACATAGCTAGTAAAAAAAAATTGCTGGGAGCGGGTACAGTACTCGGACCCACCATTTTTTTTTCTAAGCATGCAGCTAATGGTGAGGGTGTTTTTTCAAGAGTTGATTTTCGTAAGTCTGTTCCAGTCGTGAATGGACTATACACATCTCAAATTAGGCAACAAGTTTTTAGTGGGTCACGAAAAAGAATCCTAAAAATAACCGGGTCACAGGAAAAAAAAAAAAAAGGTTTGGGAAACGCTTGGAGATGGATGGGGCGTGGTGGATCGGCTGCTTGGTCCCCTCTTTCGCCGGACACAACACCTCTGGACTTCTTCTGTGGCGTGAAATTAGAAGCCAAGTCTACGTGACGCCTGTTGAGACGGAGCTGGAATTATACCAACGCATAACGGCATCTTTCTAACAGCTGCGTAATGCGCCACGACTGCGAGACAACATACCCACGCACACACACTCGCAGAGAGAGGGAGGGGGGGAGAGAGAGAGAGAGAGAGAGAGAGAGTGAGTGAGAGAGAGAGAGAGAGAGAGAGAGAGAGAGAGAGAGAGAGAGAGAGCATGCCTCGGCGCTGTAACGCCTGCGTGAAGGTTGGTAGGCAGCAGTTCGAACATCTGTTGTGAAGGAGGCCAAACCCGTTGGGTTGGCGCCTTGGTGCGCGCGGAATTCAAATGTGTGCGCTTATATTTACTCCTGCGTCTATGCGAAGCGGCATTTCCGGACACATGTTCCTTGACATAATATACTTGTTTTTGCGTTATCTATCAGCCATTCAATTTACGACCACCAATTCCCGAACACCAGTTTAGTACTAGGAATGTTATTAATTTCCTCTTTAGTTACATTATTATCGTTATTATTATTATAAAAAGGGAATAAATTAACAAAGCTGTACCTTGTTTTTTTAACTGAATAAATTTAGTTTTATCAACATTTAATTTAGTTTATCATTACTCAGGTCAGAATTGAATAACTAATGCCAATTGAGTACCTTTATTTGTTGTACCATGTGGAATAGATGACAAATAATGGTTTAGTAACTTCTGAGAATGATTACAGAAGAGATAATAGTACAAAAAGTCAAACAAGAGTAGTTTCTAACATTTAATGAAATAACTTTGTATGTCATAACAGTCACATTGTAAAAAATTAATCTTAATCACAAGTAATGGCAAAATATGCGTGTGTGTACTATATACAATATGTATATGTATATATGTATGTGTGTGTATATAAATCCTTAAGGCTCCTATGCACGTAGTCGTTTTGCGCGTTCAAGACACAGAAGAAAGGTAGCGATACGGGCGACAATAACATGCACACCTAACGCCTCATGGCTCGTACGTGCATGGCGTGCAGTGTTTCAGTCAGTGCGCTGTACTATGTAACCATCTGACTTTATTAAACACGACGAAAGGCCACAGATTAAACTACGTCCGTATTGTTGTACTTTTCTTCTGACGCTTAATTCAACTGCGCAGGCGATCTCTAAAAATGCTGTTTTTTTCAGACCTACTATTTTCGCGACTTCGTTTCATTTGGAATGCAATTAATGCCACGAAAGTTGATAAAAAATAATAAGGGCTTAGATAATTGGTTTTTACCTTTTCTGGCAAACACTGTATCCCCAGTAGATTAACGTATATTTATCGAGACACGTGTATTCGCGCAAGCAACAATTTCACAGAACATTTTTTCGTATACAGTCGTTCGTCTTCGCGGCTTGCCCGCGGTGCTGAGGCAGCTTCGAAGCGGCGGAGCTTCCGTCAGCCAACGGCCGCTGACGGTTACTTAGTTGGTCAGACGTTAAAAATAACAACGGTTAACAGCGGGCGCGTTTGCTTGCCATCACCCGCGCGCGCGATATACTGCCGTGGGTGGCCGAGGCGAACTGGCATCGCACCCACTGGCTTACCCAAGAGCTCGTGGGGGGGGGGGGGGGAGGTGACAGTAGAGATGGCTCACAATCGCGTTATTTGAAGTAAGTGCCTGTGGAAATACCAACATAGACATCTTACCACTACAAGTAACGATTTTATGGAACAGGTCAGTTTTGAGTCAAAACTACGAGTGTTTTGTATCTCAAACATATTGATTTAACCTACATATATTTCAGGTGCTGATTTAATGACTTACTAAAACGATTAGAAATATATTTTATCCGTTTTTTTTTTTTTGCACTGCTTGTGTAAGATGTATTCCTGTTGATCACATTTGGCAGGTAACGTAAATATTTAAAAGACAGAGCTAACACAAACAGGACAGGTGTATATTTAATTATTGCCGAAAACAGCATTCGGCAACTAAATGGTGTTAGCCAAGTAGGTTCTAATTAAGCAATTTTAAAACTTCGTTCTAGAACTTCTCAAGAACAATGCAAGCTGTAAACATACTGTAAATGCTACCTGGCAATAGCCCCAAAAAATATATATAAATAAGCAATTTTATTAAACATTGACCACAAAGTGATTATTAACTACTTCAATGAAGCGTGTTTATCACAAAATATTAATTAAGACTATTAGTTTAGTTTAATTATACTAGGTGATTATTTTTCGTGACGCGTGCATGCTGTTGGTATTAACCCAGGCACCTACCACCCACCCACCCTAATTCAAAATAAGAAGATCGTTACAACATGTAAGTGTCCGCTCTTGTCTCCTTACTTGCTCTGTACAAGAGCTCACTGAACGAGGCAGCACATGATTTTCATAGTAATGAGCTCCTGAAGGATCTATTTCTCTAGTGACAACTGTCTATTCATGCGTATTCGTATCAACACGAAAATTTTAACAGTCTCTGAGAAAAATCAATGTTTAACATAAGCCTACATATTATTGACAAATTAGTTAATTAGGCTATGAGTAAAATATTTGTCTTGTTGAGCTTGGCTCACAACCATCCGTCGCTTCCGTCAGTCGCCCGTCCGTCAGTCAGCCATCCGTCAATTTTTTTCGTCCGTCAGTTGAAAGCGATTCACAACAGTTCGTTGTCCGTCGATCCGTCGGGCCAGAAAATTTTCAGTGTTACCACCCAACAACACTAACTTTCTCGCGTACAGACAAATGTTTTTAATGAATGTAATAAATCTATTCGCTTTCCCTGACGTAATTTGTCAGCATTTCCTCCGAAAATCTACAAGTCATCTTCAGTTCAATTTAAAGGTGAAACGTAAACAAGTAAACAACTTCACTGCCTTGTGTATTTAAAAAAGAAAAAAAGTCCAGACAAATTAACAAATGACTGTTTTCCGACAGCCATGTTCAAGGAACGATATTGCAAGGAGGTGGCCCATCCGTCGGTCCGTCGAAAGTTGAAGTTTGAGATATACTGGACGGACGGAGGGGAAAAAAAAAGTTGCCCTGCTATTGGTTGAAGGTCACGTGACCGACGGACGGGCGACTGACGGATGAAACGAATGGTTGTGAGTCCAGCTTTACTGTGATGTGGAATTGGAACTATTTTCAAGATTTGATGGTGTAGGAGACACGTGTCCCTTAAATACGCCCCTCCATGATTACACTCTTGGAAGCAGTGCTGCTTCGGCCTGATCGAGCACGATTAAGGGGGCTCCCTACAGTTTATTCATGGTTACTTCCAACTTTTCTGAAGCCCTGTTTAAATGTTACTTTCAGGCTGTTCCTACGCCTAAGTCTAGAAATCAACACCAAAAGGACATCTCTCTGTGTTTTTGCGCACCGAATTTAATTATATGTAGCACGATAACGACTTCTTAACACGCCTATTCCCTTCATGTTTTTATTCGTATGAATGTTAAATGAAATATTGTAATTTAAAGACAAAATATAAGTATTAGTCAAATTAAAACAATAATAAAATACTTTTTGTTAACAGAAGTATAAAACGCTTGTCATAGGGAACAAAAAAACACGTAGTACATAGGGTGATTTTTCCCAGGTTTTATTCAAAAAGTGTGAAGATACTGCAAATAGGCTATAGTAAAATATTGTCTTTAAAATCACTGTTTGCGCATATACGGATATCTCGGTGAATAAAAGTTCTCAGAGTACGGCTATTTATGAGGGAAGTTAAAAAGCATTCATTTACAGCCTTCACTTTTTACTTTTGTCCTATTAAACATATATATATATATATTTTAAATCCTGAAAATTGTAAAAAGAAAAGCAATTTTGTGTTCTCCTGCGTAGTTTCCCCAAAGGATATGATAAAAGTACAAAGAGGCATCTGTAGAAACTGTTCACGATTAAGTGAGCACTTTTGAAATCAACCTTAGAAAAAAGTCACTTCCTCCGCCTGCATATATTTTAATGGGAGCACCGAGTGACATTCGCCCAGCAAAGTTGGTAACAATGGATGGAAAGTAGTTCCATATCTTAACGTCATATAAAAAGTGCCAGGTAACTATTTGTGACAACTTAAATTATTTCTTGCGCTTTCTGTTTTGTTTTTAACATCGAAATGTAAAAATGAGCAGATTTATAAAATATTTAATTTCCTAATAATTGCACAGTTTCATTTGACCGACAGATGAATAAAGTGATGAGGACCATGGCAATGTTAATTTTACATTCGTCTGAAAATACACAAAGTGCATTCAAGTAGAACTTTACCAGGGGTTTCATAAGTGCTCACATTACCGTGAACAGGCTATAGTTTAATTCATTGGCTTACATGGGTTGTGATAACAGCCTACTGTTACAGATCTAATTTGCGAGGAGAAGTTCAGTTTCGCGGGAGTTAGCCTTGGCGGGTTCGTCGCAATGCTTCGTTACGGGCAGACTTCAGCTTGGTTCGTTAAAAAAATAATGTTTACCAGGGATCCCCTTAAGCTGACCCGAGAGACTTGCAAGGCGCAACATCAGGAGTGGAAAAGGAGCTGGAACAGTGAATGAATGCACGTGTGGGGTAAAACGGGAACACCCCGATAAAATTCGCCAGCCAAACATAATGTCCGCCATGTTCATCGCATGCAAAAACCAGGTTGACCACCATCGGGAATCGAGTCGGGATAGCCTTGGCGCTTGACAAACTGGCCCCAACTCTTCCAGACTTGGACCATGGTCTAACCACAGTAGTTAATTATTCTTCCTGTTAATATTTTTTACTCTTATTATCTGATCCATTAAGGTACGGATACAGTTAACGCAATTTACCGCCCTTGACACTCATAATTAAATTATTTGGATACATCCAAGTACCTCAATGCTTAAAATCACACGTAATTTTGTATTCAGTCAATATATTGTCATTAAAAAAATCCGTTGCACTAATATATTCACTTGTTACTGCTATGCAGCACTCGAGCGTGCGAAGCAGTGTGTCAATCGTATTACTTGTAACCTGAGGAGTGCGCGGAGATTTACAAAGAGTGCCGCCGCGATATGCCTATCGAGACTCGTGCCGCCTTCCGTACTTGAGGGGGTTGGATGCCTGCGGTTGTCGTTGCTAGAATGTTTTGCTCATCGTCCTAGCTTCTCTCAGCAAGACTCGGGGTGCGCGGAACCTTCCGGATCGGGCCAGCCGGTCTATTTGAGCTGCGACGGGCCTTCCCGAGCCGACAGTGTAGTTAGAGTTTGGAGTATTGCACGGCCTTAAGCGCCCGATTTGCGAAGGCGACAAAGCGACAAGTGGCGATGGCAGGGGCCAGCGGGTGTGAAGTCTGCGGACTGCGAGCTTCGGTACAGTGAAGAGTGAGACTGACGGGCGGGACTATTGAACATCCTTCAGAGGAAAATTACATAACACAGCCCGTCATACGTTACGTAATCAAACTACAACTGAAATAACGGTAGTTTAAAATGCAATGATTAATTAAATGACAAGTTCCAACGGGTTAAAAGTCTGGACCGTTTCCTAGTTACGACGAAAAGTGGTTATGAGATAACCGAGAAGCAAGTATCGACGATGGGGAGGTGTGATCGCCGAGAGCTATTTTGAGAGCTGAAGACAAACGGATACCAGCGTCTATAGGCCATTCACGGTAAGGTGAGCACTTTTTGAAGCTGTTTCATCAAACATTATAACCAATAAATAAATTTTATTGAGGCCTCGGACTTTTGGTTTTGGGTATGGTGAATGTATACACCGTGTTTATTACTCATATGGCAGGGTTTGCATTAACAAATGGTGGAAGAATATAAATTGGTTGGAAGAAAAAAGTAACTAGGGCCTAAAAAGTGCTCACTTTACCGTGAACGGCCTATATACCCAAACACATGCTGTGATCATAGTGTGACTATATTTAATATGCATTAATTAATTAAATTATAGGTTACGATAGATTAGTCTCGAATGCTTCTTATAGTCCATTCACGGTTACTCCAGATTTTCCGAAGCGCTGCTCAAGTTCCAGGATATTCCTCCGCTTCATGCAAACAGAACTTACCCAAGTCTATACAATTACACAAGAGGGACAACGCACCACAGTCTTGCGGACTCAGTTTAATAATATTTTACATAAGAACTATTTCTTACTAGGCATTGCCAACAAACCTATTTTCTCACTGATTTATTCGTATAAATTATTATTGAAATAAGATTCATTTTTTTGATAAAATATCAGCCAAAGTTCAATTCAACAAAAAGTAAGGTATTTTAACAGAAGTGTAAAACGTTTGTGATACATGACGTGTTTAGAAAAACAACTAAACACGTCATACCTGGGGTGATTTTTCCAAGCCAAGGTTTGAGGGGCCACGGTGGTGTTATGGTTAGACAACTCGCCTGCCACCAAGCCGAACCGGGTTCAATTCCCGGAGGGATACCCCCCCCCCCCCCCCCCCCCCCCCCCGATTTTTGCATGTGGGAATAGTGCCAGACGATGTCGCTGGTTAAGAGCCGCCCAAATCTCTTTACTCACTCACTAAAAGGTTTGATTAAAAAAAGCGAGAAGAAACCGTGAAAAGACTATAGTTATAACAAGGTGTACGTTATGGGGAAACAAAGAAGTATAGGCTGTTCATGGTAAAATGAGCACTTTTGAAAGTCCGACTTAACATCTACTTGCATGTTCGTTGTGTATTCTTCCGCCTTATGTAAGATTTAACATTGTCACAGGCCTCATCACTTTAGACTATTCATGCGTCGGTCAAGTGAAACCATGAAATTATCAGAAAAGTAAACATTTTACAAATCTGCAAATTTTTACTCATCGAGTCATAAAAGAAACAAAGCGAAAGAAATTATTTGAGTTATCACAAATGGTTACCTAACACTTTTTATTCGACGTTAAGATACGGAACAACTTCCCATCCGTCGTTACCAACTTTACTGGGCGCATGTCACTCAGTGCGCCAGTTAAAATATATGCAGTTAGGGGAAGTAACTTTTTTCTAAGGTTGACTTCAGAAGTGCTCACTTTATGATGAACGGCAGCCGGCAGTCGCGTACTTCAAATGGAGAATCAATGTTAAACGAAATTCCTCTCATAGAATATTGTTACATAAAATTGTTTTTGAAAAATAAAATAACCATCTTTTTTTTTTTGGTTATATGAAAATTTCAATATTTACATTTTATAAAAAACTAATTAAACAAAAAAATTGGCAAAATATTTTAACGTAGCATGATTCCTTGAAAAATTTCACGTAGAATACTTTTGGTTTGAAATAGTTATCTTTAAAATTGACGCAATGAGAAGGAATTTCGTTTAACAATGATTCCCCATTTGAAGTTCGAAGCTGCCGGCTTGGTAGGCCGGCCCGTTAAGGGCGCCGCCTACCTGGCGGTGGAAATGCGTTTCAGTGTGTTTGAAATCCGCGTTTTTTTTTTTTTACGAAACCATTAAACGTGTCCCCACGATACCAATGGGGCGAGGTACGTATAATAATCTCAATACATCATGTACTTTATAAATGCTATCCCCGAGCCCTCCAACATAGCTAAAAACGTCTTTTTCACACTGCTGTAGCTCATAATATACTGTTTGGAAACATGTGAAACTATTATAGGGACCTGCACTCAACCTTCCTACAGACTTTCTACCAATAAAATGATAGGGTCACCGCTTAACGTCACATAGATACACGCAACACAGCGGAAACACTGTGCACGCCAGTTCAGCGCCTTGCGTAGCCGCGCGTGTCAATGTCGTCCTTATCGGTCCCGTGCATCCCTTCGTCAAACGCGCTAAGAACAACCAAGTAGGCGGCGCCCTTAATATTACTGACGAGGGAGAAATGTGAAGGCCGCGAGCGAATGTCGCCAGCTGATAGTGAAGATGAATGGGGACGAGAGCTTAAGTCAAGCACGTGCAGTGCTCGCATGGCGGCTGGAGGCACGACAGCTGGTCCAACAACGGCGTTATCGCAACTCGCGCGTATTGACCTCAATCTGGCGAGTCAATATCGGGTTCGCAGATGACGCAACACAACACCGCCCACCGCCGTGACGAGAGAGAGAGAGAGAGAGAGAGGTACGTGCTAGGTGCACCCAAGTCTCGCTATACCGCGCGCCGCACACCTACTGCGAGCTTGACCAACGTCGCGCGGAAAATAAACATTACTAACGATACCTGGAATACATTAGCAGGGACCTGCAAGAGTCGCGTTATTTTCTGCCAGCATAACTAGACTCCAAGATGTATATTCGTTTGACTTCTGACCAATTCGGCAAGCTGTATAATACATCAGTAGTAGGGCATAGTATGTTCTAGACAAGGTTCCAGGCTCCGGGAGCCAGGGAGCCAACGGCCATCTCGGTTTCCACCATTTTGTAATTTTTCTTTCAGAATCGCGTGTCCTTACCCAAAAATCCATCATTTTCCTTACAAATCCCCTTTTCCATAAAAATTTTTGTGTTTTGGCCTGCTGAAAAAAATAACCAATTCCCCCAACCCCACCCCCAATCCTTCAGGGTGTTCTGCCACCATCTTTTCCTTAACAATTTCCCTTTTTTCCTAAATATCAGTCATTTAAAATTGAAACCAGTCTTTTTCCTTAAAAATTCACTATTTTCCCTAAAAATATCAGTAAAATTTATTATTTGAAAATTATTTAAAAATTCTAAAGAAATTATAAAAATTGTAAAAAAAAAAAAAGCCCTAATAGTATTTAAAAAATCACAAAAAAGTTTAAAATCTAAAAACTTTAAAATAACATATCATGTTAACCTAATACTCGTTCCAGCAATCTAAACATCAACCCCTACCCTTACCTACCCACCTTCCAATGCTACAAAACAAAGAAAAATCACAAAAACTCCAGAAAAAATACATAAGTCAACCAGCTTAATAAATAACAGATTACTACCGCCATATTAGCTGCAGACTAACTCGACCTTGACCCTATGGCCTTGAATGACCTTGGAAAAAACTCCAGTAAAATACATAAAATTCAACAAGCATAATACATTACATAATACTACCACCATATTAGATGCATACAACACTGACCTTGTTTTCATGACTTTGAAAATAAAACTCGAGAAAAATACATAGAATTCAATAAGCATATTATGCTCCAGACTACTACGTTAATTTCTCTATTTCGCTGCCAAGCGAGCTGTCGGCACTTAAAGTTATAGACGTAAAAAAAAACGTGCAAAATTCCATCCTTTTTGTTCTAGTAAGCTACATGCATGATGCAGGACTTTGACTACGTGTTTAATTTATTAAATATATTAAAAACATATTTTTTATTTAAATCTTTAGGCCCGATAGAATGAAACAATAAAATGCACAAAAACAATTAATTTTTAATAATAATTTATTATAAATGTTGTAATTACATTTTCAGAAGTAAGCAGATCACGTCATCTGATCTAACCCCGATTCTTTAGTTCATCCATGATCAAAACCACTTCTTTCATGTTTGAGAAATTCCCGTGTTTATGAAAGTCAAGCAAATATTAGAGTATAACAACAAGTTCATTCGGGTCTTCAGTATACATGTAGCCAGTATTCGCAGCGTCTTCGACATTATGACTGTCTTCTTGTTCATTTCCACTACCTACTTTGTATTCTATATTAAATTTGGCTTTTATTTGTAGGAGGAGTATTCACATCAGTAATTATAACTGACAACTATTTATTTTGAAGTTCGCCAACTTCACGAGAAAGTCTGGCGAGTGTACATTTCACACATACTGACTACTGCACTCATTCCGTCTTTAGTATTTACTGTCCCATCATAATCGCCTGCAGATACAGTAACCCATTGAAGTAGCAGTAGGTATTGACGACATCACGTGCTGGCTCCCAATAGACAAATCCTTGCCGATCTCAGTATGTTCATTAAGTGCATCATCTTGCATAAACTGCATGTGGTCATTATCGTAATACTTCATCGAGCGAAAGGACTCTTCGTATAGGCTGTTCTCTCATGCCGACGAGCATTGCAACTTTTATCAAAGTTCCACCCACCATAAATCAAGTTTACAGAAACTATAGAGTCCAGACCAGCCGAAACAGAAGAACATTCTTACCGTCAGTCAAAACTAACATAACTTAACCTACCCAATAACCCTGCCCAATAAACCTGCCCAATAAACCATACCTACCCTAACCTACCACATGCCAGAAAAAATCAGAAAAAAACCTGACATGAAATAACCCATATAAAATTATACTAATTCCAATCAAACATATGCCCTGCATGTTTATTATTATTTCAGCCACTTAAGAAAATTTTACATGTCCAAACATCAGCACCACAATCCCAATATTTCCGTAAATCTTATGCAATAAGCACCACCACCACAGGCTCCACCTGCTCCACTTGCATCACTTGAACCACCTTCTCCACTTACTATACCTGCTCCATCTGCTCCACCTGCTCTATTTGCTCCACCTGCTCCATTTGCTCCACCTGTTCCATTTGCTCCACCTGCACCACCTGCTCCACCTGCACCACCTGCTCCACTCGTTTCACCTGCTCCATTTGCTCTACCTACTCTACCTGCTACATTTGTTCCACCTGCTTCACTCGCTCGACCTGCTCCACTTGATCTACTTTGTAGCGGTCAGAGCTGGGCCGCTCACAAAATTTAAGCATATAGTAGGGTGCGGCGACCAGAGCTGGGCCGCCCGCCGTATTTACAAAACACACATTTTGACCCAGTCAGCTGATGGGTATAATGTGTAAAATTGAAGTAGTAGTAAATGACTTTTATTGTTCAATTTAATGTAATTTGCATCAAACTATTAATGTAATTAATGTTGTAATAAAAGTGTTTTTGTTAGTGAATCTCAAGTCGCTCGTGTCATTTACCATTGTGCTTACTGTCCCCAAGTACGTAGCTAACCTTACAGTCTAACCTAACATAATAATAATTCTGGAGCACTGAGTGTTGCGTAGGAAGTCAGGGGAAATAGATAGGCAATAGGGGCGAACGTTACAACTTGCTCGACTCTGGTCCCTACTAGTGTAGGACTTGTAAATTATTCCGTTGGTGTAGGATTTATATTATCTTACACCATATGTAAAGACATAGAAAAAAATTCCCACTGTTTATACGACCTAGAAAATTATTTATCTTGTATAGGTCTTATAAAATTCCTACACAATATTAAAATTTTTCTATATTTTTTTCCACCTCGTATATGACTCTGAATATTTTACATTTAGTCACTAATTTCTCATCTTTACTCGATATCCACTTCACTTAATCCAACTCCATTTCAGTATCAACTTAACCTAACTTCACCTAACGTAACTTAACCATCACGCAAGAAGAACTCCTTTAGACACCTTGAGTCGGACTTGGACAAATGCATTTAGTCACCTTTGTTCCACCCTCGTGTAAGACTTTGAGAAATTTTCTCATTTAGTCACATTCGTTCCATCTTGTGTAAGACTTATGATATATTTTTGTATTGTGTAGGAATTGGAATATTTTTCTTTTAATTTAACCACTTCCATTCTACCCCATTTCAGGAATTGTAAATTTTGCCTCTGGTGTAAGATTCAGCTATTCATGTAGGACTTTAGTTAGAGATGTTGAAGGTCGCGGCTCCTTGACCATCGAGGTCAAAGGCAGGTATTCGTACTCGCAATTCATCTTCGCTGTATGGGAGCACTCCGATAAAACCCAAATACTTGTTTGCTCTGAAAGAAAACACGTAGGCACTATCATAATGTAATGTGTTATACTTGCAGACTTTTATGCATTTTTCTCGAGTTTTTTGTTTTAAGGTCATTCAAGGTCATGGGATCAAGATCAGTGTCGTATACATCTAATATGGTGGTAGTAGTTTGTATTTGTATTATGCTTGTTGACTTAGGTATTTTTCTGGAGTTTTTTGTTTTCAAGGTCATTCGAGGTCATGGGGTCAAGGTCAATGTAGTCTGCATCTAATATGGCGGTAATAATCTTGTATGCATTATGCTGGTAGGGGTTGAAGTTTAGGGTGCTGGGATGAGTATGAGGTTAACATGATATGTTCTTAGAGTTTTTAGATTTTTTAACTTCTTTTTTTGTGACTTTCTTTTGTACTTTTAGAGAATTTCATTAGCGATTTATAAATATATTTTTTAGAATTTTTAAATAATTTTTAAAATAATTTTTAAATAATAAATTTGAGAAAACAATAGTGAATTTTTAGAGAAAAATACTGATTTAAAGGTGAAAATGATTGATTTTTGGGGGACAGGGGATTTTTAGTGATAACTGAACTTTTTAGGGAAATTTAGTTAATTTTGAGGGAAAAAAGGGAAATTTTAGATGGCGGGCAGAACCTCCTGAAGAGTTTTTTGGGTAGGTCCTTTTTTTGCAGCTGGGCAAAATGCGAACTTCATTTTAAGGAAAAAGAGATTTTTTTTTAAGGGAAACTGATCTATTTTTTGGTAAAATAATTTATTTCTGAAGTGATTTATGGGTAAAAACATGCGATTTTGAAAGAAAAATTCAAAAATGGCGGAAACTGAGATGGCTGTTGGCTCCCTAGCTCCCGGACCCTGGAACATTGTCTAGAACATAGTATACCCTACTACTCACATCCCAATGACGTTTTCAGCCAATAGTAAAGGCTCACTTGTTGAGCAGCAAATCTCAGAGAAGCAGTCTCACAGGTAGATGAATACGTATAGCTGCCAGTAACCAATTAGATCACGGATTGCCCTCAAGTAGGTATAGGACGGTGAAGTTTAGCATGTTCTTAAATAATAACTTGAATTTTTCATGGTGACCACTTTTCGCTCATACCACTTCGTATTTCAAAAACCATTCACTACTGTCGACGAAAGTACCCCACTACCGTGCCCATGTTTACTATAAACACAACATATATTTAATACTAGGAACTTTGAAAACTAATTTACCTCCGCAAATTCTGTACTTATTTTAATAGTTTGCGATTAATTGGTAGGGAGAATTCCGCGCTTTATTTAGATGCTTCTCCACCGTACTCCTCCAAGAGATAGCGGCCAATAGCAGTTCTGTTGACAACCGTCGTCTAGGCTCGCAGTTAAGTGGTGCACAGTATCAGAAGTCTACTCTTCGCTATGTGGTGCACAGTATTTTAAGTCTATTCTTCGCTATGTGGCGCACAGTATTAGCAGTCTACTCTTTTTTACTTTTTACGGCGACATTCGTCACAGGCCGCTAAGACACCGTCTAACGACTAAAAGGTTACCGGTAAGCCAAGGATGCATGTTCCTTCTCTATATTTAAGTTACGGTTAGTGTAACATGTACGCCGTCCCCCAATTACAGACGTTTCGTGGTAAACTGTCCTACTTAAAATCTACTTGCAACCGCATAGTGTATTCTTCCCCCATATGTAAAGTCAGCATTGCCATGGGCCTCATCAATTTACTCGTGCGTCAGTCAAGTGACACTGTAAAATTATTAGAAAAGGGAATATTTTACGTATTCGTTATTTCACACACTTGATGTACTAAAAATCATAAAATAAAAGAAATAATTTTAGTATTCACAGATGTTTACTTAGCATTTTTAATTCGACGTGTAGACATGGAACTACTTCCTCTCCGCCGTTACCAACTTACTGGGCGCACGTAACTCAATGCGACCGTTGAAATATATGCAGGTAGGAGCAGTTACATTATTCTAAGGTTGATTTTAAAAGTGCTCACTTTATCGTGAACAGCCTTTAACAACGAAGCATGCTAGCCGCGCGACCAAACACGCTTAGTTCTTTACCTGCGGCGTGTAATTCTTTCATTCACTTGTCTACACTGTGCGCTTTGTATAGTGAGCAATGGCACCAACAAAAATACTACTGGTAGTTTTTATTTAAACAGCTCGTCTAAAATCTATCGCCAGTGCTTTCTTAGCCATGTATTTGCCACAATTCAATTCCTGAAAGCTGCCCTGAACTAAGACGACAAGCTTGAGTGACACACACACGCAGATAAAGAGGGACAGAGATAAAGAGAGAGGCAGAGAGAAACAGAAAGAAAGGGAGAGAGAGAAAGAGAAGAAGAGAGGGATAGGCAGAGAGAGACGAGAGAGAGCCAGAGAGAGAGAGAGAGAGAGAGACAATGAGACAGAGACACACAGACAGATACAGTGAGACATGTTGATAGAGAGATAGACGAAGAGACAGATACAAAGAGAGACAGACGCTGATAGAGAAAGACACAGATGCAGACAGAAAGAGACAGCCGCAGAGGTAGACAGAGAGATGGAGAGAGAGAGAGATGGAGAGAGAGAGAGAGAGAGAGAGAGATAGATAGATAGACAGAAACAGAGAAACAAAGGGAAAATGAAATACAAAGAGAGAGGAGAAAGTGAATAAATAGCAATTATCTGTTATCATCTCCAGTTAACTTACAAACTGTTTTTTTTAATGCTATAAATTAAAATGACTTCTATACATGCAAATTTATACAAATAAAAGAGACTATCTATTAGGAACAACTGGCAACATATTTGTGTTACCAAAGCTAAAACAAAGTACAAACAAATTGCCGTGCTCAGTCTCCCATACCTCCCCCCTCCCCCCTCCACCCGCACTGCACCAACGTCCTAAAGGGCACCCATATTTGCACACTGTAATACGTGCATGAGGTTCGTTAGGAAAGTAAACGCGTGTATAGGCTCTTCACGGTAAAATGAGAACTTTTGAAAGCCCTGCTTAAGATCTCTTTCTATGCACGTCATGTATTATTCCGCCTTATGTAAAATGAACATTCCCATGGGCCTCGTCGCTTTAGTCTTGCGTCGGTCAACTGAAATTGTGGAATTATTAGAAAAATAAATAGTTATAAATATGTTCATTTTTACACTTAAATGTATTTAAAAAAATAACAGAAAGTGAAAGAAATCAATTAAATCATCACAGATGGTTACCTAACATATTTTATTCTATGTAAAGATATGGAACTACTTTCCATCAATCGTTGCCAACTTTACTGGGCGCACGCCACTCAGTGCGCCCGTTAAAATATATGCCAGGCATGAGCAGTGACATTTTTTTACGGTCGATTTCAAAAGTGCTTTACTTTATCGTGAACAGCCTTTACAAATTAACTACCCACTTCGCCGATTTTTTATCCTCCAAAAGTTGTTTCGGCTCTCTCCACCGCCCTCCATGCCATCCTTGCGTCTTGGAGGTGAAACGGCAGACATTTTACAGATCGTGAGATGAACTAAACTTGAGCCGGAAAGTTTACTCGTCCCATACAAAATTGGTCCGAAGGTTAACTGAAGACTTTCAAATGACTTGCGCAGTTCCTTCTTGTTCTTCGGCCACGTGTAAATGCCAACGCTGCCGCGGACCAAAGACGAAGCACACACTGCGACGATCAAATAACACTACGAAATTGTTATAAACATAAATACTTGACCATCACGCGAATTACGCAGTGAAAAAAATTAAATTTCGTGGTAGTCAGCGTAAACATTTAAATAGTTTAGATATAACACTCGCTGCCAACATTACCCGTAAACATCTCAAGAAGCGTTTGCATAAAATACATGCAGTTAAGGGAAACGATTTTTTAGAATCAAAAACTGATTTGATGTAGCCTATATCCCCTCGATGTACCTGGAATTGAACCATTGATTTAGACATGTAACATTGTGACAATTTGTTGTAAAACGCAGAAAACCCACGATGTAACATGAACCCTTGGATACAATATAATATAAATATTTTAAAAAAAGTAGGTTTTGGCTGTTGTCAATAAATATGCCGGTAACATGTAAATAATTATGTAGATGTTATATAATCAGTCATCACAAGTAAATATGACACACGGAACACCAGAATGAGCAACAACCATTCTAGCTGGAATAGACGTGTCCATGTTTACTGTCGCGTCCTTGGTTCGTCCAATTCGCCCCCACCCCCTTTTTCCCCCCCTTCATCCACAATTGTCTATATACACTATCCTCACTGTCTGTTGGTTACTTATTCTGTTCTTGTGCCTTACCCTTTTTTCAATTTTTGTTCGTTACTTAATCTGGTGTTCTTGTGCCTCCCCCCCTTTTTATCACTCTTGATAACTGACTAGATTTCTCCTCTAGAATGATCTGTACGTTACCACATATTTATTGATAACAGCTAACAGTGACACATATTTTTTTTTGCTTTTATTTTATTATTGTTATGCATAAGTTTTATGCGATATTGTGAGTTTTCTGCGAAGTTCAAAATGTTGAAACAGCATATGTCAAAATTAATGGTTCAGTTTATCACTTACCTCACTGACTTCAAGGATCATTCAAAAACCATACATTGGGAACCTATCGGCGGCCGCGAATTTTTTTCCTAACCTTATTACTAATCTAAGCGTTTGTGTGCGTCCGAGTTAGAGACGGGACATACACACACGGAGAGAAATTCACCCAAGGAGGCATGCATGCATCGCAGCAGAGAAGAACTGGGCAGCCATGGCCGCGATTGTGGCTATTCCTATAGGTTGTTCACTGCAAAATGAGCACTTTGAAAGCCCTGCTTGAGATCTAAAATTGGTTAAATTATTACTTGTGTGATAATTTTACGGTTTCACTCGGCAAATTCACGAAAAAAAAAAAAAAAAAAAAAAAATCAAGCCCATGTACGGCAATGTTAATTTTACAAATGGTGGATGAATACACTATGTGCATATAATGATAAGAGTTGAGGAATTTTTAAGTACCAGGTAATTATTGATATATGCATTAATTAGTAGGCCTACGTATTACTACAGTATGTTTTAATATTATTGATATTAAAGTTGTTGGTACTAATGTGATAGGTGTTGATATTGTTTGTACTTATACTGTATATAGTAGTTTTATCAAAGTTAATTTTGTGTAATATACTAGTCCGAGCAGGTTTTTCAAAAGAGCTCATTTACAGTGAACAGTTTATGCCTTGAGTTAACATATAACTGAGAAGATAGAGAGGGAAACCGGCATAAGCGCCGTGGAAACCCTCCCGACAGAACCTGAGGCCCGAGGACGTCCTCCAAGGTCGTGGTCCGCCGACCTCGGCCTGCCGACGTGACTCAGGAGCGGAGAATCCCGGGCGGAAGCGACTTGCGCGGGGCTCGTTCCCTGACACGACATTCCACTCGACGCATGCGCGCGTCCATCGACGTGACGTGTCAGGTCAGACGCTGGCGGGTCAACAGCCACGGCGGTTGCGCGAATTTGCGCAACGGAAACGCTTGGCGTGTCTTTCGAATCTTTGTCCCCGTTAGGGCTGTGCGATGTCGCGACATATCGATCACGAATCAATATCCCTGAATCATCGCAACTGCGATACGGTCCAGCAGTGGGTATATTCCTTTTGCTACTGTCGGCGCCGAGGTTACTGGCCAGAATGAAACCATATAGGAAAGCCAACAGGCAATCGGCGGTATCGGTGGCTGAACACTCGTCAGCAGTTTCAGCTGTACAAATAAATAGCGTCATGTATGCCCGACGAGTTTGTAATCATATACACAGTATTACATATACACAGTATGACCACCTGCTAGCATCCAGAGTTACTGTCCTTTGCAGCACGGACAGCAGCTAGGCTAGCTGACGGTGACTCAGTCAGGTGTTGATAGGTTTTCCACGGGTATCTGGAGCCACGCTGTCTGCAGTGCGTCCCACAACTGTTGAAGGGCGCTTGGCGGAGGAGACAGACGGCGAACACGACGATCGAGGTGGTCCCACACATGTTCAACTGGATTGAGATCGGGGCTGTTTGGGGGCCAGGTAATAACTTTAAAGTCCTGATCGTGCTCTTTCAGCCACGCGTGGATACTTCTAGCCACGTGGCAAGGCGTAATATCGCGCTGGAAGATCCCATCCTCCCGAGGAAAGAAAATCTCATGTACGGGTGGACGTCATCGCCGAGGATGGATTCATAATCAAATCGAACAAGAGTGCCTTCCACGTGGACGGCGGGACCTAGAGAATACCACGAGAACATTCCCCAGACTATAACACTGCCCCCACCTCCTTGTGTTCGTCCAGCAATGGATGCAGGGGGTTGGTTCTCCGACATTTCTCTCCGGACACGCTGACGGGGGTGCTGTCATAACTTAGAAACACAAAACTTAGAAACACATAAGTTAGAATTTTCTAAGTTATTCCTGTTCTAAGTTATGTGGTTCTAACTTGTGAACTTTCAAAGTTATGTGTTTCTGACTTATGACAGTTCTAAGTTGTGTGTTTCTAAGTTATGATAGTTATGAGTTGTGTGTTTCTAAGTTATGATAGTTCTAACTTGTGTGGATATTTTCAAGAATTCTAAGTTATGACAGTTCTAAGTTGTGATTTTCTAAGTTATGTGTGGTTCCAACGCTGACGTCCATCCGTTCTATGCAGCTGAAACCGTGACTCGTAGAAGGCTACCCGTCGCCAATCAGCAGCGGTCCACTCGCCATACTGTCGAGCAAATTCCAGTCGTTATCGTCGATGCACACTGGGTGCAGTCACACTCTGTTTACTCTGGAGCCCCATTTGTAGAAGAGTTCGCTGAACTGTCGTGGTATACACGTGTCTAGATGCCCCCTGGTTCATTTGGACAGTGAGCTGTTCCACTGTAGCCTGTCGGTTGACCTTCACTCACCGCCGTAGTCTACGTTCACCTCGGACATCAGTGGCGCGCGGAGTTCCGCAGTTTCCACTATGGCTATTCCCAATCGTGCCATTCATCCGCTCAAAATACACCTTTACCGCAGAGGCACGTGAACAGTTCACGAACGTCGCTGTTTCCGAAATGCTGCCCGCCTTAGTCCGAAAGCCGATGATCATCCCTTTCTGCAAATCGGTCAAATTGCTTCTCTCACCCATGACAGCAGGAAGCGCGCTGTGTACCGCCAGCCTGTCGGTCGTATTATATACCACGTCACGGGCCACGTGCTGCAGATAGCACTTATAGCAGGTAGTCATAATAATTCGATTCGACTGTGAAATTAGTAATGGATGTGTTTTTCGATGATACGGAGATTAATTTTTAAACATTATACTATGGACATTTAATTGAGGTGAAAATAATAAAAACCCACCCCCTACTCTTTTCACATCCTTCGCAGAATACAACAATGTTAGAGTTTCTTGGTTAGAATAATCGCATTCTTGGTCGTCTGCTACTCCTTCATATTAGTGACGTCAGCAAGATGCGTAGCCTCCAACCCAGATGCAGAACTACCTCTCGTCAGTGGCTCAACAGCAGCGTCAGTAAATAACGGAACACTCGTCAGTGATCTCAGCTGCTGAGAGTAACAAAAGAAACGCGGTCGGTGTAGGGCTATCGTGATATTTGCGATGTACGATATCAACTATGTGCGATACTAGCGATATATAATATTATCTATTGCGATTTTAATGATTGCAATATCTGCGATATCAATATAAGCGACATTTGCAACATATCGCCATCGACTTTCAATACTCTCTGGGAGCGATATATCACGCCGATATCGATGTGTTTCGAAACGTTACTGGAAAGTGGATATCACACGGCCCTAGAGTTCGCCCTTCCCTCGGTAGCGGGAGGGAGTAAGTTTGACACAGCTGAGCTTACTTCATCTACAGGTTGAGAAGATCAATGTTGAAAGTTTGACAACCAAAAATGTTCGTCACTAGGTAAGCGCTAGTGTCGGCAATGTACCAGATTCCCTCTATTTTCTACGTTAAAAAATAGGATAGTTGAATTTATCATAAACAAAATATAAATAACTTCGTAAATGAGTAGAATATTTTTATTTTATTATTCACGTAGCTTAAAAATTTTAATTAAAAGTTACCTTCTGGAAAACTGCGCGCCTAGCGATGGAAATTTTCCCTATTCCCAAACACTCCCATAAAAAATCACGTTTTGTTCCTAACCTGAGTAGAACAAAGGCTCTTACAGAATTGAAAACTTTTAACATTTGCCTTTACGTTTGCTTTCCGACATACTGTTTCTTATGGAGCTTGACACAATGCAGCTGTCAAAGGTAAAGTCAAGTACTCTTGACTTAACTATTTCGAAAAGTTGAAATTTAAAGTCAAAGTCAAGCAGCCATTTTGCCGAGAATCTAACAGAGGTTACGTGGAAAGTGCGTTATATTAATGTACGGCCATTTTAATCTCAGTATATTAAACAAAGAGTGTCTTAAATTAAGTAAATGAAAAACAAATATAATGTGAAGAGGAAACATATGAATTGACATATTTTAATAAAGTAAACAAATGAATTTTTTTCGTTTTGAAATAAACTTTTAACATAAATTTTAAGCCTATATAAAAAAAAGGCACTAAAATGAATGCCTGGATTATATCTAAATTATTTACATAACAAGATACACGTTTTTACGAAGCTGACAGAATCTATGTTCAATTGTCTAAACTCTGAATTTACAATCGTGTATTGGTGGTTTCGCTGGAGGAAAGGAAACGTATAGTCAAGCGCTAAAGTTTTCTATTGTGTAAGAAGCTTAAACCTTAACGCAGCGAACACGTGTACGACGCCCGACTGACTGGCGCAGACGTTTTACGGCCTGCAACGTCTGCCGAGGGAAACGCACGCGAAACCATAAAACGAGCCCAAGACACAACTACGCTCTGCTGTCGCTGCAAATAAAACACAGAAATACGAACTCCAAGCTTGGGTTTTATTTTCGGCAAAATCATATCCCTAATTAAAAAAAAGGAATAACTGTGCGGGAAACTTGAACAGCGACAAATGAACACCTGCGCAAGCGATATCACTGCAACTGTTTTCTTTGTCACTACGCATTGTGTAGTTACCACCAGACTTACTTTGTCCAAAATAAAATTTCAAACACAGGGAATATCAATTAGTTGTACACAAAGACTTCAAATAATTTCTTTCCGATATCATTGTTTCTGCAGCCGCCATACTCTCTTTCTAATCACCCTGACAGTGGCGTCTCGTTAGGGCAAGTGAGACAAGCAGTGCTTGCCCAGACAGTTTCCTGACAATATTATATTTAAAATAAATATTAAATTATAACTTATATTTACTTTAAGGTAACTTTTCACTCATGCAGTACACATTCTACTCAGGAAACAATATTGTACATTATAAGAAAACAACTCATTGGCTAGCAAAACCAAGATGTTTGGAAGCACTATAATTGATGTTTTCAGCAGGTAGGCTCTCGCAATTGTTTCCCTGCCGAAGGAGGGGCGGCAGAGTAGGAAGACCGCCTGGGGAGGGGCGGCTATTATGTGTATGTGGATTACTGTGTATTAGGTTTATTGAAACTTATTGAGGCTAGGTTTGGTTATTTTGTTGATTGGTGGTAAATCACGTTACACGACTGTGTTTCAAACACCCACCAGGGCAAAGGTACAACGTTGTGATAAATAAACAGACGTGGATGTAAATAAATAACTTCGCCATAAAAACAGTTCACATTTACAACGTATAAATAGTTAATAGCAAATATTTGAAATGAAGCGCACGCAGGGCCAGCGTATCGACCACGATGCACAAAGGCACGCCATTTCACAGACGCAATGATTAACGAAACACATGTCGCAGTATATTTATTACTGCCGTGGAAACACAGATTTATCACATCCTAACTTGCCTGGGCAGGTTAAATAAACATAACGCCTACAAACGTGATGTGGTAATTTGAAGTATTATTCGGAGTAAGTATAATTTACGCTTCGTATGGTAAAACAGCAACACGCGATGTCATGGCTCGCCACGTCTGCCAACTTCACTTTGTTTCTGCCCCGCCATCATATCTAAATATATTAGAATAAGTATTAAAACATTAAAATCTCTTTTAAGTTGTAAATTACAAATTAAAAAATCCTTATTTTGCTGTAATAAGTATGAAACATGCTACAATTGAAAACGTACAATTTTGCCGCGTACTAGCGAAGTGAAACTTCCCGAGTGTGAAAGAGACAGAGAGAGAGAGAGAGAGAGAGAGAGAGAGAGAGAGCGAGAGCGAGAGCGAGAGCGACAAAGCTCGCTCAGCAGACAGTTGCTTCAACGTTGCTCTTGCTCGATAAAACAACATCGTACCATTATGGCCTACTCACGATATTTTCCGCTGTTATTTTAAACTTTAAAAATGAGATAAGTTGCTATCGGGGCTACCTAAATATTTAAATATTTCAATAGGCACCATTTAATTTACAAATAGTATACTAAAAAACCAGGTTAAAATAATATTTTAACTGTGAACTATTTCTTACCGCCTGTTGCCAACACGTCGCTGCTCTCGCTGTTAATTCATATTTAAAAATAAATAAATATTACAAGTTATAGAAGATATTACGGTAAAGTTTCATTTATCCAATAATACCGTACTCTAAAGTTAACCACAGTGTTATATATTTGTGGAATACATGTTATTGAAAAAACAGGTTGACATTTTATGCCTGGAGTGTTTTTTCAAAGGTTGATTTTCATAAGTCGCTTCCAATCGGGAATGGACAATAAGATGGTAGTGCTTTCTTCGCCGAAACGAAGCTGACATAGCCGAAGCTGGTCTAGCCGCAGGCAGTTGGCGTCGTGTAGTTTACAGTAACTAGATCGATGCGTGGGCAAGTTCGCGCGCACAACACGAATCGTATTGTTTATATTTAATTTTTTGCTCAGGCAAAATTTATGTTAAAAAAAAATTATTATTGTTATTGCAGGCAGTGTAGTTTATATTTACGCACGAAAAAAAAAATGTTTAAAATGGCACCATTTTGCACCTTGAAATCCAAATTTTCCCGGGGGAGGACCCCTGGACCCCCCTTGACTTTTACTGGGGAGACCAATGTTACCACTGTCCTCTGCACACAGTAGCTTGCCCGTGAATTATAGCACGCATCGCCACTGCACCCAAACATGTTAAATTCCACGCCTTCGTGGTCATTAAACAATCTTTGAAATAATAAAGACTTTTCTGACTGAATTGAGGAATTTACTTAGGATAGTAAAGGTAAATTTTCTGTAGTTAGATTCTTGATTTTTCTTATAAATGGATGTATATAATACACAAACAGTGTTTACAATAACCATCGGTTAGAGACAAATTAAACGTCGATTATTCTTAACTACTTACTGAGAATTAAAATGTCTCTAACCAACGCTTAATTTTAATCTCACCTTAACCGGGAGAACACCAGACACATAGTGAAACCGGCTCTTAAGACTTGACAATACTGTTAGAATCATACGTAGACTACCCGATATTTCTGTATGTCTTGATTCGTAGATTAGGGAAATGTGTGCTCTCGATTGGAAGCTCAGTACCGAGTCACCAGTACTCCAGCCAGTCAAGACATCGGCCCCACTGTGAACATAAATTTCAAATGTAGCCAACAGGTCAATTTATACTGATTCGTTATTTCCTACGCATATTCATCAGTTAGGCAAATTGTAAAATGACAGAACACGGCATTATTTTTTATACATTTTATTCGCAATAAACCAGTAATTTCCTTGCCATGCAAAATAAAGTGAAGTGAAGAGCTTTGGGTGGCTCTTATCGGCGAGGTCTTGAGAGCCGATGAGGATGAAGCGAGGTGATTATGGAGCAGCGCCGGAATGAAGGGCGGGTGAAACGGGAGATCCCGGGAAAATCCGCCGACCAGTGGCATCGCCCGGTAAGATTCCCGCACGCGAGAATCCGGGAGTGACCCGACCGGGGATTGAACCAGTTTCGCCTTGGTGGGACGCGAGCAGGCTAACCGCTTAGCCACTGCGACCCCGTAAAATAAGGAACAACATTTTACCCACCACGTAGCGGCAAGTCAATACTCCCACTTCTTTTAAAATAAGTTTCGTTCGTACAGTCCTTCAGGTCTCCGCTGAAAATCTGGAACAGCTTTATCGCCATCACCAGTTGCCTAAACCTATCTACATATAATTTTTGAATATCCTATACCTTCCATGCCTGCATATGCTGGAGGAGACTGAGCAGGTTATATGAAAACGAAGTAAACTCCAAATTTTACAGTCCGAAATAAACGCCTTGACTACCTCGGCGACCGAGATATACTATGTATGTGCTGTTCACGGCAAACTGAGCATTTCTGAAAGCCCTGTTTAAGAACTACTTGTATGCACGTTGTGTATTCTTCCGCCTTATGTACAATTAACATTGCCATAGACATCATCAATTTATTCATACGTCGGTCAAGTGAAACTGTGAAATGATTAGAAAAATAAATGTTTTACAAATTTGCTGATTGTTACATTTCGATGCATAAAAAAAAAAAAACAGAAAGCGGAAGAAATAATTTACGTTATAACAAATGTTTACCTAACACTTTTTATTCGACGTTAAGATGTGGAACTACTTTCTCTCCATCGTTACCACATTTACTGGACGGATGCCACTTAGTGTGTCCGTTAAAATATATGCAGGTAGGAGCAGTGACATATTTGTAAGGTTGATTTCAAAAGTGCTCACTTTATCGTGAACAGCTTTTATCGTTGGTTTCACTGTTTACTAACAAACAGATCATGTCAGTGAAGTTCAATGTGGCTGATGGGCCTGTAATAAACCGTATGTGACAAGGTTTTACGCGAAATGCAAGTGCCCCCGCACGCACGACTGACGAAACTGGCCAAGGTCAAGGCTCTGGTGACAAGGGCGTTGGCCCGATGTTGGAAGTGACCTTGGGGCGTCTCGTGCATAATGTCTGTCCGTCGCTAACGTCCGTAGCCGAGGGCGCGCAAGGCAACTAGAGGCGCAATTGACAGTTTTGCTGACTGCAGTTGTACTGGTCTGGAGACCAAACAAGGCGTAATGACGAACACGTACTCTGTGAGAAATGAACGCCAGTCCACTAAACCCATCAAAACACCGCTCAATCTCAACTTTGTTCGTTACTAGAGGCCTCCGCAAAGGCGCAGCCTTCGACCCGCTAAGTACTGGGTTCGAACTGGGTCATACACTGATGTAGTGAGCCCGTCCAATGCTCTGAAAGAAAGCTAACATGGAAGGAGTTAGTACGAGCTAAAACTCACTTAACCCCTTGACGTTCACGTCAATTTTTTAGTCCAGATGTTGCGAAAGTGTAAATCTATGGCGTGGGAAGTACTTATCGAATTATCATAATAACTAACACTGAGAAACTTATGCAAAGGGATTAATAATTAGTCAATTGCTCTGAATACTTCTGTTTCGTTTCATTTATTACACTGTTTAGAATTTTGGCATATTTAGGAGAGTGTGCAGTAAATTTATGGAAACGAAATCCGCAATGACGAAAAACGGAGTTCAGCTCCGTAAACACAAAATACGTAAAGTTTCCGTATTTCCTATAGCTTCCGGTTTCGGATACGAGCAATGCCGAGTCTACACAAACTTTATCCGCCACTGTAATCAGAGAATTATCGTTTCTGCGACCGCTAGATTATCCACACCACTAAGACCTATTCTTTCTATCATTAAAATGTAGCGTCGGGAATCTGTAACGTTTAGCAACACTTAAAATACGCTAACTTTAATAGAAAATGGAAAAAGTACCGTACTATAAATACCGAAGTTATACCGAATACGTTATATATCAGAGTTGAAGGTGAGCGGGTAGAGTTGTAGACTTCAAACTTTTAACTTCTTTAAGTATATTTTTCATACACCGTAGAACAAACATCCACATAACGAAGAAAGACGTTTTTACTATCTCTTTTTTAATTGGAAGAAAATAATACCATTTAGGAAATTAACGGAAAGGTTCCGGAAAGCTTTGTGAAACTTACGGAAAGTCAGTTTCTGAAAACCAACTTGTCCGTAATTTTACGGGGAAATTACGGCCACTTCTGGATACATTTTCACCAGTACTGTTCCTAAGAAATAAAGTAATTATTTTTCTAAACTGTGTAGCTACGGCTGTAACGTGTCAATATTGGAACAACCAACTCAACATTCAAAAAACTACGACTGAAGTTCCAGCACTACGAGCCGCAGGTTGCTTGCAGACACTTCCCATAGCCACAGCACACGGCAATCAAGTACACATGCGTGTTAACAGCGTTGTGGTCTCTTTGTATAGGCTATACTCCCGGCAAAGTGAGCACTTTTTGAAGCCCTCTCATTTGGAATAATAGTCAATAAATATATTTTACTGTAACCCTAGTCGTTAACTTTTAGAGTCTAGCGAAATATATGCACTGTGTTTATCAGTAACATGGGAATATTTATTTTAAAAAATTGTGGCGGAAAATATAAAAAAAAATGGCTGATAGGAAAAAAGTAACTAGGGTCTCAAAAGTGCTCACTTTACCGTGGACAGCGTACAGATATACAGTAGGTACGTGGGTGTGCTCATTCGTTAAATGACCGCACGCGAGACTGGAAAAACGGGCCATTAGTCTGATTGGATACTGCATAATGTGTAGGATGACTCATTGGATGGGAAACCAAATGCAGTCTCTAATCCAGGCACTCGGTGCCGAATGACGTTCTGCTACGTGGGTGAGTGAAGATATATGGGCGGCTATCAAGGGCTTGAGCCGATGGCTATACCGTCCTGGAAACCTGGCGATCCTCGGATCGCCTTGGCTCAACAGGTTTGGTCGTGATCAGTACTATAGAGCGTCTCACTCTTAGATTGCAGTGTGCGGTGTAATGGACATTCACTCTCTCTTTCCAATACATAGTTTTTGTCGTTAAATCTGTCCTTGTTCCTGCGTGCACTGTTGCCTGATGTGTTATCTTTATCCAGCTTTTAAAAAAATGTCATTTTCGTTGCTTGCGTGCCGTGCAATCACAATGATAGGGTTTCTCACAGGCTTCAGTTTCAAAGGAGCCACTTAGCTTTGCGTCGCAGGATTGCATTCCTTTACGAGTTGACAGAGAGGTAAACTGATAAAAAATATCTTGATCAGGTCGTTTCACTTCACCGCCCATTTGTTTCTCAGCTTGGCAGTTACGTCGCAAAGCTGAAGCAATCTGGCAACAGGGAGCGCCATAAGCCCTGTACTGCAATCTAAGCGTGAGACGGACTATAGGATGGCTGACCGTCCGGGAACACCACGGAGATGAGGTCGTGTCGACCAGGTATAGGCTGTTCACGTTAGTGTGCACTTTTTAAGGCCCTTTCGAAATTTTCTTTTCACCCAAGTTCTATCTTCCTGTCGCTTTTTAATATAAACATTGCAACGTGACTAATAAACACAGTGTATGCATTTCACCGCTCTCAAAATTTAACACCTAAGGCTGCAATAAGATACATTTATTAGTGGTTAATGCCTGGTAGGAGGGCCTTAAAAAGTGCTCACTTTACCATGAATAGCCTATACTCCATTCACCCTGCCCCAAACTGGGACACCAGGCAATTCCTGCCCCCCCCCCAAACCATACATGGTCTTGCGAGCCGATGAAGATGAAATGAGGTAAGGAGCAGCGCCGGAATAAAGGGGAGGGGGAAAGGGGAGTTCCCCCAGAAAACCCGCCGGCCAGCGACATCGTCCCGGACGATACCCACATGCTAAAATACAGGAGCGACCCCGCCAGGAATCGAACCAGGTTCGCCTTGGTTGGGGGGGGGGGGGGGGAGTTTTCTAACCACTACACCACCGCGGCCCTTGTTTCGCACGTTGGGAATTTTGACGGTGCATTTTAGCTGCAGTTCGCAACACATGCAATTGTTTTAGTTCTGCGTTCTGAGATATTAAGGCTACAGCATGAAAAGCAGCGGCCGACCTAGTGACAAAGATAAAGGTATTTCATTCCTAAAATGCACGATAAACATTGTCTAGAAATATTAGTCATTTGGAGGTAACTTAATGTCAATTAAGGGTGTTCGTACTACACACTTTCATTTAAAATGAAAGCTCTACAGTCCTTATATTGATTTTTAAATACCTAGTAAACAGTTTTTAGTAATATAGTAATGTGCACAGAATGCTCGCGTCTTGATTTGAAAACATGCTAAGCAAGTGGTTCAAAGTTGTTCATGCTGGTACAAAGTAATTCCAATACACAAGTAGGCTAGGTGGGGGGGGGGGCTATGCTTTAGAATTAGGTACATCCCAAAATAATAAAGTTGAAGTACATGTTACATTAGCTTCATTTTACTATGTCCTGGTCCTGTCATTCACATAAAAATAGTATGTCAACTACACTCTAAATTCGAATCAGTGCAAAAACCACTGATTCACAGTGAAAATGGCTCCAATTAGAATTATATATATATATATACACACACACACACCACATTGATTCTTTCAGTGGAAAAAAATACACTGATTGATTTACTGATGTGAAAAAATTTCACTGATTCGAATTTAGAGTGTAATTTCCACCAACTTTATCACACCATTAATGCTACACAAGACCTGTAAACTTACATGGTGGCCACATGAATATTTTGGTAAGTTTATCATATCTATCAAATAATTTAAACAAAATTCAACGAAACGTTTTATGCTGACGGCACCTATTAAAAACATCGTATACAGAACCTTTTTTTAAGGCAATTTTCTAAGATAGCACCAAATATGAAAATAAAAATTTTTGTGCTATGTCTCAGGGATCAATTACCGATTTCCACCAAATTCTTCACAGAAGTAGCGCTACGGTCGGCCATGTTTTCTTACGTGTTTTAAGTGGCTAAGCCACTAATTTTAAAAATTGACGGCCCTGGAAATATTTCAGGTTAGTAAACCATATTATTCAAAACATTACACTGATTACATCCGAAGTTGATGTTCCGAATCCGACCTCCATAATGCAGTTGATTGCACGCTAGCTTAAGAAAAAATATTTTCCGTGTTTGATTCCCGGGTAACGCACGTGTGTTTATGTAATCGTCTCTGTACTGATGCATGTGTTTCTGGTTCCATGTCTAATAATATTTCTGATAACGAGACGTCAAGGCCTATTGACCATCTAAGCTTTTAAAAACTACATAAAAAATTATTTGCACCCATGTAGAGGACAGTAGGCTCCTTAGGTATATCAGTAACTTCTTATGCACGCGTAACCACGTATTTAAAAACGTGTTTGGTAGGTAGATGCAGCATGGCTAAAAGGGGGGGGGGAGGGGGTTCACTTGGTCACTGACATTTCTTCTTCTTCTAACGCGACACTTGTACAGCCAATGAATATCACAAATTTTGAATGAAACTCAAAAGCTCAATAAACGCCAAAAAGCGAAATGTCCAAGATCGAAAGTCCATTAGATTCGCCAAACGATCAAACGCCAAAACAAACATTATGAGTGGTGCAAAGTTAGTCCAGCACGTACAATGTAACCCCAGTTTACGGTAAACTACCTATGCTAAGGTTATACCATTTACTCAAAACTTTTTAAGAAGCTTCTAAAAAATTATACGGCGGATAACCTGATAAACAAGGACTTTTTAAAATCTCCTGGGAGATTTGTACATCTGCTATACGAAAAACATTTCTCTGGCAAAAGGAAAAGTGAAGCAGCTGCTATATTATAATGCAGGTGTTCGCCTGTGTGGTGCCTAATTACTTCCCTAATTAAGTTTGCGCGGCAGCAATCCCGGGAGATCACGAAACTCAGCGAGGAAGAGTTTCGTTACGACAGTCACTCGCGTCATTTTTTGTTCACGTGTGCGCTCTCGAAATGTGATGTGTGGCTAGGCCCGACTAAATTTGAATACTGTTCCTGTTAATGCCGTGCGGACCCACGATTCAGCAAGAGGCCTAGGTCCGATCTTTCGGCCCAGCGACCAGTGCACTTGAACTGGTGCAACAAAGTACGAGGATCCGAATATATTTTCTGCACTTTAGGTACAAAAATGCGATATTTTTGAAACGACGTTGCAACACTCTGAAAACAGCTCCAAGGATTGATCCTCGCTAGCTATTAATCTAACAAAAAAAAAAAAAAAAATCACGAGGAGATCGCGCTATCAAGTATACAAAGGGCGCTCGTAAAAATTCCTTCACTTTGAAGTAAAGCAACTGCCTATGGAGCACTGCACCCGACTATACGATGTGAAGAACTCGTTAAAAAGTAGTACACACACCATAAAAATTGTCAGAAAAGTGTGATTTATGCGCTATATGAAAGAAGAATGTATATATTTTGCAACATTATAAAATATTTTACAAAAATGTAATTTTTAAATGTAAAAAAAATAACCGATTAAAATAGTCTATATATTTAACCAAATTTAAGAGCATTTCCACACGCACGCACGCACACACGCGTGCGTGCTTGTGTATATCCATTCTGAATGCTTCGGAAAGCTGAATTTGCAAGAAACTCTTCTTCAAGAAAGATCACCATAATATTTACTGTGATCATGTGTAATACAATCATAGTAATAATGTATCTTATTTATTTTATAATTAACTTTATTTATGTCAGTTTCAGCCATAAAAGTTTGTGATAAATGGACGCACATAAAAATAATTATATAAATTATTCCTAAATTATTATTACAATTTTCTTACACACAATCGTAGTAAACCTTATGACGATATTCCATTACGAAGATGTTCGTAAATTCTGCTTTCCGAAGCATCTAGAATGGAAATGCTCTTAAATTTTTTTAAGAATACGCACTATTTTAATCGATTAATTTTTTTTTACGTTTAAAAAAAGTATATTTTAGTAAAATATTTTATAATATTGCAAAATATATAAATTCTGCTTTCATATACAGCATAAATCGCACTTTTCTGACATTTTTATGGTGTCTGTGCTACTTTTTAATGAGTTCTTCACGTTGCGTAGTTGGGTGCAGTACTCCATAGGCAGCTGATTTACTTCAACCCTAAGGTACGGAGCTTACTGGGCACATAACTTCAACGCTAGTCCTCAGAATCTTCTCTTCAGCTGACTTCGCTACCTATCACCGCTGCCTGACTTAGCAGTCCCAACTATGTTCTCCAAGCGCTGGTCATCCAGTATTAGAAGGGATACGAAAATTTCGCGAGTTTAATGACTTGTCGGCTAGGCTCCACAGTCGTGTGAACACTCGAGCTTCAGATGTTTGTTCATTGGCTGCTGCCCCAGGGAGTGCCAGTGTTACGTCACACCTGGCAGTATGGCACTCGCTACTTGTTTCCTTGCAAGTGTGCTATTGGCTCAGAGTCGTACAGGGAGCGTCTAACGAACTGTGATCCAATTGCACAGGTGACTTCACTGTGCATGTGTTGGACGTCTATCTTGTTCTGAAATGAATTCGCGATCTCTTCCTATCCCTAAGTATTACACACCGCGGAGGAGGCATTTCGTCAAGAAACCGGGCCTCTGCGTTCGTATCATTCATAGTTTGAAGTAGCGCGGGAATGTCCCTATACAAAAAAAAGTTAGAAACCAATAATTTAATACGGTGCGTAAGGCCGAGCCTTAATCCTCCCAGACCCACTTTGATGATTGGATTTCGATGTAATAAAGCGGACACAGCACTTGTTTATTTATCACAACCAATGAGCTGTGTAGGGCTTGTGTTAGGCTACAGTAATATGAACCATTCATAACCTAGTACATAGTGGCACGGTTTACAAATCGGTAATCCATTGGGGGAAGGAATTAGGCATTGAGCCTTGCAATGTACAGTGCTGGCCAAAAATAACTTTCCTGTGAATTGTGTTTGGAATTGTGTATGCTGGGTCAGAATGGATTGAAATAAATACTACCTTCTCCTTGTAGCTTCAGCTTCTAGACAGAGCCCATCTTGTTAAATTAAACGCCCAAGTTCAAATTCTAATTCAGATAATCAAACACCCCGTACACAGTTAATCTGGCCAGTTACAATTCCTCAGTGGAATGAAGACATGCCAAAAATAAACTCGTTAAACACAAATAGCCTACTAGGTACTCGTAATTAAAAAAAAAAGTAATCACAATTTTTTGAGACTGATAAAACGATACATTTGAATAACAATACGACAGCAGACATCTGTAAATGTAAAGATACCAGAAAGTTGTGAAGATAGTTATTTCATTCGTTCCCTAACTTCGTGCCACACGCATAACACTTCGAGAAGTACGGAAAGTTATATATCTGTGATAGGCAGAAATTTCACCGTCATATATGGCAACTTGTTGCGGGCGTATCGGTTGGCTTGGTGAGCAGGCGGGGTTGTTGACCAAGCCGTTATCGTTAAGTCCCGTAACATATGGCAGCTTTCATGCGCGATATGCGAAGACTAATATCCAGTTACCGGCACGGACTTACGAGGCAGCTGTTCAGGCAGGCGTCATAAGTCAAAGAACACATGTTTGTTTCGTTTAGCTCACGCCAGCGGCGAAGCGTCTCTAGCTAGGGAGGGGGCGCCGTCTTTAAGTGACCCCTAGAAGGCAACCCTCTAAACACATTTTTGCTTCGATAAAAATTTAATTTTTTTTGCGATTGAAAAATAAATTACATGCTGCATAAAAGACAGAGACAAGTATATAACGCAGAAGCGAAGATGTGCCCACAGGATGTCCCAAATTAATGTTAACACACTTTGTGCGTTAATGACAGAGAAACTATTAGAGGCAATCTAATGAAACAGTGTGTACTTGCTGCTATAAGGCAACGTGTAGCCATTATGCTGTTGTCAGTTCCGTTTGCAGCCAGGAACGACAGCACTACATTTCTACATGAAATGGCAGGGGCGACAATTGTTTCTTTCGAGCAACGTAACTGGATTTAAAGTGTTATTGGAAATGCGAGAACATTATTTGACGCGTGGAGACGATGGAAGGCGGAATTCGATACTGCGCCATTGTAAGGTGTAACAGTAACACGAAAGTTTGAGAGGGACAACTGTGTGTGATGTGAAGAAAGGACGGCGCTGCAGGGAGAGAGCGACAACGGAAGAAGGAAGTGTGGTGGCTGCATTTTACACATTCACACATTACCTTAGCAAGTCGGAAGTCAGTACGGAAAGCCGTGCGTGGGACGGACATCGGTAAATCAAGTGTCCATCGCATTTTAAAACAAATAAAGTGGAGGCCCTCATTCCCACGCTGTTTCAAACTATGAATGAAGATCACGGAGATAGGTGTGTCGAATTTTGTGAGTGGGATGTGAACATGTGCAACGGCAACGAACATTTTACTGGCATTATTTTTTGGTACGATGAGGCAACTTTTAGATTGAATAGAACTGTCAACCGCAGCAACTGTGTGTATTGGAGCGATGGAAATCCTTACATTGTGATAGGGCGAGCAGTTAATCTCCTTGGGTTACCAGTGTAGCGCGGAACTATATCTGCCAGAGTAAGTGTGGGTGGGGTCATTCTTCTTCGACAGAATGGCGACAGGTGAAAGCTGCCACACAAAGTTGCAGTAAAAACACTGTGCCAGCTGTATACCAGCTCTATCCACACAACGGTCGCTTTTTCCAGCAGGACGGGGAAACAACACACTACAATCGAGACGTACGGTCGGTCTCGAACAGTTGGTCTTCAGTCACCCACTTCCCACCACGGCTGCCCCCAAGGCAAGTATAAGCGGCTGCCCCTACTTCAGGTCTCAGACCATAGTGTCCGCGGTGGCCATGAAACAGACCCATAGCAACCAAACCATGCTTTTCCTCTGACACGGGCCCCTTCTTGAAAAATTATCGGTTTGCCATTCCGCACGACAGGCTACGTGTTGTCGGTGTTGTTTTGAACCAACCGGGATGTTACTTTTACAATGAGACGGTGTAAAAGTATATGCATAAGAAATATAAACCTATGATTAAGACCGAGCGAAATGGCGGAGTGGTAACTCGCTGGACTCACATTCGGGAGAACCCGAGTTCGATTCCCAGTCCCGCCATCTTCATTTCGGCTTTCCATGGTTTCCCAAAATCACTCCAGGCGAATGCTTGGATGGGTCCCAAACAAAGGCCATAGCCGATTCCTTCCCCAATCCCTCTTCCCTGCGCAACTTGCACCGTTTCTAAAGACCTCGCTGTTGACACGACGTTGAGCCCAAGTACCTACCTATGATTAAGCCTCGTTTAAAGTTGCAGTAGAAAATTTCTTGAAATATTTTTTTCGAAACAGACGTCTGAACTCTTTAATACACCACGACTTTATCCAACATGAATATGACTGAACTGAAAATTTTCTGCTGCAGGTAAATAACGAAAAATAATTGGAAATCATTAATAATCAGCTGACAAATTATTTCGTGAATTGGAGTAGTTACCTTAAATTGCGTTAGATTTAAATAAGCGAAAATATATTTTAAAAATAATAGCAAAACTGAAGTGAAAAAGCGACGCGTTTTGTTTTAAATACGTTTTTACGGAATTAAAACATCAGTTTTAAAACAAAACATTGCATATATGTGTGAGTAACACGCGCAACACTCGATGGGCTACAAAGTGAAATGCGTCGATGAAGATTTGATCCACAAATAACAAACTTCCGTAATGTAGCGATAATGAGTGCAGCTTTTTGCATAAACTGTCTAGTAATACCACAATCCTCATGTATAAAATTCATCGCAACACACCTGCTGGTGTAGGGGCCGCAGTGGTGTAGTGGTTAGACCACTCGCCTCCCATCAAGGGGAACCGGGTTCGATTTCCGACGAAGTCGCATATTGGAACCGTGCCGGACGATTCAGCTGGTCAGCGCGTCTTTTCGGGCGTCTCCCGTTTCCCCCGCCCTTGCAATACGGCGCTGCTCCATACTCACCTTAGTTCACTCTCATCGGCTCTCAAGACCTCGATGTTAAGAGCCGCCCAAATCTCTCCAATCCACTCTCAGATTTCTTGTGCTTCGAGAAGGGGGACAAGTCTAAAACTTTCTGTGACAGTAATCATTTTCAATATTATCTGACTTTCCCCCCTCCCTCTTCTTACTCGCATAATGTACTTTGTGTTTTCGTACACACTGTTATGCATGTATTCCATGTAAGCCAAGGTTTAAAATATTTAAATTAAATAAATTACACATAAATATTACTGTTTTCGGTGTACGGGAACCAGAACGTATAGGTTCGTCTGTACGTTTTAAATAATCAACTTCATATATATATATATATATATATATATATATATATATATATATATATAATTACCTAGAATCACTCTTGAGCACTAACAGTCATGACCACTGGGGTCGAAAATGACTCAGACCACGAAAGAACTCCTGTTTTGATCAGTAGGAATAAATAGACTTACCAACTAAGTGGCAGAAATGTCGGTTGAAGCCAGTATTTGTAAATTATAAATCATATTACATATTCCATTCGACTAAAATAATTTATAGCAGTAAAATAAAAATTAATCTCAATTTAATGAAAAGAAAACTGATGTAATATTCAAAAACAACAACTCCCTGGCAACTCATACATCGGGGTTGGCTCACAGAACAACTGAATGAGCTAAAATAAATAAAATATATAATTATTGTCTGTAGAAAGCGGTGCTTCAAATACAAACACAACTAATCTAGTTTAAATAAAATACAATAAGCGCGACTGGACTCGAGAGTGATGCCGGAATCACATAGCCCCGACGCGCACGACACGACGGCCAACAGCCAATGAAATACAAGAAAGATCGTCGTAAGCCCGACCAATTCTGTCATCCGACCAGCAGTTTTGGATTAGAGATTATTTATATTCTTCGTCGTGACGTGCGGCACGACGCACAGAATGTACAACCCTGCAAAATGAAATTGTTTCCCTACAATGGTAAATACGCAGCCAAAAAGAAAAATAAATTTAAAATTACTGTACCTAACTTTTAAAAAATAATCATTTTACCTTTGTATGCATTAGCGATACCAATTTGTCACCATTATGTATTACAAACTTCCCTCTTGTTCACCGCCTTTGAAACTAACGTATCCTATAAGCGCCTTCCAAATAGTTACATTAAATGCCGAGAGCGTGGTGTAGGTCGTGTTGTAAATTCAAGTAGTAGTCACATTGAAATGTGTCATGATTACGTTTTTGGTCGTGTCGTGCTGTGCTGGTCGGGACTATGTGATTCCAGCACGATGCATCACATCGGTTATGCAAACAACTATAAACAAGATATACCTATTTTGAAAATATTAAAGCAGGCCGTCTATAATAAGTTGTAAATGCATATAAGAAACTAAAGTAGTTATCAGCCACTGTTTATCAACTCAGAGTGGCGACGCCCTTGCTGACTGAAAAGTGTAGGGGCAATCGGTCCCGTCACCTCCCCCACCCCCCTAACCACCTTCACCATACACGGTGCCATTGCATGGAACTATGGAAGTATCTCATCACAGTGACAGGATTTGAAGTGCCACCGACATATTTAAAATTACAGATTATCTGATTCGTAGTGTTCCACCCAAATCAATTTATGTAATGTTTGAAATAACAGGGCAGGAATCACTTCAGACGTACGTAATACATATGTTTTGTTTTCAACTTAAATTTTTTGTGATGAACAGGCAACTCGAATTTTGTTCATCTTGTATACAGAGCATACACTTACCACTAACATAATTCAACAATCCACCCTTCTGTTTCAAACTGTTTCAAACATGACCGCTTTTTTCAAAACATTTTAGGTCATTACGTTAAAAAAAAAAAAAAAAAAAAACCAAATAGAAATTCGAAGGTAGCTGATACATCAAAGTGAAAAGCTTTTACATAATACAAGTTTCCCCACTGCAGTCAAAATTAATTATACGCCGTTCACGGTAAAGTGAGCACTTTTAAAGGCCCTTACAAATTTTTACTTTCATCCAATTTCCATCTTCATGCTGCTTTTTAATACAAAAAATTACAAAGTGACCAATAAACCCAATGTATACATTTCACCGCCTTCAAAATTTAATGTCCGCGGCTGCAATAATATATATTTATTAGTGGTTAATGTCTGTTAGGAGGGCCTTAAAATGTGCTCACTTTATAATGAACAGCCTATAGTTAATGTTACACAGGTTTCCAATAGATTGTTGCGAGTAGCAGGACGCTGGATGGGCGGGGGTGGATGTGACGGAATCAAAGTCCGTTATAAAAATAAAAGAGCCTCCGCCCATCGTGCAATGGGCAGTAACAATTTTTTTTAAGTTTGAAGTGTGGTGAACATTTACGCTTAATGTCAAGGGACCCTAACCAACAACAATAAAAAATTGTATTGAATTACCTTAATAGTAAAAAAAACTTATGTTGTACAAGTAACAATACTTTTTAAGACTAAAATTTAAAAAAGTTTATACTCTTTTTGTACTCCAAATGAATATATTGCCTACTGAAATATATCTGAATATATAGGCTAAGTGTGACATCTGTGTAAATTGTATGCTGAATGAGTTTGGATGCTGTATGAATATATTGGTAGATTAAGGATTAATTTCGAACTGTAATTGGACGTATGATGTAATTACTGCATTTGTAATTTCGTTATGGTACAGTATTGTATTGGTAATTATTAGTGTTGTATTTTTGTTTGAAAAGATAATAGATTCTCCATTCCTTATTTTTTTCACTCTGAACATGTAAGGCATTCCCAGATAGAAATAAAAAATAAAATAAAAATAAATGTTATCAACGGACTAACCTGCGCTGTAATATACACTTAGCTTACCTAACTAATGTGAGCTTCAGTGGAGAATGGACTACACACCCGCCTGCTATACAGACTCTCTAACCCCGTTCGAACAACCGGGCTGGATACAACCCTCTGAGTTGACATGTGTATGCAAGATGATAACTTCCTCATTCCTAAAGCAAGGATCACACGATGCAAGATGAGTGCCAAACTTGCTCGAGATGCCGACCTTGCACAAGAATTTCGTGCAAGGGACGTCTTGCACGAAATGAGGAGATAGAGCAGGTCCTATTTTTCTCGTGCAAGGCGACGCAAGTTGCGATCCTATTGGTCCTAGTACGCTGGTCATGTGACCTGTTGTAAACTCAAACCATAGAGTAAAAGAAAATCATAATCTGAGGCGTGCGAAGAGGAATACAGGGAAATAAAACATTGCTGGAAAATAACTTTAAAGCGTGGATTGAAGTTTAGACAGTTCGCTGAGAATAAAATAAAAACAATTATATTTTGGAGGGATAGTTTTGAAACAAATACCTTGTTGAAGTAAGCAACTCAATATTTTGTATTGTAATATCTTGGCAGTTTGGTACTCACCAAGGCTATCAACTAATTTTGATTCGAGACAGTATTCATCTTATTTATCTGCGTGTGAACTCGTTTCGCACGCAATTTAGTTGGCATTCTCGTACGAAATCTTGTACAAAATGCTTCTTGCATCGCGTGAAACCTGCTTTAAGCCAAGTAAATGCAAGAGTGACTTGCTGCAGTGTGACTGAAAATTTTTACGTTTAAATTTGTTGAAGATGTACGTGAGACGAAGAGCAACAGAACCGCATTTGCTTACTTCCCTTGGGCATATTATCAGGGAAAACAAATTTATGTCGAAGTTCTTGCTTTTAATTCGTCAATTCCTTATCTACAGTACATTTTTCAAAGAAGAACATAGTTTGAAATGTATATTTTCAGAATAATTTCTAGATTTTTTTTTTCCCCCCCCCCCCCCCGAAAACTTATAAGCTTCACAGTCCCGCAGATCATTAAAACCGCACAGCAAGGAGATCTGCAGTTGGCGTGAGGTGTCGTTCAATGGGATGTAAACATCTTAAAATCTGGCCTTGAAGGTCCCCGATGTCGTGTATCGAAGGCCGCTGGTCGTGGGCTAGAGGTTCCTTTTCGCCAGTGACGTAGCTTTTTTTTCACGGTTTTGGAGCGTATCTGTTACCAAGGCGGCCAATCACGAGCTGCAGCGACAGCGGGAGGTCGCCGCAAGATGATACAAACCACACGGGTCAGACGCGCACAAAAACTGCGAGACGTGTTTTGTTTCGCAAAGGAGCCGTGTTGTTACAGGCTGAGGCTGGTGCAACGTACTGCTGCAGACAAGTCGACTATAATACAGTCACGGTTACTTCTGCCTTTTATGAAGCCTTGCTAATGTTCTACTTCCAGGATATTCCTCCGCCTCATGCAAACTAAGCTTAACAAGTCTGAAGAATTACACCAGAGGGACAATTCACCACATTCATGAGCACCCAGTTGTAATGATATTTTGTATAATAGTCTAAGAGCCGGTGAGAGATTGACTTACACCCATCTGATAACCAGATGAGACATATTTTTTTTGAAATTTTATTAATTAATGAACACACATATGATAGCTTGCCTATTGCAAAGCTGCCATGACTATTTTAATTACTTTTTTTTCATCACCTTCGCTCTATTGATAACCAACCAAATTTAGTCCCAAATGTTAATTTTCTATATGGAGAATATGCCAAGGTAGGCTTGCTTACTTATTTCCTGTCATAGCTACCTGGCAAGCAGGTATGAACAGGTAAATCAATATAGGTAACTACACCGAGCTGATAACCAATCGAAATTGGTATCAAAATAAAGATTATTTAATAACAAATATGATGGTATAGGCTTGCCTGCGATAAATCGGTCATAGAATATTATTGCCGTGCGTTAAAGTTTTAAAATCGGAGCAATTAAATATGTGCAAGAGAGAGAGAGAGAGAGTAGAGTGCCCGAAGTCTGTGCGATAGAAGAGGATACAACATAGCAGCTGTGCGAGACGTGTCCGTTGAATGTACCCGAGTGCGCATGCTCTTTTACATGCGATTAAGGGAGACAACGTTTATTTACTGTCAAAAATGAATTTGGAGTCGCGAATAATAAACTTTATTTCGAATATAATCATCACATTAATATAAAATAAATTTATTGATAGGTATATAATAATCATTAATGCAGTAATTAACAGACATCAGACAAATTAAAAAAAAATTTTAATAAAAAAAATTATTGTGAGAAAATTTTTTTTAGAAATTTTGTCACATTTCGAAATATGATAAGCAATGTGTTGATGTTGAACTTGTGAAAGAACCTCACGATCATTTATAGCAGTTGCTATTTTTTAAATTTTTTCTAAGAGCTCATTACTCTGCGAAACAGTTACATTGAAGACTTTCTTTCCTGACCTTTTTTGTTTGCTGTTGCAAAATACACAAACTTGGTCACTAGATGTGGTGTTGAGAGTGGCGGCATCTGAAACAAATTGAAATTTTTTTTTGTTTTCAGTTGACTGTTTGAAGATGTACAAAAATGCATTAAATATTCATAATCCTTTTCCAATTAGTAATAAATGGAGGAAAGGAAAAATATGTGACATTGATTAAGTTATTTCAAAGTATACAGTATTATTTTACTGAAATATCTAAAACAGTAATTTGATATCGAAAAATATGTAATTACCTCGTTCAAATCCTCGGAAATTGAAATATTTTCTGTGCTATTTTCATCATCTTCAGGAGCTGTTGTCCTTGCATGTGCAGGTTCGCCAGGATGCCCAGTTGTTGAGGTCGTTGGAAGCATCTGAACATTTTATTAAATTTGTTAAATTCAGCAAAAGAATTAAATTTTGGACATTAATAATATGATTTATCGATATAAGAAAAAGAAATTGTTATGTAATTAAAATTTTCATTCACACTCAGTTTATTAATTAATAATCATACCTTTTACGAAAATTAAACTTACAGATAAATACTTTTCATTTTAATTTGAAATTATCAACGTAATTACGATGGAAAGAAAATTATAATTACAAATTAAAATATTTAAAACTTGAGAAATCATTATTTGTTCTTCATATAAAATTTTTAACGAAAAAAAAATTTCAGAGAGGCAATTTAGGATTATTGATTTAAACAAATATTTTTACTTACTTCATGATTTGTGACAAAATTATCAAATTCTTCTTTGTATTTATTACTTAAAGCGGTAACTTTATTATAACACGTGGAGTGATAACCAACAAAACCCAACGATTCTTTGGTTAGCTCAATATCTCCATACTTAAAGTTCCGTTTTTTACGAAAAGCCAATTTTAGTGAGCACACTTCGAAAGACTGATCGTCAAAATCAATAACTGATTTTTTTAATCACACAAAAAAACACTTTTTACTCATGTTTTTTACAGCACAATTAACAATAACATGGAACACGTGTTGTCTCAAGATGATTTTCGACAGCAAATAAACGTTGTCTCCCTTAATCGCATGTAAAAGAGCATGCGCACTCGGGTACATTCAACGGACACGTCTCGCACAGCTGCTATGTTGTATCCTCTTCTATCGCACAGACTTCGGGCGCTCTACTCTCTCTCTCTCGCACATATTTAATTGCTCCGATTTTAAAACTTTAACGCACGGCAATAATATTCTATGACCGATTTATCGCAGGCAAGCCTATACCATCATATTTGTTATTAAATAATCTTTATTTTGATACCAATGTCGATTGGTTATCAGCTCGGTGTAGTTACCTATATTGATTTACCTGTTCATACCTGCTTGCCAGGTAGCTATGACCGGAAATAAGTAAGCAAGCCTACCTTGGCATATTCTCCATATAGAAAATTAACATTTGGGACTAAATTTGGTTGGTTATCAATAGAGAGAAGGTGATGAAAAAAAAGTAATTAAAATGAATTTAATTAAAAATAGTCATGGCAGCTTTGCAATAGGTAAGCTATCATCGGTGTGTTCATTAATTAATAAAATTTCGAAAAAAATATGTCTCATCTGGTTATCAGATGGGTGTAAGTCGATCTCTCACTGGCTCTTGTACTATAAGAACTGTTTCTCACTAGACGTTACCAACATACCCATTTTCTCCCTGTTTTTAATTAAAATTATTTACCAACGAAGCATTATAATTTATATATAAGATATTTATAACGATTCAATTGAACAGGAAAAAAAGTAACTTTTAGAACACAAGTATAAAACGCTTGTGATACAGGGCGTATTCAGGAAATAACTAAACACGTCATACATGGGGAGATTTTTCAAAGGTTTGATTCAAAAAGACCCAAGAAACCGTGAATAGACTATACCGTAATATACGGCGAAGCATCGTAGAATGGTTACAAAAGTAAGACGAGGAGCCTCGCGATGTTTGGCGTTGTAAGGCTGCTATTTGTGCGAAATTCTGTTCAACCTGTAGATAGTATATACAAGTACTAAAGCTGAATCACATCCATCCGTCGTATCCGTCAGGGCAACTTTTTTTCCATCCGTCAACCCGTCAAATATTTCTCAAACTTGTAACATTCGACAGACCGACAGATGAGCCACCGCCTTCCGATGATATTCCGTAGACGCGAATACGCACTTTGAAATAAAATGCAAGGCGATGGATATGTGTTTATTTATCTTTGGCGGTAAATTCGGGAATTTAAAAGGTAAACAATAATTCACTATAAACTCTTATCAAGTAAAAAAATCATTTCCCCAAAATGCTTCTCTCTTGAAAATGTATTTACAACTAAAATATACCTCCAACTAAAGAAATATTACTGAAGTTTTGCCGTGCAGAAGGATTAACGGACGACGGATTGTTTTGAGTCGCTCTCAAACGACGGATGAGAAAACAGACGGATGACTGACTGACGGAAGAGCGACGGATAGTTGTAAGCGTAGCTTAATACCCGCACTAAAAAATCATAGCATATTTTTTCACAAAATTGCCTGTGAAAATATAAATTTTAGAGTTCTTCGGATGCACAAATAATAAAAACCAACTCACCTAACGAAATGAGATAATTCACACCGAAGTAAGACAACATAAGTTACTTCAAGGAATCTTGAAAATCACGCTATTAAGTTTTTTCTCTCACAAATTAAAAAAATTGATTGTAATAAAGCAATACGTTCATATTTTTAATTGTTATTATTTTTCTAAAATAAGTTTTACTAAGCATGCCTTAAAATAAATTAACACATGGTTTTTCAGTCGCCCTTGTTAAATTTTCTGTGTGTTATTTAGTTATAAAACACCAAAATTGTGATTTTGACATGCCATGATGCAAAAATATACGATGTAAAAGGTACTCATGCGAGGAAAGAGCGTTTTAAGTAATATTTATTAGTTGATTGGTGTTTCATACAAGTATAAAATAACGAATTTTTTAGTTACCAGCACCCTTAATACCAAGGAGAAGTCCAATTAGGCATATGTTTTTTTTTTTCGGCTGAGGATATTCTCTGTTCTGATGGGATAGCATGCCAGGAATATTTTGTCTGACACCGCAGCTTCGGTCGGTGTAGCGTTTCTTACTATGTTCACAATAAACAGCGTCTGAAGATTCGAACTACGCGCGTGTTTACAAACATAGTGCCACTGAAATGAAAACATGAAAAAGAACACAGCTGACAACTTTGATAACCTATGAAATTCTTTGATGGCACTCTATTGACTCGTAGGAAATATAACAAATACAGCGAGTCAAAGTGAAACTCATACACCATTATAATAATGAATTTATTTATGAACAGGAAGGTGGTCACTAATATATGTTCGCATTTTATGTGTGGAAAAATAAAGGCAGATATTAAATTATTACGTCACCACAGGATAATTAGTGTATCCCTAAATTTACTAAGATATCGCCGATTATCTGCCAATATGTTGCTGGGCCACGTCAAATTAAGCTTGTTCATTTATTAGTCTTCCTTACAAAAAGTTTGTTGCTAGCTATTCTTCCAAGCCTGTTACTTTTTCTTAGGATAAGTCGAATAGTTTATGGATACTCTCTCTTGTTGGCATGTTCCTCAGCCATAAAGGCAAGTTTCGGAGCACTAATCGCTGGATTTTTCCTTCACTTGTCTTGTTATTCAACGTTCCTCTCTGAAGTTGGAAAATATTCCACTTTTTCTTTATTTTCAATGCTGCGTGTATGTCTGTGACGTGCTGTCACAGTCGCATGACTCCTGCCCACAATTTTACCGATTTCTCGCAGGGATTTTCCTTGCTTGTAATAAAAAATTATCAGTTCTCTTTCTTCTTTCGAAAATTACCCACTTTTACTTCCATGGTGGCCCTTGAACTTGCTTATACTTCACAACTCTCCACAACAAACTTAACGCTCGCGTTGAAATATAAAAGTGCAGTCTTTATACTGCCCTCTTACCTGTCCATCTAGAACTGTGTGAGTTTCATATTGATGTGCCCCTGCAACATATCGACAAAGAATTGGCGATATCTTCCGAAAATTTAGAGATACACTAACTAGCCTGTGGTGACATAACTTTATAGTTCCACACGTAAAATGCGAATATATTTTAGTGTCCATTTTCCTGCTCACAAATAAATACATTGTTATAGGACATTCATGGTAAAGTGAGCACTTTTTAAGGCCCTGCTAAATTCTTCGTTTCAGCCTATTTCTATCTTTCTGCCGCTCTTTGATATGAACACTACCATATGATTAATAAACAGAGAGTATATATTACACCATTCTCAAAAGTTAACGTCTGAAAGAGCAATAAAGTATATTTACTGATGGTTAATGCCTGTACTGAAAAAAATATTTTGTGGCGGCCACAAAATTATTTTGTTGGTATTCATATTCGCCCTGCCAAATTTTTTTCTGGTTTACACAAAAAAATTTTATAGCTGCCACAAAATACTTTTTTTCAGTATGATGCAAGGGCCTTAAAAAGTGCTCACTTTACAATGAATACCCTATATAATGGTGTGTGGTTTCACTTTGACTTGTACAACTTGCCACAAGTCATGTTGTTCTCGCCGTCTCTACAAAAAATACGATATGGCGCGGCATTTCTCCAAGAAACAAAACTGATGTCGTGAGGCTAATGTTCAATCTGACTTGTGATCAAGGCCGATCACACGTCGCTCGTATGTACCACACACACACACACTCGACGTAAGTGCGACGACCGACAGAGCGACTGCTACACTTTGCTGGCGTAAAGTAAAGCCACTTCGGCCTGAGAATGACGTTGGAAGTTGGACACGGTCGGCGGCGATATTTGCCAACACGAGGCCCGCGTTCGGACTCGACCATCGCGGACCAAAAAAAAAACCTTCAACTGGCCGAAAAGGCAAGACGCTTGTAAAACTTCAAGGACACTTTCACACAAGCTTGGCCAACTTCCTGGCGTGTCGTATCGGAGCCTCTGCGTACGGGGAATGATTAGGAAAATATGCGCGTAAACAGCAGCGAAACGTGGGCATTTTACTGGGGACGCGGTATTTGTGGCGACTGTGAACACTGAACGTGAGTAATTGTCAAGATCACTGAACGTGAGTAATTGTCAAGAACACTGAACGTGAGTAACTGTCAAGACGATTCACTGCTCTACGCTTCTTTCCAAACCTCTTAGACGCGAGTATTTTTTTTATAAAGAACCAAGTCTCGCAGACCACTGGCCTGGCGGGTCGCCCAGAGTTGGGTACAGTTTCTACCAAGCACTGATCCATTTGCAACAAAAAGGTGCTACCACATTACACAAACAATTGTCGGAAATAATTTTTTATATTAATAAAATTATTTTATTTATTAAACTCCTATCACAGCTGGCTCAAGATAGACAAATCAATCTAAAAAAAAAAATTATACCTTTAATTTTGTACATTTTTACTGTAAACAATCACTGTAGAAACATCTAAAACAGGGCTGGCAGCGAATTATGTAAAATTTGTTTTAAAGTCCTATTTGAAGTATAAAAGCTATTCAAAACAGCGACCAGTGGTTATGCTACATTAAGAGATTTATAAACAAAGCTATCAAAATTAGTTTCTTATGATTCTAGAGTGTTTCTTGATGAACAGTAATTTTACCTTTAACATATGGCGGAAGGATAAGTGTTTGCTAGAACATGAGCGAATTGTAACGCACATAAGAGTTGATATGGGGTTGTGCGCCAGTTCTCGACTGTACTCTCACGATGTTCTTCTGCGAGATCAATCACGATCTAAAATTCTGCAAATGAAAAACTGTTAAATGACTGCACACGCAACTGTAACTAACCGTTCTACAAGGACTGTGTTGAAAGAAAGAAAACCATACCAAATAAAGTACATAGTTTTTATAGAAATTCCCGGTAGAATTTTCATGGTCTATTTCATTCGGTAAACATAAACAGGTATCTGTACAATGTCTATCAGCAAACAATATAATGCGACAACTGCACTGTTCAGACGGTGGTGTAACAATGACTTTTGAACATTAAGGGGCCTGCCTAGTAAGCATTTTTGAACGGCGATGGAAACTAGTAAAAAACACGCTCCGCGCGTACTTTCTTTCGTCAAAATTTCAAGCGGTGACTATATACGGTTTTAATAGAGTGATCTGTTCAGAAAAGATAAGCATTGTCACTGTTGTTTAAAACACTGTTTTACATAATAATAAATATCGTAAACAGAGGGTTACTTAACGATTTTTATTGACTGGCATTTTTCAACGACCTCAATTATGTTTCAATAATTAAGTTTCCGAATTGGCAACAAAAATATTGACTTTCAATTCTGTGCTGAAAAAAAGAAAGAATTACTTATAAATATTTTATAATTATTTTAAAATTAGAATATACATAACTAGGAATGGGTGTTTTTCGCGAAAACATTCATTGCCATGCTGCACTTCAGCGACCACGACCAAAACTACATTTGGTTATTGGCCGCGTGTCTACGTGAGAAAGCATGTTCTTATTTGACTGAGCCAATCGTAATAAAGTACTCCGGTACTGAACGTCTATGACTTGCGGACAGACACTTGAGGTATGCGAGATCTAAAATCATCCAATTACGAAAGTGCATATGAAATAAAGTGTTTTGGAGTACAAATGGACTTCGAATTTTAAAACCTGTAACCGCTTGCTATGAGACCCATATGGAAATTACGGTAACCCCTTAATCAGAAAAAAACAGAGATTTCCTGTATACAATGAATCTTCCGGGTTTACTTACGCAAAACAAAAAGAAAGAAAATTATTTCCAAACGATTTACTTTACATGTCTAACTGGTATCTTCCCCGTAGTGCAAGCATGTTAACCATAAAGTTACATAACCATTTGCGATCGGCATACGAACATGCGGGTTTTCCGCGAAATCCAATTTTATGCAAAACTTATTTTCCTTGAACATAAATCCACCAACTTCTTGAAAATAAAAACAGAGGTGAAGTAAATGGTAGTTCCTACACAACGTAGGTTATCAGTACATTGTTCATTAGCATATACCCCATTCACGGTTACTTCCAACTTTTCTGAAGCCTTGCTTTTAAGATCTACTTCCAGGATATTACTTCGTGCAAACAAAGCTTAACTTAGTGTAGGAAATTACACCAAAGAGACCATGCGCTGCGTTCGTGCGCAATCAGTGTAATAACACTGTTAGTAATGATGGATGGAAAGTTGTTACATATCCTAACGTCGAATAAAAAGTGTTAGGTATCCATTAATGATAACTTCAAAATATTTCTTTCGCTTTCTGTTCTTTTTTAATGCAACGTAGTGTAAAAATGAGAAGATTTGTAACGTATTCATTTTTTTAATATTTTCACAGTTTCACTTGACCGACGCATGAATAAAGTGATGAAGCCCATGGCAATGTTAATTTAACTTACGGCGGAAGAATACACAACGTGCATACAAGTAGCTCTTAAGCAGGGATTTCAGAAGTGCTCATCTTACCGTGAACAGCCTATATGCATTACCAATGCACCATTTTTATTAATATTACTTTTATAAATATTATAATTTATAGATAGAAGTAAAAGTTCAATATGACCGAAAATAGGGTACTTGCGACAAACACATTCGGAATATAACCAAGGATGGGGTGATTATTCAAAGCTTTGATTCAAAAAGTGTGAAGGAACCGCCACGAACATACTACTCCCGGCGAAATTTCACAAAAGTACACGTCGTACCACTTTCTTGCACTGTGCTTAACTCATAATTGGTGGCGAAATCTCGAGCCACACACGTGTACTTACAAGACCTGAAACCGGCTTACGTGTTGCAAATTGGCTGACGAAAAGTTTGCATGCACTGAAATGATGATACCGGAAGTTAAACTGCTTCCGAGGCCTTATTAATCCCTCCACCTTAACGCAGTCACGAGAAACAAAACAGTAAGCAAAACAAAAAAAAAACAGCTATGGGAATACTACGGTCACCAGTCCTTTGAAGCGCTTTGTTTCAGAATAATAGCGACGATTTCTCTGCTTTCACAAGTTCTAAAAGAGAGTTTATTTGAAGTTGGCACTCTGCTTCCGTAAACATCGTCTCTCTCTCTACCCAGTCGCTTCGGTAGTTTTCACTCTCCCACACTGTAGGTGGCCCGCTACCACACTGTAGGCTGTTCCCGGTAAACTGAGCACTTTTGAAAGCTCTGCTTAAGATATATTTGTGTATAGTTGATACACGATAACTTCGGCCTTTTCTGAAGCCCTGCCAAATTTCTACTTTTGGTTAATGATTACGTATCCTTCCGCTATACTTTAAACATAAACACTGCCGTGTGACTTCTACTTTTATAACTGTCAAATGCGTTGGTTGCTGTTTACAGCTGTTCAAAGAATTATGTCATATTGCAAAAACCATTTCTTACGAATGTTCACAAAGTAGGACTATAAAGATATTTAGGTCAGTTTTATAACTATTTGTCACACACGATATAGCACGTTATACATAATACGCATTAATATTTTGCCACGATGTTTGTTACAATTGTGGCGTGAACAACAGTAGTATTTAACCTGGTTGTTATTAATATGTGTTTGGAATTAAAATTAAAACGAAGGGACAACCAGTCCAAGGAAACGACACAGTAAATTCAAGCACGCAACTCGTGCCGCTTATTTATTGCACATCGACAAACGTAAAAGACAGTGGTGAACATGCAAACACATAGGCCTACCGTAACATTTATTCTGTTAATATTTACATGCATTGGTACCGTACTTACTGGTTTGTAGGTTTATTTTATTATTTATTTAATTTTATCTGGGCGGGCTTAGTATTTCGTTGGGATTGTTGCAGACATTCAAATCACAGAAACGTAAGCTCGTTACACAACTGTTTTCCAAACACCTAGCGCAAAGGTACAACGTTGTGATAAACAGACGTGAAGGTAAATAATTAATTCAGTCATAACATCAGTTCATGGTTGAAACGTATATATTTTGCACGTATTTGAAATCAACACACACACCTGGCCTGCGTAACGATTACAACGCAGCCACCACGCCCTTTCATACGCAACGATCACAACACATTTCACTCTGCCGTAGCAACACATATTTATCACAACATTGTAACTTCCGTAGGATGTTTCAAAAACACGAGTACGAACTTGACGCTTCATTGAGAAACACACCGTGTCATTGTATGTCGCCCCCCGCCGCCGCCATATTGGGAACATTTTCCACACCACGTCTGCCAACCTACTGGATTTGTGTGTCACGCAACGAGCTGTGTTGCGCCATCGCATCTAAAATATGTCGTTGCATTTAAATAACACACAATAGGTATTTAAACAATAAAATCTCTTTTCAGTTGTAAATTACAATCTCAGACATCATTACTGTTACTGTAATTAGTATGAGATGTGCTGAAATTAGAAATAACAAAATGTATACCTTTCCTACACAGGTGGTACGATCTTCCCGACAGAGAGAACGAGACACACGCTCTGCTTCTTTTATTGAACCTTTATTCCGGACGGAAAATTACACCAGCCTACACACGGGAATTCGCGCGGATATTTTTAACTGCAGCAATGAAATGTGTTTCCGTCAGTGCTATCTAACAATACAAATATATCAGTTGGCAACGTTTAACTTACAATTAGTATACATAAAACGAGGTTAAAAAATATTGTAACTGTGAACTATTTCTTACCGGCCATTGCCAACACGTCGCTGCTCTCGCTGTTAATTCGTATTTGATACGAAATAACTATTACAAGTTACATAAGATACTAAGGTAAAGTTTCATTTATTCAATAATTCAGTACTCTAAAGTTATTCATAATGTTAAATATTTGTGGAATACAAGTTATTGGAAAAACAGGTTGACATAATACGCCTAGGGCGATTTTTCAAAGGTTCGATTCCAAAAGGCCGAAGAAAGTGTGAATGGACTATATAAGTTGTGTATTCTTCCGTATTGTGTAAAATCAACATTGTCATGGGCCTCATCACTTTATCCATGCGTCGGTCAAATGAAATATGAAATTATTAAGAAAGTAAATTCCTTACAAATCTGCTCATTTCTACACTTTGATGCATTAAAAAAACAGGAAGCGAAAGAAATAATTCTAAGTTATCATAAATGGTTACTTAAAACTTTTCACCCAGCGCGCCCATAAAAATATCGGCATATGCATGTAGGGACAGTGAATTTTTTCTAAGGTTCATTTATAAAGTGCTCACTTTATCGTGAACAGCCTTTAACAGTATACTTGGCTTGCAACCAACGTACAGCGGGTTCAGCTACATTTGGGGAGCTATCTACTGTTCTAGTTAGTTACATGTCATGCGCCACCCACACTGACTGATTACATTTAATTACTTGAGACAGGATACGTCAACAATAACTATCTCCACCCCACCACCTTTTCCTACACCCATATATTTCATGCCCAACAAACACAATTTTAAAGTGAAAACTATTTACGAACTGCACTTTAAACTAGTTTCACGTTTGCTGGTATTACATACGTCTTCTTTCCCTTCTAAATTGTGACAATCGATAGCAGCGATTTTATTATAATTTATACGTTTTAAAATAATTTTAATGGGAAAAATTTAAGCTGGCAACAATAAAAATCCTTTAGGTGAATATTCACTGTTTCTGAAACACCTTCCCGTTATTTCAATCAGCCATGATTATTTTTAAGGTATTCAGTACGTGAAATTATAAATTTAGCTGTTTAATCAGTTATTAAAAACTATGAAATAATACGGCTGCCGCATCTTTACATACATGTATAAGTATAGACTTCAGCGCAATATAGTTTGTCCACTACAGACATTTATAAACATTTTGAATAGAACATTTGGAAATACTCGATTTGAAAACTATGTGGAGGTTTCCTAGATAACTCGTATGTCACAAAAGCGTTATTTACTTTAACTGTGTTAATTTAAGCTCTTACTTACTTTTCCACCAAACACAGGAACTTAACCTCTTAACCCCCCCTCCCCCCATTTCACCTCTAAGTTAATACACATTAAAAAAACGCAGGGGCTAGTAAGAAATAGTTAGAGGGTGAAATATTATCAAATTGGGTTTTGGTGCTTTATTTGTAATATAAACGTTTCTGACGACATAGTCAAATTTTCAGGTAAAACAGTTTGAAACACACGTCATTGTTACGTATATAACATAAATAATTTCTTATCTGTCCAGCTCACAAATACGGTTCACTGTTTTCTCCATAAATTTCTCTTGGACTCTTTGTACGTTGGTGGAAGGACAAGTAGTGGGTAGCCTCAAAATATAAATTACGAAAGGCTTCAGAGTAGTGATGGGAAATATAGTTCACTAGAATGAACTAGGTCGTTCCGAACTAGTCACATTTGAGAACAGTTAATTGGGAACCGTTCTTTTGAACTATATAGGTCGCAGTCGAATGATCACGCGTACTGGCAAACTGCAGAGCGCAAGTGTAACCTCGGTCCGAGAACTAGATAGGTCCTTCTCGAGTACCTCGGCCCAAGAACTAGATAGGTGTTTCTCTGTTTCCTCTTTCACAGTTCCATTTCCCCTCCTCAGAATAATCTAAGCAAGCGTGAAACGGAAAGAAAAAAATAAGTGATGTTTGTAAATTAATTACTTCAGAGTAGTCGGAAGAAATTATGAATAGACGACAGCTAAGCTTATAATGCATTCATGGGTTCTTACAATTTTTCTAAAGCCGTGCTAAAGTGCCACATTCAGACTATCCCTCTGCCTCATGCAAACAAAGCTAAACATAGTTTATAAAATTACACGAACGGGACAATTCACTTTAATAACATTTTGCCTGAGTACTATTTCTTACACTAAAGACTGTTCACGATAAAGTGAGCACTTTTGAAATGAACCTTAGAAAAAAGTCACTGTCCGTGCCTGCATTTATTTTAACGGGCGCGCTGAGGGACATGCGTTCAGTAAAGTTGGTAACACGGGATGGAAAGTAGTTCCATATCTTAGTGTCGAATAAAAACTGTTAGGTAACCATTTGTGGTAACTTAAATTATTTATTTCTGATTCTGTTGTTTTTTTTTAAATGCATCGACGAATAAAAATGAGCAGATTTGTATATACTCTTCTAATAATTTCACTGTTTCACTTGACCGACGCATGAATAAACTGATGAGGTCCATGGCTATGCTAAGTTTACATATGGTGGATGAATACACAACGTGCATACAAGTAGGTATATCTTAAGCAGGGTTTTCAAAAGTGCTTAATTTACCGTGAATCGTCTATAGGCATTACCAACACGTCCATTTTCTCCCTGTTATTCACACTAATAACAAATTAAATGCTAAAGCCTTAAGTAAAAGTCCAATTTCACCAAAAATTATTTACTTTTATATTAACAGAAGTATTGAACGCTTACGATGCTTTAAATGTTTAGTAAACAAGCGAACATACCATAGATAGGGAGATTTTTCAAAGGTTTGAATCAAAAAGTGCAAAGACACGGCAAATAGACTATATAGTCTATTCCACGAATGAATGCACTTTTTCTACAGTTCCAAATGTGGTCCCATGCACAGATGTTTCCACAGCAGAATTTTTTTTTAAGCTGACGACACTGTGCTCATTGACCGCCAGCTGAATGTGTTTCTGCAAACATGATCTGTGGCACACAGAGACACTGCTATTGCCAACAGGACTACCTTCTTAAAAAAAAAAAAAAAAGTGCACTCGATCGTGGAACAGACCATATCTGCGACAACATTAGAAAAAATAATGTCCGCGACGAGGGCAGTAGCAGCCGTAAGAGTGAGTACGGGGTAACGTGATCTCGCTGGCTGTGCAGAACTAGTCTCTGTGACCTAACACTGAACTGCTTTTCCGCCAACATGACTATCATAAACAACGCGGATATGATTTGAGGTTAGAACAATGTTTTGTAAACAAGTGCTTTGAGATGTTTGTATACTTCCTCTAACGAACTTCAAAATGCAGTTAGATCAAATTCAAATCAGTGAAAGTATGTATTTTATCAATATGAAAGCGCCTGTCTTTTGAAAATTAAGATGTGAACAAAGACGTTCATAACTTTTGACCATGTGGCTTTGACAGAAGTGTTGGTTTGGGGGTAGGTAAATGTTGGGTACATGAGCAAAAGAAGAAGAATTGGTATACCTCGTCTTTAATATGTGGTAGCAGTGGAAAGGTTGCGGTCCCTGCCAAAGAGTATGGAAGAGAAAAAGAGATTTCATTGTCAGTCTAAACTTTTCTTATTACCTCTCTACGATCGGGCCACTAACGCTTCTCTTGTGACCAACATATAAAAACAAATCATTATTTTGTCGAGGCTATTTTATAACATTGAGATTGATAATATATAATTTTAGAGGAAAAGGTAAGGATTTTTTAGATTTAATAATTACCAAACTGATGTAATTAATTAGGTTTGAATATTTTTTTGCTCTGCAGGGTGGTACCTTTATCCGAGATTCCCAGCAATCCAAAAAGTATTTGAATAAAAGAGACAAATATTTAGGCAAAGTATGGATTATTATAGGAAATAATTGAAAGTTCGTAACCAGATAAACAGCCCAAACCTAAATAGGCTATCAGTCAAAACAAACAAAATTGCTTTAGAAACTTACCTTTCTGGATTGCTGGAAAAGGTGAAGTATTTCACAAGCGTGTTTGGCTTCGAATTTTCTCAGTGAGGAACCCAACATTTTGTTACACATTTCTTTTTGATTTTCCCCATTTCATAATTGGAATACAATTCAATTCATGTACGAAGCTTATAAACGACCTGGTCAAGAACGCCAACTTTATGGAATAATTACAACATAAACAATTGAATACATTTATTAAATTGTTTACTTAATGCTTAACGTATGTACAATTAAAGTTGACTTGATATTAAACACAAAAATAAAAGGATGACTCTGCTTGATCGCCAATCCGATGAATAGATTATTTTAAGATTGAATGACTTTTCGACGTTGGTACAAACGGAATTGTTAGTGCTCGATTAAGAGCAGCGAAAGCCATATATAGTGACAGGCCCCTGGTCACTCCCTTTACTATAGCGCAGGAACTGAACGTCGCAGATGTCCCCTGAAACAAAAAAAAGAAAAAGGCTAACGCTAGTTTGCACGCAGCGTGGGGCCATATGGGGCGATGTGTCGCAGTGTGGGATAAGCTTTATTTACTTCGCGCCAGGCTAGATCACCGCTGAAAACGGTGCCAGGGTATTTTTTTTTTTTTTTATCACTAGATGGAACAAACTGCAAAATATTCGACAACCACAAGACGGAAGTAATTTGCTAACAGTTCTCAGTGAACACAAGTTTACATTACGCCGAATTCCGAGAGAAATTTTTCCTATCGTCCCCAGATATCGGACGGAAAATTGAACTGATTTTACCCGACACAAATCTCGAGTGGCTCGGAGTTTGCGCGTCGTGAAAATGTAGTCGGTGGAATTGTGAGTCATGATCGCTCCCATGACGCCTTGCTTGGCAAATCTCGATTGGCTGGTGGTTCGTCGAATGACTTGATGCAACGTGTATAAAGGCTGTTCACGATAAAGTGAGCACTTTTGAAATCAACCTTAGAAAAAGGCCACTCCCTCTGCCTGTATATATTTTAACGGGCGCAACGAATGACATGCGCCCAGTAAAGTTGGTAGCGATGAAGGGAAAGTAGTTCCATATCTTAACGTCGAATAAGACGTGTTAGGTAACCATTTGTGATGACTTAAATTATTTCTTTCGCTTTCTGTATTTTTTTTTTTAATGCATCGAAGCGTAAAAATTACCAGATTTGTAACATATTTACTTTTCTAATGATTTCAAAATTTTCATTTGACCAACGCATGAACAAAGTGATGACGCCCATGACAGTGTTAATTTTACATAAAGCGGAAGAATATACAACGCGCATACAAGTAGATCTTAAGCAGGGCTTTCAAAAGTGCTCATTTTACTGTGAACGGCCTATAGCAGTGCAGCGGGACATGTGTTGTAGTTTGCTTGGTCAATAGAAATGTAAAAAAAAAGAATAACAAATAACGAATCGGACAATGAAATCGCGAGTGCCGCAGCCGTACTGTTAAAGTGACGAGTTTTTGAAAAGGAAGATGGTGTCACTGACTAAAAGTCGTAGAAAGTAACACCAAAAAGTATAAACTTTAAAGTAGGCCTATGTGATTATAAAACAAAAATGTATATTACCATAAGCTAAACATCTTATAAGACATGTTAAATGGTAACTACGTAACAGGGTGTACTCTCTATCGGACCATTGTTGACATGTTGACTTGGTGAATAGTACTCTATAAGTGCACACTTATTTCATTCAGTCACGCCATTCCGTACGTTACAATGTCTAAATCTAGAGAATTAGCATAAGTACAAGTGCATGCGAGAGTTTAGCATAAATGTTCTATATAAAACCTTTTAAAACCAACCTTTTATTTATAAATGCACTAAAAAGGGAAAGATAATTATACTAGTTACAGATTTTGTAGAACTTGTAAGACAAGGTCGAAAAGCCTTAATAAACTTTACTACAAATAATGTTTATATCAATTTATATTTAGTATATAAAAGCTTAGCGCAATATAGAACGTATATTACATCACATGCGTAAGCGTAGTAAGTACATATATTGAGAAATAATAATAATTTTTCACAATATAGAATGTATACCTTAATTGAGTAATCGTAGTAAGAACATATCTTGTGTAAGGCTCTTAACTATTCGCGCCAAGCTTTTATAGACTAAATATAAATTTATATAAACACAATAATTTGTAGTAAAGTTTATTACAGCTTTTCAATCACGTCTTACAAGTTCTACAAATTCTGTAATTACTACAATTAATTTTTCTTTTAAGTGCTTTTTTAAATAAAAAGTTGGCATTAAAAGTTTTTTTTATAATTAATTTATTTTCAATTTTCAGTCTTAACAATTTTTTATTAGTATTATATATGTAGACTATTTAAACATTCCTTTATACATTCGTGAGACTAAAAAGACTAAAAATGTGCAGTTAAACACTGGTGGCCCCTTCCAAACCTAGGGCTGCAACCTGACAAACAGTGATGCAAAAAAAAATAGGTGAGACTAAAAAGACTAAAGTTACGTTAGACCTTCCACACATCGGGTTGCAACCTGATGAACAGTAATGTGTTGCAGGCAGAATGCACGCCAGTTCAGTGCATAGAGTTCGGACAGACAATGTACATAAAAACAATGCAAGTTAAATAAAAGCTTGTAATTATTTGTTACCAAGAATTTTAATATATAGCTTATCTATTTAGTTTACTGTTTCTTTGTATAAAGATCTACTATTAATGCGTGTAGGACCTCTCCGGCTATAGAGAAATATAGCTGTATTTTACCAGCAGTTGTGTATATATATAGCAAATTATGAATCGTTTCTTACAAACGAAGTGTAAATAAACACCTATGGCATTACAGGTTTGTTCGTCTAAACAAACAGCAGTCAAACTAATACGATAATTTTGTTTGCAGATACAATGAAAGTGATATGCTGAATGACTTAAGAAAAGACCCATCTGGCAGATTTGAAAATTTTTGCCTAATGCCAGCTAGTGATTTTGAATATTTATTAAGTATAATTGGTCCATTGATAGCTAGAAGAGAAAAAAACACGAGAGAAAGTATTCCCATTCAAGAGAGACTAACAGTTACCAAGATGCTTTGCTACTGGGGACAACTATGCTAGTACATCCTACTCATTTAAGTTCTCAAAGCAAATCGTATCCAGATGCGTAGATGAAGTATGTTAAGCCATAATTGAAGAACTCCAAGAAGAAAAACGTTTGTTCAGAAAAATTTAAAAGTGTATTGCTATTAAAAAAATTATACGTATTAGTGATTAGCATTATTTTTAAAACACGGCATTGCATTAATTATAAATTTAAGGCAAACGTAATCAATGGTTAAATATTATTGCAATGTAATAATTACGTTCACATAGTCTTTAGATAACTTCCATTAACTTAATTTCAAATAACAACGTAATTTCAAATATCAAACATAAAGATTAACCTTAGTCAGTCTGGAACGAAAAGATCATACACACTTCGACTTTGAGGGCGCAATGTATGTTGGTTGTCATGCTGACCTTGTTGAGATGTAGACTCTACTTGTTAGTGGAATGTGTCCGTGCAGGCGAGACATGTGGTGGAGAACTGTCGCCAGATCCATTTACATGTTAATTATATTGATTTATAGCAAGCCTTAGTCAGTCTGGAACGAAAAGATCATACACACTTCGACTTTGAGGGCGCAATGTATGTTGGTTGTCATGCTGACCTTGTTGAGATGTAGACTCTACTTGTTAGTGGAATGTGTCCGTGCAGGCGAGACATGTGGTAGAGAACTGTCGCCAGATCCATTTACATGTTAATTATATTGATTTATAGCAAGCCTTGGTTGAAAATATCAAGGTTGTTGATTATAATGATGAACATGCATGTTGGGTAGTTGTTTACTCTCCAAATTAAACACAAAGTAGTTTATTTCGTGCATCGCTTGTTCGCGAGTGTTCAGTGTTCTGTATTTCAAACAGTAGTTCACAAAACAAATAGCTTTCGTCCTTTTCTACTTTTGGTTTGGCAGCTACTTGTTTCAAAAGAATGCAAGCCTCATCCATACGTTTCTCGTTTGCTACCTTTTCGGCTTCACGTTTTTTACATATTGGCGGCCCACCTTGATTAACTACAGTTGGTCCCGTTGGGGGCAGCTTCACTCTCTTTATCGTCAGATGCACTAGTTACGACACAAGATTCGACCGGACCAGCGACGTTAGGCGCTACATCTTCACTGTCTGCTAGAATCTCTTCTTCTTTATCGTCAGGTTTATTTTCTAGTCTAACTAGCTAAAGTTAGTGTAATTAGTCTATTTCGACTATAGTAAAATAAATTCACAATAACATCACTGTTTTTTTTACAGTTGCCTACGAATGAAGATAAGCGGCTGAACATTGCAAAATAATACGAAAATCAGTGGAACTTTCCGAACTGTTTTGGGTACGTTTGACGGGAAGCACATCCTAATACAGTGTCCAATGAATACAGCCACAGAATTGTTCAATTATAAGGGGACCTTCATTGTGGTACTTCCGGCTCTAGTGGAAGCCCGTTATTTGTTCACATTTGTGGACATTGGATGCCAAGGTCAGATAAGTGATAGGGAAGTTTTTTAATAATTCATCTTTGCTCTCTAAAATACAAATGGGTCAACTAAAACTTCCACTGGATAGGCAGCTGCCTTGATCTGATAAAATATTACCACATGTCTTCCTTGCCGACTCAGGTTTTGCCTTAAGTCGCTATAAGAGGAACCCGTACCCTGGTATACTAGACAAAGGAAGCGTAGAAAGAATTTTCAACTACAGATTGTGTCGTGCATGGTGTGGTGTTGAGAACGTCTTCGGGATAATGGCATCAGTTTTCCGAGTTTTTAGAAGACCAATGCTGTTAGAGCCGAGAAAATGAGCAGTGTTACTCTAACGTGCGCACTTTTGCATAGCTTCATTAGGAGACGTCCATAATAAGCATCATCTTATAATCCTATAGGTACGTTTGATGCCAAAAATGATTGTGAATTCATACCCGGATCAGGGAGAAACGCCCAAAGTGGGATGACGTCCTTCATGGGCATGAAGAAGGCGGCTAGAAAACCACGAGAAGTAGCATAAGGCTATCCGCAACTCCTTTGCTAAGTATTTCGCAACAAGTAGCAAGTTATCTTGGCAAGACAAGTAATGTTAAGACAAAAGTATGTGAACACTATGAAATGTATGTTAGTAATGAAAACAGTGTATCTGCCTCGCAATAAAAAACTGACATACATTTTGAAACGAATCATAAATGTGAAGTTTATGTATACTTGCAAACGTATTTTAATTTATTTAAAATTATAGCCTACTTTTTTTTTTTTTTTACCATTTATGTTCATGGAAAATGTAGGTACACTTAAAGAGGAAAAGATTACGTCTATACATTTATATAATGACCATAAATGCTTCTTACCTCAGAAGTTAGAATTTCCCCTGATGTGTAAGCAGTGTGCGAAAATGACGTTGCTGTACATTCTGGCTGTACACTTCATTAGTTCCACTCCCAGATGTTGCACTTTTTTTTATTTTTTTTATTAAAGTTTCATCGCCAACTACCTGTACGTAACCATACAATATTTTTTTCTTATTTTTCAAGTCTTTCAAAGAGCACTCGATGCATAATTTAGTTTGGATTCGTTTCTAAGCATCATACGCCTGGTCCCTATCTTTATGGTGTTCATTTTAGGGATTCCATATGACAGGTTCTCCCTCGTATAGACCCAGGAACTCCACAGCCACTCCATTACTTACCGGCATTTGACGGAAAGGCCGAGCCACCCCGAGCCAACTCGCTTTTACCCGAGCCTGCACAGATATAGCTGTTCACACGGTGCGCGATATGGCAAACTTCAGAGCAGACTCTTCAAGCCACACGCCGTGGGAACGGGTCTGTCTTTATTGGCAGAACTACAGATATGCAACAGTGTACAGTACAGAGTTAACGCCAGCTTACCTTGCAACAGTTCACAGCACGTGACTGGCGCCGACAGTGACACGGGGATTTTCATCATTCCACCCGCAACTACACACGCACGTCGGAGCTGTTACAAATAGGCTATCGTCACGAGTAAAATGGACCTCATCCGTCAACTAGATGCGCTGGAGAAAGCTGGAAGAAAATGCACAACGGCTGGTCTCCAAACTGACGAAGAAGCACAGCGGAGACATCGACAATGTCTTTTGACTGAACTTAGTGGAATTAGTGCAAACGGTACGGCGCAAAAAAACTGCTTTCGTGCAGGAATAACCAAACGTTCATCTGAGAAATAGCCACGTAGCTATGTGCAACAGCTTAGGTACTTGTAGCTCTATATTTTGTTTTTGAGAAACTTTCTAGTTTCCACTGGTAAATCTTTCTGTCCCAAGACGTCGCCGGCCAAATCTCTTCATCAACGTGAAGAAACCAACTTCCGTGATCTTTCTGCTACGCATACAGCTATTCTCCCCGTAATATAGTGTTCCACCTGTTGTCTGTATGATGAGGCATGATCGCAGTAATCACGCATAGCATAGATAAACATCCTCCTTGGTTGATATAGCGAAGTAGATACGTTGCTTTCTGACAACGCCTCTTCCAGGAACATCAGAACCTACAGAAATCCATTACAGAAAACTAGTCCAGACAGCACAAACTCCCAGTTTTTTTTTACAACATGACAAGAAGCTATTCCTGTAAGATTTTCATTCGCTTTGTACAGCCCTCCCCAACCAAGGACAAAGAGAAGAACAGCGGAAGGAAGGGTAACACCAAAACACGAATAATTTCAGTGTAGGCCTATTTATATTTCTGACTTGAAACTGCTACAGCGTTTACTGTGAAAAAATCAGGAGCGCAAAGTATAAATGTCCTCATTAAAAAGTAGTTCTACTTAACGCCAAATGAACGAGGAGTTTTGGGCTGAAACCTTGGGTAAGGTGCGAATGTGTAAGTCACCCTTCATTTAGTGACGAAAAGGGAAAAAAGAAACACTACCTTGTTTAGTATTTTCTAAAGACGTAATTATGTTTAAAAAAAAAAGTACAACTTAGCTTATTCGGCTCTAGTTCATTCAAATTTTTGGATATAAAGCACTGTAATATTTTGTTATACGTACTGAACTGAGAATCGCTACCTTTGATCTGTTAAACGCACAATGGCCGAACTCGTGGTCATACAAATTCGATACAAAGAACTTGCCAACCAATTTTAACCTACCTTAGCACTGTACATTAAACTAACAACGTTTACGTATATGAAGTGTTTCCCTGTGTAAATAAATTATATCTAGTAACGTGTACGGTATATAATCTTTGTGGCAGTGCTGTAGTCTACTTTACTAATAACTTCCGATTATCTGGCATTTATTTCCAGTTACCGGTAATCCAGATAAGCGAGGTTCCACTCAAATAGTTACACATGTTCAGTTCAAGAAATTATTGCCAATGCATTTACAATTTTCAATGTTATAGCTATGTGATATTAAAACGTTTATTCTTCTAAGCAGTTATACATTTATTAATGAATTACACTCTATTTACTACATAATCTGTACGTAAACAGTTGTATTTCAAAAATTTGTCTTAATAATATTCATTACTGTATAACTAAAGGCATGAAAAATTCGCGGGTTTACTGATATGTGGTAAGATTTCACAGTGCTCTATACAATGAAGCAGATATCAACTTTTTATTGGTTGCTGACTGTCACAGTGGAAGGCGATGATTGGGCCCTTGTTTTATTACATGTTTACTATTGGCTCAGAGTTCTCCAAAATCCAGGAGATTTTAAACAATGCGTGGACAAAATGCGAAACTGACGAAAACGAACGAGTTTTTATTCCAGCTTGTCCCGATATGAAACCACGAATTTTTCATATCCCTAGATACAACTTTCAGATACACAATAAAATACAAAGGAAAGTCACAAACATCCGTGTCTATCTTTAACACTTACCCATCGCGCGGGACGAGTTCCTTGTCACGAAGATCAACGAACCTCAGGTCGTGACGTACCAAGCAACGGCAGAAAATGAAAGCCGACCAACTTCTACCGTCTGCTTTCATAACATTGCAAATGTACGTGCCTCAACTCAATGGGCGGTATAAATAAAAGTACGCAGCTGCACAAAACTGCTCAGCTCCTTTTTGACAGATTTCCACAACCTCCTCGCGAACAACAGCTTGATAGCCTTGTTCAAGCTCTAGTGTAAATAAAACCAAACTACTGCTCACTATTACGAGCAACTGCTTTAATTTATCACAAGGTTTTTCATTTGGTGTCTCAGCAACTCAAGTGCTGTTGATAAGTTCATGTTGGTGGTTCCGGGATGATGGAAATATTGGGTTTGGCTGTGTTGGGGACACGGCCGTTTGTTTTGCATGAATACGTGTACGTTGACGCGCTCGGACGCCTTGATGTTTTTTTTTACGTTCCCGGCACCACTTCACTCGATCATATGGGGTTTTATGGGTATCACTGGATTGCTTTTGAGATGCTCTTTCCAACCGTATACGATTTATGTATTTCGACTTGGCTTTTTGACGAGTATAGATCGAAAATTGTGTTAAATTTTCTTAATTTTTTACATTAAACGCATACAATTTCACAATAATGACGCCACACAAATGTTTTTATACACGCAATCGATTGATCTTGACGAGGGCTGTCGATTGAAACTTAGACGAGCGTCGTAGCTTCTCCTAGTTAAAAGTTATAATACGCGGAAGTTATGAGACGCGGCGAAACGAACTCAAAATCCCCCCCCCCCCCCCTTGCCACCACCACGGCCATGCCCTATGCTTCGCAGATCTCACTCAACCTGCCATCTTCTTTGATCATTTGGCAATCGAGCGGTGTAATGTAATTTTGAATGTAGACGATAGATTCGGAGCTGCAATGCCAAACTATATCCCCCGATTTTGTTATCATCGGATTTTCTGGTTTGCCTCTCTCTATGGTTACAAATTTAAAGGCGTATTCACGTCAAAATGTATAACCTCATGAAAATTTGACTCTTTCAGTCAGTGTCCGCGGCCGTGGACAAGGCAACAGTGTCCAGTATACTTTGAGAGCCTTCCTTGTGGACAGTCTGGTTTGTGGCCTTTCCTACACCACTTTGACATGGATGATCAGCGAGCTCGCAGTACGCTGTTTACTGGTCGAAAGAAAAATTCTAAATAAAAGTACAGCGTATACCAAAAAATTACATGATTGGTCGTAATAGTGAGCAGTAGCTTAGATTTAATGATAAAAGCTGTTCACGATAAAGTGAGCACTTTTGAAATCAACCGTAGAAATAAGTCACTGCCCCTGCCTGCATATATTATAATGTGCACACTGAGTGACATTCGCCCAGTAAACGTCGAATAAAAAGTGTTTGGTAACCATTTGTGATAACTTATATTATTTCTTTCGCTTTGTTTTTTTTTTTAATGCTTCGAAGTGTAAAAGATGAACAAAATTGAAAATTATTTAGTTTTCTAAAGATTACACAGTTTCACTTGACCGACGCATGGATAAAGTGATGAGGCCATGGCGGTGTTAATTTTACATAAGGCGGAATAATACACAAAATGTATACAAGTAGATCTCAAGCAGGGCTTTCAAAAGTGCTCATTTTACCGTGACTAGCCTTTACCAAATCCTGATCAACGTCATCAAGCAGTTGCTCTCAAGGTGTTTGAGGAAAGCTGTTTTTATTTACACGAAGCCGAGTAGATGCTTAAAATCCATAAGTTTTGTGTAGCTGCTCACGTTTATTTATACCACATAAATGTCGTAGCTGTGCTTTCTTGTCTGCTCCAGTTTTTAAACTAAATGTTATGTGAGTTCCCAATACTAAAATTTTAAACGCTTCAACATCACGTTTGGTCGTACGGTAGCATTGCAGCGGTCGCTCTCAAGACTGCAGTATCCATCACCGCCAAGCTGAATTTCTCGTAAATCAGATCTATAACAGTAGGATATTATTACACTCGATGTAAGCCAATGGATTAAACTATAGATGCCACTTTGTAGGTTTCTGATTTACCTTCAAATAATTACGCAGGAAAGCCCTAAAAATGATATATTTTTTAAGCATTTTAACTATTATTTAATTCATAATTTATTTTATATGATAAAAGTAGAAAGTGGTGGCTGTAGGTAATTGTTTTTTTTTTACTTTACCTGAAAAAAAAAGTGTTCCTAGAACATTTATTCACTGAGATACGCGTATATAGGCGGTTCACGGTAAAATGAGCACGTTTGAAAGCCCTGCTTAAGATCTACTTGTATGCACGTTGTGTATTCTTCCGCCTCATGTAAAATTACATTGCCATGGACCTCATCACTTTATTCATGTGTCTGTCAAGTAAAACTGTGAAATTATTAGTAAAGTAAATATTTTACAAATCTGCTCCTTTTACACATCAATGCATGAAAAAAAAACAGCAAGCCAAAAAAATTATTTAAGTCGTCAAAAATGGTTACCTAGCACTTTTTATCTGACGTTAAGATATGGAACTACTTCTCATCCATCGTTACCAACTTTACTGGCCGCATGCCATTCAGTGCGCCCGTCAAAAAATACGCAGGTAGGGAAGTGACTTTTTTTTTCTAAGGTTGCTTTCAAAAGTGCTCTCTTGATCGTGAACAGCCTTTACGCTCAAACACTAATTTTACTAGCTTTAAAGAAGCAACATACCGATCTTTTTGCTGACTGGCCACACAACGCGTATCTCCGACAGCTTTTCCCGAAATGACTTTTTTTTTTGTGAGGTACGTATTTATAGAGAGCATGCAGGTATAAATCTTCCCTTGACGCGCATGTTTGGAAACACGCTGCCACAGTAAATCGGTAAGTACGACCTGTTAACTATTCCCGCCGAAATATCTTCGCAGGGCTGACTCACCGAGAGTTTGCAATGCACCCGCTGCTCAAATAGCTTCGGTACTGCTAGTGAGATGCGGAGGCCACTAACCCCCGTTACACACCGAAACCTCTTATTACAATACAATCGACAAAACACTGAATATCAAGGGTTATTTTGGTGTCCTGTTAATGGTTTTATTTACCAGATTGTATTGGTTACACCGTCTTTAACAGGAGGGGGAAAGGGGGAAGAAGGGAATTTGTCCTCCCCTGGACACTTTCTCATAACAAAATTAATGACTTATTAGCGATGGGACTCAAAAATGCAAGTACCTGCTGGGAGGAATAGCTGTTCTCCCTGTTTTTTTTCCCCGTAATGTTAGTTTGATTACTGTACATTTGAATTTAATATTACATTTACATGGTTAAATATTTAATATTTAATCACATTACACGCCCCGGGTGTTTTTTGCGTCTATTGTGTGCAAAATCTAATCGTAAATTTCAATTTCGCACTTTTCTGATTGAAACTTATTCTAATCCCATGTCCCCCCCCCCCCCCTAGTTCCTTAGGAAAAACATTGGTGACGCCCATGTAGCTGAATGACGTCAGAGGGGACCAGGGTTCTTCGATGTTTCTATATACTGAAGATAATTGAAATTGAGCATTTCTGAATACGTAGGCATATAGGCGCCTCGGTATTATCGATGTTATTTACATAATCGAGATTATCGCCGTGATCGAAGTAATGAATAAATATGATGTGTATTTTATAAACGACGTTTAAGTATAATCTGTAGTATAGGTATATGCCTAATGTTTGTTAGATTATCAACAAAATATCACCAGTACCAGTACTCTGTTTTTCACTCATACTCGTGATACCTATAAAACTAGTAGTCTAAGCCTAAATAGCATGTCTTCGATTTAATCGATACTGTACATCAAACATACCGGTAAGTTATCGCTTTCAAATATCGACATAAAAAATTAATTTTATCAAACAACCCTTATCGGTGACCCCCGTGGCCGAAGTCGTTTAAGTCATGACCCTTGTATTCCATGGCCAAAGGCTCGAATCCTGGGTAAGGCATGGATAAGTGTGCAGTTATTAGGTTAGGTAATTTGTATACAACCTCATCCCCCCCTTAAAAGTGGTGGTGGTAATAAATACAACTGACCAATTTGTCATTACCATGTTAAATATGCCACTGTCGGATAACTTTATCTAAAAATGAACAGTAAGTGCTCGACTTAAACATGTCACACACTTTGCTGATAGCTGGCATTACGGTATATTTCATTAATTTCACACGGAATGTTGCTATACTATTGTTATACAACACGACAAAAGTGAAGAAACTCAAGACTCGTCTCAGAACTCCTTTTCTCCCATTTCCCACGTGCATTACTCAAACATCACACTACTTCATTTCGTCTGAGAAGTACTGTTCTGGAATCGAAACTTAAAGGCATGTGAAAATGTAGAAAATAAAACGCTAATTTGGAATCCTATTTTTAAAAATGTTTTATCAATTACGAATCCGTCTCTTGAGAACTCCCCCGACACTCAGTTTCGATGCCTAGGTGGATCTAAGGCTATGTCCGAATTCGCCTGAAGTACGTACTTGTGCGAACCTGTCCCCGGAAGTGACACCACAAGTGCTGTCCAAATTGAAAATGAATGCAAGTATACACGTATACGAATATGTTTACTTCTTTGTGTACTTGCAGTGTCTGTGCCGCCATTTTGAGAAGCAATGTGTAGGTTACAATTGGCATTCGACGTAATTATTTAGTTTAAATTTTAGTAGGGCAACATTACTACTTGGAAGCTTAGAATTTTGAACTGAAATAATAATTATCATAAGGTGCATCTTAAAGAGAGTTCTAAACAATAAACTCACACTAAGCCGATGTTCACAACCTACAAAAGCTAAGGTAAAACAAGCAACCAAAATTGCAAACTCACATACGATCAGCAAGACAACGAATGTTATATAAATCACATAGAAATATTATTCAATCCTTTATTTAACCCTATAACTTTTGGCAACTATACAGTTGTTTTTAGGAATACATATTCACTAAAAATGACTAACTGGCTAATAGCTGTTGCCGAAGCCAAAAAGACTGCTTGTCCAATTCATCAAGTTTGGTGCCGAGGGTAAGTAAAGTATGCAAGGATGCATGTACACACATGGAGTTAGGAGTATACAGGAGATGGCGTGTTGTGATGTAGGTGAAGCCGCTGGAGGTAGGTGGTTTTACTATGGACTCTAGCAGCCATCTTGACAGTAACCCAAAACATTGTGTTTACATTAGAATGACATTAAGAGAAAGGTTACATTTGAAGAATTTAGTGTTGAACAAAGAAGCTGATGAATAAATAAATATATATTACAATTCACATGGTAAGTTTTACTAGTTTATTATTGGCTTGTGTTTGTTGTGCAATAAAATAATTTCCTCATAAAACTACCGATCGTGAGTGTATGTACCGCGGACCAGTATTGGGTTATGTACGACAATAAGCACGTGTTTTAGATATAGTGCTCATATATCAAGATTTGTGGGAAACTATTTTTTTAAATAAATGATTTAATTAAGTATAACAAGCGTGCTACCGTTGTCGTATGTTTTGCAGGTTGCGTATTAGTAATGAGTGCAACAAAGCAGCGACCAGCAGCCTAGCTGAATTTCTGGAAGGCAAAGTTCACATGTTCCTAAGCCACGAATAAATAATTATTTGCTGGCATTTATATTTAAATTCCTACACTGATAATGTCTCGAGAGGTTTGTTTCCAATGTGACTTCATCTCCTTTATACATATTTAATGTTAATATACTTAGTAAATGGTTTCTGGTAAATAAATTCAAATTCCGCTATAGTTATTCCCTCTCTTTACATTACATTACTTCTCTGTCATGATACAGTTTTATACTTATTTATCCCTTATTGTAGGGTACAATTTTGTTTCTTGCATCTACAATGTTGGACAGGGTTAAGTTACCCTTGGTACATAACTAAAACACAGAAATGAAAACTTTTGCTGAATTGTTTGCACTGGACAATCAAGTATTTTAGAAATTTTTCAGAATAAGAAAAAAGGGGGAGGGACAGGAGACATTTAGGGATAATTTTACTCCCGCTATCTACAAAAATTGTGTTACATCTTTTTCCAAAAGTGCAATTTAGTACCAAGGGCTTAAAACCCGGCTACAATCACCGTAATAATTAACAATAAAAAAATTGAATCCACACTTGTATATGGCACCAGCTACAAACGCCGTAAGATGGCGGCCTGCTCGCGGTAGCAGCGTTAAGACGATTGAATATTTTCAATTCTTTTACACCGATTTATACGCCGGCCAATCACGAGACAAAATTTCCAATCACGAGAGTCAGTGCAGCGCAAGCTTATAACAAGAACATAGTTATTAAATTAATTTTGCGGTACAGTTAAGATTTCCGTTTATTTAAATTGTCAACGCAATTATTAACATGTATACCACACACTTCAAATAACCCGAAACACGATTCCCGCGAAACGTTTTTCATCACAAGTAGATAAAAAAAAAAAAATAACAGGTTAGCCAACACACTGTTTAAAAATATCCGCGATACATACACAGTCTGACTTTTTTGTGTTTGTTTCTCATTAGTCGCGTAACAGTTTTCTTACTGCAATTGTAGCCAGTTCATTTTCATACTTCCATGGCAACGCCACTGTTATTTTACTACGGGTACGCTACGGTGATTGTAGCCTAGGCTTTAGTCAGTCAGCAGCCACCATTTTAATTCAGCCCAACATGTTAAAAAATTTCACATTGGGAGAGAAAACTACAATAGGATATTATTTCTATAAATACACTTTTAGGGATAGTAAACCCATGGTTAGGTTAGAATGTATGAAAACTTATTAGCCAGCATTTTAGGTTAATTTGGGTAGTTTAATTAGATTAGGATGCATTGTTGAACTACAATGGGTGAAAGACGCATGCACCGCAATGATATCAATATCAAACTCCAAAGTGGCTCACACACACACTTGTGACAAAATTTCTTTGTTGTTACCTACCAGCTTGTGCAATTATTATTTTTAATGTGAAATTCTCTTCAGAATACATTGATAACTATTCAGTTTCAATATCTCTGAACCATGCTGCAGAAACTTGACAAACACTCCTCTAAGAAAAAGCATTATCGCTGAATAAATTAGGTTCCCCTCCTCCCTAGGGGGGAGGGGGCTGCGGTGGGCATAGGGGTAGGACGCTTGCCTTCCACCAATGTGATCCATGTTGGTTTCCCTGTGAGGTTACTCACAGATTTTCACATATAGGAATTGTGCTGATTGATGCCGCTGGTTGGCATGTTTTCTCGAGGTTTTCCAGTTTTCCCCACCCTTGCACTTCAGTGCTGCCCCATATCTGCCATATTTCACCCTCATTGGCCCTCAATACCTTGGTTGTTACAAACCATCAAACCTCTCTCAACTCCTCTCGTCTTAAGATGATGGAAGCCATGGTGGTATAGCGGCTAGAGTATTCGCTGTTTCACGAAGCACACTTTTTTTGCATCCCATATACCTCCAATACACGTTGGAAATGACTTGTCAATTATTTATTTTTAATGATGCTATTCAATATGGGTATTTGCACACAATTACATTAACACAAAAATATATAACAGATAAATAATATAATTTGCACACTTATTAATTCTAGCAGCTCCACAAACATGTTAAAGACTACATTTGGCTGCAGTACAAGTTGTTACAATTCATGTACAAATAAATATTAAAGTATAAATATGTAAAGTCTTCATTACATTGAAACACAAGGTATTACATGAAGTTCCCTTATATCAGTCTTGTTCTGCATTTTAGAAATTCATCTTTATGTAAGTATTCTTCTACGGAATAGACGGCCTTAATTAAAAAAGTATAATTTAACAGCTCTTTTTAATTTCTGTAAACTATTAATTGACTTCAAATGACTGGGTACGTTATTTATTAGTTTTACCCCAGCATAGTATAAATTTGATGTAAATTTCGAGGTTCTGTAGGAGAATAGGTGAAGATTATTAGCTTGTCTGGTGTAGTAATGGTGTATATCTCTATTTTTTTAAACTTTTTTTAAATGTTTTCCATGTAAAAAATAATACTACGGAACATGTAGATGCACGAAAGAGTGAGAATTTTGTTATTTATAAATAGCGGCCTACAATGGCTTCTTTTTCCGTATTACTTATTGATCTCACTATTTTCTTCTGTAATCTAAAAGCCTTTCTCCATTTTGTCGATTTACCCCAAACTATGATTCCATAATTCACTATGGACTAAATATTTGAGAAATAGTGTGCAAGTATTGTATTATTATTACAAATCATTTTTAAGGTATGTACCGCAAAACACATTGAATTCAACTATTTACAGACACTATCAGCATGTTCATTCCTTGTTAAATTACTGTCTACAATGAGCCCTAGAAATTTAGTAATATTTACTGTCTGTAACCCGTCCTCTTCTATTGTTGTGCATCTTTCATCCTGCATTGTATGTTTATTTCTTTGGATGAAATTCATGAGCACATATTTGTTTACATTTAATAGGTATTAATTTATTATACTGGAACCAACTGGACTGTTTGTTTCATATTTTCTTCAAGAACAGCGTTATTTGAACTAGTTACCAAAATGCTTGTGTCATCCGCAAACATTATAGCTCAGCTGTTGTTTATTTGTTCTGGAAAATCATTAATAAATATTAAGAATAAAATTGATCCCAATATTGATCCCTGTGGCACTCCTACTCGAGTAGTTCTGGTTTTAGACGTAGTAACATTTTATGTGATTTTTGTCATAATTTCTTATGGGGGTGATCTGTTTTCTGTCTTCAAGTTATGATTTAAACACATTATTAGTTACACCTCTTACTCCACACTGTTCAAGTTTTTGCAATAAAATATTGTGGTCGACACAATCAAAAGCTTTTGAAAGATCTGCGAATATACCAGTTGAGAATTGTCTTTTATCAAAAGGACTTAATATTTTTTCAGTAAAACTGTAAATTGATTGTTCTGTGGATCTGCCCTCTACAAAGCCATACTGATGCAATGATATAACCTTGTTTTTTTTTTTATATTAAGAATTGTGTCAGTTTATTTGCTATCGATTTCTCTAAAATGTTTAAAAAGGACGTAAGAAGAGGAATAGGCCTGTAGTTATCCATAAATGCTTTGTCACTTTTTTTATGTATTGGTACTACTTTTGCATATTTGAGTCTATCAGGAAAAAATCCCTGGGCAAGACATTCATTGAAAGTGTAAGTCAAAGGCAGTTTTATTAAATAAGAACACTTTTTAAGCTGAGTCATAGGTACCTTGTCTATTCCACAGGAACTTTTACTTTTGAAATTTTTAATTACATTTGTGATGTCTTCTTCAGAGATAGGTGTGAAAAACAGCGTGTTACCATTCCAAGTGTTAGGTCTTTGGGGTATGTGTGCAGGACTAATATTTGTAGTTCTGTGTTCATTTTGCAATTTTAGTGGGATGTTTGTAGAATAGTCTTTAAAAATATTAGATATTTCCTTGCTATTTTAGATTTCAACACCACCAACTTTCAAGGAAAGGTTAACATGTCCTTGCCTAGGTTTAAATTCATTATTAATAATGTTCCACATTGCTTTTGTTTTATTTGAGGAGGAGGTTATTTTTTCTCCATTGTATTTCTGCTTAGCTACCCCAAGTAACTTGTTATATAATTTTTCGTATTGCTTACAGTATAATTTTTGTTTTTCCCCTGGGTTCTCAGCATTTTACGCATTGTTTTTAACCTCTACCCTGAGACTGTTAGACCTTTACTAGTCCATTTTATTTTCGAGCTACTGCTACATTTTACAGATTTGAGTGGAAAGGCATTATTAAAATGACAAAGAAATGTATTAATCAAACTGTTCCAGGCAATGTTTGATTCAATTAATGTATAAATTATGTTTGTTCTGGAGACGTTGTTCGTAGTTGTTTCGTAAATGTTGTTCGCGGTTGTTGTAGAAAATTTTGTTCGTCGTGGTTGTTCTGTAAACATCATCCCATTTTTCATTTACAAGCAGGCTTTTAAAAAATTAAACATTTTCATCTAAATATCCATGATTCATCATCAATATTAAAATACGCTTATGTCCAATTAATTGCCCTCAAAATTAGAATTTTAAAAATTTTGCAGATGGTGTAGTTACAGGAAACGATTGGCTTTATTTAAGTTTTCTTTATTTTGACTTCCTTTGGAAAACGATAAAATGTATAAACATGTCATTTACTGTAATGGTTACAGTATACCGTTAAATACATAACCATCTAAAAACACAAGTAAACTTTATTTATTTAACTTAACATCTTGTCGACAGCAGATTCATTAGATAATGGTAAACCAAGAACTCAATAAAGGGAATACAAGGAAGGAATTGGTCAAATTATCTTTATTGAGTCACCCCAGAAGTTGCATGGAGTAAGTTTGAGAAACTACGGAAATTACAAATCATGAAGGCTACATTCCGTAGCTATTAAAACTATGATAACTGATCTGGTTGTATGCCTATATTCTTGTATTGATAAACAGCTGATTTTTTGTTTGTCACTGCAACTCTGCTGAATTGAGGAGAAAAAAATTGTAAGAATGGAGTTTTTATAAGGTGTAGCTTTGCATTGGTATACGAGATGATTTGCCATTACTAACTAATGAATTCCACAAACTCTTACACTGAAATAGCAAATCGGCATTTAGAAAAATACGTATCTGCAGTTTTATAAAAGTGCCTGTGCCTCTAACGAGTCCGCAACTTACAGGTTAGACCTTAAATTCACCGGACGTTAGTAATCGCAACTGCACTTGCGAAAATTAAACACACTGCAATTGTTTATTTACAATCTTATGCAGATAAATATATCCCAATACACACAATAATTGTGCGATATCTTTCACGAATGTATCCACAGTATATACGAATACACTAAACATTTGCAATCGCATGGCCCGGCTCGTACGCATTTTCATACATTAATATTAGTTTTCGTTGGTCGCCGAATAAATAAAAAATAGATTATATTTTTAGGGCGTGTTTACATGCCAAATTTACATTTCACAAACGCAAGAATAACACAAATTTAGAGAAAATTCAGAACAACTAGTGAGTTCATATAGCACTTGAAAGGTTGTTCAATCTCAGTGTAAACAAAAGTTATCTCTCTCCCGCATGGCTGCTTCACTTGTAACGCACTCGCAGACGACTTCAATAGCGTATTATATTCGATTTTAGTACGGTTAAAGTTTTATCATAACTTTTAAAAGCTCAATTATTTCCTGGAATATTTCCAAGGCAAATATATAGGGAATGGGAAGCAAATCAACCAAAACACCGTATACATCACTCCCATTTAAATGTAAATAATTTATAACTTTACATATTTAACGGCGAAATTTATATCTAGTTATTTGAGGCAAACACACTCACGCTTTATGTATATTATCGTTTAGGTCAAAAATGGTTGTATACTATCTTATGTCGATTTTAATACTCATCATAATACACGTGAAAGATAGGCCGATACAATGTTTTTGGCTACTGTTGATCACGTGACCTTTTTTTACCGGCAAACAACCGCCTAACTCCACGCTATAAACTGGCTTGACTTTTTAACACTGCAGGGTTTAGGATATAGTCACCCCCTGTGTACACCAATACATACCTGAATTCGGACACGGCCGAAGACACCGCAACCAAGTGCGGATTTAGAACGGTGTGACAGGTGCCACTGTACAGGGCGCTGAAATGTGTGTCCAAATTACAAAAGTATTATTTTAATGACCATGACAAATGTTGTTGTACCGAATGACAATGTGTAGCAAATCTAATGGAGAAACTAAGAAATCTTGTGAAACAGATTATATCGTCATGGTGGAGTAAAGTTAGAAACAAACTTCTATAGTGCTAGTGGCTAACAGCTGGACGAGACTCATTCTCAGCAACAGCTTCCGTTCATGGCTTGTTAATATTGATTTTGTAACTAGAATTTATGTTGGATAGCAGGTTTTAATGTCTCTTTTTATTCGTTGCACGAAATATATCTAACGCTTGGAAAAGTTTTCTTTGTGTTTTAATAAGAGAAAAATCCTAGGTTAACAAAAAATAAATTGTATGAAAGCCAATATTTGAAAGTTGAAAAATAATATTCGAAAAAAGATAAAATCAGTAAATTTTATACATTTTCCATTTTATTCATATTACTAGTTATATCCAGGAGTAAAATATGAACTTAAAATTTCATAAATTAACATTTAAAAAAATTGCCAGAATAGTGTCCTTTGCTCGGTAATATTTGACGTCATCTTCGTCCACCTTTTACACTTTTAAGAAGAATGGGTAAGAGGGAAGCCCAAGGCCAGTCTTGCACAAGGGCGCCACTTCACCTAAAACAGGCCATGAGTCCGCCACAATCGTCCAGGCACGTTACAGCTACGTCACAACTCCCCTCATCAGGCGTCGTCCCATGATGGACTAGTCTTTTCGCAACCGGATGAGTCGCGCAAGCTGCTGGTAGAAGACAGGCAACCGGGCGAGAAGATGGACCACCACCGGGCCGCAACAGTAATAATCAACTTCATAGTATAAATGTAGGTTCCCCGCCTATTCTAAATAAAATAGTGGTACTGATCTTACCTGCCACATAAGTTCTTACTTGTTATTTAATTTTCCACGCAGTTGAAGTACCTATATGGTGATAACGAAATATCTGGACACTGATGAAAATTGTCCAAGAGTCACTAATCAACAAGCAAGATACGTATTACACTTCCTTCCTGATAACCGATACTGGATGTGACTTCCTGACCTACTCAACAGTCGGACTAACTTTGGAAGTATTTTGTTTAAACACGAAATGGCAACGTCAGTAGCGCTGGTCTGCCACGATAGTCACGAACAGACCAGTACGTAGGGCCGCGGTAGTGTAGCAGCTAGAGGGCTCGCCTTCCATCAAGGCAAAGCGGATTCGATTCCCGGCGGGGTCGCTTCCGGATTTTCGCACGCGGGAATCGTGTCGGACAACGCCGCAGGTCGGCAGGTATCCCCGACGACCTCCTGTTTCCCCCGCCCTTGCAGTCCGACGCTGCTCCATTTCCACCTCGTTTCACCCTCATCGGCTCTCAAGATCCCGTTGTTTAAGAGCCGTCCAAAGAAGCGAGGGAGCTATACGGGCGACACTAACGCACAAGGCGAGCAGTGTTTCCGTCCTAACGCTTTACTGTGTAAATTAGATTTGTAAGAGTGGGTTTTTATTAGACGCGATGAAAAGACACAGATCAAACTACCTGCGTATAATCGTACTTTTCTCTTACCGCTTAAAGAATCTTCATAGGCAAGCTTTAAAAATGCAATATTTGACCACGTTCACGATTTTTTCTCCATTAATACAATTAATATGATAAAAGTAAATAGACAGCGACAAAGACAATAGTTTTTTTTTTTTTTTAATTCTTTCTGGCAAAATTTCGTATTTCCAAAACATTTATTTACCGAGACACGCATTTAAGCGCAAAAATCGACTTGACAGAAAACGTGCCAGTACATAGGAGCCTTAACTTGCAGAAATTGCCGTGGTGCGACTAAAAAAAAAAAAAAAAAAAAACCACCTCGTCTCCATACCTACCTAGTTCTGTTAAGCCCCTGTCATACTGTCAAATTTTTCCGTCAAACTGCTTCCAATAAGTTTGGTCAAATAAAGCTGGACAGTTATGACGTCATCTAAACGTCATAAACGCCGCCATTTTTGTCTGAGAAAGTTGGATGGCTCCAGTTTCCATCAAACATTTGAAAATTGGACCGGTTATAAAATTTATTTGATGTTTGACGTTCTCAGCCAATCGGAATCGTGCACGACAAAAATGGACGTCAAGAAACTTAAAATAACGAACAACTGCTGGAAACGAAGTAAGTTACGAAGATAATTAATTTATGCAGAAGCTGTCTGGGCATCAATGCTATTTTAAGTGAATATTGCAAATAATATTACAAACTCAGAGGAGTAGAAGGACGTAGTTCCTTCACGTGCAAGGGATTGGGGAATCGGAGACGAAGCCGGGGGAGCCGCCATGTTGTTACGTCACCCGAACGCCATATTGGATGTCATTGACCTTTTACCCCTTACCCGTATGACCTTTGACCTTGACCTTGAGGACCTTTGACCTCAAAAAACACAAAAAAAAAAAACTTTAGAAATTCCAAAAACTCCTCAAAAAAAAGTATTATTAAAAATCACTAAAAAAATTATTTTAAAAAGTATTAAAAATATTTTAAGGAATAACCCATTTTTTGCAGTAATACTGACAGGGATCAGTGACCCGGGGTCACACAGGAGACAGGGATCAGCGACCCAGGGGTCAGGAGAGCAGTACCTATGATCTTGGACCTTTGACTTTGAACTTGAAAATGAAAAAAAATAAAAAATCCACAAAAAATTTACAAAAATAAAAAAATAGATTAAAAATGTATAAAAAATATTATTAAAATTTTAATTTAAAAATCATTTTTTGAATTGAAAAAAATCGTTAAAAATTTATTTTTATAAAATGTTATTAAAAATTATTTAATTAAAAAGTGGTAATGGCGGTGCTGTGGTGCTAATTGTGGTGCTGCAGTGCTAATTGTGGTGCTAATTACAGTGCTGATTATGATTTCGGTGCATATTGTGGTGATATGGTGGTAATTGTGGTGCTGATTGCGGTGCTGGTTGTGATTATGGTGCTGATTACGGTGCTGATTTTGATTGTATTGCTAATGGTGGTGCAAATTGTGAATGCGGTGCTGATTGCAATGGTAAGTGCAGTGTGTGCGTGGGTCACAAATAAAAAATAATTCCATGTATTTTAAAGTAAAATAAAATAGCCCTACCTCCAAAAGCTGAAATGCGAGCATTTTATTTAATAATCTCACATTAAAAAAGTACATATCCAGGTCCCTCGGTATATTTAATCACTTCCTGAGTAAACTATATTTACACTTTGCAATAAAAGTGCCTTGAACTACAGCAGGCTCCCACCATGCTTTGCCATTGGTCGATGCGTAACATGGACTTTGTACTGAACAATACCGCACCACGACAGGCCACCACCATGCTTGCCAATTGTTCGTAGTCGCCGCGTGAAAAGGACTTTTCGTACGGACCGTCCTCTCATGCCGACTTGCATATTTTTGAACATAGGTGAAAACCGGATCTCAGAATCGTCACTGGTGATAACCAATTAGGGATGATACAGGTTCACGGCTCCATGTTCGTCGAGGTCAAAAATTCATGTTGCGCATCGACCAAGCCAAAGCATGGTGGGAGCCTGCTGTAGTTCATGGCACTTTTATTGCAAAGTGTAAATACAGTATACTCAGGAAGCGATCAAATATACCGAGGGATCTGGATGTATACTTTTTAAAGCGAGATTATTAAATAAAATGTTCGCATTTCAGATTTTAGAGATAGGATTTTATAATTTTATTTAAAAATACATTCAATTTTTTTTCACTTGCGACCTACACACACACACACACACACACCGCACTTACCACCACACTTAGCACAACAATCACAATCAGCACCACAATCAGCACCGCAATCAACCCTGCAATTAGCACCACAATCACAATTAGTCCAGAGCACCACAATCAGCACCGAAATCACAATCAGCACTGCAATTAGCACCACAGCACCACAATCAGCACTGAAATCACAAACAGTACTTCAATTAGGACCGCAATTTGCACTACAGCATTGTAATTAGCACTGCAGCACCACAATTAGCACCACAGTACCGCAATTAGCACTGAAATCAGGGGGTATTATGGGTCAATAGGGTCAATGGATTATGGGTCTAAGGTCAATAGGTCAATGGGGTCAATGTCAGTCTTGTAGGGGTCGGTCAAACAACAGAAGTCAGTTGTCTACTTTAAATGTGACCATGATTTATAGGTGAGCAAAGAAGTCTGGAAGAAACTGATGAAGATATAACTGCGTATTAATGTGATCAAGGAACTAGCATCTAAAGCCTGCCTACCTGTCTCTGTGTGAGTTATGTCTCAATGACTGCATGTGATTGATCAGCTGCAATCATGTGGTAACTCGGTGATTGGTTGGCCGGTCTCTGCACAAAATATTAATGGTGGAATATGATTGGTTCAAAGTCAATATAATATCAAAGGGTTTGCATATGTGTATATTATAAGCAATAGGGAGGTAGGCTGTGAGGCTTAGTGTGACAACAGCTGTTGTAAAGATACATCGTCTCGGCTAGCTTCTGTATCTTTGCATATATTTCTGCTCAAGTTTTTATTTTCTCGTCATGGAGTCAAGGTCAAGGTAGTCTATGTATTATATGGTGGTAGGAGTCTGTAATGTATTATACTTGCTGACTTGTATGTATTTTTCTCGAGTTTTTGTTTTCAAGGTCATTCAAGGTCATAGAGTTTAAGGTCGAGATAGTCTGCATCTAATATGGCGGTGATAGTCTTTAATGCATTATACTTGCTGACTTTTATATATTTTTCCACGAGCTTTTATTTCCAAGGTCATTCGAGGTCATGGGGTCAAGGTCATGGTAATTGGCTTCCAATATGGTGGATGGGAATGCCTACCAAGATGGTAGTCGCCTACCAAGATGGCGACCTCCAATAATGTATAAACAAATAACGAACGAAAAAACATCTGGCGGCCTCCAGTAACATTAAACAAAGATGGCAGCCTCCAGTAGCAGTGGCGTCTTGTTAGGGCAAGCAAGGCAAGCAGTGCTTTCCCAAACAGTTTCCTGACAATGTTAAATTTAAAATAAATATTAAATTCTAACTTATATTTAAGCTACTTTAAGGTACCTTTTCACACATGCTGTACATATTCTACCCAGGAAACAATACTGTATATTACAAGAAAACAACTCGTTGGCTAGCAAAACCAAGATGTTTGGAAGCGCTTTAAGTAATGCTTTCAGCAGGTAGGCGCTCGCAATGGTTTCCCAGCCGATGGAGGGGTTGACAGGGTAGGAAGACCACCTGGGGAGGGGCGGGGATTATGGATGCCTTAACCTGTGTTAGAAGCTACGATGGTAGTGCTTTCTTCGCCGAACTGAAGCGAACATAGCCGAAGCTGGCCTAGCCGCAGGCAGTTGGCGTCATGTAGTTTGCAGTAACTAGATCGATGCGTGGGAAAGTTTGCGTGCACAATACGAATCGTATTGTTTTTATTTAATTTTTCACTCGGGAAAATTTTATGTTAAAAAAGTACGAATGTTTTTATAAGCGGTGTATGTTATATTTACGTACGAAAAAAATGTTTAAATGTACCATTTTGCACCTAGAAATCCATATTTTCTCGGTGGAGGACTCCCGGACCCTCGTCCTCTTTATTGGGGAGACCAACGTCACTACTGATTCCTGAAAACAGTTGCTTGCCCATGAAATCATAGCACGCATCGCCATTGTCCAGTAGCATGTAAAGAAATGGCGAATGAAAAAATCAAGATGGCTGAATGAGCATATGTGAGGTGAGTGGGCACTACAGAGTCAGTTATCTGCTGGATTCTAACAGAGATGAGTAATTGGGGGTGTGGGGGTTACCTCAGGAAATTTAAGTTTTTAAATTAAATTTTTAATACATCTTTAAGATAAATTTTTTAGGGGAAAAGGGCCACTTCGAGGGGAAAAGAGGAAAAATAGCTGCCGGGGTTAAAGACCTTTTAATTAAAAAATTTTTAAAAATAAAATTTAATAAATTTTTTTACGATTTGTTTTTATTTTAAATACAATTTCTTAATTAAAATCTTAATAATAAATATTTTAAATAAATTTTTCAATTGACTTTTTAATTTTTGTGAATTTTTGCGGATTTTTAAAATATTTTTTAATTTTCATGATCAAAGGTCAAAGGTAAGGTCAAATGTCATATGTACTGCTCTCCTGACCCCTGGGTCACTAATCCCTGTCTCCTGCCTGACCCCGGGTTACTGATCCCTGTCAGCATTTCTGGAAAAAAAATGGGTCATTTCTGAAAATCTTTAAATAATTTTTAATAATTTTTATTAATAGATTTTTTGAAGGTTTTTAGTGTTTTTGAGGTCAAAGTTCCTCAAGGTCAAGGTCACACGGGTCAGTGGTAAAAGGTCAATGACATCCAATATGGCGGTCGGATGACGTAACAACATGGCGACTCCCCCGGCTCCGGCTCCGATTCCCCAATCCCTTGCACGTGAAGGAACTATTTCCTACTACTTAAAGGCATTTATTTAATTGTGCAAGAAACATAATAAAATTGTAATTTAGTAAAGAAACGAAAATAAATTATCATATTACTTACATTTATTCCTATAATGGACCGCATGGAAAAACAAAAGTTATATCTCACTATGGAAATCATTTCAAAATAATGCTTTAAATTACATTCTTCCAACAAAAATTTTGACAGTGTGACACCTTTTCAAACATATTCAAGATTATTTGATACAATTTGTTGTAAGGAAAAATTTTATGGCAGTATTTTGTCCTCAAAATTGTTTGTCAAATATATTTTGAGGCAAAAATTTGACAGTGTGACAGGGGCTTTACGACACATCGACCACCGGGGGCGTAGCTCGGACGCCCAGATTCGGTGCAGAGGGTTGAAGGTTCGACAGTGGCGTGTGGCGAAGTGTTGCAAGGTACGCTGGTGTTTGCTCGGTGCTGTACACACTCGGCGCACGCAGTAGGAACCAATAACCAGAGAGGGGCAATGAGAAATTGGATGTACGGCTGCCACTCGCGAGAGAGCGGCGAGGCACCCATTGCACACGAGAATGACGTCAGCTGCACTACTACGTTTAACTGGTCAATGTGTAAACTAGCGAACGATCAGGGACGGCACAGAGCATAACACAGATTAACTTGCAACAGTTCACCACACGCCGCTGGGGCTCTAACACCCGTGATGGTATGGATGCGTGTGTCTTTTTTAGGTCTAAGATCAACGTTATATTAGCTTATGCTCGGTTGGACCATCGTGGTTCGAAACTCGATCCGGGATCGGATCTAACATCGACACAGATAACTGTTGCACATTCGAGTTCAGAGCTGGACTGGAGATCGAGATGAAGTTGATTTCAAACCGCCGAAATTGGCGGTTCGAAATCTCGATACGAGATCAGCAGCCATCGTCGACAACTGCAGTTTGAAAATACGCCAACATATAGAACTACGTCCGATTGTTTTCTTGGAAAATTAAAGCAACATTATACGCATTTGAATATTATTCAGTAAAATTCTTACACCAATAATTCACTTAAAACAGATAAAACATCACACATCTAGTTATATCTATAGAGAAAAATACGCTAACTTCCATGACGTCATATATTACGAACCAATAGCAAAATTTGTCTCATATTTAATCTCGATCTCTCACTTTGACACTAAGATCGACGAATCGGAGATCCAGAATCATTAAATTTCGTTGGTGCAACACTTTTACATTGGAAACAAGATCAAACTGGATCGAACTAGGATCATTCGAGCTCGGTTTGGGAAGATGTTGGTGCAACCGGGCACCAACCAGTCTGTACGTACACCTTCGATTAGCTTTATAGAGTAAATACAATAAGACTATTTTGTCGCCCAATATACACGTCATTGCAACCGTGCGTGTGATCAATCGAGTTTTTTCACCGATTTGATTACTATCAACCAAAATATATTCAATTTCGTGTTTCTGTCCATAATGCCAATGCATCATAATAAATACTCAATGTAAAATCACGTTGTTTAAACCGTACTTCCGTAGGTTTTGAAGGATGCGAGAGGAAAGTTAAAAAGCCCAAGTACAAGTTATCTCAGGAAGGAATACATAAAAAATAATTTTTGCAAATGAAATTGTAACATTTCGTTTCCTGTGCTCTGGTTACTTAAACACTTTATTGGAAGTACTTTACGCAATATGCGTATGGTTGCACCGGACAGTATATTAGCGAAGCACATTTCTCCCATCATCCTTCCCTAATTAAGACTGTTTATTAAATATTCCTCAGCACATAAATCGATAAAATATTTGAATGGAGTTCTTTATTTAAAAAAATGCTATCGTAATACAGTAGTTTAATAATTTTCTGACACATAAAATGTATCTCCAAAGCAATCATTTGCTTTGAAGGCTGTTCTCGATAACGTGAATACTTTTGAAATCAACCTAAGAAAAAGTCACTGCTACTAACGTCGCATATTTTAACGGGCGCACTGAGTTACACGCGTCCAGTAAAGTTGGTAACGATTAATGGAAAATTGTTCCATATCTTAATGTCAGTAGTACGTGTGTGGTGATTCTATCCCACTTTTGATTAATCGGATGATCGATATGATATCACAGGGTTAATTAAATTGATTGAAAGTGTTAATCCGATTTTAATCCGATCATAATCCGATTGAAAAATTCTTAATCTGATCTAAATCCGATTAAAATTTTCTTAATCCGATTAAAAATGGACAGTGTTAAATTTATTGAAAGGGTTAAATTTATTGTTATGGTCATTTCCGTTGTTCTACTCCTTTCTTTCTTGCGGGTGGGGGAAGGGGGTAGCACCTCTGGGACGTCCTCGCCCTTGGAACTCTGGCAGATGACAGAAGAGTGGTGAATTGCAATGTCTTATATAGGCGTAGAGTTGAGTGCAAGAGAGGGCCAAGGCTATTCTTTTTTTTTATAATTTTTGTAATTTTGCGGTGTTTGTAGGGGCGTTGGTGCCAGTTAGTCGATTTTTACGAATATATTTAACACACGAGATAAATGAAGAGTGTTTAAACGATTTCTAAGAGTGGCCTAAATGTTAATTGTGTGTTTTTTGATGTGATATTGCCTGTAGATATGCGACTTTGAAAGACGCGATTTACATGTTAAACAATCTGTTTTCGTAATGCAGTCAAATGTTAGAGAATTTGAGAGTGTTGTACATATGAATAAATTACACGCATCGAATCGGAAATTTCAAATGATTACGTGAGTAATAAGTGGAATTTCATGATTCTTAAACGTAACGTGAGTCTCGAGCTTAGAAATATAATTTACACAAGAAAGAGAATTTTAACTATGTGAATAACATGAGAGACAAGTATAATGAACAACTACCGTCGTTAAACGAAATCCAGCTAGTGAGTTTGAATAAATGACCCTCAATACGATTTAAACCAGACACAATCACGTACCTGAAATATTTAAACAAGACTGTTCGAAGTATGAATGAGTAGCACTTACGTAGAGCTGTTTGTAGATACGTTTAGCACAAGCGATAGGTATCTGTGTTAAAATTATGGTAAATATTAATGAAATTCACTGCACTCGTTAACACAAACTCCAATTTTTAGACCGAACCCAAAATAAATTACTTATCACAAACGCAGTATATCGATCCAAAAAGAAAAAAATAAGTTAACACACGAAAATTTATACCTCCCGTATAAAATACTATGTAAATTATGGCTATCACTAGAGATGGTCCGTAGTTGAGCTAACCCGCATTCGTAAGATCGTCGGCCACCAAGTGTGTAGAGGTGCGGTGTTTATGGAGGAGCTGACGACTAGCATGTCTGTCTTCCACAAGCATTGAACTACTACTGAATATGGAGTCGACTGGGATAGCTGAGGTCACTTCGCTCCCTGCACCCCCTCCCTCCAACACGTCAGTGCGCGCTGCGTCGAGCTGTCCGTGATCGACAAATGTTTTCGGTAGTTTCTCAAGATGGCGACAACAGCCTACTTGCATGCACATCGTAAGTAGGCACCCCCTCCCACCCTACCCTATACACTTCAGAACCAGCCCGAATCCATAGATACATTACCCTGTCCAACCACTCCTACCACCCCTCCTCTTCGAGGTCCTGGGGGTCAGTCACCCAGGCTGCCTGCGAATGTTAATTGTCGCAACTGATTAAAGATGGCGACAACTGCCTAGTTACTATCCTATCAGGCCCTGCTCGCTCATCGGCACCCAATACAATCCACCCCTCGTCTCCAAAGGTGCTCCGGCTCCACAATGCCGACCACCCCCTCCCCTCCAACAAGTGTTCAGAGGGACGTGACCCCTAGACCCCCACTTTCGAAGACGACCTTCTCTGAAGACGTCTGCTATCGATCGAGCTTAGAGTTTGTAAAAACCAGTTTTACATACACCAGACTCAGCCCTGGGAATGCTTTTTCATATGTTTTTGTGAGTTAGCATCCCTGCAGTACCTGTTTCAAGACAACACGCCCTCCCCTGCTAGAGTATTCAGAACACGTTTTTTCTAATATTGGTTGCCCTGCTTTGAGCCATAGCCCTCTGAATGCATGGCCCAAGACAATGTTAATGTTACATAAGGCGGAAGAATACACAACGTGCATACAAGTAGATCTTAAGCAGGGCTTTCAAAAGTGCTCATTTTATCGTGAATAGCCTCTAATGGCCGGTGATGTTATCCCCCATTAAGACAAATTATCAACTGTTAAGATAAAACTATTTAACATGATTTGCTGTGAACCTTTCTGAAAGTACGCCAGTCAGCATTTCCTAGAAGTATGCTCATTCGATGAAGAAAATGTTTTTTTTTTTCTGTTCTGGTTTTGATTTCAAAAGTGAAAAGTGTGTTTAATCAAGCGTTAAATAGCTATGCCGTGATACTGTAGCGAGAAAAAAAATTGCGGGTCTAAAAACTATTAAAGCTAGTTCTAGTTGCAGCCGCCTCGAGTAACTACGCGCACGTGGACTGTAGCTGAAGGGGGGGGGGGGGTGTCTCCATTTAGGGACTGTCCTATGTTGTACGGGATTTCCCCTGTCATGAGGCAGATAGAATTATTTCGTACTAGCGACCCGCCCCGGCCTCGCTCCGGTGCGATTTACAAATATGGCGTTGTCTAGGTTTACAGCAAGTATATACACTAAATGCTTAAGTTGACTAACATAGGATTAATACTGTGTTGTTCACAAAGTCTTCGTAAGTGAACCCCTAAAAGACAAACATATTTACTGTGGGTCATCTTCAAAGATAAACATATGCTGTCGCGAACTTTTTGGTTGATCTTTTTGAGGTCTACATCTCTGTAGTACATTAGTTTGGTGCATCTCTTATAGTTTAGTCAGAGTAAGCCATGTAAGTGCGAGAAAAGCTTCTTTTTCTGACTTGATTAGAAAACGTCGACGTTTCTCGACTATCATTACAATAAATACCAATGTATTATATACCTAACCGTTCCTCAAGAGATTCTCTAAATGATGGTGAAAACCGCATAAAACACCTTCAAGTAGTTTAGGAGCCTTAGCCAAATACACACACACACACACACATGCGGCCGGGCGACTTTGTTTAATACTATGTATAGATGGGAATAGAACGGGACATTATATACCCCTTACCAAAGAATTCTTCGAAAATAAACTGAACATTAATAAACACAGTTCCAGTTATTTTCCACTTCTGCGATTACAGGTACAATTACGCTGCTGCTATAACATAATGGCAGAATTTATTATTTTGTAAGCATACAAAATAATTGTTGGTGGGGGGAGGGAGGGGTCTTTTTAAAAGGCACAAAAGTGAAAAAAATATGAATTTTATATATGCAACTAATATTTTGCTGTAGTATATAGTTAAGTGAAAATGTTGATTGATGTATACTACCGTACTGATTTTTCCACATTACAGAAACTATTTAAAGCTATTTTTTTTCTTCAGTAAAAATGTTATTTCAGGGATCAGATGTGTGTAGAGCTGTCGGAAGCGTCCATTATGGCAAATCTAAAAAAGTTGGTAACACTAGCTCAAGTAGAAGGCATTTTTCAGTCGCTTAGGTTCCGCTGATTCCAGGCAGGGAAGATGCCTTGGTAGGGCGGTGTCGTCTCGAGCTGTCGTAATGGTCCCCGCACAAATCAAGTAACATAAAGAGACGAAGCACAATGCTATTTTGGTGGGTCATTATTTTCCTCTGTGTGGGCTATTAGGTAGAATTTGTTGTCAACCGTACAACTCTTAAATATAATTAATTGTTTCAATTTTCAGACAGATGTTTTAGTTACTGCTAATAACAATTTAGTAAAAATGTTATAATTAAATGCTGTATTTACAAACGGTAAGATGGAACTAAATGTGTGTTTAACAATTGACGGTAGAGAATACATAGGTCGGCTACTCTGTTAAGTGCATAATAGTTTATTAAGATGCTTATTGTACTTACATATGTATTTCTTTTAAAAAGGCATTGTGGCTGATATCAATAACTCTTGTATCATCTATTCTTAGGCAATTATCATTTGAAAATTCAATAAAGCTCAATTAATTCCAATTCCTGCAGTTGGTTGCAGACATCAACTCACCTTCTCCAGAAACGAACATAACAACGGAAACAAAATAAATGAACAACTCAACGCTTAGGCGCTGGCAGTGTATGCCTATGTAAAAATTATATATTTTGTGAATGATTATGAGAATAATTAAACTTAATTTACTTGTGAGTTAAGTATATTTAAAAATAAAACTATATTGTTTATAAGATATATAGATTTCTTTATTAAAGAACATTATTAAAATTTTTTCAACAGTTGGCGAAGTCATTCTACCTAATAATTAGCGACCCACGAAATCGCTATAGAGCTTCGACCCCCTGGGTCCCCGTTTTGGTCGCCCCGGCCGGGAAAACTGTAATGCTTGTGGATCTCGAGAAGTGCGCTGTTATTGGCTGCCTGGTATCGGTGGCAAGCGGGCATTGGCTGCACACGGATAAGCGTAAACTTCCCGGTATTTGGGTTCCACTGAAATAATGCAGTCCACTTGAGAAAGTTCTGGTGAGCCCATGCGTTTATAAGCTGTTCACGTATTTGCAAGTTAACGTCTAAGGCTGAGATAAAATATATTTATTGACAATTATTCCACATGAGAGGGATTGCAAACGAGCTCACTTTACCCCGTGAACAGCCTATAAACACCCGGTTGCGGATGTGTGTTATAAGGAGGCTCATTCCTAGCACGGGTTTCATTGATCGTTTGGTCATCTGTGTGCCGCCAACGTCTTCCGGAGATGCTGGAGTGGAGCTATTTAAGCACGACGCATTGCAAAAAAAAAAAAAAAAAAAAAAAAAAAAAAAAAACTCAAAGGAAAGGCAAATTAAAAAATATTGTTTGGTCCGGGAGAGACAAGATGCTACGTTCTTTACGGACTAACAGCCAATATATACAAAATCGTTCTTGCAGTTTGTTTCATTTAGTAAACATTGTACCTTTTTGCAATAATTTTTTTAAGTCGGCTATCTTTAAATATTTTTAAAATTTTAATTAATAATATCAACCTTCTCTCGCACTCTCTACGATCTAGTCAAGCTCTTGTCATAATATTTTCAGTTAGAAGGGGGGGAAATGAATGTTGAAGTTTGACTATATAAAAATGTTTGCCAAATGGTCCAGTCGTGCACTGATCTGATCCAACATCTAGCGTAACTGGTTTTCATCCCGTAACTTTCTAATTATTACGATGTGCTATCGAAACGGAGAGTCGTATTTCGTCCCTCCCACGACACTAGTAACGGGTTCACGTGCTGTACCCCCGACCGACACCTCCGCGGAAAGCGAATAAAGGAAGTCATTTGCATACCGAACCAGTCGCGCATTGCAAATCCCGTTCGCTGCATCCCACAGCGACCGCAGAGTGCGATACAAAACATGGTTGCTCAGCGTGTGCGTCCCCGCCCATGCGATATGTGGTACTGTTAAATGCTGTTCACGATTAAGTGAGCACTTTTGAAATCAACTTTTGAAAAAAGTCACTGCCCCTGCCTGCACATATTTTAACGGGCTCACTGAGTGACATGCGCCCAGTAAGATTGATAATGATGGATGGGAAGTAGTTCCTTATCTTAACGTAGTATAAAAGTGTTTCGTAACCATTTATGATAACTTAAATTAACTCTTTCGCTTTATGTTTTTTACTTCTCAGAAGTGTACAAATGAGCAGATTTGTTAAATATGTATTTTTAAAATAATTCCACAGTTTCACTTGACTGACGCATGAATAAAGTGACGAGGCCAATGGCACTCCGCATTTCCCCTACACACACACACAGGCACCCACACACACACAGAGAGAGACATATACATACACACAAGTATATATACACACACGTGTGTATGTATGTGTATGTGTATATATATATATATATATATATATATATATATATATATATATATATATATATATATATATATATATATATATATATATTCTCGCAGTTTCTCCATACTTTTTAAAAATCAAACCTTTGAAAAATCATCCTGCGTATGACATGCTTGGTTGTTTCCTAGGTATATCATGTATCACAGCCGTTTTATACGCGTATTAAAATACAGGTACTTTATTTTTGGTTAAATTTCATTTTTACTTGTATTTTATTTACAAAGTATACTATTTCATTTATAATTAATATGAATAAAAACAGAAAGAAAATAGGTGTGTTGGTAACGCCTAGTAAGCAATAGTCCTTGTGCAAAATATTATTAAATTACCCGCGCACGAATGCGGTGCGTTGCCCCGTTGGTGTAATTTTCTGCACTCGTTTAAACTTTCTTTGCATGAGGCGGAGGAATATCCTGGAAGTATAACTTTAGCAAGGCTCCAGAGAAGTTGGAAACAACCGTCAATGGACTATACCAGCAAAAAAAATCACGTGTCTTTGAGCGTGTGTTCCGTCGATCCATTTCCAGCCGATGGCCAACCAGTCTACTCTAGCGGCAGTTGAAAGCAATCGGACACGCGACGCGAGTCGAAGCATGGGCGGCAATTTACGGGACGGCCCAAGCAATTTATCGAACTAAAATAAACACGATCCGATGTGGTGAGTCAACAAAGTAACCGACTAGGAGTGGCTATACTGGTCGTTTTAACGGCTCCACTTTTTTTTTTTTTGTTTTGTTTTCAAGGGATACAAAGGGGACGATGCACGTGCCAACTAACAAATTAATCTGTATAAAGCACCCAGTTTTTAAGTTTCTGCATTAACCAGGGAGTTGAACCCAAGCGATATATTGTTCACAAGATGCTTCAGACTAAATACACAACTGAGTTGTGTACGCCTCCATACTGAATTCCCCTTATCCTTTATATCACAAACACACACTAGAATTTAAATATTATCAGATTCTCATGTGTTATAAATATTTTTTTCCTTCGAAGGCAATTAGGGAGAAAGGGGGGAGGGGGCGGTTACCATGCTGTAGTTTCCCAGTCTTCATCTTTTTTTCTCTTAAAGTATATTGTTTTCCAACTTATTACGAAACGGAAATTCAGCTACAATAAAATCCAAAGAACATAGTTAAATAACGAGAGGATATTTACTGAGGCTCTTTATATTCCATCACGCTGATTCAAAACCTGTGAGAACTGGAATGGGAAGTACGGGATTCTACCCTTCCCCCCTCCCCCCATCGTGTATTACGCAACAGGTTTGCCAAAAAGGCTGCAACTACCTCGTTATTAACAACGTCCATCATTTTGAGTTTATAACACGAAACAGGATCAACAACAAGTAACTTTTGCAGAAAAATACGTGCAATTAATACTGATATATATATATATATATATATATATATATATATATATATATATATATATATATATATATATATATATATATATATATATATATAATTTTTAAAGGTATGAGGATAAATTTCTATATAGAGAATCACTGGGAAAATAGGAATTCTGTGTCAATTATCATTTCATGCTACATGTTTACACCCAAATCACGCCTACATACAACTGATTGCCGCATTCTCACAGTAAAACTCATTTCCAATATTTTCTTACAATTTTTTTTAGTTAACTCTATTACCATGTCTCAAAAAATAATTCGGCCTCATGCGTTAATTGCCTTTTCATATATATATATGCAGAACAAGGTGTCATGCTGAATGTATAATTTATCTCCAGTTAGTAAAAAAAAAATATTAGGACACCTTTTAACAAAAATAAAAACGCATATATTTCCATAATAATGTACATGATTTCATATTGTGCATTATGCAGTTAGTTAGGCAAATAACGTGTATTTCATTTGTGTACACGCATTAACAATGATATAGTATATATAGAATAAAATTATAATAAACTGAACAAGCAACCCATTTCCAACAAAATAAGTATTTGGATAGGGATAGGCACATAGAAGAAAACAGAAATAAATATCCACAAAGAACATGAGTATCCACTTCAATACTTTATCTGGTAGCCCTTGGGTCCACATAAAGCTTTAAGGCATTTTGTATCGAATTTACGTACTTCTGGCAAGTGCTGACATCCATTTGTCCTCTTGGACGCACGCAAACAATTCTCTTCTATTGGAGGGTCGGTGTATCCATACTTTTTCCTTCAGATCACCCCACCGTTCTCTATCTGACGTAATCTAGTGAGTGAGGTGGTGTTTCGAGCTAGTCGGGTGTTTGGTAGACGATCTACTGTCGAACATAATATCATGTGTTTTTGGGATCATTATCTTTTTGGAACATCCGACTGTCGCCCAACCCAAGTTTCTTTGCATTTTCCTTTAAATTGGTTTTTGCTATAGTTAAATACTGCTTCCAGTCAAAAATGACGTCGATAACAGAAACGTGATCCACCCCATTAGGATTCACACAACCCCAAACAATAACTGAGTTTTCTCCGTGTTTCATAGTTGGAGCAAAGTTCTGTTTTTAAAAAGCTTCATTCGTCTTTCTTCACAGATGCTGATAATTACTTTTTGCCAAAATTCGAAGGATTTATTTTGGTACTTTTTAGTAAACAGTTCTAGTTTCTTCCCGTTTGCTTCATATATATTTGGCTTTCTTATAGCTCAGGTTGTCTAGTAATATCCTTATAGCAAATTTCTTGACATTTCTCTGATTTTTCATGTATCTTGTTACATTTCCCTAACCAACTTATACAAAAAATTTTAAAATTTTTTCTGTTTTTTCCAAAAATAAGTTACAAATTTTTTATGGGTAACAATAACATAGCATTTATTTATGGATGCTTTCCTATGCAAAACAAATATTTATTAAAAAAAAAAAAAACTACAAAAGCACACATGTATAAAGATGGAAAATGGAAAAGGTGACTCACAGGTTAAATACTAGCATTCTCAGAACAAGAAAAACGTGTCACAATACAAAGACAAGACACAAAACAATGTATAAATTCAATGAGAACCACTAAAAGTGTACATGTTGATGGGGGCTGAGCTATGTTAAGTTAATGGCGAGGGAAATAGTGACAAGAGGTGTGTTGTCGATGGCGGGGAAGGGGAAGTAGGTATATGTGCTACATAAAGTCAGTGCCTCGCTTTGGGGGTCGTAAGATTGATCGGCTACATAGCCAATGAAATCTAGAGGTGGGGGGTTCAGACCTCTGCTGATCGTCGGAACAGGGAATTGCTGTGCTCTGCCATCTTTACGAGAATCTAACTTTTAGGGCCATACACATTCAACTTGGTTTTTCGTATTATGTATGTAATTTTTTACTGGAATGATTTTTTTTACAATTTTTTTTGTATTTTTTCGCGATTTTTTCTTGATTTTCCGAGTTCAAGGTTATTTGAGTCAAGGTTAAGGTCACCAACATCCAACATGGGTGTCGGAGTCATTGATGTGATATTTTCCTAAACTTCTATTAGTTTCTTTCGGTTTATGAGATTATTCTCAGTTTTTTATGATTGGGAGGTGTGTGGGAGGGGAAGGGGTGAGGCGAGGGTGGTGGGATGAGTGTGAGGTTAGGGTTGTATGTTCCTCGATTTTTAGAATTATTTTATACTTTTGCGATTTTTTCTATTAAAATATTATCAGTAAATAACTTTATGTTTGGAGCCGCCAAAGAAAGTTTGGAAACGGATGACATAGGAGATCTCTGGTGGTAGATTCAAAAAAAGAAATACCTAGCACAATACTGGCAAAATATGAGTTTGAATTCGTAATTTAGCGGCCAATGGGCATATACCATTGATTGGTATGGCTGGAGGGATAATTTATGTTACATAAGGCCAATGGCTAACTTGGAGAAAGCAGGGATGGAGGTAGGGGTTTTGGTTAGTGTTGTGGGGTGGGGTACCATATGTTCTTCGATGTTTAAGAAATGTTTTACATTTTTCACGATTTCTAATTTTAAGGTTACAAGGGTCAAGGTCATAAGCCAAGGTCAAAGGTCTGTCATGGTTAAAGGTCAAGGTAATGATCAAGGTTAAAGGTCAAGGGCAAATGTCAAGGTCATGGGCGAAGGTAAGGTGTTACTGGGTCGTTGAAGAGGTGTGATGGTGAGGGGATATGGGTAGTGGTGGGTGTAAGTTTTTTAAATTTTCTTTTTAAAATAATTTTTTATTAAAATATTTGTTATTAAAATACTTTTTACCAAGCTAATTTCTTGGGATTTGGGGGAAGGGGGGATGAACATCCAACATGATATCGAGTCCTGGCTGTGCACCAACAAAGATGGCAGACTGCACCGACCAACATGGCCGCCCTGGCTGTGATGCCTACCAAGATGACGGACTGCACTGACGAACATGGCTGCTGGCCGCACCTACCAAGATGGCGGACCACTTCTACCTCCTGTGCCAAATGCCAGTTATCTCCGCAGACCCATAAGCACACTACTAAAATGTTATGTTTAATTCTCTATAAAGCTTAAAGTGTGACGAAAGGAAACTGCAAAGAAGGTTCTCGAAGAGCACGCCAACTTCATCAAAATAAGGGGAAAATTTCCTACAGGGGACACATTTTACATATGATGTAGACATGTTTCTCCCTTGGGTGGACGTATTGAAATACTTATTTTAGTCGCTATATAAACAATTCGGAAACTTTTAGAGATACCTATCTCTTACTTTGGGGTATGGCTCCGACACATTTCCCCTTATCTGGTCTTCACTGCAGTTAGGATTACGACTCATACCGGAAGGGCCATTTACAAACTAATTAACTTACCTGGGTTAATACTTGGTATATGCTATCCACGGTTACTTTTTTTCTTGTTATGTATCCTTCCACCAAATGTCAATTTAATAATGCCATGCACATTGCCACTGCTATTGGCGGGTTACCTATGGACGTTAGGCAATTTGTTCCTTGATGAAATGTGCTCAATTTGTACTCATCTACCCCACTCTGGTGTTTTGTTATCATTTGTTCGAGTACATCCGGTATAAATTTAATACTCCCAGTCCTCGCGACAAATGCCCTGAATCATCAATTTATTCAAAAAAGTTTTGAAGAAATACCAGTCAAAGGTATAGCCCCGCGTTTCATCTAAAATCAATGAAATCAGGTCATTCCGTAAGTTGGGACTAAACTGCTCTTTTTTAGATTCCTAGTGGATTCAAATTATTTTTGTCTGGTGATGTTAGCCTGCTTGTCTGAAATAACACTAATAACTAAATGGCACTGGTTAACTGGGGTGGGGAAAGATAATACCTGTTTTTAGCGGTATATTATAATAAATACGAAACACATTTTGTATCCTTAAAATAAAACTAGATTCGCTAATAAATAAGCGAGAATATTAACATTATAAATTCGGTTTGGTTAAGTGCAAATAATTTTCCAGACTGACTGGCTTTATGGTTATGATTAGCAATCCTATTGTAACATAACTTCTGTGAGTAATACGATTTTTTTAAATTTAATGTGGAAAAACCACATTAGAACTAACGGAAGAGTTCTGTATTGAATTAGAATGATATAGGGATGGGCCCAGTCGTGTAGCGCGTAAGAGGGTCCCGGGAGCGAGGCTACAGGCTCTCCGCTCCCTTCTTCTATGGTTATCTACTCCGCGTGCCAGAAAGAGCTAGAGATTTGACCGAATTGTATCTTAAAAAATTATCTTCTTATACTTCAATAAATGTTACCCTATTTCTAATCTCAGGACCTAAGCGTATGTTCCTAAAATGTGCCATATTTTAGTTCAAAATCTAATTTTTGAACCAAATTTACAATGAGAAGGAAGTGAGACTAGGACCTCAACCCACGCTATGTATTTATTCACAGTAATAAGTTCTAGACTATACTAGTTTAATATTTGTAATTTCAAAATGTGAAGGAAATATGTGAAATTTACTGGCGCTAATAAATTTAACTGTAAGGGATTAAATAATTAAAATTTTTTTGAACTGGTTTAAATACACGAGGTGTGAATTCTGAAGTTAAGAATAACTTTGAAAATAAATTTTCCCACGCTTAATTTAAAGAGTTATGCTGATGTGCTTGTACAATGCTGAAATTTCATTACAAATCAGTTTCCCAAAAAAATGTGATAGTTCCTTCCAGTTTGTAGTGTATAAGCTCAAGCGACGTTAAATTTTTCAGCACTTTTGACAGTGGGGCTCAACTCTGCTAATTTACGGAAATATGTCTTTGGACTTGGAGGCTGGAAGAAAGGGGGAAAAAAAAAAATATATATATATATATAAAAAATAATAATTTTCTTCACTTCGGGAACTTCGTTGACCTGAGCTACTGGGTAAAACTTTGCATCGTATATACAAACATTGCTATCATTAATTCGCATATCAAGGGAGCCACTGGCGACGTGTTTCAACAGAAGAAAAATGTTTTCATACTCAGAAGAGCTATATGTTTTATAACACGTTATAGTGTCAGTGCCAAAATGCACAAGCCTGTGTATGTTCCAAATATTTTTTTTCAGATATAGCTCATTCCTTTCAATATAGTCAGTAGATAGGTATAAGTATGGATACATTTAATGCTTTCAACACAGAAATCATACAGTTCGTTAGGACTTAAAATATAGTATTTGTAAGTCTGCAAACTAGCTCCTGCTTTTGTTGTATGTACTTCCTACGCCTATCACAAGAATTCTTTCCGAAGGGCAGTGGCAAATATGTTCCATTCGCGACCCAGGTCGAAATCAGACTTGTGGTTACAAATGTTAGCAAAATTCTTCCTGTTTTGTACTAACTTGACGCCCTATCCCTGAAGTGAATTAATGTTTTCACCACGGGATTGAATTCTTTTATATTTTCTACTCTATGCTTTAGTATGATATGCGACAGTATTAGGGTGTAGATAATCAATAATCACACAAGAAAGCAGTGATTTTAATACACTGTTTTCTTTGAAATAGAAAACAAAAGGATGAACTGTACCTTGTAATGTACTCCAATAAAAATCACTGATCTTCATTCCAAAATACAAATACATAGTTCTCATTAAAATCAGCCAATACTAAGCATACAGTATTCTTCTAATTGTCTTTCTCTCTTTCAAAAAAGCTGATTGTATTCTGTATATAATATTTTATCTTTGAGGTCTCATGGCAATGGCGAGTTCATGTTATTATGTTGGTTTGATTGGACTGTGTCCATTGCTGACCATGAGACTAAATAAAAATCTCACACACAAAGAATTCAGCAAGACAAAAAACGGAAAAACTTTTTACAACACCACAGACAGATAATTAGGAAAAGCGGTTTCTTTGTTAGTGAAAAATAAATATTTATATAATTAAAACGACAAAAATATGAACGCACAACTTATTATTTTATTACAAAACAGGACGGACAACAAAAGCAAACCAAAAGAAAATGCAACACAATGACAAAAACGAAAACAACCACACGAGTGAACAAAATAGTGCAAAAAACAATATCAGTGGACACGGCTGAACAATCAAACTCAAAACACACACAAAAATAGGACAAAAATCACAATGAAACACAAGTCAGGAAAAGTAGGCCTATTCCTTGTCAGCTTATAAAACCAAATAAATCAACACTACGAACAACCCAGGAACCCCAGAAATAACCAGAGGAAAGAATAGATAAACCAACAGAGAGGACACAGCGACGAAAAATGATAACACAAAAAATAATAACCAGTGTTCACGACGTTTTGGTGTCTGAAATCTGTCCCCTTCTCCAGGTGAGACACTGGAAGAACAGCTGTAGTAGTTTTGTTCACTCGTGTGGTGTTTTGGTGTCTGAAATCTGTCCCCTTCTCCAGGTGAGACACTGGAAGAACAGCTGTAGTAGTTTTGTTCACTCGTGTGGTGTTTTCGTTTTTGTCATCGTGTTACCTCTTCGTTTGGCTTGCTTTTGTTGCCTGTCCTGTTTTATAATAATAACCAGTGTTCACGACGTTTTGGTGTCTGAAATCTGTCCCCTTCTCCAGGTGAGACACTGGAAGAACAGCTGTAGTAGTTTTGTTCACTCGTGTGGTGTTTTCGTTTTTGTCATCGTGTTACCTCTTCGTTTGGCTTGCTTTTGTTGCCTGTCCTGTTTTATAATAATGAGTTGTTTGTCCGTCTTTCTGTCATTTAAATTATATAAATATTTATCTTTCATTGACAAGGAAATAGCTGTCTGTGGTGTTGAAAGTTTTTTTTTTGTCATACTGAGTTCTGTGTGTGATTTTTATTTAGTCTAATCAAACTATCATAATAACATATATATAATAATGTTTTTTTTAAAGAGCACAAGTTTCTCAGTATCTCAATAAAATACTCTTTCGACTGTACCACATATATTAGGTTTAATCAGTTTGTGCAAACCCACTGCTAGTAATTAGTCTTATCTTCAATTTCCTGAATTTCTTCATTCAACATTTCTGATAAGATTTCTATGTCCTTACAGTCTAATCACACACTCATAAATACTCATGCCACATGTCATAGAATAAAGTATGCCTTTCCGAATCAATCTTATAATGTCACGTGTATTTGACTGGAAGTTGCGTGATAGGCCTTGCTTGATGTGTTCTGCTCGGCCTTGGTTTTTTTATTATACAGTTGACGACACTGGTTCCCAAAATTATTCCGTTAACTTATGTAACATTAAAACTTTTATCAAGTTGTGTATTGTGTAGTACTTGTTTGTATATATGTTTGTTTTACTGTTCTAAATCATTGGTATTGCTGCTGTCAGTATGTTCTCGGTGAAATCCAGCATTGACCTCCTGGGGTAACTTAGGAATTACAATATTCATACCACCTCCTTCTACATCAACTTCACATACTGATATGTGCACACGCAAACTGTATGTGTACCAGTTGAACCAGCTAATACTCACCATTTACAAAGACTTTCCTGCGATAAGAGAGTTCAATATCTCTTTCTTTTTCGAAGAGTGGTAATTTAATTTTGAAACAACCTTTATTTTTTCCTTGAGCTTACTACGACAGTCCAGAGGATCACAACAAACCTTTCTAAAAAGATTGAGTGTTGTGATTAACTAGATACTTTATTTCATGGTATTTACATACAGTTCTTAATTAAATCGTTTTTACCCAATCTCAGGTCAACTCTGGTCATCTAATCTGAGCTGGTTTATTGTAATGAATTCTTTACAAATTTTTCCTTGACTTTCCTCGTGGTAGTCCTCTTGAATAAATAATCCAACACAGCAATTAATTCTTTTGATAACCACAGTGTCACATTAACACTCCAAATACTTGGCAATGTCGGAGAATACATATAGGGCATACTTATCACCAAGTCTACGTACAGAGTGGGGAAGCAGGAAGTCAGGATGCCTGTCCGACCGGACTTGTAAGCAATGCACTGTTATGGTATTTCATCACACCAGCTTATCAACACACACTGTGCCTATTGTTCAGAGTGATTCGTATTCTGCAGTCAACTTAAGAATGCAGAATGCCGAGTAAGCAACTTCTAAACATGAATCATTTGCAGAGGTTCCACGTGACTGAGGAAAAGGGAATGCCTGGAGTGGCTTTCATTCTCTGCTTATTGTAAAAGACAAAAGTAACAAGTGAGCGAAAGGAATAAAACGAACACACAATGAGTGCTCTCGTTCTATTTTACCCACCCTGCACCAATTCCTCTCTCTCAAAGCCTGCTCATAGAGCACCAATAGAAGATGAAAGTTCAACCGATCCATGGATAATGAGCGTCGTGTAAAAAGTAATGAGATATAATAATTGTAAATTGCCCACTGCCTAACAATTTCATTTTAGATTTCCATAACACTCGCTGCACCTTGTTACTGGCTATTAACGGCACCAGTGGCAGTACATTTATTTCATACGCATTTCGAAATTTTGCAAATACCATTACTTCCTGTAAGCTTTATATTTTTAGCGCCTACCACATCAGAGCTATCAACTACTAAATTTGGGACTTCATGGAAAAAAGAAATCAATTTCGAACCGTATGCAAAATGATAATGGTACATTTATAAACGTTTATCTGTATTTACACACTCTATGGGTAGAGGTGTAGCTGTAAAAATTTGAGGTCCTAGACTTACTTCCGTCTTATAATAAATTTGGTTCAAAAATTAGATTTCGAACCAGAACAGGCAAAATTTTACGTACATATGTTTAATTTTGTCTAGGAATACAGCAAATCTCGTTGAAGCAAAACAGTGGTAATATTAAGCCACAAATCGATTTTCGTCTCAAGTTTCTAGCTCTTATACACTAACATATTTTGCTTTTCGTGAATGTTAACATGTTTCTGCAATGTTAAAAAAAAAATGGCTGCTAGATTAAAAGGAATGTAGAAAAAAATTAAAAAATATTTTCTTATTCATTTCCATAGAGGGATACTTGAAAAACAATTCAGAAATTTTGTAAAATGTCATGCGAGCAGTCTTGGATGGTTTCATGTGGAATGACCCATTGGCGAAGCGTCATAAGACGCACAGACGCAGGGTGTTCCCTGAATCTACAGGATGAGTCCTTTAAAAGAGGCTCCGTGGGACATGTGTGTAACGGAGCGAGAGAATTTAGTATTCCTGAGCTCAGATTATAAAATATTAATATGTATAATACCGGAAATATACATAATGATACAATATTAAATAATCAAATAAAATTCAATATTTGGGAGTAAAATAAATATTATAGACCAAAATTACGCTCGAATCAGGGCTGCAAAATATTATTTAAGTAAACACCAAAAGAAAATAATAAAGGGACAGGTCTACAGCAACAACCCGCGCACACTGGAAGAACTCCAGGCCAACATTATCACAGCTATCTATGCCATCCCGCAACATATCCTCGCCCGTGCCTTTATATGTTAAAGGCGCAAGCCGTGTGTTTAACTTCAGCCATCCATGCGTGCAGCGCAGTTTGTCGTCACAGCTCTGTCCTCCGTCTCCTCCGCGATCCCAGGCGCCTTCATCCCGGGCCGGCAGGCGCGGCGCTGCCGCCGTTCATCACTGGGACGCTACCCCCTCAGCGCGGGGGAAGTACAAGCCCCTGTGAGGGCTCTTGTCCTCCCATTTGTTTATCACGTCTATTCAGTATATTGAGGTCTAACTACCCACACAGGCATCAATAATAAAGATATACACAAGTACAAATGAACTGAAGAAACAACTCACACACTATACACCTACACAAACTTTTTTTCACTGTTTACTCACTGGTTTGTTTTTGACTGATGGATCAGTTAAACCGCGTGTAAAAATGGCCGGTAAACAGTGTATATCAAGTGAAATAACTACAAACAACATTACACTGACACCAACACAACACCGACACAAACATCAACACGCGACGGACACCTCACAAAACGACAACTACCGTCGGCCCCTCTGTCTCCGGAGAGGATGGCGGGGTGAGGGTTCAAGGACGGAGGCAAAGGTATTTTAACTTTTAACATTTTAAAATTATAACGTAACTTTTCCTTTTAAACTTTAACAAAACAATTTTAAGCCTCTGTTGAAATTTAACTGGTTTTTAAATGTCATAATGCGACAAATTTTATGTTTCGACTATTTTATAGATTTATTTTAAATTCAAGTAACTGAGACCGGTTATGGCCTACGGTTGGGTACTGGTGCCATTTTAATATGTTCTGTTTATCATGTCTAGAGTCCAGGTTGGGGACGGCTAACCCGTCCCGCCTGGCTGTCGATCATACTGATAAATCCAGCAGTCAGTTTAGTTATGAAGTCTCCTATCTAGCGCCAGGGGATTTGGTGGCGCGTGCGACGTTCGCTTGCTTGTATCTTTGATGATATATTCTGTTCACGGTAAAATGAGCACTTTTGAAAGCCCTGCTTAAAATCTACTTGTATGAACGTTGTGTATTAATCTGCCTTATGTAAATTTAACACTGCCATGGGCAACATCACTTTATTCATACGTCGTTCAAGTGGAACTGTGAAATTATTAGCAAAGTAAATATTTTGCAAATCTGCTCATTTTAAACTATGGCGCATTAAAAAAAAAAAACAGAAAGATAAATAAATAATTTAAGTTACCACAAATAGTTATTTATCATTTTTTATTGGAAGTTAAGTTATGGAATTATCTCCTCCCCCCCCCCCCCCCTCCCGCGGTTGTTAATATTACTGGGCGCATGTCACTCAGTGAGCCCGTTAAAATACATGCCAGGCGGGAGCAGTGATAATTTTCTAAGGTTAATCTCAGAAGTGCGCACTTCATCGTGAACAGCCTTTACGCTGCGGGGAGTGGGGAAGGGAGACAGCCTGCGCAGACCAGGTTATAGTGCCGTCTGTTCAGTTGCGTCGGACGCCATCTTACGGGGAGACAACGACGAGCGCGTCATCGTTCTTTGCGAGTCAAAGCGAGTAGGACAAGACAAAGAGTCGGTGTTGATACTGCGTGTGGTGGCACCTTTGACGCTAGTCTGCTGTCTGTAATGAGTTATATTGACTTCCTGACAACGAACAGAAGGGAAAAGTGCTTCCAATCTTATCACATAAGCAATCGACGTGCCGCCGCACTTTTACAGCCGCAAACACGAACATGTAAAAATGCCTCAAGGCTGTTCACGATAAAGTGAGCACTTTTGAAATCAACCTTAGATAAAAAGTCATTGCCCCTGCCTGCATATATTTTAACGGGCGCCCTGAGTGACTTGCGCCCAGTCAAATTAGTAACGGTAGATGGGAAGTAGTTCCTTATCGTAACGTCGAATAAAAAGTGTTAGGTAACCTTTTGTGATAACGTAAATTATTCCTTTCGCTTTGTTTTTCTTAAATGAATCTAGGTGTAAAAATCAACAGATTTATTAAATAATTACTTTTCTAATAATTTCGCTGTTTCACTTGACCGACGTATGAATAAAGTTATGAGGCTCATGACAATGTTAATCTTATATAAGGCGGAAGAATACGCAACGTGCATACAACTAGATCTTAAAGCAAGGCTTTCAAAAGTGCTCATTTTACTGCGAATAGCCTATACCAGTAAGCATTTTTAGATTAAATTTTCTACCCCCCCCCCCCCACCCCTTTTCGCCTTTTACATCTAGGGCAAGAATCTGGACCTTTGGGCGTTTCCGAATCAAAATCTCGCGCTACGCCTCTGAAAAATACGATTTCTATTGTAAGTGTAAGATAGCAACAACCGCCATAACTTTGCAAGTGTTTACGTCGGTCAGGTGCGAAGAGCTCCAGAACGTGTCTAATTTTCTGAGTACACGACAAATACACAAAAAAATTAACAGCGTGATAGTTAAATAAGTTTTTTAACAAGTTGTAGCGCCTCCCCCCCCCCTCCCCAGAACCATGGCTCTGATGTCAGCGGGCAGCTGGCAGCTCACGAACAGGTACCCTGGTCCAGGCCTTCTGCAGAGAGGTTACCCCGCCAAATATGGCGACTCGCCCCGACGGAGGAGAGAGGACAGAAAAAAAAAAATGGCAATCGGCAACAGCCCAGGACGTAAACTATCGGGCACAGACACGAGGCGTTTGTGTGAGGTACCTCGGGGTGGACAACCACCCAGCTACGTCCTCCACTCCACCTTGTCCAGCTGAAGACGAGGGAAGTGGGAAGACAACGGTAAACTACACGCGCTATCGCTATCCCTCAGTGGCGTGCAGTGAGTTTTTTTTTTACAGTGTATGCAATTTCTACCAACAAACGCTTCTTCCATCTTTTCTTACCCTCCACATGTATTTACCATTTTACAACACCCAACATTAGCTACAAAAAAGGAAACGAAATGAATGTAATAATAATTAAACTGAATATTATTTTGAGAGACATTAAAAATTATAGGAAAACTCCCGTTTTCCCGACCACTTTGATCCACTTTCCAAGGAAATATGTTGAACTGGAGGACGCAAACAGAACGACTGCTTACCCTGCCGAAGGATCGCGGTCGAGCATGTGTCGTATTGTTGCTTGCGAGTTCTACTCATCGCTAGTCGCTCCCGTTCGTAAAAATACATGCTAGATAGCAACACTATGCGAGTACAGTACGGGAGCTACGAAAACTCTGTTTCTCGAATCGGAAACGGGAAACACAGAATTAAATGTGCTTAAAGTTACGGGGAAAACTGTAAAGGATAAAATATTTCCAATATGTATACGGTGAGCATTGTTTACCTTGCGTCTATGGAATAAACGCCACTGCTATCTCTCCTGCACTGAAAAGCGCAGTGGACTGATGACTGGAGGCTCGAACAGAGATGTGGGGCAATATTTACGGAACCGATAGGATGCAAGGCCAACGAAAAAAAAAAAAAAAAAAAAAAGTTCTGGAAAACTTATTGCGTGTTGGGTTTTACGTCGCAAGGTTATGCGAGGAAAAACTGGAACGGAAATAGGACCTGATTACAGTGCACGTCATTATACACGGTGGTGAAGTTCAGTCACGACGTGGAGTGGGTGTGGAACAATCACCTTTCGGCTTTCTCGCTGCCCGTAGAGTACCCTAGTAGCGTAGAAAGCCCCATTCGTCATATCTTACACACAAAATAATAGGCTATTCACAGTAAATTGAGCTTAAGGCCCTTCCAACAGGCATTAACAACTAATAAATGTCATTTATTGCATCTTCAGACGTTAACTTTCGGGAGCGGTGAATAGTATACACAGTGTTTACTAATGGCAATGTTTATATTACATTGTGACAGAAATGTATAAATTGGCAAAAAAAAAAAAAAAAAAAAAAATCGGCGGGGCCTTAAAAAGTGTTCACTTTACCGTGAATCGCATATGCCTTGTGTAGTAACTCCTGCAACTTAACGCACTGACGTAAATAGTTTGGTGGAAAAAAAGGGGGGGGGGGAAGTAAACAAATACTATGGTATAATTTGAAATATAGCCATAAAACACTACAAATGTTTAAAAATAAAACCAAACTAACTTTGAACTTCAGTCACGCACTTGATTCTACAGAGGCAAAACTTTGATGCTAATACATCTTGGATGCCTAGTATTGTCAGGCCCTCTGAGAAAACAATGATGACGCCATGGTTGCTCTCCACGAAGCACAAAAAAAAAAAAAAAAAAAAAAAAAAAACTAATTTACGGATCTACACATAATATATTACACAGAATATATGTTTTTCATGACAGTCAAAAATGTTTTTAAGCAAATTATAACTTATAGTACTAAGACTATAAACTTCAATATATTGGACGTTGTCAATTCTGGCGTCACATAATTCAAATACAGTACACGTAGCTATTCTATCATAATGTTTACGAAAAATTACATTAAAAAGACGTTTCTTTAACAGATTATCCCGTTTCGTATATCGCAACACCAGCTAATATTTTTTTCACTCTTTGCTTCAGACTGTACTTAAATTTGGTTTTGATTATTCACGCCTGTGCATAATTTATACAGTGTGACTGGACGGCACACAGGCAAAGGCTTGGCATACGGGAGCAGAAGCCAGCCGTACTGATGGATTCAATATTTTTACAAGACGCCTGAGGGGCATATCCGATTTCGTGAGAGATGGCGGTCTTAATAAAAATTTGAGAAATGCATCTTTCTTTATACTTCTCAGTGAGCGCAATATTTAACGTCCATTCTAACTCTAATCTAATTAACGCCCTTATTCATGTCTCTGTTTGGTTTTAGTCAATCAACTCATACACATCATTAACACACGTTCAGTCTGTCTGTTGCCATAATTTGTAATGTCTTTCACTCACACATCGAGTCCAATAGTCCAGCCTGCCAATCATACTCTTCACTGCTCTGATGCTCGCAGTCGCAGATTTTACTCCCACTCGTCACTTCCGGAGCCACACGTTGCAGTTGCGTGTAGTGAGTTTTTTTTTGCAGGGTAAGAAATTTCTACTAACGAACACAACTTCCAAGTTTGCTTACCCTCCACGTGTATTTACCATTTTATAATACCTAACATTATAGGCTGTTCGCGATAAAGTGAGCACTTTTTAAGGCCCTCCCAGCAGGCACTAACCGTTATTAAATATATCTTATTGCAGTCCTATGCATTAAATTTTGCTAGTTGTGAAATGTATACACTGTGTTTATTGGTTACATCGCAATGTTTATATTAAAGAGCACCAGGAAGATGGAAATTCGATGAAAAGAAAAAATTTATAAGGGCCTTAAAAAGTGCTCACTTTACCGTGAACAGCCTATAGTTATAAAAACGGAAACGAAATGAATGTAATAATAACTAAAGTGAATATTATTTCGAGAGGTATTACAAATTATAGGAAAATTCCTGCTTTCCCGAACAATTGCATCCACTTTCCAAGGAAAAATGTCGGATTGGAGGACGCAAACAGAACGACTGCTTACCCTGCCGAAGGAACGCGGTCGAGCATGTGGCGTGTTGTTGCTTGCGAGTTCTATTCAACGCTAGTCGCTCCCGTTTATGGAAATAAATACTAGATAGCAGCACTATGCGAGTACAGTACGGGAGCTACGAAAACCCTGTTTCTCGAGTCGGAAACGGGAGACTCAGAATTAAATGTGTTTAAATTTAAAGATAAGGCGAAAACTATAAAGGGTCAAACATTTCCAAAATATATAGGGTAAGCATTGCTTACCTTGCGTGTATGAAATAAACGCTACTGACTCGTTGCTCTTCTCTCTCGTCGTCTTTCGCCCGATGCCGCACAATCGCCCAAACTCCCGACTCTCACGAACTCTCCGCTCCACTCAACTCCCGGCTCGGAGACCCGTCGCCCTTCAGTCGCCCTGACCTTCTGGAAGGTTCAACGCATCCCGAGTCGCGCTGAGAGAAACGAGGCCAGGAAATAGGACAATTCTTCAGATAAACGGAGAAGTTCAATACATCCAAGGTCAGGAGCGCGCCGCAAAAGTGTTATCACGGTGCCATGCAGGTGTATGCGCGGCGGGATGCTTTGAGTATAACACGCATACGCGCTTCTTGGGGTACTCGGGGTAAGTCGTTTTAATGAATTTGTCTCGTGGTTATCTCATATATTAAAGTAATTTTTTAATTACTCGTACTTATTTCAGTTGGCTAATTGAACATAGATCATAGTGTCCCAGAACAGCCCCACGTGTTCTCGCTCTATCCACACCTCACTCGCCAACTGTCCCAGAACGGCCCTGCATGTTCTCGCTCCATCCACACCTCACTTGCTTACTGTCCCAGAATGGCCCCGCGTGTATGCGTTCCACTCACAAACAAAAATAAAAATGTCTCTTATACCACCCTTACACCAACATAAAATCCCATGTAAACAATTACAACCCACTCCTCTGTTCAGTAGACTCCAGGACCTCAGAGAGCACACACAAAACCTGTTTCGCCAATATCACCTTATGGCAATTAACCCTTTCAACAACAATGAAAACCAAATAAATGTCATATAAAACAATAATTTGTTAAATTAACGAATTACATCAATTAATTTGATTAATTAGTCAGCAATTAATAGATTAGCCGATCAACAAGTGATCGACTACTCGATATATGAATTAATCGAACAATCTATTATCCGCTCCATTCACATGTCATTCTACAAGTGTCCCAGGATGGCCTCGCTCCCTCTACTAGCTGGTTAGGTAGCAGAAAGAACTCACAGATGGCGCGCACGACATGGTAAAGTGTCTGAGCCGCGCACGTTACAGACAGATAACAGCAGGTTCACCGCCTCTAGATCCTGCTTTTTAAAATTTGACTTTTCTCCTATTACTGTCTCAAAACGACACGAATTTGAAATATATTTCGTCAAATGATTTGAAAAAATAATCCAATATTATCGTGCAAAATTTCTGTAGGCTTTTGGAATCAATATCAAGCACATATGGAAAGCATGGATGGAAAGTGGGAATATGACATGAGCAGAGCTAAGGTTTGAAGTCGCGTTTCATCTGGCTCTGAATCGTCTAATTGTACATTTAATTTGAACACCTATACATTACCACTTTATCACGAAGATTAGTTTGTAACACAACCGCTGTTTTCTGACCGCGTAAAATAAACTATATCAATTAATCTAGGAACTCTTTGTTATCGCGTATTTTACACTTGTCTGATGTGCGTCGCCAGTGAACTCAGAATAGCCAACTTAATATTAACTTTTGTTCGTTCGTGCATCAGCTGATACACGATTTTGTAAACGTCACTTTGTTTCGTATTCGTCAAGTTGCCACTCACTGACTGTCACAATCTTGTCATCCTCTATGAGATAGACAGCAACGACACCCATGATGACATCCACGCTCCACGTCAGGACTCGCTGGTTCAAATAGCATCATGGGATAGCATGGTTAAAAAAATTCTTTTTAAATGCCACTAACCAAACAGAACTTAACCGGAGGGAATGGCCCCATAGCGCCACTTTCCTCACTAGGGTGGTGCGCACCCTGGCTGAAGCCATCTTCACTTGAAGAGTCACAAATACAGCTCCTCTATCTACTAGTATTTCATCTCTACTAATAAAGCTTGAGTTCCAACCTCTGTCTTCCGTAGCATTTCTGTTTAATGCATGAATGACTTTGAATTCTTTCCTGACGACAGGGTTTTTACGTTGTCTTTGACGGTTATTCCCAGTCTCTTCTTAGTTATAGTCTTAAATATAGGTACACTCAGGGAGGTAGTCATGGCCTAAATCGCTGGCCATGGCTACCCAATCCCTTTTTGCCGCGACGCATGTCTCCTTGCATGATTACCTTTCCTTGTAGGCGCAAGGGGTTAGCCCTGAGACGCAATAGGATCCCGCCCTACCCACATGGCTTTCACTTAACACTTAGTAATAGGGTAGTTAAAAAATAAAACAGCCTACCTCAGAAAATACTTGTTCTTCTGATGAGGTTCTGCTGTTTTGGGTATGTTAAGTTAAAGATGTCCAGCGTTGTATATAAAAGTCCCCCCCCCCCCCTTCTTTAAATTCGTTAGAAAAAATTCTTTCTTGTTCTAAACAGTTACGTTGTACATATGATTGTCGTAGGCATTAAACTTTTTCACCGCCATTCTCGTTAATAATATCTTTACGTTTAACTCCCGCATTTCCCTTGAGTTTCACATCCCATCCCCACCATGGGGTTTCTTAGGATGCACGTAAATTTAAAAAGAATTTAAAAAATTAGTTTTGTTCGGAAGAATGATCGAACTATACAATTACAGCAAAAAAAAAAAAAAAAACACCTTTCTAGTGGCGTTAACTAAGTCTAAATATATTGACACAAAAATTTGGCGAATTAAAAAAAAAATGACACTACACATTAGTTTCGCGATTGCATTTAAAGGTAATACTTACGCCACGTAGTTTCTAATGTCAGGGGGATCGCCTTCTAGGCGCTTGAAATGTGTTGCAGCGTGTTGAGAAATCCGATCTTTTGACGAAAATATTCCACATGCGCCCAATGTGCTAATTTAAGAAAAGAAAACAAACTTCAGGCAATGACGGAATGTCACTTTCAAGAAACTGCGCATGCTAGGACCACTATTACCAAGCCCTAACTAAAAACAGCTTTTCCAGAATGCCGCATGTAAAAATGTGCTTACTGGATCTACGGGAAACTCTGATCAAATCCTGCATTGAACTTTGCATCAGACTTCCCATCAGTAAAACAATATGATCACCACTTAAAGTCCAATAGAAAAAACGGTTCGACAAAAAGCTTGCGCGCTAGTTTAGTGCTTCACGTATAGTGGCGATGCGGCACTTGATGTGCGTGCCAGTGTCGCCCGTAGCGTTCGCTCGCTCCTGTCATGTCGCGTCAGGTAGGCGGCCCCCTTAACTGGTTAATCGATAAGACTAAAGGAAAAAAACCCGTAAATAAACAATAAGTTACTGCACTTACTATTGCGGCTCCCTATTTGACGTGACACCACGTACTTCGAATATCATTTACGTTTTCTATCCTACGTTACTAGTAAAAAACATGGTACTTGAAAGCAGGTTTACCATCATTTACTGTCAAGCAACTATAGGCTGTTCACGGTAAATTGAGCACTTCTGAGGCCATAGTTACTTTCTACTTTCAGCTATATTTAATCCTTTATCCACTTTTTAAAATAAATATTGCCGTGTAAGTAATAAACACCGCACTCAGAAGTTCACATCTAAAGATAAAAGAAAACACGTTTATCGGCTATTAATCCAAATGATAAGGCTTTAAAAAGTGCTCACTTTGCCGTGAACAACCTGTAAATATCGATGTTTAAAAACTGTGTAATGCTCTACACAATTGTGTTCTTAATCGTGAACAATATTTTTGTAGTTTTTCTCCGTCATATGACAATGCCAAAAATCACCAGGACCTTGGGCTGAGTGAGGAGCCTGAGGCAAATTGCCCCCCCCCCCACCCCTCCCCAAAAATTCCTCACCCGTAGCATTAAGTTGTCCATTCTTTCCAAGCAATCAGTTGAAGGTGTATATATATATAATATATATATATATATATATATATATATATATATATATATATAATATCTTATACGAGGTTCACGAGCACATTATTTTATGTTAATATGGCATGAAGGTTACGAAAGAATTCGTCGGAAACTATTTTCTTCAGCACAGACCCCTTTTCCTATGCACCATCCTTGAAAGAACTCCTACGCTATGTGTGCATTATTCGAAGTAGATCACAGCTACATATAATTTGCCATTTGCATGTTGTAATGGAGCTGTCATTAGGGGGTGAGCTATAGAGATATATCTGTTCTGGCTAGACATTTCATTGCCATGACCACGAAACCGAGTCGGGGGCAATTTTCATAACATCCCTGACCTCAATCAGATATATTCGCGCGGGCAGATTAGAAACGCTGCATCTGGACCTCGCAAAGAGAGAAGAAAGTAGAGAGCTGCCGTAAGAGTTGCAATGAAGTTACGCAACGATTACAAGTAGGCTACACGGTGCTTGTAAACATCTTCCACGGAGCTACAAACAAGAGACGGTAGCAAATCGCTGTACCCAAAAAAAAATCAGAGGTCAGCTCGTACCGGTAATTAAAAATATAAATAATGAGGGAGACACTAATTTATCCAAACAAATGTGCGAAACAATCGTTCGATTAAAATCTCCAAATGATACGGTCTAAATTTTTTACCAGGCAAAAGTATGTTATTTCAGAAAATTAAAAATACAAAGATATTCAGAGAGCTGACCACGATGAACAGTACTATATGCTGTTTACTTTAAAGTGAGCACTTTAGAGGCCCTAGTTACTTTCTCCTTTCAGCCATATTTAAAAAAAAAAAAACATTTAAAAATAAATATTGCCGTGTAAATACATAACACAAAATGGCGTGTATATTCCACGGCATTCGTAAGTTAACATCTAACACTAAAATGCAATATATTTATTGGCAAGTATTCCAAATGAGACGGATTTCTAAAGTGTTCACATTACCTTGAATAGCATATAGACACAAACACGTCTTAAAACATTTCCTGTTTACATTCGTAGACTTTAACGTAATAAATAATATTATAGCCTATTCACGGTAAAGTTAACACTTTTGAAAGCTCTATCATTTAGAATAATTGCTAATAAATATATTTTATTTTAGCCTTAAACGTTAAATTCCGAGTGTGGTGGAATATATACACTGTGTTTATAACTTACATTCAGTATTTATTCAAAAAACTGGTTAAATGATAAAAAATGGCTGAAAGAAAAAAATTATAAGGGCGATTAAAGTGCTCACTCTACTGTGAACAGCCTATACAACGTCTACTTCAAAGGAACTTGGCAATATTAATTCAAATTAATTGAACTATCGACAAAGTTAATTATATTATAACTAGCATACATAAAACAAACAATAACAGGGTCTTCAAAGTATCAAAACATTAGGGACATAAGTCCACATTTAAAACCACTAACTGCATAAAATTAAATACTTTCCTTTTAGACAGTCAGCAAACGATGGTACGAAATTTACTTAATTATTTGTCACATACATTTCGAAAACCAATTTTTCATTGCAACCCCAGGTAAAAAAAAAAAAAAAAACTTGTATCTGACAGCAATACAAGCCGTCATGCTTTTACAAGCTATCAGTTCTGTAACACGAGTGCGAGCAAAAAAGTTTAGCAGAGAACTTGTAAAAACTTATTGTTGTTAACACTGACATTATATATTTTTAAATACTGATTCATTTATGTAAATGTAATTCTTGACATATAAAATTACAGCTAAAGAAAAGGAATATAAAATATCTATGATAATAAGTGAAATAAAAAAGCGTTAACTGTAAAATCGTTAGCGAAGAGACTTTGTAAGTACTATTTTAAGGTAATTCTGGAATAAAGGAAATGTAATTTAGTAAGACCATATTAAAATAATTAGCACCAAGGCTATTTCACACAATGAAAATGTTATTGAATTAATCTTAATGATTACAGCAAGTGTTTACATGTTGACGTGTACTAGGCCGTTCTCCACGTCGCCAGCAACGCCGCTAGAAGTTCATCCCACCGCCACGAGAGAGCAGTGCTGTACAGCAAGTGTTCTGCCAGTGCCGATGTGTGTGCATTGATGCAGTGCGATAGTCAGTTATTTGTTTTGTTTTATTTCAAATTACCGTTTTAAATATCTGTATTTTATTTTAGTGGGTGTTGTTTTTATTGTGTTACCACGCGTGTAGAAGTGTTTAAGCTTCTTAAATTTTCATAGCCTTTGAAATTTTTTTACAACCAAAAATACTTATCAATTTAGTGCTACCTATCGATTCATTTTAAAACTATGTTTATTTTATATTACTATTGATAAATTAACGTCATATTCACAAATTTAGTTATGAATATGTACATTGCACTATTCTATATATTTACATCAATGAAAGTCGAATTTCCAAGAAATTAGAAGTGTAAAATATGTGAACCACATAACTACTAGGAAATATCGGATAATTCTGCTCTTTCGGCGAGCAAAAAATATCGGCGTGAGCCATGGTTAAGAGAATACCCACGGCCCACGTAACCATGTAACGTGAAAAAGCCTTCAATAACTGGAATCTTATATACATTCATGCCAAGGGTTCGACCGTCAGTTTTTAACATCAGGTAACGCATTAAGAACGTAAATGTGTACACATGTTTAGCAGCCACGACTATCGGCGGGCCTCAGTGCCGAGTCCGCTTAAATTTAACTTGTACAGTGTCGTGTTGTACACTTTATAAATAAAAGTGTATGTGATTTGAATTCCGACTTTTAACACAGTTAAACTTTGGGCACGGCACTGGGAATGCCGTAATGAGAATCAGTTGTCAGGAAGTGTCTTGTCTTATGGGTCCTGACTTCTAAGCAGAGTCAAATTGGTGCACTTAACAAGGGCGTGAAGGAGCATACATATTTCCACTTGCACAGCTGCAGAAGCAGTAGCACTAGCATCAGTGTTAGTAAGTGCACATTACAGCATCAACAACATCGACAGAGGCACCAGGGATCCCCTTGGGCTGTCGACCCACGACCCACATCACATCTACTCACAGGTAGCTGACGCCGGGCCACACACCACAACTCGCCTCTACTGTGGGTAAGAGGTAGGGCGAAGGATCATCGCCCCTGGACAGCCCTCGCCACATCAAATTGGTGCCCCACATTGGACGCCACTTTACGCAGTGCGGTCTCCAGAGATGATGAGCTGTGTTCGTATCCCACCTGATATGACAGGAGGAGGGCAGGAACTGATGGAGGAAGGCAGGAACTGATCGTTCGGTAGAACGATGATGTTGGACGTCATAGACAGATGGCCTAAAGGGATCTCTGGATCTGCTGTCAATTAAATTTGACATATGGTTTGAATGGCCATTAATTAACTATGTTAATTACAATGAGTCTTTGATAAAGGACGAAGATGTAGGGCACTTCGCGCGATGATATAAGCACTGAGTTTACTCTGATTTAGTGTGGCAGGCACCATAATACAATACTCTTTACATTGGAAGGCACAATGAATTGATTACTGCATTATGGTGCAGTGCTCAATGATACTTGCGAGAGTATAAGCAAATAAAAGTATATAATTCGAGTTTGACATTTTATTCACTTGATGAATGAATATGACATGCTTCCCATTCCAAAGTTTATGCGAGCCCAGCTCTCGTGGCTTGCCAGTGGCCGATGCTGTAAAATAAGGCATGGGCATTAATTAAATATTAAAGAAGTCTGCGCAGAAGCATGCGCGATACCCTGCGATGTTACATCAGGGTGCAGAACAGATCAACACTCTGCACGATAATATAGAAAAGGTTCTGGTGATTTAAAGTCTATTGAAGTTGAATGGTTAGAGCCTAAATGAATGTGCCGGGGGGCGGTAAACGTTGAACTTATCTTGCGTCATGCCGATAGGCCGAGTGCTCAAGTCGACTTGAATGCAAATGGCAGTAGCTTCAGCAAAGACATCGAAGTCGCCGCCAAAACGAAAATGTGAAAAAAACTGTAGCTATTATTTACATGATTACATGATTGAACTCGGCCAATAATTATGGTTACATACTAAACACTGGTTGATGACATACCAGTGTGAGTCGGAACCTCTGTTGTGGCTGAGAATGTAATGTCAAGGGCATGTCATCGCACTTCAAGGATGATATTAGATTATATGATGCCCCAGGCAGCTGATTATGCATGGACGATTACGTATGTGCTCTTATAATTAACACTCGAATAATGTACTGGCGAAATACATCGAATAACAGTACTACTTCTCTGTATTCCACTTTATGTAATGTCATGTGTATTTTACTGCAGCGAGCTTGCACAACCCTGGTATCCTTGGAATTCGTGCAACCCTCTATTGGGGGGGGGGGGGGGGAAATGGGTGGGCTCCCTAGTAAGTTTCGTAAATACAAAATGCAAAATCTATGGTTTTGCATTTTACTGCCTAGTGTAGCTAGTGAGCTGCTCAAAACTTTACTCTCACCTCAGGAATATTATTCTACACCTTTCGAACCCTCTTGGGACCACACAGCACTTCTGGCTTGGCCACTAGGCCCACCGATGTCGCGCACACTGGAAGGGCATAAGGTGTAGCGGCACAGCTTACCCTCGTGTTCCCTCCAATGACTGTTGCGTCTAATGGTTGTGACTTTCTGGGAAACACCACTCGAGACCATCTACTAATTTATTACAAGAGGTACCACTTGTAACAAATTAAATATAGGGTGGCTCGGGGCCCACACATTGTGGGCTGGCAAGAAAAGTGTAAACACACCGTTTTTGTCAGTCTGCACTTGCACAATCAAGACATTGACGTGAACGCATCATTCACTATCGCTTCTCAGGTCATGTGAACTACATAGCCAGTCTGGCGCATTAGTGTGCATCGGGGGCGAATCGAACAGCCCCGGAGTACGACGGTACGGGCCACCGAGGATGACACCTATGCTTTTCCTCTGTGACCCAAATCGCGTATCTCACAATGGCAGTTTTTTTATATCCACAAAGAGGTAACTCTTGGTGGAAGTGAAAAAACGGATTGACGATGCATCACAAAGAAGCCAAGGTCATTGGGCGTAGCAGCAATTGGATGGAGTGAGTGTGCTGCCGGCAGCAGAAGTGCAATCCCGACCTGTGCATCACATCAATGCGCCTCATGTCCAAATTACAAAGTGTTTGCAATGTGTGTCATAATACAAGTGTTAGGGCTTCGAATACCCTTGTAACTAACGTAGTTTCTGTACGCACAGAAGTGAGATTGTTATAGTTTCCTTTGTAAGTGTGCGAACTGAAGTCGCACATAGCACCTTTTTGCACACATAAGCATGTCATAGTGCACCTCATACAGGGAATCGTGCATGTTCACAGAACGTTACGTAATGCATCTACTCACCTATGAGTCCACAGTGCAACACTTCCGAGAGCTAAACTTTCAGAGTGGTGTAATTAAATGATAAGAAGTAAAGAGTTTTAATGTTCCATTACATTTCATTTCAAATGTAACTGCCACCTCACACAATAATTCTTTTAATATAATCTGCAAGGGCGGCGGCATTCCAGTTGCGTCACATTTCTGTACGTCTGTGTAATGTTAGAGTACCTAACATGAATGTCGCCAATATGTAAGTGTATGCAAAACATTATTATGCTCAAAGTTTATTTTATAAGTTAGCAAGTTAGAGTGTTTTATGTTTTAATTAAGTGATACTCAGGGCATGTTTTCTGACCTCGCTCCAGCCATCTTGAGAGGTGGCCGGCGTCATGCTCTTATTTTTTCTGAACTACACATCAAAAGTAAGTAGCACACATAGGAGACACATGCTTTGTGCGCCCCCTCGGCACCACATTTTACGCAATAATCATTATAATGTCAATAACGTAAATTAACAAACTGGAACCCTTTTAATCCTTTCTAGTGGAGAGGGGTCGACCATGTGAGATATGAGGAATATAGTGCAACTTAAAATCATGGCCTTTGTGTCCTATTCGCAGCATAGGTTAGTGGTGGACCTGGGCGAGGGGCTCGCTTAATATTAGTTCTTTATGAAGTAAATGCTTGTACAAACGAGGCACTGAATAAACATGTGTGATAGAATCCACAATCTTTAATTGACTTTCAATTTCGGACTTTTTAAGAGTGCTTGCCACTATGGGTCCTGCAACCTATGCAGAGTAAACTCAGTGTTTTTCCTAATAGTAGAGTGTTTGCTATTACAGGACCTGCACCCTATGCAAAGTCGCATCTGTGTTTTTCAATAAGTGTGTGTCAGGGGTCAGACACCTGGCAACTTGCATGGTAACACATGATACTATTTTCGCATAAGTGTTGGTGAGAATGGTGGGTTGCCTAAATGTAACTCCAGCACGACAGAGACTCCAGAATCGTCCTGTTGGCCGTTGGCCCACGACCCCAGCACAGAAACAGCTCGACTGAGCTTGGTGCCAGGGCTTCTCAACTCGCCCCTGCCTTGGGTAAGAGGCAGGGCGAAGTCACTTTTCATCACCTCCCTAAAGTGTATCGCATCAAACTATTGTCGATCGGTCTGGTGCACCTGATGTGGTAATGCAGCCACTTGCTCCACAAGGCACATGGATATACAAGTAGTACCAAAGTCATAGATATTTCTTAAATGGCTTAACTGGCAAGCGACGCGTGACACAGTTTCATGCGGACACTAAGGACACCCTGCGAAATAGCCCAGTATGTGTTTAAAGTTATTATAAAATTTAGTTCTGTTTTCGGTGTTTTCCCATCTCACATGTCTTCACACTCACTTCACTCCATCACCTTGTTATTGCATGTAATTTTCATTATGGCAAGTTGCACACACTGTAAGTGTTAAAAGGGTATTGAGGTTCCGATGTGGTCCGCCTGTCCGCCAATGCAGGCCCTACACACCAAGCCGAGAAATCAGGCATCCGGTAGCATCTTGAGAGGTTGGACGTGTGTCACAGTGCTTTGTGGTTTTCACGCCCAGGCTGCAATCGCTTTTGTTTCACCAGCTGTATTCATTACAATAGTATAATTTAATCCAGAGAAATTTTCGTCCTTCCTGCCCGGGACACCACCACTCAACTTCCTCAGTGCTTGCCTCGCATGGGAAGCTTAAGTTTTACACTGTCAATCCATTGTCTGGCTTTGCACCTTTTTATTCAGTTGCACTGTCGCCGACAAGTACGAGTCCGGTACCAATGTAAGCTGTTTCCACATAGGAACATGTAATTCAAACCCAGTAAATCTACATTGAATAATATCATGTGATTTTTATTTTGGTCACATTTGGACATTTCAGGCCGCAAGCCCTCACCTTTCCAACAAATGTATTCATTTCTTACAAGTGTCTTATTTCAACGTCTTCAAGTGTTTAAATTTGTTGCAACGTAAGTAAATCAGTTATGGGCATGTAGTCAGCTCCAATAACCCACTGTGTAACATGCAAATAATTTATAAAATTTATCTGAGGAGCATCTGATCAGCACATCGGAAGGATTGCCGCCTTGGTCGTCAGCACATGATTGATGTGTGCTACATTCCTGACCCTAGACTGTTCCCCACATCGTGAAGCAATCTGCCGAAGTCCACCACAGCACTATACGAGAACAACAGTGCTCTGAAGCCAGTGTTCCGTGTGGATGTTTGAGTGTGCACCAGTGTAAGGCATTATGTATATTGTGTAATTGTTTTTTCCATTTTGTTGTCATGAACCTGTCATCTTTATTATTATTTCAGAGTGTAGTTATGTTTTATTTACATATTTTATAATGCAGTGGTTAGAGTTCCACTTTTCGATCATGCATGAAAGTGATGCGTAGCACACCAGGTGCACTAGTGCGACATGTTCGGGTTTATTGGTTTTTATTAAATATGTGTATCGCCCGTGCGATCAAGTGGAATATTGTGTATTAATTTTAAGAGGGTTTTTGAAGTTATAATTATGTTATGTTTTGTTCCCATCATAATTAGTGCATGTGCATGGCATATCCCCCAAATTGGAGGTTATGGTGCCAATTAAGTTGGTAAGTGTTATGATTAATATGTGTATTTTGAAGGCTCTCAGGATTCCGGACCAGGAGGGAACATGATATTATGTGGACTGGGGGCAAATGTTCGGTGTTTTAACCAGGTGAGCGCCAGTTTGCTCAATGAACATGAGGTTGTGCTGATCTCAGTTCGTATGGCCGATCACCCCCATTGGCTTTTCCTCTGGTCCAGCCATCTCCTATATTACAACAGGTGGTGATGCTGGTGAATTTATACAACAGAATCATTTATACCTCAACTAGTGGGAGCTGTTAGCCTCCCCCATATGATTAACTCAGTCCCAGCAGGTGTTTTGGGCCCCCCTCATACCCGAAGAGTACATTATGAAAAATTGGTATGTTGTATGCCTTATTTAAGTGGCCAAGAAGCGGCCAGAAATAAAGAAACGCGTGGCCTCTGTGAACACAGCCAATTATTTATTAAATCCCCAACACTGGGCACTTACATGAAAATGTTCGCCAGTTTAGTTTGTTGATCTCCGAAACAAACAGGCACAAAGGCTATATAATGGATTAGTTGTACATTATGTTCACATTGGGTACAAACACCAGGGTGATGGGGCGGCATGCTCTCCGGGCTAAAAATAAAATACAAAATTACTGGTGATTAAATGAATTACAATTGCACGTTACATAATCGGTCTGGATGGCGAAGGCCTGGAGAGGTCCGATATGACCTCCTTCCCATGGAGTGCCCTCGATTCTACTGATTATGTTTTGGCACCAAGCTCCCTTATTGGCTGCGCTCTGGCACATTATCATGAAAAAAGTGTAATAAATGGAAATGTAATATAACAAATGAAAATGTGGCTGAATGCAAAATGTTGGGGATGGCACACAAGAATTACAATTTTAATTAGCAAATAAAAATATGTATACAGAAATCAAAACATGACTTAAGCACTCATTTGACGCCAGCTGATTTCCCAAAGCCTGTTTGCCTGCCATCCTCGGCGACCACTGCAAGGAGCAGCACTCTACTGGGTGCTTGTGAGCACCAGTTCAGCAGTGCATCTCATCAGTCAATGGAATTTGCTTCTTTCCGAGTGCAGTGAATAATGGTCACTTAAGCGCTTGTGATGTGAGTGCAAGAGCAGAGCAGTGCAAGATGCAGCGCAACCACGTGCGCCCACACACACTTGTTTTGCAAGTAGATTCAGTGAAGTCAGGATAATGTCAATTACTTGTTAACTAAGAAACGCTCACGGATGCCAAGTCATACTACATGCAAAAGAACAGCCCTAATGAATTTTAAGTGCCCCCGCAGGCTTCGGTGTACCATTTCTTGTTTTTCCTTACTTTTCATTTCTCACATCTTCCATCCCCATTTCATCTCATCCAGTGTTTTATGTAAATTAAATGGTTTCTGTGTTTAATGTAATTATTAATGCAAGAGTTATGAGTAATTAAGCGAGTGTATGTTTTTTTTTAGAATTTTTGTGTGTAGGAAAATAGTCTGTGTGGTCTGCTGACCCGCAAACCTGGCCATCATGCCGCAGCGGAAAGTTTAGTCATTCTACTGTGTCTCGAGGAGTCGGATATGCGGACCAACGGGGTCACGTTTTACACGCTTGGGTGGCACATCAACATTTTGAACTAAGCACTTTAACTGCAATAGACGTTATATTACCTCCATTCCAATGGAATAACATTGCCTGGGAAGGTTTAACTTTTCACATTAATTTTTTGTTGCTATGTGCCTTTTATCAGTGTAACTGTACCGACGGGTAAAGTCCAGAAAGTGTTTGGTGAGTTTTTCCTTGAGGAACATGTAAATAAAACCCAGTGAATTAATGTACAAAGTCTGCATCTTCATTCGGGTTGCCTACGGGCCATAGGTGTGCGGCCCCCCAACTTTCGTGCCTTTTTATTGAGTGTACTATGCAAGTGTTTCCAATGTATATCAGAGAGTTTTTGTCTTTGTGTAACTAAATGTGGTTGTGTGAGTCGCCCTGAAACCTCATGCATAGAAAGCATGGTACAAGTATGTATTTTTATTAATCACAATGGACGGAGCACCAACATAAGGAGATCGCCATGGCTGTCGGCACATGACCCTGGAATGAAGAGTCTGATCTACATCACCGATCTGGTATTGCATCCCGCAATGTCTGGTGCCCACAATCAGCACTGAATGTTTGCTCAGAAACCACGAGATAATTCCTACCCAAATTTCCCAAATATTAAAGTATTCAATTTTGCTCCACCATCCTACCGTCGAATGTTGCCCAATTTAGGGGCCATTTCCTTCCACCAAAAATTCCTAGTTTCAACTCGACTAAATTATTTTACAAAATTTCAGAATTCACTGTTTGCAATTTCCCGCTTATCCTGACCTACGCCAACACCAAAAAGGTGTGAATAAGATAGACAGTGTACAACTGGATCCGAGGGACGCATCATAACATCCCAGGACACCGGGAAGGCAACACATATGGTCAGTGTGAAAAAGCCACAGAATCTGAAGGGATGCCACCATCATGGCAACTACGAGGGAAGAAGCAAGAATGGTAGCAGACAGTGACCATCTTTAAGTGACATCGTGACATCAGCCATACCATGCCCAGTAGGCACTAAGCAGGACAGAGGGCTGCAAAACCTCCCTCTCCACCCGGATTTAATGTGCTCGAGCAGGTAAAGGACAAAAAGAATTGTGGGAAGCGGGAAAAGAAAAGCCTCCTCCCCTGTTCGGGATACCAACATCGCACGCCGGCGATCTGCTATGACCCAGGCTGTCAGTTGACCCCTGCCTCTAGCCGCTCCAGAGCAGGTCTGCTGTGCTGTGGTGACATCTGACGACGCAGCGCTGCACTCCCATGATTCTGCTCCGTGTCGGCCCCAGCGACCACGTGGAACTGTTTACAAACTCCATTGCAGGCCGAACCATGTGCAGTACACCAGCATTGCTGAGTCCATAGCGCCTATGCAAACTGCCACAAGACTGGATTGCTAGATGCGAGAGAGGCACAGGACATTGCCAGTGCGCATGTAAGACCAGCCCGAAAAACATCTGTGTCACGATCAACCACTATACTGTACAACCCCTGAACTTAGTCAGGATCTACAAATTTCTTTGAACATTTTTTCGGATGCTAATAACACAAACTGGGTTGATGACCTAATTTGCCCAGTTTATGACGAACCTTTTTTCAAAATGTAAACATTGCAGTAATTTGTATCACGTCGCATGTATGAACATTAGGGCACAGAAAACAGTACAGGGTAACTGTTTACATGTAAAAATTGCAGTGCATCTCCAATTAAACAGACAATGCTACATACAATTGGGACAACTTGTTTTTTGAACTCCAGCAGATAAACACATGTGACCGACTGAAATGCCGACTTATGAACAGCGAAATTCAACACTACATTTTGTGCAATACCATTGTGCATCATAATTGTCAAACGGAAACAGAGCAAGCAACGGCACGGCCATAAGGGAGGCAACATGTGCAATATCACACATTCAGAATATATGCGTGGTATCCACCAGAGCCCCAGCACCAGTAGTGCAACAGACACCACCGATGTCAGCTCCATGCACAACGCTACCATAGATGGCTGACACATCCTATATGCAACCAATGCACCAATATTATTCCATAACACACTACAATACGCAGTTTCCACCAGTTCTAAGAGTTCTACCAAAATGTTACCAGCACCAACAGCCATTCGAACCACACCAGTAAATGTAAACAATGTAGCAGGGACGACACCCAGCCACTGTCATACGCCAGACATGCACTGCCGGCCAACGCCAACGTATTGACAGGCTTTGCCCATGTTTTCTGGGCAGCTGATGGAAGATCCTTCTTCATTTGTCAATAACTGCAGCACCTGCCTGCGATGCTACAGAGTTTCGGAGGATGAGCGGCCAGGCTGCATGGGAAGGCAGATTGAAGGAGACGCAAAGCAATGGCGGAAGTCAATGAACCACTTTAACCTCATACGTGGAGTTTGTCCACGCATTCCACTGCCGATTCGCAGGGACATTTACGTCGATTAAAGTGTAGAGCAAGCTAACCTTACAAAGCTAAATAAAAGAAGGGGAAACCCTAACAGCTTTTATCAGGAGGAAGGTACATCTGGTGAAAAGTTTTCACCCGAAGTTGGCAGAACAAGAAATCCTGGCGGTGATCGTGGAGACTGCCCTTCCCGAGTACAGGACAGCCCTAGTTCTGCTGCTCAATAGCAGACTGGAAGAGGTGGTGTAAGCTGCACTTATTTTCGAGCACAACACGTGTAGACCACAATGGGAAGCAGGAGGCGCACAGGTGCGCCACGTGCCCACGACTTCAGGAATGATCGTGGAGGACAGTACCGAGAAAATCAACCAGATTATCATGCAAGAAGAGCAGAGCAACCGCGAGTGAGCAACATATACAGCATTCCGAACCGCGCACAGGGTGATAATAATGGGCAAAGTGCGAGAGCATACTGGGTCATGAATAGGCTCGTCCGGTGGGACAGATCCCAGCCACCCCTGGCGCCATGTCGGTATTGCCTGGGGCCACTGTACCATTGGCACGTCGACTGCCCACTGAATCCCCACCTGTATAACTGCCGCAGCGCACCTATCAGCAGCAAAGACGAGCAGGGAAACGGGTTGTAGGGGTAAAATCGCCTGCCGGGAACTTTACCCCTCCCCAGTGACGGTGACACCACAACAAGCACTCATTAATAAGGTCAGTAGACAAGGTGCTAAGTTTATAAGAGTCCTTGTTCATGTAAATGGTTTATTGTGTCACACACTAGTCGATACACCACATCCCACAATGTGTGTCAAACAAAGTTCGTAAACAGTAAAGACAACCTTAATCAGACAGGTTATACTACTGGCAAACGGCTAGTGCACAAAGTCAACGGTAGGGCAAGCCATGGTTACCAATAAAATTAAGTACATTGAAACGATCACAACTGCAATAGTCACAGACTGTAGCAGAGGTAAAATTGTCTGAGTTCTAACAGAACATTCGAATAGCACACCAGGCTGCTTTTCAGCACTTGTTAAAAGAACGGAAACTTGTTTTTGCAGAGCATCATGCATTATGAAGAACCATAGGTGCGGAGCATGCGATTCCATCAACCACAGTTACAGAACATGTAATTCCATTAACCACAGACGAACCAATTTTTAACAACCCATGCAGTTATCTTCCACACCAAGCATGGATAATCAAATAGCAGATTTCGGAAATGCTCTCTGATGGCGTGATAGAACAGACCCACCATAGCCGCCACAACTCTGATATCACGCTAGCTCTGATAAAGGATGGGACCTGGAGGATTTGTGTAGACTTCAGGCCCATCAATCAGGTCACATGCAATAGTGTACATCAGTGTCAGATGCATTGAGTTTCTTATGGAGGACCAAAACCATGTCATCTTTAGAACTACGTAGTGGCTACTGGCAGATCCCGGTATGCCAAGAGGATAGGAAGAAGACTGTGTTTACCACACCCAACAGTCGAAGATATCAGTTTTGTGCCATGCCCTTTGGCTTCAAATGTGCCCCAGCGACTTTCAAGAGCATAATGGTCAGAATATTGCATGGCCTCATAGGCGAATGCGCACTCGCCTACCTGGAAGATGTTGTCCTTTGGTGGGAGATGTGGGAGGAACATCTGCACCACCTCTCACTAGTTCTAGAGAGGTTGAAGATAAATGGTCTGACATGTGCTTTGAAGATATGCAATTGAGGAAAAATGGACGTAGAATTTTTAGGCCACATAGTGAGAGAGTATAGAAATAGACCAAACTCCAAACAGCTGGGACTTATTGACTATCAGCAAGCGTCGCGTATATGCAAGTAGCTAAGAAAATTCCTTGGGCTCATCAACTGGTTGCCGGAACATATAGGGGACTTTGCCCTAATTACCGCGCCCCTCACCAACCAGCTGTCACTACAGAAACAGTATACGTGGTGTAGCGAGCAAGAAACGCCCTTCCAGAATATTAATGAAATGTTCCGAGCATCCCTCGCACTGGCATGATATGACCCAGTGCACCACTTGTTCTTGCAGATCGACAGCAGCCAGGAGGGGCTCGGCGCTGTTCTATATCAGTACAATTACGAAGGTGAAAAATGCGCTATAGATTTTGCAAGTTCAAAACTGGTGTAGTGCAAAGTGTCGCTACGATGTGAATGAGCGGGAATGCCTCTCTATAATCTGGGCAGTAAAAAAGCACCGGCTGTACTTAGAATACCGACAATTTACCTTGTGAATGGACAACCGCTGTCTGGTATGGTTAGTAGCATGCGAGAGGTGACATGTAAACTAACCAGATGGGCATTATTATTGCAAGCATACGACTTTGATATAGAGCATGTGCCAAGGAAGAGCAACGAGCTCGCGGATACACTGTCCCGAACTCTGAACACAGTCGTTACGGACAAAGTAGAGTAGGAGGAAGTCTTACCGCCTGTCATGGAAGCACCGCCCATGGAGGCAGTAGTGAACTGGGTAGATGTTGTGGAGAATGACATGCTTGTAGCGGATTTGTACAAGGAAATAGTGGAGGAGCAAAAGAACTGCACATTTACCCGGGAAATGCGAGAGAAATGCGAACAACAACACATGGAAGGATTGCGCATGATGAAGGCACACGTGGAGACGTTCTCACTCCGTGACAAGACAATGTGGAGACTACGCGGCATGCTGAGAAAAGATTTTCAAGCACGCACATTCAAGTAACACAACAGGACACCCAGAGGCAGAGCAAATGGTAAAGAAGGTTTTAGTGTATTTTTCTGGCCAGGCATCACTCACTGCATAACGAATGATGCAAGGAAATTCAACAAGTGCAAATTGTTTAAGTCACGCAGAACTGATAGCTACCAACAACAGCAACCTAGGCAGCCAAGAAAGCTGTTTGATAATGTTTGTTTAGATTTAATGGGACCATACTCCAAAATAGCTGAAGGAAAATGCTTAATTTTGGTTATCACGGACAGCTTTTCGAGATGGGTAGAAGCGTACCCGATCACAAGTGCACGAACGAGACATATAGCCAAAATCCTGAAAAAATATTTATTTGCATGCTGGTGTTATCCGAGGGAAATCCTATCAGATAACAGTACTCTGTTTAATGGGAAGCGCTGGCGAGAGTTATGCACTGTCTGGGGAGTAATGCATTTAAAAACGGAGAGGCACAATTAGGAGTTGAATTCGCAACTCCGACTCAGTGTGGGGTGTAGCAAGCCAGCTGGATGGAAAACCTGCCCCGCCACATGCTTCATGCTCCGACACAGGGTAAATGCAGGCACAACAAAATCCCTTGCACAAGTACATTTGGAGAAGAACATCCAGCTACCCAGTGAATGAAACTGTCCATGTTCCAAAGATAGTAGCGTGGCCGAGACCAGAGGAGCACGAGAGGAGAGGCGCAGGTGTTGATATCGTGAAAACGCGAACATCAGGTGCAGCACGGTGGCTACCACACAGCAACAGACCACCAGTTGCGCTGACACCTGGACAAGTTTTTTATGTTAAGGTTCACCCACAGTCAGCCACCAAGGAAAACTTTCGTGCTGGAATGGTGCCAAGGTGGACAGGCCCACACCGAGTAATGCAAGTGATTTGTCCGACAACTTACTTGATCAGAGTAGGGAGGAAAACGATCCACATATATCAGGATGATATTCGGGCAGCCACCTATGGCAATCTTCAAACATCAAAGTGACCATGTAAATAATTATGGCATTGGGAGACCAAAACCACCCATTTAAGCATGTGTATTGACATCTCGGGGAGGCCAGCAGCCTCCACTAGATGAGGCACCACTAAATATAGAACTACAGAGATTGTTGATGTATTGGGAGTCAGCATGGTAACCACTAGGTTGTCCCTTCACATTTACAGGTGGAGTAACTATCAGGGAGGCCACATGCACTGAGAACTTCTGGAGGTGTTGGACCTGATGCATGGCAAGGCGAATGGTTTAGGAGTCAATAGACGCGAGCACACATCAGAGATTATTTCCATTAATACCGCCAGAAGAGCTGCGAAAAAATTACCGAAATTTTGGTTACATGAAAACTTAGAACATGGTATAAACGTAAATCTTGAGGAAAACGATACATCCAAGAAATCTGAGTGAATGACCGCAATTACGATGTTTTTATGATGTTATATATGATTCAATTAAATGAATTCAATAACAACCTGCGTTATCGAAAATCCACTGGAACATCCGCAGATGTACTTCAGACATTCAAAAATTAATTGTTTGGCCAGTGCTGTTTACCTGGATTATCTAATGGTTCCATAGACTAAATATACGGTAGACTGCTTATTCGTTTTCTGCGAATGTACCCATCATTGACCTACCCCAATCCTACACAACTGTCAAAGTCTCATGGTCAACAGACATGTAGGCAGAAAAGCAGTTCAATGTTGAGATACCGAGATTGGTTGTGTGCAGCCCTGCGCATGTACCCATCATTGACCTACACCAAAGGAACACCACATTCAAAGTCACATGGTCAACTGTAATGAAAGTTGTTTGTTTATGTCTAAATTTTTAAATGACAAGCATCATTATATGAATAAAATACTTTTATCCGGTTTGAATTTAATCAAACTGCATTACAAATAGATTAGTGGAAGTATACACACATCTCAAAACATTTGTTTACAAATCAAGTTTTTAGCCTAAAATACAAACCATGCTGTTTTTGCTAGATGTATTGACATAAAAGTAGTTCATTGTTGGGACACGGAGATTGGTTGTGCACAGCCAGCGAGATCTATCTACTTCATCTTTAGTGTAAGGAAAATCTGGTGTATCTTGTTGATATGCACCAAACAATGAGCTATATGGTAAACATAGAGAGGGTGACTGATAACGTATCTCTTAGTGGAAGCCATCGGTAAACTGCCCCTTCATTTTCATTTTAGTCAAAACATTGTCAGCTAATGCTTATTGTCATGTTGTTACCGATAATGAGACGTGATAAGTTTTTGAATATTAATATACTGTTATGTGTGTTTCGTTAACAGCTGTGTGTAAAGTGGCATTGCCGTGTGTGTACACAATTTCAAATATTTAATATGTACTATTTATATGTTTTATCTGTTAACTGTTTTTATGACGAAGTTAATTATTTACATTCACGTCTGTTTATTTATCACACCTTTGCCTAGGTGTTTGAAACACTGTCGTGTAACGTGATTTGTTACAATCCTTACAAAATACTATGCCCAGCCCAATCAATTTTAATAAACCTAATAAACAGTAAGTAACACTACATGGAAATATGAGTGGAATAAAAATTACTGTAGGCTTATTTGTGTGCATGAAGACCTCTTTATTTTAATATTGTATGACAACAAATAAGCAACACGAGTTGCATGCTTGAATTTAATGTACCTTTTCCATTTGACTGGTTTCTCCTTCGTTCTAACATTTATTCCAACTGAGGCCGTCCTTTTGAAGAAATATCTCAACAAATATCAATAACGAAAAAATAAATACTACAGTTCTTTACCTCGTAGTTGTAACAGTGTTAAACTCAGTTACTGCAAAATATTAACATGAATTACATGTAATGTGCTATGTTGTGGAAAACACATAAGTTCATTAAAAATTTCCTTAAAAACTATATTCAAATAACATGAGTCACATGCCCCCATTCTTAAGACCGTTTGTTCGGCTGAAGCCTCAAATTCACTGCAGCAGGGCTGTGCGCTCTACCGACGGGTAGGGCGTGTACCCTGTCGCAGGAGCAATCAGTGCAGCGCAAGTGCAAGGGCATGTCGGTGCAGGCCAGCCGGTGGTTGCCATGACAACCAGGACTCCTCGAGGCAGAAGGACACAAACAAGGCCAATAATAATTGAACTTTTGAGTCCAGGGCCTAAGTGGAACAATGTTTGTTATATGTATAAAAATATTTGATTGTTTTATTTCCTTTTGTTTATAGTGCATTGTTAAACTGTTATCTTTCTCATTATGAATATAGTGTTTTGTCCATTTCATATATATGTGTTTTGTATTGCAGGGTTTGTTTTATTAATTTTAGTATTTATGTTTAATTATGAGCACGTTGCAAGTAAAGGAGATGCAAACTGTAACAGAGAGTAGTGCTGCTTTGGCACATGGGTAAGCCGAGGCGAGCCCACGCATACGGCAGAGAGTTTAGTAAGCGAGTAGCACCTGATGGAGGTGGAGTGTGTGCCGTGAGCTGCAGCGTTTTCCGGCGCATACCGGACGGTCTTCAATTTTCGGCCTGGAAATTCTCTGCAATAGACTGTAATCACTTGGAACTTTCTTTTCTATTCCCCCTTCCAGTAAGCCACATCCATTTCCCATGGGATTTGAATTGCCCTGGGAAGTTTAAGTTTTCATAGTAACTCACTGTATGTCGTAAGACACTTTTTACAGTTTTACCACAGTGGCCAGTTAATTGCAGCAAGTGTTATGTCAAGTACTCTCCTAGAGAGAGGTGTGTATTCATCGGAATAAATATGCCTGCGAACTGAGTGGCACAGCATTTATTTTCGATCGCTCTATGCATGACAAGGTATGGGTCCTCATAATACCCACTCAGTTAAACTTCATTCTTTTGCACATATCAGTAAGCATTGTTCCGAACTTTATCGTTGTGTGGTTGGCCCTGACAAACCACGTACACTAGTGTTAATGGCTAGGCAGCTTTCCCACTAAGATCAACAGTGATATGTAGCCGACCGACCGACTACCGTTTAACATACAGAATCATTCATCAGTAGCAATAATAAACAGGGCAGAGGTTATCAGCATCTTCATTGAGGAGTTCGGTCCAGCCATACTGTCTGCAACCCAAATGTTAAGAGTCAGCATCCACATTAATGTCGCCTAGACGGCGTCTGGTGCCAACCAGGCATAATCACATCCTAGACCTCACCTTTACCGGACTCAAAAATTGTTTTAACCCTTTTCCACTTTCCCAAAGGCATCACAATTCAGGCATTTTTAAAGAGCCATAAAGCTTATCTAAATAATGTTAGATGCCTAAAACTGTTAATATTTGTACCGAATGGTTTTTGAAATGGGCCTATATCAGTTTTTTGATCAGGGAAATTGTGGGGTAAAACAAGTGGAAAATATGTTCTTCAATATGATATTTACACATAGAAATACATGAATTGGCAAAAAGATGTGACATAACCAAACCAATACAAACACCTAAATTGATAGTGGGGATAGAAACGAAGATCAGGGAAATTGTAGGGTTAAAAAAAAAAAAATTCATTACAAACTTTTACCCCTCAATTTTCCTACAGTTCATAGCCCTCCCCATCAGGTGAAATATTGATTCACCTCATATAATCTGTGTTCTGTTTTAATAATAGAGTGGATTTATAAAAATTTCCAGATTTTTTTCTTTCAAAAAAGCCCCCTGCTTTACATTACCTCGACGATATGTTTACATTTACCGGAACCTGCATTCTGTGAGAACAAACAAAATATAATTTCCACATCTGTCTCAATACATGAAAACAATGATTTTGATTATGAGGTCGATACATCAACTTTGTGGTTCGATACCAGACTGATGTAGTGTATAAATTATTTGCATTGTTGTTTCGAGCCAAAACACCACAGCCCATTGCACCTTTAATATTTCCAAGCACTCAATTCCATGGTAACATGAATACAGGGTTCACTCTGTGTCTTCCCTGACCATTTGCAACACACAGTCACAAATTGTGTTTAGAGCATGCCGGGAGGGTCGAGAAGAACAGCAGAGAGTAAGCTGGCACAGGTCGCCAAGAACAAGCAATTCACTTTTCTCGGGGACCTGGTTTGCATAACTCTCAATGGTCGATTCAATTGTTTGCCTTCAAGAGGTAACTCCTGAAGGTAAATCATTAGCAATCTGTAATGGCGTCCGCACAAAGCCATGACTTCCTGGTACATCATATATTTGTATGAGCATGTGAACTGCCCGTGCAGAAGTGTGGTGAGTTCATACCAATCGTACGACTTAGGCAGGTCTGTAGGCGTATGCGAAGTGTCGTCGCGGCCTCTATGATACCCAGATAGGAATGGAACAATATGGACCTACCTATGTGCAATGTACGTACAGACGAAAAGTTCTTAGTGAAGTAATTTCTTTGTTAGATGGGCAACTGAATTTTCCTTAGTCCTATGTAGCACTGAGATTTCGGAGCTTAGAAATGATGTCATGAGAAAGACAACACAGTGGCGGCGGAAGTGACACCAATAGTTAAGGATCCTGAAATAGTAGCCCAGGACCTTAAAGTGTTTTATGTAAAGTAAATGGAAGTAGCAAAGCAATTCTTATTTTATGATCTGCTCAGCGCAGCTTGAGAGCAATTTGTGTAAAGTGTAAGTGCCATGACTTTCCCCACAACTGATATTTGAGGAACCTACGGAACACTCTGAGGCTCGCGGGGGTGTCACTAATCTGTTTATATGAATTAATGAATATTATGTACCATGTTAGTTTTAAGAGTGCACTCATTTAGTTTTCATATAGCTGACAACTTGACCTCGGCATGGGCTATTGGATCTCTTGTTGCAGCCATGTTGGCATCTTAGACTGGGCAGGTGAAGAGACCAGTAGTGCGGGAGGCTAGCTCAACAACCACACTCGGCGCACCTCATTTAGGCCATTGAATTCTTCAATAACAATAGTAAGTTAATAATCACAGGAAAATTTCTCGTATTTTGCAACCAGTGTGTGTTAGTAGTGGGTCCAGCCGGGGGTTGGACCCACTACTATTCCCATCAGAGGGATTCATCTTTTTCACTTAAATTATTAAGGGCCTTGCTCGACTTTTATCTGCATCAAGTTATATGCAGAGTTTTGAGTGCTGAGCCCACATCACACACCTGCTTTTACGAAAAACCTAGGTTATTATTGAGTTTACCATTAAAGGTTGTATTGGGCACGGCGTCCTGAAAGCCGCAGTGTAGGTTTGAGCGTCTGTGTGGGCATGAATATGGGAACTATCCCAAAATAGCTTAGAATAGGTGAGTAAATTTCGTGTGGGAAGCAAAACAGACCACAGTTGTGTGATGGTACAAACCACCACACATGATCTCCAGCAACAGCACGACAGACTTACAGAGACCCCTTTGGGCTGTCGGCACACGATCCAATTTTGCTCTATCATTAGGGCTGGTGCCGGCCATATCAACCACTTACCAGTCTGACAGGTCAGACTGGTAAATCAACATCTCTGGAGCCTGGGAACCACATCAATAGATACATATATTGCTTACATGACCCATTCATAGGCTTAAACACTGATACCTCTAAAATGCAGGCTGGTTAGATATTAACACAATTCTTCACAAAAATAACATTCTGACGTGTTCCTGATGTTCACGTATCACTTGACTGATCGACATCAGGTCGTGGTTTCGATCACTGCAGGTCGACAAGAATGGGCATTACACTTTTCCTGTCGCCCTGTAACTCGTGGCCGCAGGTCATAATATTTATCATTTACTACAAGAGGTAACACTCGTGATGAATGGATATGTGACCTAAATCAGTATGTTCCTTGAAACCATGACCGTTAGACGTTACAGCCATTGGAGGGAACACTGGGGTAAGCGGCCCTGCTTATTTCCACGACTTTCCGTTGCAAACGATGTCACCGGGCCCTTGTGGCCGAATCCGGAGAGCGACATGGCTCCGAGTGGTTTCAAAAGATGGGGAATCAAATTCCCGCAGGGAGTGTGAAGTGGCGAGTGGTTCCCTAGCAGCATTAATTAATTGGAACATTTTTAAGCATAATTCACAGTGATTACACCATAACTCACTAAGGAAATGGCCCGGTCCAGCATAGAGAGTCGATAGACTTACATAGAAAACAGGGTGTAGCTCCGCCCTTAGTTACGAAATTCGTGTGTCGTCACATGCATACACATTCCTGAAATTAATTACGTAACGACACATGGCGATTCTAAAATGTTAATTATAGGAGTGTAGATGTAATTATCTATCGAGAATCAGCCCCCTGAGGCATCGTGTCATTTAATTTCACCCTTCAAGTACGGTGACATTCTCGTGATGTCACATTATTAGCCATATCTGGGATCCGGAATTCACGAGTATGTCACCAATGTGTTTTAATTTAGCAATATTAATTATGTACAACATCAATTTCACTTATCATGTTATTCATTAAGTTCAGCTTTTTCATGTTTTAATTTTGGCGCTGGATTCGCCGGACGTGTGGCGAAACCTACGCCATGTCGTTAGTTAGATTTCAGCACTCGATACAACTGGCAGGGCAGATGGTAAGTTGCATTGACCCCCTCCGCAATTCAATATAGGCGTGCAAATGTCCAATTGTACTTTATTTGTTGATTATTTTGGGTATGAATGCGTGATATTCCTTACTGCTACACCTTACCACGGACCTTTGTTTTTACTGATACGAAAATGTCAGACACAGTTTGAATTGGTCTCAGTCTCGAAACACTTCAGCCACGCATGTTTACTATATAGCTTGTTGGCAGCATAACATCAACCGATAAATATTTTAGAACACTTTCTCCTAAAAATAAATCTAGAAACACCCACAACTTGTAATTTGCAAACATTCTTAAATATACCAAAATATTTCAGATGTCGAGTTTTACAAATAAGCGATGAAAACTTTAAAATTGGAATAAAATGGTTCATACGTGTATCAGAAACCAGATGTAATCACTGCTAAAAATCATCTGTTGTTCGACAAATACTTAAACTGGAGGACATTGGTATATTAACTACTGGTGTATTCTTTAATGAACTTTCTAAAACGGGGAATTTAAGGTAATTTGAAGAATATTTTCATGGTGTGAAAGAGCTTTTATAACGTGCAGTTGACAAGATGACAGTCATGCGAGAGAAGTTATTACCTTAAAATCTTTTACGCATGACTATCGCTTTTGCATGTTCAAGTTGATGTTCAAGGATGCTACAGAGGACATAATGCATGTTAAAAAAAAAAACAAATATTGGAGGGTTTGCTGATATTAACCAAACTAATCGATTTTATGATTCGATTAAGATCGAACTAGCCAATATCGATGCGCTTAGATATTCAGAGAAGAATCGAATTTGTGCATATCGATATTCAATTTTTTTTTAGCCAGTTGTACGGAAATGGCTAAATTTTATGCACTAAGCTGTTTTTTTTTGTGTAATATGTTGTGAGCCCAGGGAGTGTAAGTGTGGGAGAAGCCCCTCCGACCGGGAGGTACATATGGGCTTAAATGAGATGAGGGGGCGAAAAGTGTAAAGGGGTGGCTGCTGGGGAGGAAAATCTTACCATTTCAAACGGGGGGGCGTGCTTACTTTGGAGGTTGGGCACGCATGAGTGGGAGATGATTTTTCAGAAGAGTTGGGGCGAAAATGTATGTCAGTCAATTGGGGGAGAAAAGATGATGGGACGTCAAGTGGGGCGAAGAAAGTGACGGGGGTGATGGGGGCAGCGCTACGTCAGCCTTGGCCTTGGCCGTCGTCAGGTGTCCGGCGGAAGTCCATGGTCCACTGCGTCCTCGGCGTCCTCTTCTTCCTCGGCGGCGGGGACCAAGTGCTGCGTCGAAAGGAGCGGACGACGAGGATACGGGGTGGGGGGTAGCGGGTTGGCGAGTTGGCGGATGAGGGGGTTGGTGAGGTGGCGGGCGCAGGAATGCTTGAAGCGGTTGCTGAAGGTGGCGAGGATGTAGTGGAAGTGCGGGTCGCGGGCGGTGGTGAGGACCTGGTCATGGGAGACGGGGAGGGGGAGGCGGTGGATGAGGCGAAGGGATCGGAAGAAGATGTGGGTGGGCGGGCGGAGCGCGTGGGTGGTGACGTGGGACCAGGCGGGGCAGGCGTAGGTGAGAATGGGGATGACGAAGGTGCGGAAGACGGTCGTGCGGGTGGAGGATGGGGTTCCTGCGGAAGGGCGGAGAACGGGGGCGAGGTGGATTATGGCGGTGCGGGCTTTGGTGGTGACGGAGTCGAGGTGGGAGATTAAATTGAAGCGGGAATCGAAAAGGACGCCAAGGTAGCGAGCCTGGGGTTTCCAGGGGATGACGGAGGCGGAAAGACGGGGCGGGTGATCCTCGGCGGGGTGGAGGCGGGAGAAGAGGACGGCCTCGGACTTGGAGGGGTTGAGTCCGATGCCGTGGGCGTGGAGCTGGGACTGGATGGAGGTGAGGCCGCGGCTGAGGCGGTCGCTGAGTATGTGCTCGTGGACGGAGGAGGAAAGGAGGCAGGTGTCGTCCGCGTACTGGATGACGTGGGTTCCGGGAGGGACTTTCAGGTCGGCTATGTGGAGTGAGAAGAGGAGGGGGCTGAGGATGGAGCCTTGCGGGACGCCGGCGGGAATGCGGCGGGGCGCGGAGAGGGAGCCCTCCACCTGCACCCGGTAGGAGCGATCTCCCAGGTACGAGCAGAGCAGGCGGGTGAGGTGAGGCGGGACGGCCATGGAGGAGAGGCGGGATATGAGTTGTTGGTGCGGGACGGAATCGAAGGCCTTGGCGAGGTCGAGGAGCACCATGCCCGTGTTTTGGCGCCGGGCGAAACCAGTCACCGCGACGCGTCCCACACGGGCGATGGCGTGGGAGGTGGAGTGGCGGGGGCGGAAGCCAAACTGGTGGTTGGGGAGGATGTCGGCGGCGGAGACGGCGAGGAGGAGGCGGTTGTAAATGACCTTCTCGGCCACTTTGGAGAGGATGGAGAGGAGGGAGATGGGCCGGAGGGAGGAGGGGAGTTCGGGGGGTTTGCCGGGTTTCGGGATCGGGACAACGATCGCGGACTTCCAGGGGGTGGGGTAATGGCACTGGAGGAGGATGGCGTTGACGAGGCGGGTGAGGAAGACGGTGGCGGTGCGCGGGAGGGTGCGGAGGAGGGGGGCCGGGATGGAGTCCGGTCTGGGGGCGGCGGAAAGGCGAAGGCGAGAAAGGATGAGGAAAATTTCCCGCGGTGTCGCGAGACGGAAAGGCGGACGGTCGGGCAGGAGGGGAAGGGTGACGTGATCGGCGAGGGTGGGGGGTGGTCCTCGTCCTCGGAAGAGTCGGAGGAAAGCGCGGGAAGCGGGACAGAGGCGAAGGTGGTGTGCAGGAACGCCGAGATGGCCTCGGATTTCTCCGTGGCCGTCTCGGCTAGGGTAGGGGGAGTGGCGAGAGGCGGGAAGGTTTAAGACCATCTTCGTATTAATACTGAACAAATACACTACATTCTGGCTTCGAAAATATCTATTCCATGTAAGTTATTGGCCTTCAAATAATTTAGTTTTCGTTGATGACAATTTTTTTTTTGTTTCTAAATTTTTGTGGTATTACCAGTAGTTTTCACAAATTTATTGGACAATTTACACGTTGCAACGTAAGGTGCCTTAGTAAAAAAAACGGAAGCACAGTAGACATGACCTCATTAGAAGTTTATTTATTGAACGTAAATAACAATAACAGTCAGCCTAACGAGCTATATTGTAAACATAGAGAGGGTAATTTAGTGGGAATTATTTTAGCGGAAGCCATCGGCTAACTCTCCAGCCATTTTAATGTTTATCAGCTGATTATCAGCTGAGGCTTATTGTCATGTTGTTTCTGTGAATGATTCGTGATAAGTTTTTAAAATATTGAAAGCGGCTGTGGTTTTTGTCGTGCTACGTCGAGTTCGTAACACCCACATCAGAATGACGCATAATTAACGAATGTCGTTTTGAAATGAATATTTTATAGCTTCTGTTATATATGAAATATTGTTCCGATGCCCTTTGTATGCTCAGAATTTGGCTGCACTAATTGCAGAAAAAAAATCGATATATGATATTACAAATAAGTACTGAAGACATTCGCATACAACAATACTTTTAAACATTAGAGAAATTGTGTTGTTTTGCAATCAGTTTGAACTTTGTTATTAATATAATTCTACCTGGAGCAGTATGTACTTGGCAATTCACAGAGTTTACACAGACTATTATTATTTTTTCATTATGTTAAATGAATTTGTCGTTTCAAATTTCCTTTAAAAATGAATTTACAGAAAAATTGGTTGCTGTTTTGAGACAGGATAAATGGTACCCAACTCCTACCAGCTAGTTGTGTTCTGCACACTTCACCAAAAATTGTACATACAAAACAAATAGTCACAGATTTCTGTTGGCAAGTGCTGCTCCTACTTCATTCTCTTTTCTAGAGCACCTTAAAAAAAGTTGAGAGGCCTGTGCCAAAGAGAAGCTTCCCAGCTGAATCACACGAAGAGGCAAATGAGGATCCTCTTACAAAGAAATGTAAGCACTTCAACTAATAAAGGCATAACAAATTCTGTTAAATGCGAGTTTACAGCACATCCTACAACAGCAAGGTTTTTTCCTTCGCGAAAATGGCATTTTTGTATGTATTTTACTATGGCTGTTGATTTCCACCAGCATTGTACACGTTAAATAACTACACCAAAAACAGTAGAGGGGAAGACTACGAAAACCAGGAAAACTGTAAAGTAAAACAAATGGTATAAAATACAATAATTATGACAGCAATTCACAGTAATATACAAGCTTAATTGTCTTGAATGCAAAAAAAAATAACAATTTTTCTGGTGTTATAACATACAAGACTTCTGTCTCTTACTTGTGTATTATTCACATGATATAAACTTTTTGGTGTATTATTCACATCATAGAACACTTCTGGTGTTATTTCACTGATTACTACCTTGTTACAGATGTCTCCACATGGCGGCTTTGTTTCATAGGTGGGTGGGTTGTATTAAAACTCTTAATTTATAAAACTTCCATGTTGGAATTGATGTGATTCCTACGAGTGTAATTAAAGAGTTTTCTAAAATAATTATAACTCCTCTTGTTCACACAATCAATGATGACTTTAAAAGTGGTATTTTCCTGTTGACCTTAAAATTGCTTAAGTTTTTCCCGCTATTCACAGAAGGTGATCCTTCAGGGTAATTGTTAAGCAGAGGGTCTTTTTTGGAAAAAGTTGGGAATTTTTTAAATATTCATAATAAAGAACACGAATTTACTAGGGGCATGAATATTCAATTAAACTAATTACCAAACCGATAGTGGAAAGGACTAGGAAGATCAGGGAAATTGTGGTGAAAAAAAAGTGGAAAATATGTAGGGCTACTCAATAATAGTTACACATGGAAATACGTGAATTGCGAAAAAGACATAATAAAACAACATAAACCAAACCAATACAAACACCTAAATCGATAGTGGGGAGGGCAATGAAGACCAGGGAAATTGCGGAGTTAAAAAATACAAAATATGTACATTTTCATTATAAACTTTTACACCTCAATCTTTCTACAGTTCATAGCCCTCCCTATCAGGCGAAATATTGAGGCGCCTCATAAAATTCGTGTTCTATATTAATAATAGCGTATTTATACCATTTTCCGGATTTTTTTTTCACAAATGCCCCTCTGCTTTATATTACCTCGACAATATGTTTACATTTACCGGAATCTGCTTTCCTGGAGCAACCAGAAAATATAATTCCCACATCTGTCTCAATACATGAGAATAATGATTTTGATTACGAGGTCAGTCCACCAACTTTGTGGTTTGATGACAGACTGTTGTAGTGTATAAATTATATGCACTGTAGTTTAAAGCTGCAACTCCACAGCCCAATTCACTTTTTATATCCGAACACTCAATTAAATGGATACATATATCGCTTAAATGCCCCCCATACATAGGCTTATACACTGCAATCTCATACATGCAGGCTTTTATTGATATTAATACAATTCTTCACAAAAATAACATTCACAACCCTACAGTATACAACTTCCAATGGTATATTTTATGCCATCGTTAACCTTGCAAAGCAAAATCCGTGAATTAGAGTTTATTTCCAGCCAGCAAGTGGATGAAAGTGTTCAATTGTATTATATTTGTCGATTATTTTCGATATGTATGCCAGACATTCCGTACTGGTACACCTTATCCCGAAGCTTTGTTTTTACCAACAAAAAACTGGCGGAATAAAGTTCAAGTATTTCATTTTACAAACATGTCCGCCACTCTATATTTACTATATAGCTCGTTGTTTCAGCCTCATTTATGATGACATTTGCATCTTTATCTTTTTAACTCATACGGCCAGAAAAATTTCTTCCCAAAATCTCGTAAAAAATATGGCTAAGAAATTAAATGCCATAAAATTGAATGATGAATAAATACGACAATTAAAGGTTTACGAAAATTTATAACGTCAAATGACACACAAAGTTACTTCTGAACCGAAAAATGATTTTAATAAATATACCGGCAGTATATAAATCGATAAATTTTGGTTAATTTTTGTTTGAAAAAATCGATTTTTAATCGGTATCTCTATCTCTAATGTTGAGAACGATTGTCAATAATTGCCATTGTGCAGATGGTTGGTGGTTTGAACGTACTTTCGTAATAATTGTAGTTCTCGTGGACCAAACGTCGTAGCGTTTAATAAACGCTTGGTAATTCATTAGTTATTTAATTAAAAACTTTAATGCTGCCCGTGGATTTCTGTACAGAGTGGATTAGGGCCATAAACATTTGACCAATAGAAATCCCCAAGAATGATGTTGGGGAGAGCTATGAAGATCAGGGAAATTGTGGGGAAAAAAAGAAAAATTAACGTTTTTCATGATAAAATTTTACATCCCAATCTCTCTCCTGTTCATAGCCCTCCCCACTATCGTATTTCTATATTATGTTGGTAACATTGTTAATTTAGGTAATGTTCAGTTCAATCTCTTTGCCACTAAAGATGTTTTCATGATACAATATTATCAATAATATCACAAATAGCACAAAAACATGTTAAATTGCAAAACACACACTATTTCTCAGTGCAAATGGCCTTTGCATGAAAATCATGGGGGAAACTCCAAGCTTCGTTGTTGTGCGATACTGTGCGTCGGCACAAAAATAAATTGGCAGAGTGTCTTGAATCACTGTATTGGGGGGATTTACTCCCCTGCTGGTGCTGGCGCTGGGTGCATAATGTTTGGCTATGCTTGTACAGCATTTTTCCCTGCAAGGGAGCTATGCTTGAAAATAATTTCTCGGGAAACTCCAAGCTTTGCTGATGTGTAATGCTTAGCTGTTGTCATGCTCTGCTGATGTATGACGCTTCACGTCACCACCCAAAAAAAATTGCAGGCGAGGTTGAATCACTGTTTTGGGGATTTACTCCCCTGCGGCACTGGGACTTTGGCTCGGTGCATAATGTTTGGCTATGCTTGTACAGTATTTTTAGGGAGTTATTTGAAAAAATAATTTCTGAGGAAACTCCAAACTTCGCTGATGTGTGGTGCGTAGCATTGTCACCAAAACGAAATTGCAGGTGCACCTTGAATCACTGTTTTGGAGATTTACTCTCTTGCTGGTGCTGGGACTCTGGCTCGGTTCTTTATGTTTGGCTACACTTGTACAGTATTTTTCCCTGGGAGGTGGCTACGAATGAAAATCATTTCTGGGAAACTCCAAGCTTCGCCGTGTTATTACATGTCAAATCAGCACCTTTTATCCATTGAGTATATGAAGAAACAATTTTTTTTTAAAGTTTTTCTTGTACATGGTCTTTTTAAAATTAATCATCAAAAATTGCAAAAGAAAATAAGGAAATTTTTCCACATTCTTATTTACAAAAATGGTTGTAAGTCATGAAAAGTCGATGCTAGAAAGCTGAAATTGGGCTCATTTGAAAACTTTTTAAATGGGCTTTCATATGACATGCAACACAACAGGGGTAGAAAGATAACAGTTTTCAAAAAATTGTAAAGAATATTTGAAATTTGGTTTTCTGGAATTCTTAAGAAGTTGCTTTTTCGAAGATGGGAAAAATAATACGTACCTGGATATGTTAGATATGATTAATAGTAATCATAATTACTATGAATTTTGGAGGGGCTTCAAGTAGTTTCCTGTAAAAAAAAAAAAAAAAATTGATAGGGAGGAGATTTATCAAGATTGCTGTGTTTACGCTATAAGACATGTATAATTCACATTGAATATATTTATATTGAGTCGCTGAATTGTTTTACATGTAAAAATACTGTTTGAAACAAATATGTAATGGGTAAAACGTAATTTACGTGGTAAGCACGGTGCTGAGGTTTATACAGGTAAACGACACAGGTATGGAGCAGTGTCGGAACATTATGTAATTCTGGTGAAATACTCAAGGCTTACCTGGTCTATATTAATGAGAGAATAAAACCAGTAGAATTAATATACATACTGTAGATGATACCTACAGAGCCTCATTCATAGACAATGTTTATCTTTGGATGTGATGCATACCGACATTTTAATTTTAATAACATGGCGGTATACACTTATTTTCAAAATATTGCGTGGTTGACGTCAGATGGATTGTGGGAATTTGCTAGACGCTGGTTTGCACCGGTCCTATCTGAGGCTTCGGATTTATGGGTTATTAAACGTGTGTTTTATTGCAATTCATGTTGCTTGAAGTGTTAAATCTAATAATTGTGTGAAATTAAAAGTGTTTCTATGCTATTACAGCAAGGGAAAAGGTAAATTATAATAGACATGCGGTGATTAGTGTGTCTATAGTGAGGTCAAATGGACCAAAGTTGTGGAGTGCATATTCGTATAGGCCGTATGTATGGCGATTGGTGAGTATTGACCAAAAAAAATTAATTTTTTGGGGAAAAAAAATTCGGAAAGTGGTATAACTCCACTCTACTAATTACACACAACATGAATTTACTAGGGGCATCAACATTTGACCAATAGAAAACCCAAAAACAATTGTGGGGGAGAGTTATGATGATCAGGGAAATTGTGGGGTAAAACGAGTGAAACATATGTACATAATTTAATATTTACTGACGAAAGTATGTTAAATTGCAAAAATACTGTACAAGCGTAGCCATACATTATTCACTGAGCCAGAGTCCCAGTGCCAGCAGGGGAGTAAATCTCCAAAACAGTGATTCAAGGCGGGCCTGCAATTTTATTTGGGTGGTGACGTGAAGCGTCATGCATCAGCGAAGCTTGGAGTTTCCCCACAAATGATTTTCAAGCATAGCACCCTCACACTTAAAAATACTGTACAAGGGTAACCAAACATTATGCACCGAGCCAGAGCTCCAGTGCCAGCAGGAGAGTAAATCCCCAAAACTCTGATTCAAGGCGTGCTGGTAATTTTTTTTGGGTGGTGATGCGAAGCGTCGAGTTTCCCCGTAAATCATTGTAATGTGTAGCCTGTTTATACTGAGAAATAATTTGTGTTTTGCAATTTAACATATTTTTTACTATTTGTAATATTGTCTCGTGAAAACATGTTTAATTGCAAAAAAATTGAACTGAACATGACCGAAATTGACAATATTACCAATACAAGCTACAAATATGATAGTGGGGAGGGCTATGAAGATCAGTAAAATTGAGGGGTTGGAGTTAATAATGAAAATGAACTTATTTTGTATTTTTTTAACCCCACAATTTCCCTGATCTTCATAGCCCTCATTGTCGTTTTAGTTAATGTTTGGTCAATTTTTTTTTTTTTGCAATTTAATGTCTTCATGAATATATATTACATTATTTACATATTTTTCACTCATTTTACTCCACAATTTCTCTGATACCCTTAGTAAATTCGTGTTCTGTGTAATTAGTAGAGTGGAATTATATCACTTTCAGAGGTTTATTTTTCTTCGGAAAAATCCCTATTCTTAAGAATTACCGGTTTTCTCAAAAAGTGACACTTTAAAAAAAAAAAAAAAAAAATCTCAAAATTTGTTCATTATTTTAATTTCACCCTGAAAATATCATTTTGGGATCTGTATGGGATCAGGAGTTATTACTATTTAAAGCTGTTGGGCATTCAATCACTGTATGTTTATACTTAGGTCAACTTCTAAATAAAAACCGTAACTGCAACTCTTTTATACTCACAAGTAAACTACTTCGGCAAGTGCAGACAGGCTCACACATGCTAGTCCGCATCATTACCTCCACTACATTTCTTCAAGTTGGCACAGTCTGCTGCCAGAGTTTATCTCTAGAGAAGACAGTGTTTATCTAGATGTGTTTTCTATTATAAACAGTGCATTATTTGACGAGTATACTATATGTATGGCAAGTTTTAGTTGTATTGTGAGAGTGACAACTGACTACTAGCTTATTTTAATAGTTATACCTACAGTTGAGTCCCACTAATCCGAACTCTGCTAATCCAAATCTCCGGTTAATCCGAACACTTGTTGTTGGAAAAAAACATTTACAAAAACTCAAGTTTTTTTGTTCAATAGATAGTTTTTGTCTGTTTAATTGGTAAAGAAAGTGCAATATAAAACCAACAATATAAATTGTAACGATAAACTTAATTTTAAATGCTATACAAAATGCAGTAGGAACAGTCCATATACAAAAATACACCTGTAAAAACTAGAATATGTACGAGGCTGCAGGCAGTTATTAAATACATTACTGAAGAAAAAATATGTAAAAACATAATCTGTTCACACTCAAAGTCTGTAAGTTTCTTTTGGCAAAGTGAAGAGAATCTACCTGACAATGCCTTATTGCACCACTTTCTCATGAACATAACGTCTGCAGACGTAGCACTGTCATGTTGTTCAACATAATGAAGAGTGAGGTCAAGGGCCGCTACGGCATCTGCATGTGACACAAGCTGCTCCGTATCACCCTTGGGCTTCTCGTCATCACTTCTGACTTCAGGCGGCTTGGCTTCTTGATTAATGGCTGCGACAATGTAATCGTTGGTCAGATTTTCGTGACTAGCACCATCCACTGCCATTCACTCATTGATGTTGGTGTCAATTGTATCCTCGCATCCTGGAATCCCTTTTATCAGTTCTAGGAGTTCTGCTTCATTGTGAGCTTCCGGACTTTCAAAGAATTTGAGGGAAGGCCAGATTTTTTTCCATGACTTTTTTAAAGGTTTGCTCGGTAGAAACATTTTTCTGTAAGTGAGCTTGCAACACCTCTTGGTCCATTGGCTGTAGCAAGGGTGTTACATTGGGAAGTAAAAATACAGCTTTAATGTCACCATTGATAAGTTGCTCCATGTCCAGGTGAAATGGCGCATTGTCAATTAGAAGAATAGCATGAGGTCGCAAGTAATTTTATTTGCTGAACCGTTTAACCACAGGTACAAACTGCTCATGAAACCACTCACTGAACATCGTTCCGTCCATCCATACTTTTTTTTTGGTTCCTGTAATACACAGGAAGAGACTTCGTGTTGAGATTTTTAAATGTTAGAGGCTTTGCAGATTTTCCGATCATCATTAAAGGTAGTTTGTGATTACCCATGGCATTACTGCAAGCCATTAAAGTGACACACTCCTTGCTCATTTTGAAGCCCGGAGCTTGGGATTCTTGTTTGGCCGTTAAACTTTTTGTGGGCAGTGCCTTGAAGTTCAAGCCAGTTTCATCAGCATTATAAACTTGTTGGGGAGAATATCTCCCTTCAGATGCTAGAGAAGCAAACTGACCAGGGTAGGATTCAGCAGCTGGGTGATAGGCATAAAGCTGCTTTCCACTGATAGTTAACTGGCGAATTCCGTGGCGTTTCTTCCACCTATGCTCCGATGCTCCCATGAAAAGAATCACCACCATTCATTAATTAGTCAAGATGAATGGCCTTTTCTTGGATAAGAGGTCCACTTAGAAAAGTTCCCCGTTCTCTTTCCTGAGTAAACCAAAGAAAAAGGGCTTGGTCAACTCTTTCAAACTGCGAAAGTTTTGATGTTTTCCGAACTGCAAGAGTTTTTTTTAGTCGAAGTGGTACTGAACTGTTCAATCTTGCCATGGCCTTGCCCACGCTGAACTCTGCGGACAATTTTCTTGCACTCTCACCTTTATCTAAACGCTTTAAAACTTTTAGTTTATCACTAAGTGCACATGTTGTATGTTTACATTTGCTAGCCATTTCACTACCCATTGAACCAACACTAGGCCTACAAAAACACCTGATCCACTTGGCAGAACTATGCATATGCTAACTGCGATAAAAACAGCGGGGAACTGACTCCCCTGCCCCCTTCTCCCGAACAAAGGCGGTAAACAGGTGCCGGTAAAGATGACTCACTGGTGAAAGGGGGTGGGAAGGGTCGTGACATCCAGTGCCCTTGAGCGCTTCCTCAGGTACAGTAAACTCGTTTCGTATTACAATAGACATTATTTGCCTATTTACATTAAAATTATTAAATAAATTTATACTATTTTGGTTATTTTAGTTAATCCGAAAGTTTGCTAATCCGAACAGGATTCGGTCCCAATTTGTTCGGATTAGCAGGACCCTAATGTACTTTAAATCCAAAATGGAAAAGTGTGATAGGGGGGTGTCTCTATATTGCTTTAATCCACTGTAAAAGGCAAACCACTCTCATACAAAAAATGGGCTAAGAATAGTAACAAAATGGATGATTGAGCATTTTCCTCAATTGCCTACTTTCGCAAAAGTTTGTGATGTGTGTAGAAAAGAACTTGGTAGAATATAAAGTGTTAATGAAGTTCATGACAATTTAGCTGTTCAGGCTCACACCAGCCTGGCTGTTCCTTCAAACTCAGTGACAGATGAGGATGTGATTTTCCCTTTGCAAGCTTTACAATCTCTAAACAAGTCTCTTCAAGAAATAGGAGAATCTCCTGTCGACAGGCAAAGAGTTCAATATAAACAATACTCAACAGAAAAAGTTAGGAAAATTAACACAGCAATAAAAAGAAAAAAATATTACTGAATACAGATGATGTCAACAGTGATCCAGAATCTGAGGATGATGCAATTTTACGTAACCTTAAACGTCATTACAAGAGTTGTAATAGCAGAAATAGCATTTTGAAGAGAAGGGAATTTTATCAACTCCAGACCAAAAGCTGGCAAAAGCCTACCAGCTGAGACAGCAAAAATTATAATAGGATTCTATGAAGGGGATGAAGTCATCAGGGCTATGTCACGAATGAAAGACTGTGTTTCACTGAAAGACTGTAATGGGCAAAAGGTTCATGTGCCTAAATGTTTGTTGCTCTGCAATCTGAAAGAGGTTTACATCTTGTTCTAAGAAAAGTTTCCAGATATTAAAGTTGGATTTTCAATATTTGCAGAGTTAAGGTCAAAAAACTGTATTCTAGCCGGTCAGAGTGGTACACATGCAGTATGTGTGTGTACGGTGTACTACTCATCAGGATGTGAAACTGATGATAGAAAATGCCAGATTACCATTAATTACCAATGGAGAAGTAAAAACTTGCAAAGAATGCTTCGCAAAGGTGATGTGCAATCCAGGAAATATTGGTTGTTATTTGGGTGAATGTACTTTCTGCCTTGGAACTGCATTTCTCAAACAGCAACTGGAAAATACAGCAGAAATTTGTCTATTCATTTTGCGACAAAATCTCAGTTTTACTTCGTCATGACTTCAGTGCAAAGTAACAAACACGATTCATAAATTGCATAAAAGAAAATTTGTCTGATTCTGAGTTTGCTGTTGTTTGTGACTTTTCAAAAAATTATTCATTTGTGGTTCAGGATGAGGCACAGGGATAGATGGACAAATGACCAAGCAACGGTGCATCCTTTTGTGGTGTATTTCAAGGACTCTGAAGGTAACAAAACAGTTGCTGTCTACCTGTTTCAGAAGAAACTTAGACTTTTTGAAGCAAAAATTAGAGAAAATGCCCAGAAAAATATGTTATTTTTCAGATGGGTCAAGTCCACAATACAAAAACAAGAAGAATTTTCTGAACTTGTGCCATTACAAGGAGAACTTCAGTATTCATGCAGAATGGCATTTTTCAGCAATAGCACATGGCAAAGGACCATGTGATTGTGTTGGAGGGGCAGTGAAGAGATTGACAGCACGTGCAAGTCTTCAAAAATCATATGAAGATCAAATAAATACCCCAAGAAAACTTTATGATGGGCTAAAGAAAAAATTATGGGTATTAGCTTTACCTTTGCTGCGCTAGAAGAATATATTACAACAGAAGCTTTTTTGACAGATCAATTCAAATGTACTCAAACAATTCCTGGTACCCAGAAACTACATGCTTTTATACCATTAGAAGGAAAAATGAAAGTTTTCGCAAAACATTTTTCATTAGCTGAAACTGGAGTCTATTTTTCTGTGATATCTGCAAACATAATGGTTCTAAGTGAAATAAGTGGTTACATAGTAGCTGTCTACAGCAACAGATGGTTGTTGGCATATTTTCTGGCAAAAGACAAAGATGCTGATGAAGTCAAACTGACATTTCTTCACCCGGTAGGACCATCTTCATCTTTCTCCTATCCCAAAACATCTGATCTGTGGATACCATCAGTAGACATTCTGTGCAAGGTCAGCCCAGCGACTCGAACAAGATGTACATACAATCTCCCCGACAATGAAATTATAAATGTCGTTCAAATCTTTCAACAATACAATGCTTGAGGGAAACACTTCTGTATACAGAACTCCAGACCGCCTAACATAACATTATGGGAGTTCTGCAGCCTACTGTAATGGTTAGTAGCCTACTAAATAATAAAAATTATTTATTTCTTATAAACAGCTGCTGGAAATATTGAAATCAACATAAATATCCACACTTAAGTAATTATAATCATTTAACATATAAAAGTTGGAATTTTACAATAATTATTCTTTCGGCCTCATAACTCCAATCCCATAAAGATCCCAAAACGATATTTTGAGGGTGAAATAAAAATTATAAAAAACGAATTTTGATAAGTTTTTGAAATTTTTAAAATTGTTTTGAGAAAACCAAATTTGAAATATTCATTGCAATTTTTGAAAATTTTTATCTTGCTATCTTTGCCGTGTTGCATGCAATATGAAAGCTCATTTAAAAAGCTTTCAAATGAGCCCAATTTCAGCTTTCTAGCACCAACCATTCATGACTTACAGCCATTTTTGTAAATAAGATTGTGGGAACATTTCCTTTTTTTGCAATTTTTGATAATTAATTTTAAAAAGACCATGTACTAGAAAAAAAACTGTTTCTTCATGCACTTAATGGGTACAAACCAGAAACAAAAATCATTAGTATCTGTGAGGGTGAGGTAGAATGTGTGTGCTGATTTCACATGGAATGACCCTACTGCTACGCGGTCACTACCTAAAGAAGAAAGCCAGCAAGGCTGAATCACTGTTTTGGGGAATTACACCTCTGCTGGTGTTGGGACTCTGGCTCAGTGTGTAATGTTTGGCTACGCTTGAACAGTGTTTGTCATTGCAAGCGGGCTATGCTTGAATATTGGACATTATCACAGTAACATTTGGCGGTGTGTGTGTGTTGATGATATTGTGATTTTTGGTCTTGTTTGGTAGGTCATTTTGCAATGATAAACCTTCTCTGCGACGCACTAGGATTTGGCTTATCATAGGAGTTTGTGTAATGAGTTTCCATATTTGGAAGCAGGAGTGGGAGTAAACATGGTGTTTGGAAGGGATTTGGGCCCTGGGAATGTCTATTTTTAGATTTTTAGCTAGATGAGGAGATAGCTGAATGCGCCTAGCTGAGGACCAAGAGCCCTGGGTTCGGTAGCAAATGAACACCAGCCTTTGAAGACGTAGCATCGAGGCGGAATGAACTTCACCCACACCAGCAAACGCCCATGGCCGGAACTTGTTTTTATATTTTAATGTAATTTGAAGTACTTTTGGACAACTATCTTTACTACGAGATTTTTTCCGTTGGTGTGGGAGGCTACTAGGACATCAGGGGATAAAGTTTTTTCTCTCCTGCCTTCTTAATATTTTCTCGCAATGTGAGTTTTTGGAAGAACATTTACTAATGACTACTGTGGCGGTGTTCGTTCATCTATCGAGTCAACCTGATCATGTTTGTGTTGTAAACCAGTGATTGGGTTCTAAAAGTTAAGTAAAACTGAGTAACTTTTCCGAGGCGTAAATTTCATTTCTTGCCTTCAAAAATTGGCACCTTTGTGTCTCATGCGTGTTTACCGACTGAGTGAACGTACAGTAACTGCAGCAGGGTTATTATTTAGCCTTTGCCAATGCTATATGTATATTACCAATACAAGTTACAAATACAATAGTGGGGAGGGCTATGAACTGGAAGGAAATTGCAGGGTAAAATTGTATTACCAAAAACTTATATAGGTAAAATTGTCAATTTAGATATTGTTCTGTTAGGTACTTTCGCAATTTATCCATTTTTCGTGTTTGAAAAATATGTACATAATCATAGTATTTAATGATTTCACCCCACAGTTTCCCTGATCTTCATCGCTTTCCCCACTATCGGAAAGGTACATTTTATTTGGTTATTACTCACCGAATCAATTGCCATTCATATGGCTTACATGATTAAGCATGACACATTAATCCATTTGACGACACTACACAGACATACTGGTCGCCACACAAATATTATAATTTAACTTTTCCTCTGCTATAATAGTATAGGAACACTCTTAATTTCACACAATTATTAGAGTTAACACATCATCACATTGAATTGCAATGAAACATGCGTTTAAGCACTCGTAAATACCAAACCCCAGACAGGACGAATATTGAACTGTAACTAACATCCGGCAATTTCATACAATCCATTTGACATCAAACAATTTTGATGTGCATTTGTTGCCTGTCTTGTGAAGTGAAGAGATTTGGATGGCTCTTAACAGCGAGGTCTTGAGGGCCGATGAGGGTGGTTGAGGTGAATATGGAGCAGTGCCGGAATGAAAGGGTGGGGGAAACGGGAGTTCCCCGAGAAAACCCACCGACCAACGGCATCGTTTGGCACTCTTCCGACATGCGAAAATCTGGAGTGACCCGGCCAGAGGACTGAACCCAGATTGCTCCTGTCTTGTGCGTTATTGGTTACAGTATATTGAAAATTTACATGGCATTATATAGCATGTGTTTATAAACACCGTCTGTGAGCATTGTTCTGTATGATATATTAATTCTACTAGTAATACGTTATGTAGTACTATCCTCTCGTGAATATAAACAACGTAAGCCTTGAGTAATTCACTAGAATTACATAATGTTCTGACACTGTTTGAGTGCTGTGTTGTTTACCTGTATAACCGTATCGCCGCAGCACAAATATTCCCTGTAGGTAAATTACATTTTATACATTAAAGATGTTTCAAAAGGTATTCTCATATTTAATACAATTTAGTGGCCCAATACAAATATATTGGACGTACATTTCACGTGTTTTACTGCATAAATGCAGCAATCTTGATAGCCCTTCACACTATCACATTTCATTTTTTTACTGCGAACTACAAGAAGCCTAGCTAAAGTTTCTATTAAGTGTGGTTAGTAATAGTCATAGCTAACATATCCAAGGTATTATTTTCCCGATTTTCAAAAAAGCCCATATTTTAGAAAATTACCAACATAGTTCAACAGATTGATGTTTTTGCTTTCATGAGCTTTCAGTTTATTTATGATGCGACATTAAACACATGTCCTGTAATGTATGTTACCATAGTGTGCATTAACTTAAGTCTCCATGAGTCTAATGAATGTGCCGTGAACTTAGCTTCTGACCTCTCTACACACGTACTGGGCCCTAAGACGCCTTTATACACTTATCTAATCATGTAATTTGAATATAACATAATTCCGAGCTGGATAATTTTCACCACGCACCAGTAGTCCTAATGGTTCCGCCTACCCGCTGCTATTTTCCTCGTTCCAGGCCTCAATATGTGAAAGCAGTGACTCTCCACTGTCACATTGCCTCTATGCGCAAGGCTCTCAACTGGCATGTGATCTTTCCGTCAGCAACTTGCCTGAATGTGACTTTAAGCTGTGATACTATATTTGTATGGCACGCTAATAAGATGAAAAAATGATGTGTGATTAAAGACAACTCTAAACTGTCTGCAGTGTAGTCCTATCAAAAATTTAGCAGCCAAAACTTTTTATTCAAAATGTCAGTATTAGCCATTTTTGCAGCCAAAAAATAATTTTAATTGTTGGCATAAGAACGTATGTCTAGTCTTTGAGAACAAACGTTCATTAATTGGTTTTCATGTTCAGACATCATTACAAAATATCGGATCGCTTTTGAATCATGAGTTGTTTACCAAACCCCAGCAGTGCACTTCACGCACCAGTCAAGCAGAGACCTAAATTACAAAATTAATTATTTGTACAATTTTACAACAAATAATCATATTGTAAAGGTTCACACATGTCTTTCATAGGGTTAAAACAAAGGGGACCCTCAAAAACAAGTTGTTAGAGAATGACACTGTGATACGTTCGTAAATATGCTTGTGTGAAGTCTAATGTATTGTTAAATTTAAGTTATAGTTTGAGTGATGCCACATATTTATTGCTAGCTTTCTTTTTAGCACTTCTTTTGACGTTTTAGGCAAGTACGTATGTTGCACAATATTTCTGTTTGGGGAGTAACCACCTTCCCCTTGAATGCTCTCTCCCTCTTCTCAAACTCTTGCTCATTCGTCCCAGCAATCCCAAATCCCCTTTTTCCCTTTGATATGCTTCTCTGTACTTGCTTTTCCACCTAAGATTACTCTGAATCACCACCTCACTTGTACACTAAAGCTTCCTCTATCTCTCGCCCTTGCCATTTATTAGTGCCTTCATTCCTTCCCCCTCTTTCTAGGGAACCTTAAGATCTTTATTGTTCGTACATTAATCTTCATTTTATCCCTTTCTGTCCACCTCATTTGTTGTATGGCTTCTGCAACTCTTTCTTCCTACTCGCCTATGCATGCCGCACACATTCGTCCGCAGACAGCCAGCCTCACTTTGCCACCTACCATTATCACCAGGTCATTAACTATAATGGTGAACAACAAGAGGCACAGTACACTACCCTGTGGAAGCAGTGAATGCAATTCCACCTCCTTCCAATGACTCCCCCACTTTTCCCTCCATTTTCTTTCTCTTAGGAACTGAAAATTTTTAGAATCATAGCGCCAGGATATATTTTCTATCTCGCTGATAATATTTGTGCAAGAGATTCTATAGTAAATTTAAAGAACAAAATGTCAAAGTATTTTAAAAAGTATACAATCCATAGGTACAGAAAATTGATGTATTTCCACCACAATTTTTTGAAGCATATTACCATTTATTTAAACATATGTAATTAAGTTGAGGTAATGAGAAGCCAAATGCTAATGTGTGATTTTCATTTACCTTTTTTTCAGCAGCTTGTGAGAAAGGCAGAGAATGTAATGTACATGTTGAACTTGTGATAATATGAATGTCCCTGCACGAGTTCAGGTATTAAGACTGTACCATGACCTTCTGCGTTATGGTCAAAAACTACAGCTTACGGATAAGGATTATTTCTGCGAGCGTGTAAAGAGAGAGTTCAGAAACAACAAAAATTTAGAAAACAAGGATGATATACTGTTCCATTTTAATGTAAGTATGCTATGTTTTTATGGTCATGTCTTATGTTGTGCTTACATGATTAAGCGTAGCAAAATATTCAATTTAAATTTTTTACTTTCATTTTTAAACCTAGAAAGCTAGTGCTGTAAGACTACATGTTATTTATTTGTATTTAAACTGAAAAGGTGTAATGCAGAAAAACATATTAAGGCCTATGTGATATTTAAAAATGAGTAGCATTAACCACATAAAAACTTTACGTGACTTTTTTTTAGATATTTTGACTGACTACATTTATGGCACTGAAAATATTATAAAAAATTAGCTTAAAATTGCACAATAAAGTTAAATTTTTTAGTTTGCAATTTTTTTTTCCTTTTTCTAATGGAAGGGTAGAGTTGGATACTTAGGGCTTTTTTCCACAGAAACCTATTTTTACACCCAGTCAGAAATACTCACAAATTTTTATGTCATAACTTTATAATGTTGTTATGAGAACTATTAGTGTAATATAAAATTATGTAACACAAATAGACTTTATAAAAAATGTGTCCAAAACATGAAAAACTAATTTTTTCAATTAAAGTGCTGATGAACCCCTATGCAACTCAACCTTTTAGTTATTAATATTCATCAAAAAGTTTACAAATTACTAATGCAACATAAATTTTTTACTTCAAAAAATTATTTTTCATTATCAGTTTACTTTTGTGTGTTGTGATAGCAAAAGCACAGAGAGATGGTAGCGTATCTAAGAACAAATGAAAGAAATGTATCTGTGAAATTGAAAAATAGCTGACCAAAACTACATACTGTCATACAGTTGTATGAAGTAAATTATTGTGGATATTACCAGTGATCGCCAAGTTTTAGATCTTGATAGGATGCACCCACAGAGTATGATGCCTTTTTTTTTTTTTTTTCTTCTTCCGAAAGTTCATTACAGAAAAGTCACATATCTGTGTGATGTCCATTTCAGTATTAACAGGCTGCCTCGTGTACTTTGAATGGCACCCTGTACGTAGCATTTAAACCACAGTTTCTTGTTGTGATAGCAAGAGCTCAAAGATATGGTAGTGTATCTAAGAACAAGCAAAATCACAATGAATAAGTCAGTATTTCTCACCTGCCAGGCTGCAAGGCTATCCTGGATTGTAAATATTGATTTATTCTGCCCCAGTCTGATGCAAGAAAATAATTCTTATTTCCTTTCCCTCTCATGCTGTCACTAATTTTTTAGTTTTCAATTTTTTGCATATATAAAAGACAATTAGCAGTACCTTTATGGCTATCTAAGCTAGGATTATTGGTTTCATAGTATTGCATTGCCAGGGGGAAAAAACAGCTATTTTTTGCCAACTGCGTTGGTTATGTTTTTCAAAAACACCACAGTTTTAGGTAGAATACAGGTTCTTAAGGGGATTAAGATAGTGATTTGTGGCCGGTCCTGTACCATAGTTTGGCTGTCTCAACCAAACTTTGATAACATTTGTGAGAACATCCGCTATTTATTAAGACTTAACTGGCATGTTTTAAATAATATTGCAGGTTCTTATATAACAAAACGTGTGTCCACAAAAATTAAATTAAATTCTAATCTATCTGACGCTAATAGGACATGAAACCTGATTACTAAATATGCTACATCAATAATTGTGTTTAAAGTATGTTTTTTTCTCATGAAGTTAGTTTATGTTCTCTGGCATAATATCAACTTGATTTTAAATTAAATATTAATTTAATTCTATAGGCAGATATCTTCTGAATAAAATTATACTTGATCTTTCCTTGCCACCAAAATTGTTTAAACATTAAGTGGTGCATACGTTCTGCCAAGTGTGAGTACATTTTCAATGGCTTATTGCAGCAAAATTGGAGAATATGTTATTGAAATATTAATTTATTTCACTTGATATATGTTTTCTGAATAAACTGATATCCTCAAAGTGCAAATACCTCGTCGCCAAATTATGTATAAGCACAGAGACTGAATGCTGCGTAACTCATTGCAAGTGCAAGGATGTGGTTTTGAATAATTAATTAATGAAGGTCTTAAACAAATCTACTGACTGTATTTATTTGCCTCTCTCAAAAAATAAATTTTTTCAAAAGCCAGACCTCTGCCAAATAAGACAGTCTTGCATATATACAATCTCCAAGCACGTGCAACATCTATTGTGAATAAAATAACTGTATCAGCAATTCAAAAATCAGCTTCAAGCCTCTTGTATTGAAAGCCAAGACAGGAAGAGAGGCAGAAAGTGATAGATTAAAAGGGGTATGGTGGGGAGAAGGTGAGAGCGGCACTGACAGTGACAAAAAATGCTGATTGACCCTCTGTCGAGCTTCTGGCATGCAGTTTTATTGCTTTACATTGCCCTAGAACAAAAAAATAATAGTCAGTGATGGCATTGTGGGAAACTCTCCAACTAGAGCCACAAAAGCCCTTTTTTGTTTTTAATACTGCACAAAGTTTTCACCTCGCCTGTTGAGAGTAAAAAAATTTGTACTTGTATATGAACTTTTAAGTAATCTGTGGCTGTGTCAAAGAGTCTTCATGGTTCGTACTGCCTCAAGGCAAACAAAATAAGGACTTTTTAAAAGTTTTTTCTAAGGACTGTGCTCATTTGCCCATACAGCCCATATTGAACACTTTACCGCCCAGTTGACATCTTGCCTTGTGCTTGTCTGTATCTGGAAAAAAGTCTTTTTTTTTTTACAGATCTTTCTTGAGCCACAATATATTGAAGACGAACTTTCCTGGCATGTTCAAAGACAAACATCACATGGTAAAATCACACATAGATGTACGTTCCCATGAAAGGCAAAACTACAGTTATAATTTTCATGAACAAATACCATCACACTGCAGTTACTTGCTGCTAACTACTAGCGCTGTCTGCTCAGAAAGTGTTTGGTAGAATGTGGGATTAATGATATGATAGCTGTAATTTTGCTTAGAAAAACAGAGCTAAAACTATTAAATAAGAATACTGTAAATAGTAAATGAAATATTTACTGGTGCTTTAATAGTATTGTATGAGGATTATGCTAAACATTTATTATTTATTTAATACATAATTTTAAGTTGTCACAACAAAACAAAAAGATTCTGTACATAAGTTGAAGTAAATTTATTAAAAATTCACTCGCTACTTGTGCCGGAGGAAGTATCATTGGACAGGTTATTCGAAAGAAGCCTCCATAACTACTTGCATGCAGTCTCGGGTAGCAGGTCTCGTGGAAGTTTCCGCCCAAGCCTGTATGGAACATTTTATCGTGGCACACAGGCATTATATAGTACAGCTGATAATGCCCCAATCTTTGTATTTTTGTGTACAAGTACAAAAGTATTTTGGTATGTGGTATGACATCCTGAAAACTAGGTCCAATGTCTGTACCAAGAAATTGGTCTGTATAACATTACTGTGGCCTGGCTTCCAGAAGAGTCCAGTGCATGATGCAACAGCACAATATGTTTACAAAAATAAAAGCTTAACACAAAAATTTTATTTGTTGGAGTTCAATAAATTATCAAAAAATTAAGAAATTTGAAGAGCTGTTTAAGAAATAAGGACTTATAAGATCCCTTAAAAACGAAAATAGCAATTAAGGACTTTACGAACCCTGTTTATTCCGCCTTTCAGCAGTTCAATTGAGTGTTATTATTAAGCAGTGTCACAAAGTATTATCTCTGCACTGCTGAACCCTGGCATGTAACATAAGGAAGGTGCACATGGGTAAATACTGGCAACCTTCTTGGAAGTGGTGGTCAGACTACTCCTTTCCCACCAAGACGAACCAGGTTCGATTCCCGGCAGGGTCGCTCACGGACTTTCGCTTGTGGGAATCGTGCTGGATGGCTGATTTTTTTTTAGGACTATCCAGTTTCCACCCGTCCCTGCAGTCCGGCGCTGCTCCACACTCACCTCGCTTCACACTCATCAGTTCTCAAGTCCTTCATGTTAAGAGCCGCCTAAATATCTTCACTTACTCACTTTGTGGAAGGGCCTGAAGGTCAAGTACTAGAGGAGTGGTGTCTATTTTTTTTTTAAGATTTTTTCCCCCATTTTACAGTAGTGGTGAAGATAATCACAATGTCCAACCTAAATAAATGCAACAAACTTGCCCTATTTCCTTAGAATTTTTTACAGTTCCCAAAAAAAGTTTGTATTTTGAGGGGGTTGTTACTACTGGGGTGGTTGTGTCTATGTTAACTGTATATGTCATGTACGAAAAAATATACCAGAGTGATTTAGTCAGTGTAGTATTCAGGTTCACTTCAGTGAATTGTCAATAATGGATTTACATTATAGAGTTTTTTGCCATTTCTTCTCATCTGACCTGTCTTCTGGACAGAATTAAAGCCCCATTTCTTTAGCTCTGCTGTTAGCTATTTTTGTACAACAGCTATTTATAAAGCTATTTAGACTGTTTCAGTAACATTTTGTGTTACTTTTGTTGCAGAAAGGGGAGTGTGTCTTAAAAATCAAGAGAATTATTTGACACCATGTTGGCGTGCTTAGTTAAAAGTATTTTGAGCTCCTCTTATTCCCATTGGCTGGTGGCAAGTGGAAGTAGAGCACTGTTTCCAAGAACAAAACACACATTGGATTATTCCAGGGTCCCCAAAATCAATGAAGATGACCTAGAAGAAAAATTTGTGAGGGGCAGTGGCCCTGGTGGTCAGGCAGTTAATAAAACCAACAATTGCGTCATGTTACAGCACAAGCCATCAGGTATTTAAAATATCTTTTTTGGGCCAATGAAAATTAATTCTTGTTGTTAGTTATTTATTTCAGCTAAGTTTGTTTCTGAAAAAGAACTAAGGAAATGTGTGCAAGCAATATTTAACACACTTAAAAAATACCATCCAGCAAATAATGTCGAATTGTAAGTCATACTCCCATGAGTCATATTGTATTTCTTCAGATTCTACTTGATTGCATGCTACACACAGTTGAATTGTTTCACTTTTAACTGATGTACTTAAGATTAGCATTAGGATGGTCAGAAGTAATTTTCAAGCTAAAAAAAGGTGTTGCATCCTTATATGTTTGTAGGAATTGTGATCAAATGTCATCAGTCACGTAGCCAGGATGAGAACCGCAAGCTGGCTCGTGAGATGCTGATGATGAAGCTGGACAGTTTGCTTAATGGTGAACTCAGTATAGAAGCCCAACTGCATGCTGCAGAATTGAAGAAGAGCAATGAGCAAGTCCGGAGGCAACGGAAACTTAGGGAAATGAAAGCCAAGTGGAAAGAGAGGGAAGGATTTGGATAACTTGTGTGGAACAAACTTTGTAAATAAATGTAAAGATAAAAATCACATGGTGATTGTACATGTCTTGCAAATGATGCACTGGTAAAGTTTATACCTGTGAACATTTTGGAGTTTCACATATCAACAATATTCTATGAAAACTGAGATGTATATTATGTACATATTGAGTTGATAATTTCCAAGATATTCCAAATGGGCACTAGTAGAAGTGGTGGAGCTGAAGTATTTCAGTGCTGCCACTGTAAGTTAGCAGCATTGAGATAGAGAATGAAACATTTTTATGGGTGTTTTTATTGAGGGCAAGTACAAATATGCATACGTGGTACAATGATAACTGGGGTGACCACAATTAATGTGTTTATTGTGAGAGAGAAAATATGTTGCATGTTTTGCATGGACAGTAGATGCAGGGAGAGATACAGTTGTTTCACTTGTATTGTGTGATCAATCTTAATTCTTACAATTTGACATGTGAACTAGTGGAGCTGTATCCTCGGCTATCTATGCTTAACAAAATATATGTATAAGTTGCACTGGTACTAACAATTGTAGGAAAGGAAAATAGCTAGCCCCTACTTTATCTTGCAGAATTAAAATTCCAATTGTAAGTGTATTGGTAGAAGATATATTAATAATGAAAAGATAAAATCAATTAGCTTAGTCACCACCATCCTTACAATAATAATTTGAGGTAAAAAAGAAAATATTAAAAATGCAAAATTAATGCTGCTTCACTTTAATAAGTTCTGAAATATTATGTCGGAAATTTAAATTAATCTTTCATGTTCTTTCCTCACTCGTTTTCAACATAACTAATGTCCACAGGGTTAATTTAATATTCTGCTCCAGTACTAGCTCAATCTATAGCGCTGCAGGCTTCTGGTTTGCCATAACCACATATAAAGTCAAAATCACATTAATCTGAGAATTGATACTGTTGTTTATCGAAATAAATGTCCCAAATTACATGGATGAGCCCCTCCAGCTGAAATATAGAATTAGTGTCACCTGGCTGGAGATGAGTGTTATCATGTTCGTAGTGGCGCCGCATGACATGCAGACTGGAACAAACAACTTAAAAAGTAATCATTAGGCCTAAGAATCTCGGTCCTTTTCTTTGCTTGGCCAGATTCTCCTACCTAAATTCTAACTTATTGGACCTACAGCTATTAACTAATTTAGGATGGCGTCAGAGATATCTCAGCTGTAATTTCAAAGGTCCCACCTGGAAGCAAACTACTTCCTGCAACTATCTATATCCTAGGCACAAACATAAAATCCTACTTCCGGTAAAGCGGAGAAAAAAAAAAATGCAATTAAAACAAAAGTGAAAACACAGTTAATTACTCTTTAAAAATCAACAAAATTAATTTCAGAAAATAAAAACTCGATAAAAATTCACTATTCACTGCTTGTAGGTTAAAATACATAATGCCACAGACTATAAGTAATAATGAAATGGATGGATGGTTTACAAATAAATATTTAGTGACTTTAAAAATGACTGAAAATAAACTGTAGGGGCTGATATTAATGTTATGTTACAATATAAACTAGCAAAATAAAATAGCGTTGAAAACAAACATTGCAGGTTAATAGTCATCAAAATAATGCGTTTGCTATAGCGAAATGCTATAGAAAATCTTCTGCCTGGAAAATAAAAAATTTTATGACCTGTGTGAAATGGAAAAAATTTTTTGTTGTTAGCACATAATCTAATGGAAGAAATTAAGTTCAAATACCAGACCAGTAAAATACAATCACGTGACTATGTTGATAAACTGAACAAAAAATTTTTTGCCATACAGTAGTTACCAATTTTCTTTTACAAACATTCTCACTTGAAACAGAAAATACAAACATAACTCTCGTCATACAGTTTCTCTAATTGTTGAAAAGAAAACACATTAAATATATACATACTATAACAATAAACAATCATATTCATTATACTGACAGCTATTTTCCTATCTTTTATTTTGTCTTTATTAATGAATAAAATTCCTCGTATACTCGTGTTGAACATTTGAACTAGTCATAGCGGTGTACTCATTGGTTCGAGACACATCTTAACCAATGTCTGTGCATGCAAGCACACCTTCTGTTTGTAGGATCAACCATTGTAAATAGTTTTCCAGCGTGAATCCCTCGTAGACGGTTGCGTTGTGGATGGGCTCTCGATGAAAAAATATTAAAATTTATGTAGGAAATTCTTTTGTAGCTCATTCAAAACGTTTATCGTCGTGCACACGAGTGAAGCTATCAGTTACGTGAGGAAGAGATAAAGATAAGGTCATCTAAATGTAAACACTTCACTGCATTTGTATGTCTTTAAGAATTCCTCCATGTTTACGCATGAAGAGAAAATATCACTTCACTATTTAAACGTAACTGAAGATTATCAACTAAATGTATAGTGTTTTTGATGTCAGTATATAAAATTATTTAAAGTGTTTATATCAACACTGCATAAATGTCTAGCACTGACTGGTGTTAATTTCAGTTCATGTAGAATTATGTATCACAAAAAATGTTTTCTGGGTTGTAATGCATATCAACAATGTCAATGCTTTACAATCACTCACATCAATATTTAGAAGCTTAGAATTTAATTAACCTTTTAAATAATAAATATATTAAAAAATTAAAAAATACTCAACAATTAAGATTAAATTTAAAAATGAATGGTGGCACTTTACTACCTCCTTTGTAATTTATCTCCTCAAATTCTATTAAATTCAAAGTAATGTAAAATCTATTAACACCTCATTTACTAATATTCATAAATAACAATTCTCAAGAAAATTAGTCCTATATCTTGGCTCGTACTTCAGACTTCTTCCTGTCGTTCGTTAGCTAATCAACATCTAATGGATATAGGGAGAGTCCTTCGATAACTCTCATATCCTGAAATTTCAGAAGACAACGTTGACCTGCGATGAAGAACTTCAAGCTGTACTCGAGACAACATTTTAGACTTAAAAAATATCACTCATTCACATGAAGATATACAAGTACAATAATCGCTAATCAAACACACAAAGTGGAAACATAAGTGGAATAAGTAAAAATTCATAAGTGATGAAATCAATTAAAAGTGCAATAACTACCAATTAGTGGTTAAATAAGTGCAATACAACACAAGCCTTGAAGAGAGATCACCACCCCCAAACAAAAATCAATGGCCTAAATTCCACAATGCAATAATATTAGATAAATATGCCTACTATCAGTCCTCTAAATGATACTTGGATAATAATCCTCAAGTAAGTACCTCAGAAAGGTAGGTGGAACAAAGTGTACTGTGTTGTGTGTTGAGGGTGTTTAACATGCTTTTTATGCCCCTAACTTATAATCATGTTCCAAATTAATTTTAAACCATTCTAGTGTAACATGAAACAATTTTATTCTTGACCAGATAAAGTAATTGTGCTTGTCACTCAAAATCTCAGTTATGTGTAGGTTTGTTTAAATCTTGCATTAAAAAATAATCTCAACTAAACTTATTCATCGTTGACCGTGACAATAAATTTGTACAGCATTATAAATATCTGTGGATCTGTTTCGGCCGTAATATAATACTCAAAGATTAGAGCTGGGCAGGATACCTGACCTTTTCGGGAAAAATTTGGGAAAATAAATTGTCCCAAACGGTCGGGCGGGAAATAATTTTCTCGTAAATTTTTCCGGATAAAAATTATTTATGCTATTTTGCTATTATTTCTGTGTTCTACAACACACATGTAAGAGTGGACCTTCATGGTCCTAATCTTGCCAGCATTAGTAAACAATAAATAAATGCAAGTCAGCATACCTATGAGTATTAATGGTTTCATATAAATATAATGCATACAAAGTTTTCCACCGGTCATCGTATGTACACAAACTTCAGTGTGCCTTCCTAACATAAATAACTGCTCACTCCGCATAATAAATGGTACTACCATTTCGTGAATAATATTTTTTCTGCCATCTATCGCTTTATAAGTAAAGCACTTGTTGTGGAGTAGGCCCTATATATTTTTAAACAAAAGTAATTTTTATCAATATTATGGTATTCAGTTGTGCGAGAATGAACACTTCCCTATACACGTATTTTAGCAGCTGAATTAATGCACACTGGTCACAAGCATTAAGAAAGTAGGCCTAACGTTTGGAATTTTAAGCCCATTTTGTTTAATAATCGAGATGGTTATGAAATCAGTATTTTACTTCTCACGCACTCGTAACTTTGTTTAATTTTACGATCTTCTTATAAACGCTACCAAATAATTTCATCGCGGGCTGAAAGGCATGTAAAATGCATATACGCAAAATCACATTAAAATTGTGTATGCAATTGCATTTCCACTACTAAGCTCATAGAAATCTGAAAGATCGTGAAATTTTATGGCCACATGCTTCTTAGCAGAACACTTGCAGAGCGCAACACCTCTTCATCTAAGGTGGCAGAACATCACATGATGTAGAATGTCGCCCAATGATAGTCGTTGTTAGGGACAGTACTGATCGTGTTTTTATATTGCTAATCACCCGTACGTGTGGTTGCATGATGTAAAACAATTAAATTTTTATTCAGAGATTTTGTTTATCAATAAACTTGTAGTTTTGAATGAAAGTTTTAATATTAAGTGATTTGTAGTACGGTAACCATAGCTATGACACGTTAATTTGGTACAAATCATTATTTATACACTTTTAAATGTATTATTTACTCACTCTACAGTTTTGTTTATGTAGTTCGTTAGAAGCAATATGGATATAATAAATATTGTTAAGAAATTCAAAGTACCTATTTGGCATTTTTACGAAAAAATGCCAGACAATGTGTCGGTAAAATGCAAGGCTTGCTCTAAAGTATTGAAAACACAAGGTGTGTTCGCATGTTTTGCTAGTTGTCGTTCGTGTTACCGGAAGCACTTTTTTTGTATGCTGTTCGAGTGGCAATAGCAGTTGCTATTTGTGCTATTAAAAGGAGCTATTTCTGCTCTTGCTCGCAGAGGTAACGCAGGAATATCAAAATGAGTAAGGTGGGAAAAAAAATTGGCTGCCAAAATAAAATTACAAACGTCGAAGTGTCTTGAGAGTGACTATTGCAAATAGTAATTTGCATTTACGCAGACTGATGAAAAGAATGTTTGGGTATCCTGTAAGAAGTGTATGAAATAAAAATAACTAAGACACATTTATTCTCGAAAGTAAGTTATCTTGAGTAGCCAAATTTTTAATACATGTAAATTACACAGACACAATAAAGATTATAAACATTTTAAAAATAAAATTTTGTTTATTTATTTTTGACGTATTAGTTTTCTGCTGTTCGTTGTTCGTATTGTCCTGCCGAGAGTAACTGCTGGTTTTGCTAATTTGCTGCTTGCGAAAAATTTCACTTCCTCTCAGATAGTAGAAAAAGCATATCATACAAACAAACCTACATTTCGGTAGTACATTTTGTTGATTTTCTAGTGTACCGACAAATTCCCAATCCCGTCCTGTTTCCCACGGGAAGTTATTTTCCCCTCCCGGAATTTTTCTGAGTCCAAATTATTCCTTCCGGCTCTATCAAAGATATCTAAACAGTTCTTGTAGCAAAGACAGGTCATCCTTCCATGTAATAGTGCAGTACAATGCGACGTGACTTAATATGCTGCATGAACTCGTCCCACGCTGGTCTATTCGGACAACTTTATGCTTCAGAGGACAAGTGTACTGGAAATATTCAGCCCATTGCAATCACACAAATACTTTATTTTGCACGTATATACTCTGTCACTTGGCAAAGATATATTATTACCAGTTCACATACTAAAAATTTAAATCATAATTAAAATGCATATGCTTATAACTACATTATGCAGATTTTTTTTACATTTTCCGTGACATTTCTCTGTGGGTGGACATCCTGAATATCCAACATTTGCAATTACTTTTGTTATGCTGACTATTCTGATAATACCTGTTAAGACTAAACAACACAAAATTTAATGCAAAATACTGTAAAGGTGTCCATGCAAGTTATTCCCATAAAACAATTTATGATTAACAGGTTTTGCAATGCTCAGAGATATGTGTTCAAATACATATTACCCACACACTGTGTGCTCCATCTTACAATGTAATTACTATCTGCAACGAACATATTTCAGTTCTCACACCAGAGAATGATAATACCACCCTTAAGGATTACTTTGGACTATAAGAAGGAACCTCTGGAAATAATAAATTACATATTGTAGCACTCTCCTTCCTCCTGAATACTATTTACTCTTAATCTCTCTGGACTCAAAGTTCTCTATTATACTCAAGCCAACGTTAACTCTGGTATACTGCAATAGGAGGCATGGGGGGATAGTCGAGATGGTGGCTAAATAAGTAATATAATTTAAGAAAAAATATATTTTTACTATAACAACAATTCTGAATAACAAGAGACAATATATTTACGTTACAGGACAACAATAAAATTACGTATTACGTTACTGACAATAAGGATACAATTACGTTATGCCACACGGGCTTACAGTTACATTATAAATTATACTCAATCAATGATTAACTGGATTCTCAATATCTGTAGCTATGCCCTAAACCTTGCCGCAATTACTTTACAAGGGGAATAGGGATGATTGCTTGTAACAGGAATGGCTCCCTACTGCAAACGCGTTTTTGCTCACCCCATATATCTGAAGTTCTGGTAGGCCTCGTAGCTCACTGGGCCTACGTCGTCTGCTTCCTCTTCAGCCTGCAATCTCATTCACAAGTATAAAGCTTCATGTTGCGGTGCTGTTTGAAGGGGAGGGGGGGGGGGCAGTGTCGTGCACTTTATAGCTGGGCCAAGTAGGGCAAGATTGCGATATCACAGCGCCCTGCCACAGTTATATCCTGCATGACCTAAATGTATTTGTACGATGCCAATATGATGCTCAAATATGTTTATACAATAATTTCTAAATGTTCATACATACAGTAAATGTTACTTAATAAACACTGCCATGTTAATTTCAATACATTGATTTTAATCACTAACTGATTAGTGGAATCTTAGTTTTATACTGACCTTACTCGTTATGCACCTATTAATTGCAGGTTAATGCTTACCTCCAGTAATTGTAGTTTTATACCAGCTCCTTATTTATGAACAATTTTTTGTTACACACCCAAATAACAAACTTCTTTGGTCTTCATATAAAACAGTAAAAACTTTGTACACTTGAACAAATGAAACCAAGCTCAGTGCATTTACATAATTAGGGGGTGTGTAAAACATATGTGGATGGGAAGTGGATTTTACAGCTAGATTTACCAAAGACAATTACAACAATTGAAATTAACAGACATATTGACATTTACATGCGCTCGCCTCCCATTAAGGCGAACCGGGTTCAATCCCTGGCCGGGTCACCAGATTTTTGCAAGTGAGAATCTTGCTGGACGATGCCGTTGGTCGGCTGGCTTTCTTGGGGATCTCCCGTTTCCCCCGCCCCTTCATTCCGGCGCCGCTCCATACTCATTTCAATCACCCTGATCGGCTCTCAAGACCTCGCTGTTAAAGAGCCGCCCAAATCTTGCCACACATTGGAAGTTGGAACTGACAGCTTGTGCTGATAAATCCAAACAGAACAGTGCGAACTGCCGTGTATGTGCAAAGATGGTGGACTGATCAGTCTAAACTGACGAACTGATGGATTTCCATCAAACTGGACTGAGGACTGTGAGAACCCACATGCTGAACTGACGTGTGGGGGAAGTGGGTGGGAGATCACTCCAAAGTACCAGTCTATCAGTCTGCTGCTGAGTGTCGGGTAGTTAACATAATTGTGCAAATACCCTGTGCGTGTTTTCTGTGTATATCTTGGCGGGAAGTTAAGTTATTGTCTACAGTAAATATATATTAGTCTATTGTATGCTCATGATTTTGTGTTTAAAATGACATCCTGGTTGAAAGATTTCCTTCTGGAATTTATCGACGCATGGCGAGAGCAAAAATGTTTGTGGAATGTGAAAAGTAAATCATGTAACATTAAGAAGAATACAGCATATTCTATTCGCGTTGATATAGTTAGAATGGTAGAGCCAGAAGCAAAGAAAGAAACAATTACAAAAAAAAAATAAACAGTTTGAGGAATGCTTTTTGAAAAGCACACAAAAAAAGGTAGTGCAGTCTAAAAAAAAGCGGCTCGGGAAATGATTACATTGCCGTGCCAAAATTAAGGTACTACGAGAATCTGCTCTTCTTGATAGACCAAGTGGTTCCCATGGAGGTTTCTTCAAACATCAATGATAGGTGGTGTGAGGTAAGTAAAAACAGAATAAACCTTCATAACATTGGGTAAATTTTGCAAAGTATTGTTTCAATTTCATGTCATCAACATAGCCAGTTATTTTAATAGTGCCATATATGTTTCACTGGTAGCTACTGAAAAAGCATAAATTATATGTTGGAGACCAAGTGAGCGTGGACAATGCTTGTAATGGACGACTTGAAGTGCCCGCCCCCTGACGTCACCATGTCACGTGACTGGGAAGGGGAGAACTGTGGGACGCAGTAGCGTGCACAAATAGTCTAGTTACATTGATTGCGCGCTTCATGGTGCCGTGATGAAAATTTATGCCACACTTGTTATGACTTTGGTTATTTACGAATATTGTGATGCTCAATGGTTAAACACTGCGCTGTTCCACAGAGCGAGAGTTCAGAGTTTCGCGGAAGGAATGGAATTTCATGCATTTCCGTGTTATCCTGCACGATAGTAACAATGGGAAGTCCATGCCAACATCGTTTGTTTACGTTTCTATATCCCGCAGTTACTAGTAACGCCTCCGGCTAGTCGTGTTTCAACTATTTGGCTACGCCTCATTTCATGTGGTCCATTGCATGTATGAGTTAGTAAACTCTCTGTAAACACTTTTGTTTTATCAGACACCGCATATTCTTATAATGTGTATTATTACTTTTAGTATTGTAAGGAGATTCCTAACAGTTTAGAGAATTGTATCTCTAAACAAATGTGTAACATAAATGGAAAAGAGTGTTATTTGTGATACATATTTATGTGTTTCCAACTGTTTTTAATGAAAATCTTGCATAAAGTTGTTTTCGTAAATTGACCCTTAAACTATAAATTATTCCAACAATGACATTAATACAATGCATTGGTTACAGTTCCATAATAACCACACATTTATTCACTACAATCTAAAGTAATGAATATACATCCTCATCTTAAGTTCTACAATGAAAATGTGTTAAGTTTTCTTTACATTATGTAACATTAAAAATATACACGATTAGGCAACTTAAGACGTGAATCTCTTGTACCAGGGAAACTCTACAAATAAATATATTATGTGTAAAGCAGTATTGCTTGATGCCCCAATGTTGTTTACCTGAAGCCTGGCAAGTGGGTCTTGTAATCGAGGGATGACCAGTTTTGTCTGACTTGGTGTCAAAACACTCATGAGGGGTGTAGGTAGATATTATCATGTGCAGAAAATTATGCAGTGCACAATAAGCAAAAACGACTGCCTTAATCCTGCATAAGCCTAAGTTGATTGGTTTTTAGAAAAAACCAAACCTTGCTGTCATGATGCCAAATATGTTTTCTATTCTTTGTCCATGCGAAAACCAGTAGTTGCACACACTCTTTTCTTGAGTAAGCTGCTTGATGAATATGGTTTCATAACATCCTCTTGGAGAGGGAAAGCAGTCTCCAATAAGAAAATACAGTAGCATGTAACTTCCACCAATGAAAGTTCTGGTCAATTTGACAGTTTCTCGTAAAAAAATCACTGTATGACAAAACACCCCCATCGGAAACTCTGCCATTTGTTCCGAAAGAAAAATATATGAATTTGTAATCAGAGTCTGCAATACCTATAAGAACTTGGCTATTGAAACCTTTATAGTTGTCAAAATACGATCCAGAACCAGGTGGTGGGATGATGGCCACATGTTTTCCATCAATTGCCCCAATGCAATGTGGAAAATTCCGTCAGTCTTGAAATCCGTGTGCAATCATTTGCCAGTCTTCTTCACATACAGAAAACTGAAAATACAGAACAAGTAGGTATTGTTCAAGTTCTATATGTTGTCTAAAAAGTAGCATGAGTGAACAATCAATATCATTGACCTCAATTTCGTGGATTTCTTTCTGACGGCGAAGGCAAAATTGGACATTGTGGGTGTGTGTATATATAAACATAAATTTATTGTAAATGAACGACATGGAATTATGCCTACACAGCTGACTCGTAAAAGTATGCCTGATGGCTAATTACCCCCTCCTCCCGTATTTCCCGTCGGTATCCCAGATACATCGTAACTCGAATAGCCTCTCCACACATTTAGTCAGAGATATTGATGGTTAACTATTATGAAACATGTGTGTGACCATATTATTACACAACAGCGAAGTTAATCTATAGTGTGTGTATTTTTGTTCCAGTCTCAAGCTGGGGACAATTTGTAGCCAAGAATGTGTTTATCGGAATCAACAGCTACTACTCCTGACCTTGTTCAAGACAGTACTCCAGATGAATCTAGGTCTCTTAGGCGCATGCAGTGAAAGTGACGCTTCAGGACAACTGAAACAATGCTTCAAACGCCCGAAGAAACACGACGAATGTGACCGAATACTTTCATTAGTCTGGGAAAGACTGGAAAAGGCAAAACATGAAGATCAACATGACATATTCGGTAAACATATTGCAGTAAAACTCAGAATGCTGCAACACTCGCAGAGAATATTTGTGGAGAAAATAATCAATGATGCATTATTTGAGCTCAGCTAGGAAATTCACACAGAGGCAGCCGAATTGTGTTATTCTACAAACCACCGAACAACCTATTTCAGATGTTTTCACAGTCCTCTGCTCAACCCACACAACAAAACCCTGACGCGAGCGTAGCCTCACCGGACATGCAGCACACTACAAGCCTTTTTATAATGTTGATATATTTCAATGAGTAACTTGATTATCATTTACCATAATGATGTAAGTTCTATACTAATTATCACTTTTGTTTTTTAATATTACAAGATAAATATACATTCGTGATAATCAAATACAATGAAGGTGTAAGTACATTATTACCTACCTTACAATATTCCCTTTTCAAAATTTTATAAATAGCTATGCACGTCTCCTCAATAATGCCTCCCAAAGTTTGAGGAGATATTATAGTAGAGAATTCAAGTCCTCAAGAGATCTTCTTGTCGCAAGGTACCTTACTGTAACACTTAGTCTTTCATGAGGTGTTATGGCACCCCTCACGTCAGTGTTCTTTTCAATCAATGGAGCAACCATATATAGAAGTTCTAAGTACGTTTCTTAATTCATATGTATATAGTTATGCCAGTAGTGGGGAAACAACTTCAACTCTTCCATGATATTAGTATGCGAATATTGTCCATGTTTTAACACCCAATCTTTCACCTAACATACCCTTTTCCTCTGTACTTGCCTATTTTGTCTCCGTTTTGTAACTAATTGCAATTGCAGCGTACACTCCTTCCATAACCTGCTAATGCAAAATATTGCCCGACACCAACCTCTCCACTATCAAGACTTACTGGCCCTGACTGATAGTGTGTGGGAAAAGCCTTCATTTCAGTCCAAACTGATATGTTCGGACTGACTGATCGTGTGTGGCTGCCTTAACATGAACCTATCCAAATTAATCTGGCTTATAATTATCAGGTTATTTAATGAATCCAATAGGCCTATACACAAGTAAACAAATTAACATATGAGAACTAAGTGATTGTTCTAACCTCCAATTCACAGATCACAGTAGCAAGGATGGAAACTAACTGGCAAGTTAAAATTACAATTACTTACTTCACTGACTGAAACAAGGAAAAAACTGACTTTACTGACTGGATCAAGGGGAAAAAACTGACCAAATACAGGCTTATTTACGCTTGTTTATGCACCAAAGAAACAAAAAAAAAGTAAAAATGTCTGGTCTCCACCATCCCCATAACCAGTCAACTCGCACCTGTCAAACTGAAATTTAAAAAAAAATTTGAATTATAAAAATATAATTGATATTGTTTACATTGTTCTGTATACATAATTTTTTACAGTTGCACTGGTTACAAACACTGTTTACAATATTAAATTGTTTACAAGTCACTGCACAAACTGGACTAGTTACAACACTTTTTTTTTTTTTTCATATCAGTTCACAATGGTACAACATTATAAAAATAGAACTTGTTATATGCATTGTTTACAATATTATAATGTTCACTAAATTAGTGCATGCTAAGTATTTTATATTAAATAAAACTGCACTGGTTACAATACACAAAAGTCACAATGTTACTGCATGTAAGTACATTTAACTTGGGCTAATTTAATTAAATCTGCCTGGTTACATTGTTTGCAATGCTGTTCACATTATCACTATACAAGTAATTATCTATAATTTATTTATATTGCACTTATTATAAACACTGTTATCAATACATAATGTTACTGTAAAAATTTAACTAAAATTGATTAAAACTGCACTGATACCATACAACAAATATTGTAGTTGCATCCGGAAACATTTAACGAGGAAAGATTTCCTCTCTGCAATAGGCTTCGCTATTTAATACTTCAAATTTCTTCATTGCTTACAATATCATAAAGCTACTAAATATCATGAATGGCCTATAGTAATGTGTACTAGGTGAACCTTATCATTACATACTTGCTGGAGTGCACCTTTAACTTGCAGATGGGCATCCAGAACTCTTTCTAACATGTTAGCTTTATCACATGTAAAAATTCGCCCAGACTGTGAAAAACCTCTTTCAACATCTCTGCTCCCATGTGAAAGTGACAATGCTGCTTTGACTACTTTCATCACACTGTGGAATTTAACATCTCCAGAATTATTTTTCCTCTTGAAGAACTGATTCCAGTAGACATCTATGCGACTTTTCTGACTACTAGGTTCACCTTCCTCCAGCACCAACAATTTTCACTCATCTGCAAGTATATCTTCTGCAACAACCAACGGAAGTGATCTGGCCACTTTGAATTATTTCTTTGCGATTTCCCTCTTTGACACGGTTTGGTGGGGACAAACACTGCAGATGCCTAAGCAGAGGCCTAGACGTCGAGGACAATTTAATGAAAATTCCTTTACATGCAGCAGTATAATGTGATCTAGTTTGTATCAAAAATACATATCTCCCTCTTCTTACTCACTCTCTTCAATTCTTCACGCACACCATCACCACAGTATATTTCTTTCAGTGGTAGATAATACTCGTAACTGAAATCTTCCTACAGAAAATGGTGCTGATGGCTGACAAATATGGTTCATTACTGTTCTAGAAATACTTTTCAGTTCATCGTAAATTATGTGAACCAAAAGCTCTTCTATTTGAAATGTCTCAGGAGCACTTCCAGAAACAAAAATTATTTCAGCTCTCATAGTTTTGTCTTTCAAGAGTTGTGCAATATTCTTGTATTTCAATGATGTCATTAACTCACTTTTATATTCAGGAATGCAATCCATAAAATACTTGATAACAGCAGCCCACTGTTCAAGAAGTCTTTTACCTGCACTCTCCAAGGACAACCATCTTGACGAAACTTGTTTGATGAAATGGTGATGAGGTACATTTACATCCATCTGAACTTCTGCAAAATTCTCTCTACGAGCAGGCCAGCCATCAAAAAAATCATGAACAAGAAACATGAGGTTAGAAGCATCATCTCCAAACACCAAAACACCACTGTGGAAAGCATTGTGTACTATATGTATATTAAAAGTACCAATGTCAACCATTACTTTCCTTTTTGCGAAAATAAGAGGATCATTCATTAGCAGAGTTAGTCTTATTTACATCAGGACCATCATTACTGAGCTTTACCAAATTGGCTTGAGGAAGCTGAGCACCATCTAATGCTTCATTTAGTAGTTTTGGATACATAACACTGGCTGTTGCTTTTCCCAAAAAAAAAAGTCTGCAGATGTCTCATAACTGTTCCCTCTTTTTGTTTTGACCAATACTTTAATGTAATCTGCAGTTCTTTTATAGAAGCATCATTGGTTGTCTCATCATAAAATAAAGTGAAATACTCCCCATCCATATCTTCCAGCATCCTTTTTTAAAATACGGTGCAAGGGCATCTGTTGTCAAGTATAGCGTCTTGATCCTAGTGAGAAAGAGAAGGGGGGGGGGGGGTGTGTGTGTGTGTGACTTTGTGCACAGAAGAAGGAAACATGGCTTCAAAAGTTTCGTAGACGTTTTCACACCATGCTGCAAAAGAAAAACCTGCAGAAATAGCTTTCAGAACCCAAATAAGTTCTGCTATTGAGGCACTCTCCCTAACACCATATAACTGAATAGTTTCTGTTACACCTGACAAACCAATACCACTAACACTTGGGCGTGCTGTAGCCAAATGAAGCTGTGATGCTGAAAGTTGAAGTCTACACTGTTCTTTATGCTTGCAATTTGATGCATGTTGTTCAACTGTTTCAAAACCCCATGTAATACTGAAAGTCTTTGTACACACTAAACAAAACATTTCTGCTTCAGTTGCTTTGCGTCCCACTTTGACATACTGTTACCATTTTTATCAGTATTATTCAGCCAATCTCGACTAAAACTACACTTCCCCATGGTTCAGATTCCTAATTCCAAATAAGTACTTAATATATAAATTTCCATCCACTAAACTGACAGCATCTGCGACAAAAGAAACAACATTATCAGCATCTTAACTTTTAGTCAAATCCTTTAATAAAATGGAGCTAAAAATATTTTATAAAAATCTCTTCCATAGAAAAACTGACTTTACTGACCAGTTTCCATCCTTGCAGTAGTCAACTAACAAAACAGGCACATGGAATAGCTTACTTCAGCTGAATAACTAGGGGTAGTCTGCAAACTACTAGCACACACAAATACACTATATATCTATGGCAATTGTTTTATTTATTTATCTATCCACTGATTCCCTCGGTTAGCAATTTGCTCTAGGAATATGAGTGTCATCTGTTACACACACATAGACAACATAGAATAAAACACAATATAAAATAAAACATAATTTACTACATGTACAGTATTTTTCTTTTGGTATGGTGAAAATACTCTAAAAACTATATTGCACTTTTTACACACATATTTAGAATGGGGGTAGCTTTAACCACTGCTATTTTACTGTTGTTTCCATTCATGTAACTAATAACAGTAATAACATTAAGGAACCATAACAAATATATGAATTTAATATAGCACAATGTACGTACAGGCAACACTTTCAGTTTTTAAAATAACTTGTGGCATTGGTGCATTATTGTTCTGTTCATCGACTTGATGGGAAGAACCCTGTTCCTGTGATGTAATATTTGCACATGTGTTATTCTCCACGTTCCATGTTTATGGTACATCTAAACTTGCCTTTGTTGGAGAGTCCTCGTCAGTTATGTTGAGAATAATACTGTCAATTTCATTGTATTATTGGCATCCTTTCCACCTGCTGTCCCAGGTTTCTTAGTATTGCATACATGCCAACTTTGGACAGTCAAAAAGAGAGGGATTTTCCCACCAGTGAATATAATACAAAATTTGGTGTTTGGGAAAAAAAAAAAGGATGTGCGGGGGAGGCAGCAAACCAAGTGCACATTATTATGCACGTTTAAAATTTTCTCACTGTTTTAAAAAATTGCTTTTAAATTTTGTTGCTCTTTTTTTACTTCATATTTGTGATTCGTGTGTCTGGTTATTTAACAATAATGACACATTAGAGAAATTGATCACTTAAAAAATGTTCTACATATACTTACATACCTGCCAACTTTTAAAATCCTTGATTAGTAAAACATTTTGAAAATGTAAATTTTAACGTAAACTGGATGCATCATTTTTCCAAAAGCTTACAGTACTTTAAAGAAAATTTCTTCCACACAGGCCTATTTTCTTACATGTTAATTTAACATTTTAACCCTAAACTACAAAATAAATACGAAGAAGTTAAAAATTCTTATGGTTGAGCATTCTTTAAACCTACAGAAAATGCAGTTTTCACAATTATACGTTTACTCCGTGAGAATGGGCATACGCCAACATGAAGTTCAAAGGAAATTCTTTTGCAATAAAATTGAACAATTATTGTCAAATTGTTTACTGAAATACTTTTAAATAATATGATTTCTTTTAATTTTAAAAAACTTTGCATCTTAGTGTATAAGAAGTAATACTAGTATACCTAATGGAAGCAGCCACTGAAAGACGACTGGCATTAGCTAGCTTCTGTGCAGTAATTAATGTAGGATGTTATAACTAGGTCGGCATTCCAACCTGTTGTATTTTTGTGATTGCCAAGTAAACTTTGTTGGGGTTCTGTTTATTTTATTTTGAGGGAAAAACTGAAACAGCGACGAGTTGGGGGCTTTAGTTTAACATCTTTCGTGAGATGGCATTGTTTTGATGTTCTTACGAGTGTGTGCTATTGTGAGCTCCATATTGTTCTGATGGAGCAGTGAGAAATTTTGCTTGTATGGAAATAACATTTAGATTATCGTAACTTTGAAAATCTTAACTGCAATGAAAAAACAAAACACGATAAATACGTCACTGTTCCTATTCGTACAGATACAGCAATATACACTTGCAGAATCATTCAGTAAAATAAACACTACGCACATTTCCAAAAACCAACAAACTTAAACTTAGATATGTAAATTATATTCCTGTTGCTTCATTGTGTACGGCAGTTAAGGAAAATGGCGAGACCGAGTAGACCAAGCGGTAAACATGTGCCGACTGATATTACATTTCAATCAAGAAAACTCACTACAATGGTACCAACAAGCCAACTATGCTTAAAGAAAGCAAATAAAAAAAATACTGATGAAAACTGATGAAAATATTCCACCACCACCAACAAGATACTCGTATAAACACAATGAGAAAAAAGCACATGCATAACACTGTTCACCGGGCTGGAAACTGGAAACACATGGCTAACCATTGGCTGGAAACGTTTACTGTTTGTACGTTTTGACTTGCTCGGTCATAATAATTTCTGCCATCACCTACAAAAACAGATTGTACGATAAATTCTTATGCTGAGACATTATGAATGTTAGGATGACTATTCAACTTACTAACTCACTGGCAGTAAATCTGAAATTGACACCTGGCAATTGAAGAGGAACAAACTGGAAAATTGAGATAAAAAGTGTTAGGTTAGAAAGTGTGGAAAAAAAAAGGGGAGGGGGGGGGGGGAATAATATCCAAACCTGTTTTTAAATTTGTGCAAACCCAATAACCACAAATTGAAGAAAAAATTACCGGAAAAAGAAGGCATGTGCAAGGATAAAACGCTTGTTAAATCTCAATATGAGGCACTGAAGAGTGGTAGAGGTTGTCGCAAAATGTTTTTCGCTGTAGTGAAACTATTCCTTTGATGAAAAAAATGCAAGATACTACTTACATTTTACTCTGCAATATATTTTTCTTTAAAACCAATAGTGAGATATTCACGAAAATCAAATTTTGGGCCCTATATTTTCAATATGGCTGCATTAGCTCACCTTGGAGACTGGGACTTTTGGCATTTTCTTTGGGAGACCACCAAAAAATCAGCTTTTACACTACAATGTTATTTCTTATAACACAATTTTTCTGACTTTCATGGCCCTTCCCACTATATTGTTTACAATATCATCAAATACACACACACTATTCCAAAACGAATAATAGGCAACACCTTTAAAGTTTAAAATCACCATTTTATAATCCCCCTCCCCACTTTCAGATAAGTCAAGGAAGAGAACAATCACAATTTTCCTTAAAACTGAATAGTGCAGTCAGTACACTGAAACATATTTGCGAATAAAATGTTCACACAAGTTGCACTGTTTTCAGCTTGCTGCTTTGGTGGATGGCTGCCTGCATGTTTTGTGATAGAAATCTTGATCAATACAAAAGCCTTAGTTATCTTGCGCCAGTGGCGGAACCAACAGGGGGGGGGGGGGGCTAAGGAAACACAGACTAGATAGAAGGTCCATGCGCACTGCTGTGACGTCATTACGTGTGGGCCATTCTCATTCGCAGGCATAAATTTTTGTGGCTTTACATTGATTGCGTGTAATTTTTGATGATGTGTTATATGCGTGTCGCAGCATGTGTTAATAAAATGAGGCGTAAATTTTAACCACTGCATTAAAAAAGTAATTGTTATTCCAGTATTAGGTGCAGATTGCCTGCTTTTTGCTTCAAAAACTTTTTTTTTAGTATCCCTTTGAGAATCATTTATTTGTGTACGTTCTTGGCACACATAAGCTATATAATACCTGAAAGAAAAAGCATTGTATCATGAAACAGTGTCTGAAAAAACCCCCTCCTATTAATTCCAGAGAATGTTTGAAATAAAAACCTCCACTTTCGTGATAAGTATTTCATTCAAAACTAAGTATGTCTGAATTAAATTATATTTATTATGAAAATGGTTACCTTGCGGTGTATCAGATTTATTCACAACTGTGATAAAGTATCAACATAGTACGTATCACGTAAGTTAACTATTTTAATTAATAAAACACAAAGAACCAATTCTATGGTTGAATGTTTATCACAGAAACAGTAGTGTGTTGCAATTCTGTGGTGTTAAAAGTGCACACATTTATTTGCATACATCATCTGGCACCAAAAACCAACCTTTTATGCCATTAATTTTGGAAGCAAAACCACTTTGTAGTAAACTGTTAAATTTGTGACATGGGATATTCTCACGTGTAATTGTGACAACTATAATTTCCTGCATGTTTGTTCCATTGTTTATTACATTTGAGCAGATATGGGAAGCATACCTATTTACACTGAAGATATCAATTCACGTCACTATGAATGCATTTTGTTTGTAAAACATTAGCCTGAATTTTACCAACTTTTTTAAAGACTTTTTACACCATTTGACTACTGATATGGGTCTTCTTTTTGAAAATTATTTTGATTTTATCTAAGAGCCTCTCATGCTTACAATGGAGAAAATTCAGTCCATACTTAAGACTTACTAGCAATGGGTACTTACATAGAGAGAAAATGCTTACCTGACAGTATACGGCTGTGGCTATTACAGGTGATAGCACAATCAACAAAAAAAAAAAAAATACTTTTTGGAGGTTCCAAGGTATAATACACACACAGGAACTGCTTGTGTAAAAAAAATAAACCACAGACGTACACATAACTGTACGATGTGGAATAAATTGGTTATTCACAATAATGAAGAGGTTTGGTGGCTCTTAACAGCAAGGTCTTGAGAGCTGATTAGAGTGAAACATGGTGAATATGTAGCAGTACCAAAATGCAAGGGCAGGAGATTCCTGAGAAACCTGCCAACCAATGGCATTACCTGGCACAATTCCCATATGCAAAAATCTGGGAGTAACACCTGCTGAGAATCGTACCCAGTTTGCCTTGGTGGGAGGTGAGCACTCCAGCTGCTACGCCACCATGGCCTCATTTATAATGATCATAATCATATTTAGTACTAGTGTATTTATTGGGTAAACGCAACAAATTATTATTTTCCAATTTGTGCAATTTAAACATTGTGTTTGAAAAGTAAAGTACGCAACAGAAAAATACACAATGGCTGAAAATATAGAAACTGAGCAGGGTTTTCAGAAGTGCTAATTTTACCATGAACAGCCTACATCAGTGTGGTCCAACTATTTTTTGATCGCGGGCCAGAAATTTATTCTTAAGATACACCGCGGGCCAGTATAACAGTTCAAGAGTTAACCATGTTAGTATTATTAGAATTGTACCAACAAATACCTCATCTCTACACTTTTTAAAAATATTAACTCGGACCAAAATTTCAATATCAACAAACCATTTTAAATATTGTACAATCATCTTGTCTTCTAACCCCGAAAAAAAAAAAAAAATGAAATTACCTTTCTGTTCAGTAGAAAACTTTTTATCCGTGGGAGCACTGGGCAGTGTGCTCATTGACGAGGGCAACAATGTCTGCTTCCATCTCTGTTGTCACAATGCTGAGGTTGGACTTCAAAGCTTTCTGGGATAACCTCCATTTTGACTTCAACATTTTCATTGTCGAGAAAGCACATTCACAAATATATGTACTTCAAAATATGGAGGTCATTTTTAAAGCAAAGCTGTGAAGCTTGGGGTACTTGTCAGGCATTAAAAAGTTCCATAATTGTCCATAACGTCATATTTTGTTTTGAAGAAAGTAGAATGTCACTCTGAAGTTTGCACAGTTCCATTTGTAATTCAGGATCTTGATCTCCAATCGTTACTGCCATACGAAAGGCGAAAAGCTGGAATATGATCTTCATATTGTCAGTCGGAAAATGGTTTTTCGAATTCCTCCCCCAGCTCAATAACATACTGTCCATGTTGTTTAAAATCAGCAGAGTTGAATTCCTTTTTGATTTCCTGTTGTTTATGAAGAGCACAGCTGCTTGGTTTTCTTGGAAGATAAAACAATAAAGCCAGTAGAAGTAGCGTGGTGTGGAATATGATCCGAGCGCAGCCAGTGATATCAGCAGCGGCCGTGGTAAACAAAAACTGATAACATGAACATAACCTTCGCTCTTCATTCACTATTAAAATGTAACGTTATTGTCGATTAAATACTTGGTAGAAAAAATATTAAAATAATGGGAAGTTAACATAAAATGCATGGGATTTTTTAACGGCATTTAGCAAAGTAAAATAGCTAATACTACCGCGGGCCAGACAAAATAGCCCTGTGGGCCACATTTGACCCGCGGGTCGCCAGTTGGACCACACTGGCCTACATCACAGTGAAATAACATTAACAAATTTAACTTCTTGTTAATTACAACAAATAAATCAGTTTTGGATACTTTTAATAATTTAAATATAAAACTCGGTGGAAACTAATCTGCAAAACAATGTTAAAAATAAAAGTTGCATCTATTTATAGTTGGACAAGAAACAAAAGAACCTTCTCTGTTTTGTTTCTGTGCAGTGGCAGCCTTCCCCTACCTCAGCATGGCTGGAGGGGTGTAAAACAGCTTCTCGGTGTTCCGAGTCAAAAGTGCAAAAGTGAAACTCGCACATTTTATTTCATGATGTGTTTGCCACGCACACCTACCTAGAATTTGAAACATGTTAATTTTTTTAAATGTAGCCAGCACATCTTAAACAGCTAGCCTATTCTTATAGTGGTAATAGAAGACTGAACAAATGACAAACGTTTATGTATTGATTTTCTGTTTGTGCCACACATCGGTACATAAAAGTATATAGGCACCTCCACGTTTATGTAACTAACCAGCGATTTGTTTGAGCACAGTCCATGAGGAAGCTTAAAAAGCAAAAGTGTCGAAATGGTACTCTAGGGCTTGTAAACTCATTAAAATAGCAAAACCTGAATCAAGATAAATTTTAAACAGATTCCCACACTGCTCATAAAACTTTTTACCTCAACAACTTATGTACATATGAACATACACTGTAAAACTTAGAATGTTTTCCTAACCATGTAAAACTTGCGTATTTTTCTTCACACAGCGCCACATGTAACACACGTAAAATTGTCTACCTCAATCAATTTCTTGTACTGTTTTCTTACATTTAGGCATCCAAAAGTCAGATTGATTTTCTGTTTACCCTTTGCCAACTTCGTTTGACCGTTAATTCTGAATTTAATGTTGCAGCACTTGTTGCTTCAATGACGTACGTAATTTTAAACAACTTTTTTGTTCAATGAATTGCACTGAAATATTGTATACAATCTCCCGTACTTGTCTTTGCAATAAGAATATGGGTGTAGAAAGCATATTTAGTAAGGGTTTGTCTTTGAAGAGGTTTATTTTTACCATAGCACCTCCATTTCTATGCCCACGACTATTAGAAAGAGAAGGCCTTGGTGACCGCGCTTTCATGTTAGGTGTATTCAATATATTTGATAGGACACAATATAATGTCGTTGATTACGAAATATTAACATACCACAGTTTTTTTCTCCATTAAACCTATAGATACTGGCTGGCATAATTTAAACGTTATTGCCTCTACGCGTATGCCCCTGAACTAGTGCGCAGTGGTTTCGCTGTGATCGCACCTTTGTAGTAAAGGCCAATGTATGCCTCTGTCATAACTTCCCATGTATCCAATTCAAATATTGTGAGATACAGCAGTCTCAAAAAGCAGTTTTTAGCTATTTTGGAGGGTATGAAAACAAGTTTTCCAATGTGCAGGTCATCTTGAATGTATTATTCCATCTCCGTTTGTAATGTGCTTTCTTTTCATAGGTAAACATACTGGGGGCACATTTAAAAGTACAGTCAAAATACACATTTCTTTAATACGCTACAGTGGATTGCACCACATTTATAACCACCTTAAATACACATTGTTGTTGAGTTACAATTTATAAAGTTGTTTTGGAAATGTCGTAAAAAAAAATTTAAGCTAGTTAGCTAATATTTTAATCAAACAATTATTTTGAAGTAGTATAGCTCCCAGCTTTTGTTGTAATCGTGTTGATATACAGGAAAAGTTTTTAACTTTCCATAGTAGTATAGGGTATTCTCGTACCCTACAATGTCTTGTAATGCTTGCCACACCCCAAATGCATACCTTAAAATATGTCGGATAGTGAAGTAAAAGAATAAAGTGAATGGAACAGTTATTTTTGAGAGATGGTTGAAAAATTACAGCAAGTAATGAATTTTGGTAAAAAAAATTATTCAGGGGGTTCATCGTAATTCCAGTAGGGGTTCAGAATGGCACGTCCCCACAGTGGTGTACCAAACTTTATACACAACATAGATGCCATGAATATAAGTAGTCGTTAACTCAAGCCGCCCAACAACTGTGCCGGACCAATCCCGCAGGGCCGTGAGTTGCTGAGTAACTAATCCTCTCCACCATCTGGAGTGCTCATCGCGTGACTGCCCCCTGGCACTGGGGTTTGTGCAAGTTGTTTTGTCTCTTGCCCCATTATAACTAAGTTTTATGCAATGACCAGTATTTTCAAAACTATCTCCCTTAAGGGGAGGAAATAGGTATTTTCACTGTTATTGTTCTTAGCAAAGTTATAAGGAGAGAGGAATGTCTTCACAGTTTCTCCCTGACCTATAAGCTTGCATACTATGCAGCAATTTAGAGTGCAGAAAGTTAAAGGTTTGTACGAATTGCCCCCAATTTTCTCCTACAAATGTACCAAAACTATACACCGGATCATGCTCGGCTCTTAAGTTTGAAAAAGGCACGAGTTGTGAAATGGGGGGGACATGGCTCTTGGTAGCTAACGTTGCACATCTATGTTACCACAATTTTACATATAGTCTATGTAGCTTGCAATGTAAAAAAAAAAAAATTGTAACAATTATATTTTGAGAAAATGGCAGGTATTTTGGCATCTCATGGTGCTGTACCACTCATTACAATGGAAACTTCAACATTTCTGTTATTGTACAGGACATTCCTTGTTATTATTTTTAATCCAGACAACTTGAAGTCACAATAATTACATTATAAAGTAGTGATTTATGATAGAAAGATTTACTGAAACTGCCTGGATAACCTATAAGGCAGAATGATCCTGAAACCACTGCCAAGAAAACATTTGCCACAGCTTTGGGAGAACTTGGCAATTTTTATATTATATGTATCAGCAATATCACCATAAAACACTGCATTCAATCCATATTTTATAACAATCTTCGTTTCCAGTAGCAACATAAATTTTCAATTTTATTTACGTTAGTCATTATTTTTAATGTATTTACAGATATTAACATATTTATCTACAGATATCCATGTATTTTACACACTATGGTCTTTCTTTTAAATTATGTGTTTTGGTGAAAATCTACAGGCAGAGGCATTCTGAACTACCTCAGTGTTGAGCAAAATTTTTTCAAACAGTTATATTAGATTTGTAAACAAGAAAATCCCTTCCTTATAAATGATATGACTGCTATGAAAACCATGCAAAATTATTTCTTCACAAATTTTTTTAGTCACTTTCAATGCTCCACTTTCTACGTTTTCTTCGCTTGCTATTTTCTGCATCCTGATGCACCACATCTGTTATGTCCCTTAAACATGTAGTCTTCTCTCTATGATGCACATTACTGTTTTCCAAATGCTTGTAATTAATGTCTTTGGATGACCGTGAATTTGTATGAACGTCTTTACTGTCATGATTTTCACTGGTATAACAATTCCTTTCATCTTTTTTGGAATAATTAGAGTTCTTGCTATTATTTTTTACTGATTTCTTTGCTTGTCCTACACTGCTAACAATAGTGTCATTGTTTTTATTGCTAATTTTACTGCCATGTTCAGAAACTGAAATTTTGAAAACATTTTTAAATTTCTTCTCTGTCTTTGCATTCATATTACTACCACCTACAGTTTCTTCTGTTCTAGATTTTTTACTTACGACTTGCTTTAACTTACTTTCTTGCAATCTAGACTGAGGTTCTTCCAATTGACTGTGTTCAAAATACTTCACATTTTGACTACTACTCCCATTTTCTTTGTCCACACAACTTTGCTGCATTTTAAATTTATCTTCGGTGTAGTATTTCCTTTCTTCATCACTTCTCACATCACTCTTTATAGATTTACATTCTCGTTTACTTTTTACAGTGCTACCCTCATTCACTGATGCTTCAGTATTGCTACTTTCTGTAGTCTTGCATCTTTTCTTCTTTACTTTTTGAGAATCATAATAGTGTGTACCATAAATTTTCTTGCTTTTGGTTTTTTTTTCTTTTCTGAGATGTCTTCTTCATTTTTTTTGTCTTTTCACCATTACTACTTTGATGGGTATGATCATTCCTGTAGGAAATACTTTTACTATGCTTACCTTTCTCAGAACTACCATTATTATTCTCTGCCACAGTACTAAATTCTTTCCCAACAAAACTATGACTTTTATTTGACTGACGAGATCTTTTTTCATCCTTGGATTTGTCATGTTTGATGGCACTCTCACCATGTTTACGGTTACTACTCATGTCACATGTTCTATAGTTATCATTACATCTATTATCTTTGTAATTTCCAAACTCTAAGCCTACACTAAGCTTTGTTTTATTAGTCCCATCAAGCCTGTCTTCAATTCTGCTTTTTGTATGTCTTTCTGTAACCTCAGTATTATAGTCTCTCTGTTCGTTATCCCTGTATCTATCAGCACTGATATAATCATCATGTTTCTTGTAATGGTGGGAGTTGTTACTTTTTCTATGAGAATATTTATCGTCTTTATGAGACTTATGACTTGTACTTGCAGCATACCTGTCCTTGGAACTTTTTTGATGTGTGTATTCAATTTCTTTACATTTGTCAACATTAGTCCAAGACTCAGTGGTCTTGTTCTCAGTGCCATATGAGATGGATTCTTTGCTTTTAGTATCTAAGCTGTTGTTATCTGAAAGCTTTCTTTTGCGAGTCGGAGACAAATCTTTATTTTTATCATGCTTCTCACAATTATTTTTGTGCAAATCTTTACTGTCTCTATGAGAGTGAGAAACTGTGCCTTCACTATCACTTTCCCTTTTGGGACGATGGCTGTACCTTTCACCAGGGGAACACCTACATCCACTGGATCCATGAGTATATGTTTCTTCATCTGTCCTATAGTAGTTTCGCCTACTTACATTATAACGATTCTTGTTGGTGGAAAGTGTTGGTAGTATAGTGTTTACCAAAAACTTTTTGTTGGTTGGCCTAAGAGGACACTTCATCCAACCCAGTGCACCATAAACAGCAGCTCTTTCTGCTGCACGTTTTGTTTCTCTCAGGATCTCTTGTTCTGCTAACCTACACAGGAATAAATAATATTACAGCAAAAACATAAAACAGCACATTTACAACAAACACAAACAATGGGGGTATTTTAGGCATTCCATCAACTATAATGCACAGCAATAAAAAAATATGTAAACTGTTTTAGTTGAACACACAATACTGCAGGCATTCTTAGTTTTAAGCACTTGAAAACAAAGTATATCAGGAAATTGAACTACAGCTCTTTCATTTTGATTCTGAATTTAATGTTGTTCTGACAGCATTATGTTGTTTATTCTGTATTACAGTCTAAAACCTGATATGTAAAATACATTACATGAATTAATTTCACAAATGACAGTTGACATTTACATGTAACTTTACTAAACTAGGGACCACAGTGGCTGAGCGGTTAGCCTGCTTGCCTCCTACCAAAGCAAACCGGGTTCAATCATCAATCCCCGGCTGGGACTCCTGGATTTTTGCATGTGGGAATCATGCTGGACGGTGCCACTGGTTGGTGGGTTTTCTCGGGGATCCCCATTTCCCCCACCCTTTCATTCTGACATTGTGCCATACTCACCTCAATCACTCTCATCAGCTCTCAAAACCTCGCTGTTAATAACCGCCCAAATCTCTTCATTCACTCACTTGACTAAACTAATATAACGTGGAAAACAAAAAAATCTGGCATTTTATAAGTTATGTCTGCCCCTCCTGATTTACAAATTCAGGACACAAGAAATTTGGAATCATAAAACATGCATGACCAAATATAGTAAAAATAATATTTTTGAAAAAGTCTGAAGGAACATTATCACGTCAAAAACAGCTAATACTACTTGACCAAGCCAAGTGTGTTGTGGGGGAGAGGTGAGACTCGAGTGCTAGTGTAACTGTTGAGACAGGAAGAACAACAGTGAGTACCTACAGGAAATTCAATACGTGTAGCTGTTTGTGTAGGCTGTTCATGGTAAAGTGAGTACTTTTTAAGGCCCTTCTTAATTTTTCCTTTCATCCAATCTCAATCTTCCTGCTGCTTTTTGATATAAACATTGCAATATGACCAATAAACACAGTGAATACATTCCAACACCCTCAGTATTTAAAGCCTGAAGATGCAGTAGGTATATTTATTATTGGTTAATGCCTGTTGGAGGGGCCTTAAAAAGTGCTCACTTTACTGTGAACAGCTTGTGTATACCTGTCAACATGAATTTAAGCAAATTCTAGACACCAGCCCACACTGAAGCATCAACATGAATTAGTCAACACTGTTTGTTGCACAACTTAAGGTCGCTACGACACTGACACTTGCACAAGCATGTTATCTTGGAAGGACGGGAGAGAATGGTGTGACCTTGTGTAGTTCACATATTTTCAGGACACGCTTGGTTTGGACAAGTAGCTTCAACACCAACGTAAATATCATGGATATCTGTACAAAAACTGCATCCATATGACTATTAGTTACATTCAATCAGATAGGTCTATTAGGTTAAATGTATGCCTGTCCTCTTGCATTTATCAAAACTATATTGATAGTAGAACATAACTTTCTCCTATAATATGCATTTGTGTAATTTTTTACAGAATATTTTCAAAAACTGCAAAGAAGGAAGATTAGGTAATGATTTTAAACATTTTGCTTTTTTTTAGATTAGAATCCTTTTTTGCAGTTTTCCAATGAAAATCCTACGATGATTGACTGAATCTACAAAATATATTCTAATGGTAAGCCTAAAACATCAGACATCCTTATCTTTATGGCCTTCACCCCTATCAAGTTGCTTAGAATGCGACAAATTGAAAATCATTCTTTTAAGAAACAATAAAGCAACATTGGTATTATCTGAAAAACAATTTCTATTAAATTTTTTAAAGCACTTAAATTAATGGACTACCAAATGACTCGTGTATTTTAACTTAACAGTTTGTGTGACTTGGACAACTCTAGCAGAGTAGATATGAAGGAACAGTTGATCAGCCTGTATATTACCACAAGGAGCTGAATCAACTTTCAACAATTTCTGAGTTTAACATAAACCTATTATTCATGAATGGCTCACAGGAGCTCAGCTTAAAACTAGGAAACAAGTTCATTACAGTGATACAATTTAAATATGGAAATCACTCTGTTGTAGAGGGGATCACAACAATGCTCCCTGCCTGTAATTTAAAGATCATTCACAGGTGCTGTGGATGCCAGGGTGTCAGACAGGACATTCCCCTGGTGGATGTTGGAAGGGAAGGTGTTTCCCAGTGTGCTTGGGTACAAGTCTCCCATTTTTTGCTTAGTGTACAAGCCTGTGTCCAGCATGAGAGAAACTCAATCTTGGCCATTATCTGGAAAAGTTTGAACTACTCCAAGGCTGCACTTTTTAACCTTCCTTCGAGTTCTTTGAGGCTCTGATGGAGTATTAATGCGAGGAGGTCTTGCACACATAGTACCAATATTTTGAGTATGAATGCCAGGAGCCCACCCTATGGCTTGGGAAAGAATAGCTGCACAGTAGAATGTGACTAATATAATATGTGAGGTTAGTCTGGATGTTTTGTTACCCTCTTCATGATGTGTAAGAATTCCAGCCTATTATCTGTACTCTGAACTAAGGGAACTGAAGTGAGATTGGGAGGTACCTGTGACACATCGTTACAACATACAACATGACAAGAGAGGTCAGAACCGTTCACTGGCAGACCATGGTTCTGTGCTGATTCTGGCCTCTGGTGAAATTATTGTAGTGCCGCGGGCACTCTGCCAGTTTTCCAGTTCAAAGAGAGAACATTTTAATGAAGTATTTTCGCAACTTATCAAGTTCTATGGTGCCTGCAACAGGAAGCTGTATCCACTCTAATACTGGCTGCAGTGATGTCAGCACCGTGTGATTGTGATTGCTAACAACTTTTGAGGGGAAATATGTCCTGTTTTTCACGATATTTTAGTCCCATGACTCCTGGAATCACGCGCTGTATCATGTGTTATTTTCCTGTCACATGATTTTGATATCAAACTTTGGGGCAGTGTGCAAAGTTCCAGTTCATTGGTTGAAGCCCTTACCTTGCTCTCTCATTGGTTGGCGACTCTGCTCGCCCTGACTTATTGGTGGGAGACTGCTCATGTGCGACTTCTTGGTGGACGGAGACTTCTCCCCACTACACTCATGATGCTTTATTATGCCATGCATGGCCTGAGGACAGACTTCAGCAAAGGATGTCAGAGACTGCACATCACCGCCTGGGACGACTCATCTGAGCTGCGCTGAGATTCCACTCTTCTTCATCACTGTGGCTATATTACGATGTTGCTTCTATTCGAGATTGCGATTTTCTTTATAACATTATGTACCAAGTCATCTTCTTCTATAAGGCCAAGTAAGTAGATGTACAGTTAAAAGTGTAACCGTTTCAGTGCTTGATTTTATTAAATGTGTTAAATTGAATTAGATTATTTCTTATTGAGTGTTTGTGCTCAGCCCTAGACCACACGGGCATCACAAACTTGTGGCAGGGTTTTGGATAGTTACTCCAAACAGCTGTAACTGAACCCACTTCGAAGGGTTATAGGTTGTAGGTGATAGATGTTAGGTAATTGAAAACAGTGTTAGGTTTTCCTCTGACGAATTGAAATTTAGTTGTTTTATTTTACTTGCACGTTGTGTTATGAATGCAAATCGTGAAGTAGTAATTGAGCTGAGCAGTGTTGCTGAGTGTGTGTTTAACGTTTCCTGAAGCGTTCAGGATCGTGCACATTTCAGTTGACGAATCTAATACGATAGTTCATGAAAGAGGAGATTTGCAGGATTATAACGAACATGTGTAGTGTAGGAAATCATATCGCTTTAATGTGGTGTATGTTCATGGACCTATAAATAACAGAGTAACTGGTAGTGTTGATTGTTATGTAAATTTGGAAGATATAACACAGCACACTTGGGTAAGTGTTAAATATTGCAGAAATTATCTGGATTCAGCCCCATTTATTTGCTGTATTTTGCAAAAGCACTAAAGCGTTAGGCTAAGATGCTTATTATTTTTTTCAGAGGCAAGTAGGGAAGATAGTAGAGTTTACAGTTTTGACAATCTACGTAGCAGACTGAATTAACTTTGATATTACCTAGATCATCTAATGAAAAGAGAGGTCTGATAGACGCAGGTGGCAGTATTCTGAAATTTTTATTTGGTACACTTACGAATGATGATTATATCCGTATTCACCAAGTCACTAGTGAGTTGGGGATGAGACAAGAAAAATTCATTCATATAGTAGAGAAACGTTAACGTTCATGAAAGGGATGAATGCCAAAGTAGAGAAAAATTCAAAAGATGTAGACATTTTGGCAAAAGAGTTAGCGAAAGCAATAAAAGCCATAAACGTGATGAGTATCTTAACATCCTCAGAGATTGAAAGAAATCATCAATTAATTATTACAAATTTAGGGGAAGCGCTTAAACACAATAGATTGTTACAAGAACTAGAATTAACTCTTCAGACGTATAAACAAGAGGTAACAAAAATAAAAGTGGCATTGGATATCATAGCGACTGGCAGGTTACCCACTTTGTTATTGACTCCAGGAAATTTGTCAGAAATTATTTGAGGTATTGCTCTTAAATTACCCTCGGAGAAGACTTTGATAGCAGGAACTGATTTAGATCAGGTTTACAATTACTATGAAGTAACAACGGTACATGCACTTGCTACAATTGATAGTATACAGTTGATAATTGAGTTTCCTTTGAGATCCGCGAATAGGTATTTCACAATCTATAGAGCTCACCGTTTTCCCATGTTTGAGAGACATTTAGAGAGATACGTTCAGATAGTGCCAGAGGCACCTTAAATCGCGCTGTCAGAGAACAGGCAGTTTTATATGTTAACGTCTGAAGCAGACATGAGTCAATGTAAAGGCGGGAATAATATAGTTTGTCCAGCTAACATCCCAATGTTTTCCATAAAGGTTCCGAAGTGTCTAGTGAATGTAATATTGTCACAACCTGGTTACGATTATAAAATGTGTAAATGAGAAGTTCTAGGTAACTTAATCGTATCAGTGTTTATTAGATCAGTAGATGGTGATAGTTGGACTTATTAAGTACCGGGGAAGATTAAAGTTACTAAAATGTGTCCTTATGAAACATGTGATGGAGGAGTGGATCTCGGCGCAGGGAGTCATGTCCCAGGTAAGCAGTTGTCTGATAATTGAGAGAATTCATTTGTTACCACACAGTAACAAAGTAACACATATCAAACACAAAGTTAATGATGTCAAGTTCTCTCCAGTTCAGTCCTTATTAACAAATAGTGAACAAGTGTTCGTTCCATCCATGAAAACTGACTTCAATATTAGCCTGTCAGAGCTAAATACAGAAGATCTAGAGTTGAATCATCTCATGTCGGACATTCATGATTTAAAACATACAAAGGTTTTGAGTCAACACATTGAACACCACAGTCACTCCTTGGTGGGGTTCGTTATGATGGGATGTATGGTACTCGTCATCTGGTTCCTGAAACGGCGCCTGCGTGAGACACTGGTCAAGCATTCATGCTTCTGCCTCCCTTGTCAGAAGGTAGCCGAGAGCATAGAGCCTGCCCAACTTCCCGAGGATCAAGCAAATGCCATGGAGATGTGTGCTGGTTCGAGCACAGTTCCAACCATGCAGCCGACATCAAGAATGACAACCACTACTTGCTTGAAGAATTCCATAATACGTCGAAATGATTGAATGTTGATGCCCAAAGGCAAAATTAAAGTAGGGTAAGTGAAAAGCAGAGTATAGTGCACGTAATTTTGAAAATTGAATAATACAGCAAGTGATATTACTCTAGTAATCCGATATTCCAGAGAGCAACAAACTTAAAATGTCCCAATGTGTTTATTCAATTGTTTGATTGTAAAATAACGATTGATATTTCTTTTTTATTCTAATATGAAGATAACTTAACTAAAGTATGAAAACATTTTTAACTATTGTAAGCTTGATGGATGAAAATAAGAAGACATTTAAGTTTGAGCAATGAACACAAGATACATTGTGTTATGAATGTGTGTGTGTATGTATGTGTGTGTGTGTGTGTGTGTGTATGTATGTATGTATGTATGTATATATATATATATATATATATATATATATATATATATATATATATATATATATATATATATATATATATATACATACATATATATATATATATATATATATATATATATATATATATATATATATATATATATATATATATATATATATATATATATATATATATATATAACAATAATAAAATTCTGATTGAACTATTAAACAAACAGTAATAATCTTGGTACGCAAGACAGAGCTGTAACCAGGGGCGTATCCTAAAAATTTTGGCAAGGCATGCAACACTAAACTTACTTTGGCACTTCGCTTGCACAGACGAATTACATATTAATAAATAACAAAGTAAAAATAAAAGGTTGCTCGAAATGTCTTTAAGTTCTTTAGTACCTTATTCCTCTCACTCTTACCTTCATCTGGGTTGCTTTAAGTTCAAAAGCTTCTCCAGATTTAGATAATACCCTTACGTAGGTATAAGTAAAGTGTGAGAGATCTGTACACTACCAATCCTGAAAAAAATTGAAGTACTGAAGTAATACAAAAATATATAAATCACCACACTCGAATACGTTGACACATATCACTGAACATAATTAAACCCTAAATAAAATCGTAAGTGCCACTTTAAATTAAGAAAAATCATAAGACAAGATACTTAAGCGTGTAAGAAGAAAACAAAAAAACAACTTAATCCCTAGGGTAACATGTAGCGTTAGTGTAGGCATTTATTAAAAAAAAAAAGTATTGTAGCCAATTTTAAAAGAAAACCATTTTAATGTTCAAAATGAGAGAAAGTAAAAACATAAATTCAGGTGTCAAATAGTGAGATTCACTGGCCAAATCAAATAATTTTAAATTTAAAGTTGAAAAGTTCAAAATTATTTTAAACATCCAAAATTAACAAAACAACTCAATTCACTAGTAGTAAATCACTAAATTAGAGCTAAAGCTAAGTTACACTTATTCTTACTAACAAGAATAATTTAAAATCTGTTAAAATTGCCTGTCTAAAAACGTAATTAAAAAGGAATTTAAAATTACTTCTAAATGCTCATAAAACATAATTTAATTTTAAGTTTTATGTTTTCAAGAATTATTTCCATTGGAACATTTACCACTAACAGAAACAATTAATTAAATAAACTTATTACAATGTCACTTTAACAGTCACCATTCACCTTGCGAAACTACTGTTTAAAATGCTAATTCAAATATATCAGTAGAACACAGAAACAATCAATCATTAAAAATTGAATATAAAAATATAAACTCGCTTACTAGCATGCTGAATGCAATGTCACCTTGCGCATGAATTCGCCACATTTTGCGCAAGCTTACTGTGATGTCACACCAGCTGAACGAATGCCTCTGTGTTTCAGGGAACTATTACAATTGATTATTGAAACAGCGCATTGCCGCAAATTTTTGAGTAACTATTAGCCTGAGGCGTGCAACCCAGTCCTATGTGTAGTGAAGAAACAAAAATTTATTTTTAATTAAAAGAGAAATGGGAAGTATATGGTTAAGAAAGATGTTCGTATTTGAATTTTATTAAAGCATGCATTGCATTCATGGAGAATACGCCCCTGGCTGTAACAAATATTTGTAATAAGTGTTGAATTTTAGTGTTTATCCAATATGTATATTGTGCATGTGATTTGTTTCAGCTGCACTCTGAAAAATTACACAGGCAAACTTAAATAATGAGGAAGGTGACAGAGTACTCCCCATTTTGAGTTCAGTTAATTTTAAAGTTATTTGATGGAATAGTAATTAACATCGTTCCCTTTTATTAACTTTTATGATTCAGTTGACAGCAAGTATGGAAGCAATTTCATAAAGCATCAAGAAAGAAGACTCCTGTGTCAACATCGCTGCTACGCCGATGGCTGCTAGTTGGTTGACCGGAACCCTGAATTACCGTTGCTGGTAAGTCTACATCCTGATGTTTCTTATAGAGCAATTGCACTCCCAGACTCTATACTCCAACCAGCTTCACTTTGATGACCGACTTACATATAGCCTCAGCCACATATCTTTCTAAAGTTTTGCTCAGCCCGAACAAAACTTTTCTAAAAGAGGGAGTGATGTAGTGCCGCAGGCACTCCGCCAGTTTTCCAGTTCAGAGAGAGAACATTTAAATGAAGTATTTTCGCAACTTATCAAGTTCTACGGTGCCTGCAACAGGAAGCTGTATCCGCTCTAATACTGCCTGCAGTGATTTCAGCACAGCGTGACTGCGATTGCTAACCACGTTTGACAGGAAATACGTCCTGTTTTTCACGATATTTTAGTCCCATGGCTCCTGGAATCACACGTTATTTTCCTGTCATGTGATTTCAATGTCACACTTTGGGGCCATGTGCAAAGTTCCAGTTCATTGGCTGACACTCTAACCTTGCTCTCTCATTGGGTGGTGACTCTTCTCGCCCTGACTTCTTATTGGTGGGAGACTGCTCATGTGCGACTTCTTGGTGGAGAGAGCCTTCTCCCCACTACACTCATGTTGTTTTATTACGGCCTGAGGACGGACTTCAGCAGGGAATGTCAGAGACTGCACATCACCGCCTGGGACGACTCACCTGAGCTGCGCTGAGACTCCACCCTCGTTCATCACCATGGCTATATTATGATGTTGCTTCTATTTGAGATTGCATCTTTCTTTATAACATTATATACCAAGTCAACTTTGTCCATAACACCAAGTAAGTACATGTACAATTAAAAGTGTAACAGTTTCAATGCTTGATTTTATTAAATGTGTTAAATTGACTTAGATTATTTCTTATTGAGTGTTTGTGATCAGCCCTAGACCGCTCAGGCATCACACAATGGCTGGATGATACAGGACCACAACTATTTGGCTGAGGGACCTGTTAATCTAGATGGCCATGGATCAGGGGTGGTTAAGGGTGCTGGCCAAAGGATGTCTATCTCCGTCTATGGTTGGTGCATCTGGGCAGCGCAAGAGGTGCTCTGAAAAAACAAGAGGGAAGATAAGGAGCTTGCTCACAGCTGGCATTGAAATAGATTTCCAATTTAGAGTACTCTGCTACATGTCCACTTCCCACTCTAAACTCATTCACCGGGAGACCAGCTTTATGTCACAATCTGGTGGCAAATATGATTTCACTAGCCAGGCACCTGTTAATAAGGAGCCCACACTAAGCAGAATGCACCGAAGCCCCGGAATCGTCAAATTCAGGTATTTCTTTAAATTAATTCTGCAGTAAGGTCTTGTAGAAGCTTTGCAGCATTTTTTTTAAAACCCTGAGTATGATTCAACAATCCTGGCTGGTGAACCATGAATTTAGCGAGAGGTGAGGATAAAAGGGAAGAATTTCCATGTTAATTATAAGGTCCAAGCTTCACCTAAAAGAATGATTTCACGGGCTAAAAATGTTTAAATGAAAGCATTTATGTATTTATCAACATGCATTGGTAACCAAAAACTTCTGCAAGATTATAAATTGTTGTACCCTTCACGACCAAGCAAATACGATCAAAAAACAAGCACTTGCTCACTATTTTGACTGCCGAACCTTTAAGAAAACTGAGAGAGCCGAGTTTTGACTCTCACTGTAGCCAAGTCATTCACTCAAATTTCTAGTGACGTCTTACTTTTATTTGTACTAGCTCCCCATCTTAGTTTTTCAAATGTGGTCATCTATCTGAAGCTATATTCGTGTTTGAGGCTCATAAGCATCAGAGCGATAACGGTAATACTGACATGGGGAACAAGTGCACCATCGCAGCTACATGCAGGGCTCTGAACTGGCATGCAATGTTATTGTCATGCTGCATGTGACATGGAACTTTCAGTAATAACCCTCATTTTAATGGAAAGTATATAGCAAAGTGCAATATAGGCTTTTGACATAGTTTTGCTTGTGTCTGGGTAGTTTGTTTTAACCTACAGCAGTCTGAAAAAAGGCTGATTGTAATTAAGTTGGAGGGCTCCAAAATAATATTTATACCATAAGTTACAATTTATCTTAAAGTAACTATTCCATCCCTGTCTGGGGTGTGTTTTCTTTTTATGGGTAACCATATTGAGGACACCTTTAATAGTTAAATAAAAAATCAGGTTTTTCAAACATGCAGAAACATAATTCAAACATCAGGTAGATGACCGCCTTCAGGATTACTTCTGAATTGGTAACATTTATAGCACCCCATTCATAGACCTATAATTTACATTATTGGCGTGTCCTCAAATTTTTTTTTAATTGTTTGAAACCCTTATTCAAGGTTGATATGACTAAGTGCATCATCATCTTCAAAATATAAAATTTCACAGATAAGTGGTTTTTCAAACAATAGTTATTTGGGTCATTCAGTGTCAAATCAACAGACTTTTAATAAAAAAATTTACCTCACCATCTCAGATTTCGATCAAATTTTGCAGAGGTAGCATCCATATAGACTAAGAAAAATATAAAATTTTATAAAGATACGTCGACCCGTTTTAAAAATAGGACTAGCCTACATAAACTTAAAAAAAAATTGCATGACAGACATTTTTTAATTGACATAGCAGCTCTCCTCATTAAGCAAGAGAGATGGGACCGGTGTCATTTTTCCAGCCTTTCAAGTGATATGCAAAACAATAAGATTCAGAAAAAAAAACGCATCTTAAAATTTTTCAAAAAATTCTAGAAAGAAGTTTATATTAACACAATTTAAAAAGTGGACTGTTAATGGGTTCATAGTTAAAATAATTGAAAACAAAAGTAGTTGAAAAACACACTAATATTACTATTAAATAGCCTACTTACTTAGATAATGGTAAATGTCAATTTCAAATCAGGCATTTTTATACTTTATTTTTTATTTATTTGAAATTATAGAATTGATTCATATTCACTAATAATAGATTAATGAACCATTCTCCTACAAGCTTTCAACAAGTTCATACAGACCACAGTGCTATTTCAGTATTGTGGTTTTGGCCAATCTGCAAAAGGAGTTTGTGGTGTTCAAATATAAATACTTGCAAAGAAGTTGTATAGTTAGTAATGTGATAATTTGAATAATACTGTGCACTTATTGAATTTTTGGTATAAGTGTTCCCACCTAGACAGTAATCATTTACTTAATATTATCAGTGGAATTTCACGTATTCTGAATTGAGAATGTTTATTGAGACTTCTTTTTAGTGTGTTTAGTGTTCATTACTTTGGATACATATTATCTATTCTAGTTAGTTTTGTTAGTGGCTTAAAATCAAAGAAAAGGGTGCAGTTTACGGAAAAAATGTCAAACACAGAACAATTCTTGAAATTAAAGTGTTTGAATCATTTGAAAAAAAATCACAATATTGGGACAAAGAAAGTTCAGAAACGTTACTAATTGGATGTGCAGTTTGTTTTCTGGATTGCCAAAGGGGGAAAAAAATTCGTGATAGTTGTAGAATAAAAATTGTAACTTAAAAAATGAAAATACAACCCACTCCCGCTTAACCGGTTTTCTGCTTATCTGTGCGGCGGTATGGCGATGCTGTAAAATGTGTCGTTTAATACGCAGCGGCAATGTATGTCTATCACTGTGCTGTGTGAGTCATTCATTTTTGCCCATTGTAGCGTGTCTGACCGACTCATCTCAGGCTGTGTCTCCGAAATGGTAGATTTTGTTGACAAATGATTACGTGACCCAATTATTTTTATACAAAAATGGTGATGTATTAACTAAGTTAAAAGATATTGTTTGTTTCATACTGTATGTTGACAAATTTCTTAACATGGTTTAGGGGGAAATTTTTTTAAATGCCAATATGTCATAAATAAGCGCTTCACTTTTTGTTGTATTTTATTTTGTAAAAATGTGCTGCCATTACACGCCGAAATACAGCACTTTGTGAACTTTGTTTATAATTCAGTCCCGCTCTTTTAAATGTATATTGTGCCAACGTGCCATGCAATAAGGGAAAGACTATCAGCGGAATTGACTAAACTTCGGGAAGTTTTATCAGTTGCACGTCAACAAACACACCACGTCTATGAATCGCCAGCCCGGGTCATTGTTCACTTTGCAGTGTCGTTTTTGCAACATCACCAAAGCATAAAAGGGCAGTGTGTTATAAACAAAAATATAAATTCCGGTGCAAACAAAAAAAATTGAAGATTTTTCAAGATAGACACGGTTTAACTTTTCATACATCTTTTCACATCAAGTGGTTAAATGCTTACAAAAAATATAACATTTCAAAATTTTTTAAAACATTTTTGTGCATTTCTAAATCTGTAAAAATTTAATAAGCTCATAGTAATTAAAGATGTATAGAAATCTGAGACATTTCAGCCCAGCCTATTGAGACAATGAGAAAGCAGCCTACACTTATTGATAGAATTGTGCACTTATTTTTTTTTGTAAAATGGTTGTCACTAACTTTAAAATGAATTAATTTAGCCTTTTTTAAAATATGTTTTCCTTACTTAGCAAATGTTAATGTTAGGTTCTGCATTTGTATTGTACGGGTTAGTTTTTTAATGGGGATTGTACTGTATTGTTTATATGCCAGGTTGCTTCATGTAAAGTCCCGCTATAGTCTTTATTGCATTGCATTCTAAACTTTCAACTAACTCTGCCGTCTCTTAGATGGGTCTTAGTGATGCATGTTGAGAAAGTGACACACAACTATGCACCATTTATCAGTCCGTGTAGCTCACGCCTGGCATTGGCTCAGCGCAGACTGTGTATACTTGATGCACCATGAATTAATACTTGGTGCAACATAAATATCAGCTAAAGGAATCCTGTACTTTAAATCCTGCACATACAGTGTGTGATTTGTATTTGCTTTGAAATGTATAGTAGGGACTGTGTTTTATCATGATTTTTGGAGCCAATATCGCTGTTCCATTAACAGAAAAAATGTATAAATTCAATTATCTTGGTTTTTAAATACAAATTTGCTTATTCATGTTTTCTCTGGCCCTGATTAACACGGTTAATCAGGAGCTAACTGCACTGCTTCATCTTCTACTCATCAGGATCAGGAATCAAGTTCAGATTCTGATAATGATCCCAGTTTTTCTGCATCCTCAGAGGTGATTGAGACACTAAACACTTCACTGCAAGTGCTAGGGGAACCAATACAGTAAAAAAATTTGACCCCGAGATGAAAACAAAACCTTTTGTGTTTGTAGAAGATTCCTCCAAAAATGACGGTGAAGATCTAGATGAATCAGTTTTGCAAAATCTTAAAGCCAATTTTTTAAGTTCTACTAGTAGGAGCAAAAAGTTAATTATATTAACCTGTCTACCAGAAAATTGGGCTATAAGTAAAAATTATGCACGAGTTTAAAGCCAAACCACAGGGTGTGGCAATAAAAATAAAAAAACAACACACCTTAGCGAAAGAGGAATCTTGAAAAGTCCCAACCATAAACCAGGCAAAAACCTCTAAGAAAAAGCAGTTGAAATTGTTAATTTACTTTATGAAAATGATGACTACAGTAGAGCAATGCCAGGTGTTAAGGATTGCATAACACTTATTGGAGGAAAAAAAAAAAAAAAAAAAAAAAAAACTTTTTTTGTGCAACTTTAAAAAGGCACACACATTATCAAGGAAAAATTTCCAAATATTAAACTAGGCTTTTCAAAATTTGCTGAACTTCGACCGAAACTTTGTATTTTAGCAGGTCCAAGTGGCACACACACAGTGTTTGTATGTACTGACGTAGTCAGGTGAGACATGAGACGAACAAAGACGGTGTGAGTAACTCAACATTAAACTGGCGGGCTCCGCCTGGCTGTGAACCGGGACTACCGGTTGAAGGCAAAGAAAATATGGCCTCGGAGGTCCTCTGATTCTGCGGCATTTGCAGGGGGTGGGGGTGTAGGCTGGAACAATGTTGAGGGGACATGGTGGTGACTCGCCTCGCCTCGCCTCTTGTGAGTGCTGTGTTGCTGTTTTTTGACACTTCACATCACATTCACTGCCTTACTAACCTCCCCAAACTCTTTGAAGCTCTCTTGCCCTACTAGGCTCTCCTCTGCGGGAGCTGAAAAGCCTAGGAAAAGCATCTCGTCTTCACTTGTGGTGTCATAACTTACATTTTCACTGTTGTTACAATCAAATTCAGCTGTGCCTTGGGGAAACCCCTTAAAACTTACTTCACTGGCACTGGTTGTGTTTGAATTTACGTGTGCACTTTTGTTACCACTTTCTTCGTGTTCACACGGGACTCCCTTGAAGCTGCTTTGGTTTGCTGTGCTAACATTACCTCTAACATCAAAGCCCCGAAATGGTGTGTGTCACTACTACTCACTTCCCCTACTCGTGTATGAGTGTTCTTGTCGCTTACTTCCTCACTGTTCGGTGTGGAGTATTCTGACGGTACAAAACCCCTAAATGACATTTCGTTTTCCTGGTCGGTTGTTCCCATGTTAGTGTTGTTTATATTGGTGTATGTGTTGACATTTCCCTGTGTACTCCCTGCTATACTGCGCTGCGCTCACCAAGGTACTGAGCGTAACTGCGTCTCCTTTCCTCTCTTCCCTGCAGGTGGCCGGGCTATACGCAGGTTGTCATGGTGCAGTTTCGTGACACATCTTGGTCCCAACTTCACTAAGAAAGTGGAATTTCCCAGTTTTTCTACCATTCTTACTGGCTCTGTCCATCTAGGTGCCAGCCCAGCACAGTATTTCTTCATCCCAGCCGATAACGGGTTTTCCCTAAGTACACGTAGATCCCTGGCTGTAATTCCGCTTGTTTTCTCCTACTCTCCGGTACCCATGTGGTGCAGTACCTTTCCTGATTTTCCCTTGCCTGGGCATGAATTTGTTTTTGGTGTACTACCACTTCCTTGGGTGGTATCGGGGGCTTTCTCTTGGTTCTCCTGGCGCACGCAACTCGCGGCCCTGGACCATCTCTGCCGGGGTTTTCCCTGTGGCTGCATTTACCCAGTTTCTGATGCAAAACATTACTTCCAGAATTAGTTCTGCCCACCTAGTGTGGTCTCCGCCTAGCCTAATTCTCAACTGAACCTATATGTCTTGGTTCTGGCACTAGGTCGGATTCGTGTGGGGGTGGTAAGCGGGGGTAGTATGGTGTTCTGCTCTCCACCTAGTACAGTACTCTCTCCACTTTCTTCCCACAAACTGGGTCCTGTTATCAGTTACCAAAAATTCCGGATAACCCCATCTCAGGAAAAAAATTCAGTTTGCATGATCTGGGTGACTGTGTGTGTGCGTGCACGTTACTTACAGGAAACGCTTAGGTTCATCTGGTAAACAGGTATGTGATAACAATCAAAAATCCCTTTCCGCTGGTGGTGCAGGGATATGGGCCCATAATATATAAAGCTACGGTTTTAAATGGCTCCATTGGTGTTGCATGTGATACAACTTTGTACATATTTATGTACATCCCCTTGAATTCCTGGCCAATGAAAGAATTTTTGCACATTTCTGCACGTCTGTTCTGTACCTGGGTGCCCATGTTCTAGGCTGTCATGAGCGTACTTGAGTACAAGTTCCTGTTTTTCTTTCGGTACGTAGGTTCGCCATCTTCCTCAGTTACCGGGGGGGGGGGGGGGGGTTCCATCCGAATCTCTCAATCTACCACCCTCAAAAGCTCGGAATACCACATAGTACAGTGTTGCCAACGTTGTGCAGCATCCGGAGAATTTTATTGCACGGTGTGGACTTCTCTGACTACGCCACGTACATTCAAAGAAAAAAGTTCACCGGGTGGTGTGGCAACAATGTTTTGCAAACCAAGAGCTTGTGTGTCTTTTCTTTGTGTAGCACGGCAAGGTGGTAGTGCCTTCCCAGTCCACATTGTCGGTTACCGTTAGGTTGGGACAGAGTTTCCTGGACAAGGCGTCCGCGAGATCGTTGGTTTTCCCCGCCACGTTTTCTACCTTGAAGTCAAACTCCTGGAGCAATAAAGTCCAGCGGGCAAGTTTACTTTTCCCGTTGTGCATCCCTTCAAACCAAACTAGACAGCGGTTGTCAGTTTTCAAGGTAAACAGTCTCCCAAACAGGTACTGCTAGATTTTTTCAGTGCGTGTACAATCGCCAAACACTCTTGTTCATATACATGGTACTTGCGTTCTGTCTCTCTCTCACCAAACTTCGCACTGTAGTAGTTTACTATGTGTTTTTCCCAGTGTGTTCCCACTTGGTATAACATGGCTCCGATGCCTTCCTGACTAGAATCTGTCTGCACTACAATGGGTGGTGCGGTTATCACAGAAAAATTTGGGACTAACTCCCCTAGCCAATTTATTAACCCAAAAAATTTTCTGACTTGTTTACGTGACCTGGGTGTGGGTTTGTTTTGAATTTCCTGTACGTGTTGTTGTTCTGGTACGTGTCCATCTTCTGTTACATAGTGTCCCAAAAATTCCATCTTACTCATACCCAACTTACACTTATCAACTTTGTACGTAAGCTTGTTACATTCGAGCCGTTCAAATACAAGGCTCAAATGGTGCAGATGTTTTTCCCAGCTGTTTGACCAAACAAGTACATCATCTAAATACGCCATCGCAAAGCCTCCTATGTATCCATCTAGTACACTAACCATTAAATTCTGAAATGTTGCAGGGGCACACTTTAAAATTGCATGGCAACAAACTGGAATCTACACCCATCTGGCGTGGTAAAAGCTGTTTTTTTTGTGTCTTGGGGGTGGATAGGCACTTACCAATATCCGCATTTAAAATCTAGTGAGGTGAAAAAAGTAGCTGGCCCTATTGTTGACAAAGTGTCCTTCATATTGATTATGGGAGGTGGCATGTTTACAGTAATTTTATTGAGTGGACGAAAATCAATGCAAAACCTCCATTCACTGTCCTTTTTAGGGGCGAGTGTAATGCCTGAGTTGTAGAGACTCTGCATAGGTTCAATCACATTATCATTAAGCATTTCATATACCTGGTGATTAATGATGCGGCAAAAGAAAATACCTGGATCTCATGGTTTGGAGGAAACCGGGTCCTCATGCGTTGTTATGATTGCATGTTCTGTGACATTGGTGCGCTGCAGCTTCCCCTCAGTGTGGAACACACCGGCATACTGGTCCAGTAGATGTTACAGACGTTGTTGATGTGTGGCAGGCACTTCATGCTCGAAGTTGGCAAACGGCATGGCAGTTGTTGTCGGCGGCATTGTTCCACGGCGTATAAGGTTCACCGGCCACGTGTCCCCATGTGCAGACAATCTAAATGTGGTTCTATTATGGCTTGGTTGTCAATAAGCCACGTTACGATCTGGCGGTGAGATTGGTGCAGGTGCAGTTTCGCCAACCTCCCGACTTAAGTTTCCCGACCTGGTGCCTTGGTAATTATTTTCCCGGTTATTGTGATGGCGAAAGTTCCTTTGGCCAAGGCTGTGTCTCCAGGGGGGGGGGGGGTAAACATCGGCAATGGTCACGTAACATATGCCATTGCGTGGTGTTGACATGTGGAAGTTCAGCCTCTGGGATTGGTATGCATGCCCCGCTCGCACATCCAGTTAATACAAGCACACCTCCCACATAAACTGCTCTACATTTGCTCTGGTTGCTCTCTGCAGATACGGTCTAATGTCTGGTGTTGACAGAGCGACAATTATCTCTAGTACTCAGCATGTCGGCTGCCCGGGGTTCAGACGTTTGAACAAGCCTAACTTATGCTGTATGAACTCTTCTACCCCTTCGCGTTCCCATTGCTGTTCATGGTACAACCACGCTTGGGCTTGGATGGCATCTCCATCTTTGTCAAACATGTCCAATAGCCTATCACAAAACTCCTCCCATGTCACACCATAGTCTCTGACTAAATTCCACCATGTGGCTGCAATTCTCCTTAGTCGGTTGGCGGTGACTTCAGTACAATCTTCTCTATGTCTGTTCAACTTTTCCTCGCACACGTCTAAAAATGTACCCGGGTACTTGGAGTCATGGCCCGCAAAAGTTGGCAACAGTACATTTAGATCTGGCCCGGCTAAGCCCTGTGGCATGTAAGTAACGACTACTGGCGCGGCGTGGGTTTCACCTCTGGCGTTTGCGGTGGCGTGATCTCAGCACAGTTCGTCTTCCCGCACACGTCACAGTTTATTACACCCTCGTGGAAGGTGGTAAATTCCACAGGTCCTATGTATCATAAATGAAAGTCCTTTTTACACTGTTGGCACTGCATCCACTTTACTCCCGACCCGTCACATCTGGTGCACGTGCACAGGCATTGCTCTGACGGCGTAGATGCGGTATCGGACGTACACTGGCATAACGGTTAGTCCCATGGATTTTGTGCAAACAAATTGATTTCATTTAACCTGCCACAATGTACACAATATTCGGCCAGCATGCCCATGTTGTTTGCGCTTGTTGCGGTTGCAGACGCAAAAGACTTTAGGCCTTCTCACGGATGATCTAGTGTGGTGTCTGCCATTTTCTAGCAGTTAATGTGGATGAACACACTGGCTTCACTTGGGAATGCCAAGTGATGCCGTTGGGTGAGACACAAGACGAACGATGGCACAAATTACTTACTGATGATGGGTGCCAGCTGTGCTTCCCAATCAGTGCACTGTTGAGACTCAGGGTTCTCAGGGATGCTGTGGGTTCTGTGTGTCCGTCTCACCCGAGCGTACTTATGATAAACTTTGCAATACTAAATATTTTATCACTGTAAAAATGGTGTGGCAAGGACACTGTCACTAAAAATAAAAGATTGGAACACTGTGAGACTTACTTTTTATTTTATCGCTCATACAAATAACGTGCCAAGCAATTTAATGATGAAACTCGGTCGTGTCTAGCTAACTCTGTTTGGGTGCTCCCCAGCCCGCAATTACTCTAGCGCACTCCTATGTGGATGACCTCACCGTGGTGTTTGATAACACAATCTTCACTAGGGACGGGGGCCGACAGCCACTAGGGTGAATTGAAAATTTTTCCTGAAGATATGACACAGAGAGTTACAAGATGAATCAATACATGAATATGAACATGTGTGATTATTTAGCATCACTAGTGCGGACTCGTCGGGGCTCGCCCTCCAGCACTTGGTTAGCGTGATGACGGCCTATACACACAGCTGGTTAGGATGGAAATAATATCACTATACAAAATTACAAAGTTACACAAATATCAATTAAACAAAATGGGGCATGATTTGAGTAGTCACAATAAACACACACAGGCGTGAAAGCAAGCTTAGATGGTGCGGATGCTGCTGGATAAAGTTCGTAGCAGACCACATGATTCAGGTTAAATTGCAATATTTTTCCGTAAAAACGACAAATTAACTTCAGACAAATTGGTATTTCATTTGGGAAAATTATTCCCCTGACGATTGAAACATTTACAGGCTTGTAGCATGCCTGATGGTGGAAATAGCAAACATGAATATGACTGCGTGGTTATACATAAAAAGCATCAATTTACGTGAAAATTACACGGAACCCTGAATTATACGATGGCATTAATGATTTTACACAAATAAGCCCTGAAAACGCATTGATGGTGCAGATACGTACTTGGCAATAACTGACCGCGTGGTCAAACATGATGTGGCCGTAAAATGATAACATGAAAAATAACCTCAAATACATACATAGAATTAAAGTCCATAAAATTGCATGCAGCAATAACACAGAAATTATAATGAAACACCTTTAGCATGGCTGGATGGCGCCTGATTCAAGTTGTGCGGGTTGCATGGCCTCTCTGACATCTTTCTCCCTTTCTCCTCATTTAAGTTTCAAAATGCAGCGAGGGCACAAATTATTTAGTTATGTGGAAGCAATAATGCTAGGGAAATGTCTGACTAACATACGCAAAGCAAAGGTTGACCGGTATACTAAAATGAAACTATGGTAATCTACATCAGTGCTCAAAAGTTGTAGTGTGTACGTGACAGCATTTTACCTTGCCAGTTCTCCTCTACGGACTACCCAGAGGCAAGTGTCGCTCGATACGGGATTCACATAAGTGGAAGTGCTATGCATAGAGTAAAATAATTTATGTTGAAAAGTAAAAGGCACTTTAGAAATTAAAATATGAATTGACATTGTACATTTTAATTTGGAATTTCTTGTCTTCTTTTAATCCATTTTGTTACAGCATTCTAGCCGGAGTAGATCTGTTATCAATCTCGGTGCAGCACGCAGTTTGAATTTATAACCAATATGGTGTAACACTTTCTGAACATACAAATATTAAACATAAAATCATTATGAACCTGGAATAAAAGAAAACATATTTAACACTTGAAAAATACAATATTCCCATTATGGGAAAGTCCAGTTTAAGGTCTCTTTGCGCACGTGCTTCCCACGTGTCACGTGGTGGTGAGCGTCGTCATGGTCTTAACACTCACTGGCTGTTAGCCAACGTCAGTACAATTCATCAAAATTTCAAACTGATGATTGAAAATGCCAGATTAGGAGATTTAACATATGGCGAATACAAAACCTATAAAAATGCCTTCCAAATATGATAAGCAATACACCAACAATAGATTGCAATATTTATAATTGTATATATTGTCCTAGTGCTGCTGCAATACGGACCATCCTTGAGAAGTCACTTGAAGAGTACCTGATAAAAAAAGATCACATTTCGGCACTGGATTTCAGTCAACCATTGCAATTTAGTGACATTGCCGAAATCATCAGCAAATTTCATAGATTTACTCTGCAACAAGCTGTCACAGTCTGCCATGACTTTATTGCAATACAACAGAAATCTTTCATTAATCACATAAAGAAAAATTTAAAAGAAATTTGCAAGAAATTTTTAGAAAATTACAGTGTGGTTGTGCAAGATGAAGCCCAGACTTACCACTGGGCTAGGAGACATGACACAATTAACCCTTTTGCGATATATAGTAAAGGAGAAATAAAGTTGATCTTTTGAACTACATTGTGATTTCTGACTGCCTAAAAAATTTCAAAAAGTTCCTCAAATGATCTTTTACTTTTCTGATGGGTTTGCTGTCCAATATAAAAATTGGGAACATTTCACCAACTTGTGTATTTATAAGCAAGACTTCAACATTGATACTGAACGGCATTTTTCAGCCTCAGCTCACGGTAAAGGGCCTTGTGATAGAGATGGCAGCACCGTTAAGCGATTACCAGCTAAATCTAGCTTGCAATGACCCTACGAAAACCAAATCTTGACCCCTCTCCAGCTTTATGAATAGGCAATGGGCAGTACAAACTATTTCTGCTATTAACTTCACATTTACAACACAGGAGGATTACAAAGTGTCAGAAATATTTTTAAAAGATTGTTTCAATTAGGCAATTACCATCCAAGGGACTCAACAATATAATTTCTTCATACCTATTGACTCGAGCACATAAAAATAACTGTGAAAATATTTTCTGAAGCTACATATTCATCACAAGTACAGTAAACTCCCGATTAACAGTGTTAATCGGGAGAAAACATGAATAAGCGAATTTGTATTAAAAAACCCTGAATAATGAAATTTACACATTGTTACTATTAATGGAACAGTGATATTAGCTCTGAAAAGCATGATAAAAAACAGTACCTATTATACATTCCAAAGCAAACACAAATCACGCACTGTATGTGCAGGATTTAAAGTACATGATACTTTAACTAATATTTATGTCCCACAGAGTGTAGTGTAATTTACAGCACATCGAGTATACACAGCTTTTCGCCGGCACCAGGCGAGCACATTGGGCAAGCAACACTGAGCGATAGATAAGCGGTCCGTAACTGTGTGTGTGTCGCTTTTTCAATGTGCATCACTCAGACCAGTCCTTTAGACGGCAGAGTTAGTTGAAAGTTTAGAATGTAATGCAATAAAGACTAGCCTATAACGGGACTTTAAATGAGGCAACCCGGCATTTAAACAATACAGTACAATCCCCAGTAAAAAAAATAACCCTTACAATACCAAAGTAGTAGGCTACCTAACATTAACTTTTGCTAAAGCCAGGAAAACACATTAAAAAAAAGTTTAAATTCATTCATTTCAAAGTTAATGACAACCATAATGAATTTTACAAAAAAACACATATCAATAAGCGTAGGCTGCTTTCTCATTGTCTCAATACACTGGGCTGAAACGTCTCAGATTTCTACACATCTTTAATTACTAAGAGCTGATTACAATTTTACCAATTTACAAACGCACACAAAAGTTTAAAAATTATGAAATGTTTAGTTTTTTGTAAACAATTAAACACTTTATATGAAAAAATGTAAGAAAGTTAAATAGTGTGGCTACAATTTTCTCTTTCTTGGCACCAGAATTCATGTTTTTGTTTATAACAAAACCATGCTAAATTTTTTAATATTATTTATAACTTTTCCTCGATTGTTTAAACTGTTCTTTTATGCTTTGTTGACGTTGCTAAAACGACACTACAAACAGTGAACAATGACCCGGGCTGGTGATCAATAAACTGGCAAGATGTGGCGTGTGTGTGTTGGGGTGGGGAGGAGACTGAGGCAGCATCCAAAATTGAAATGGCAAATTAGTTATTTTGTAAGTTTCACTATTTCGGAAGTTGTGTCGACAGTCACTTGTTTAGCGCTCGCGGTGAAAACATTTTTACATTAACAGTGAAAAATATTTTAATCTAAATTTAATGCTTAACATGGATGTAATATTTCTACAATCACTGGAATGCTCTGCTGCGCATATGTTAATAAATAAGAAAATAATAAGTTATGCAATAACGACTGAAAACAATTTTTTGCGAAATATATAAACAAAGCACAACAGTTACTTGTTTTTTAAAACATGCCTAGTGTATTTTATGAACAATTATTTGTTTTGGAAAACATTTGCACATGTGTTCATTTTTGCTAACACCTGCTGCTAGATAGAAAATACAAAATACCAAATAAATACATCACAATTTTTGTATACAAAATCGGGTCACGTGATATTTTTGTCAACATCTACCATTTCGGGCATGGCCTGAGATGAGCCAGAGTAAACGTGCTTCAATGGATGGAAATGGATGTCTCACGCAGGTCTGTGTGACAGGCTGACAGTTTACTAAAGAGATAAACATCAGCTCACGCGACAAAGTGTTAGACAACTACAGTACGGTACCTCTGCTTGTTAAACGACACAATTTACAGAATTACCTTACTGCCACAAGGATAAGCCTAAAACCTGTTAAGCAAAGCACGAATAAGCGGGAGTGTAGGTACTGTATTTGTTACAAGATCACCAGACAAACTCCAAATAGGTGACATGAATGGCTACACTACCACAGTATATGACAAGAACTGGTGTCAAGTTTATGTGATGGAGAAACATGAGAAATTGATGAAGTGAAAGTAACATTCTTTCATACAGCTGGACCATCACCATCCTATTCTTATCCAGAGAAGCCAGATGTATTATGGATTCCTTTCACATATGTATTATGTACAGTAAATCCTGCGATGACAACCAGAAGAATTTACATGCTATCTGAAAATGACACTTCGAAAACCAATGAGACATTATTAAAACACTGCCATTAAACACTACAATGTCAAGTATGTCAGTGCTATTTCTCTTACTATAATTTGTTTCTTATTTCAAATGATTGTATTATGCTTTCTTTTGCTGCTAATATGTTAGGCTCAAATTTTGATGAAAGATTTTGTTTTCAATTATTTTGTCTATGAACCCATTAACATTCCACTTTTAAACTTTGTAAATCATTTACAGTAATATTAGTATTTAAACTATTTTCTAGAATCTTTGAAGATGCCCTTTTTTTTCAAATTTAAAATTTTCAATTAAAATTTTGAATTTTTTTTCTATACCTTAACTTATTGTGTTGCATATCATATGAAACACCATAAACAACGCTGGAAAATGACACTTGTCCCACCTCTATAGCTTAATCATGAGAGCTGCTATGGCAATTAAAAAATATGTTGTTCTGGCATTTTTGGGTATCTTTTCAAAACTTTACATAGTCATATTTACAAAAGGGGGCAATAAATAAATATATATACACACACACGCACGCACGCACACAAAAAAAAATTAAATAAAATAGAAGTGTGTGTCTGTAATTTTTGAATTTTCAACTTTTAATTATTTTTTTTATATAGGCCTAGTATAATTGATAACTAAGCCCTATCTAATGTTAAGATTTTTTCATGTCTTTCTGTCTGTCTGTCCAACAGGATTTAACTCAAAAACCACTGAACGTATTGACATCAAATTTATACAGTCTATAGATAATAACCCCAGGACCAACTTAGTCTTTGTTTCATTGAGATACCTCAAACAATTCTGGAAAAATAATGATCAGGGATATACATAGGTACTGGATTAAACTTAGGATTTATATTACTGTATAAAAAAAATAAGCATTGTTACAAAAAGTTCCATCATTTCTCCTTTATTTTTAGTCTATGGGCTGTCCTCCTTTCCTTCCAAAAAGCCGTAGTGGCCCAGTGGCTAGAGTTATTCCAAACAGTGGTTTAATGGATAGAACTATATCAAGTGGGTCCGTAGTGACCCAGTGGATAGATATATATTTAATGGGGCCACAGTGGCTAGACCGATATGATTATCAGGGATATAAATTGGTACTGGATTAAGCATTTCTTAGGATTACAACATAATAAAAAGAAAATTGTTAAAAAAAATTCCTTTGATTCAAAGTCCTAAATATCATGAGAACGAAGTAGCACTGGCCTGCTATTATCTTAATAAAATCTTATATTTTCCTTGGTATATACGGAGGCTACCTCTGCAAAATCTGATCAATGTCTAAGATAATGAGGTTAAATCAGTGTGTTGATTTAACATATAATGAATGACCAATTTGTATAATTTAAGAGGGGCCAAGTTGGGGAGTTTCCCAAGAATGTAGGTTTTTTAGTTTTGTTCGCTTCTTCGTCTTCACTTTTGGATCTGTTCTGTTCTTGAGATGATTCGTTTTGCAGTAGAGATTCTATGTTTACTCAGTTTTCTACATTTTGAAGAATATTCCTGTTCTGAGTGTCCAGTTGTCAAAAATTCTTCTTCAAAGAATGTTTCTCCCAGAGTTGCGGAATTTTCATTTTAATAACAGATTTCTTCTGTGTTACTTGTCCTTAGGTATGCTTGTGACAAACTCACTGAACTGAATTCTATGAAGGTAAGATGGCCGGACACAGGCAAGATGGCCACCACAGAAAGACTACAGGTTGTGTCGTACCGTATTTAAGGTTATTTTGGCTTTGTAAGTTAGGCTAGTTAAGAAAGTATCTGTATACACAGGTATTTGGTGTATTTTATAAGGGAGAGTAGTTTTAGTTTTAAGTTAGTTAAATTATCTTTAAAAAGAGAAAGAATTAAGTTGTAGGAAGGAGTAAGTGCAGGGGCAATGGTAAGGTGTGGAGAAAGATAGATAGCGGGGTGCAGTGCGACCAGTGTGGCGGCTGGTACCATGTTGGCTGTATAGGGATCAGGGAGTAGGAACTGGGATCACTACAGGAACATGAGTGGAGGTGTGAGGAATGTGCAGAGGGAAAGGGTTTAGTGGCGGTGGTAGGGAACAAATTAACAGTACAGAAGGAACCACAATTAAGTGGAGAAGGTGGAAACTGGATTTGGAATATGCTGAGGGAAGCTTTGTAGAGGGTATGCCAGTGACAAGGATGGAAGTGGCTAAGGAGGAGAGTGGGAAAGGGGCCATGGTAGATTTGATGAGCAGGAAAGAGAGGGAAATGATGCATAGGATTGAGAGGATGGAGGAAAAGGTTAAGAATGAGATGGATAATAGTAGGGTAGAAATGAGAGTGGATAAGTTATAGGAGGAGTTGGAAGATGTAAAGGGGGTACTAAGGAAAATGCAAGCTAGTCCACAGGAGGAAAAGCTGAGTAGAGAGGAAGAGTTTGGCAGAATGCAAGTAGGGCTGCAGAAGGAACAGAAGGAGGAAAGGCAGAGGAGGAGGGAGGCAGAGATAGAGGTGGTAGAAGGTAGGAAGCAGTATGCTGAGGCTTGCAAGTGTGGGATTAGCAAAGACCAGCAAGCAGGACAAAGTGGACAGTTCAGGGCCACAGGGGAAAGAGGAGGGTTTGTCAAAGGGAGGGAAATAAGGGTGCTGCAGGAGGCTGCAGACAAGGGTAGGCAGGTGGGTGGAAGAGCCACAAAACAGGAACAGATTGTAGGAAAGGAGCCAGAGGTAGTTTTTCGAGGCAGCTCTTTTGTAAAGGGGGTGGAGATGAGGGAAGTCAGAAGGAAATTACGTATAAAGCAACATTTGGAGGAGTAAATACCAGGGATTTGGAGGAAAGGGTTTGTAGTATGAGAGGTAGCAGGGTGGCAAAGGTTGTTCTAATTCATGTAGAGGTAAATGACCTGGCTCGAAGGGAGGTGGAGCAGGAGGTAGAGCGGGACCTCAGGGGATTGCTACGGAAAGAGCAGGAGAAGTTCCCTGGAGCTAGGGCAGTAGTCAGTGGCATGCTGGTTAGGAAAGAACTATACTATAGGAAGGCAGTGGCTGCAAGAAAGATATATGAGAGGGCATGTAGGGATTTGGGGGCTACATTTATAGATAGTAGGAAATGGGTAGGCTGGGAAAGTGTAGGGAGGGACCAGGTTCACTTGATGGAGCAGGGAAAGAGGATTCTAGGTGATCTGCTAGGTAGGGAAGTAGCTGGCGGCATGGAGAGGGTCAGGGCAGAGCATCAATTGTTGAAATAGCAATCAGTTAGAAGCAAGGAAACAGAAGTGGAGAGAAATGGAGAGGATAGCATTGATGAGACCACAGGGGTGGAGATAGGAGGTAAGCAACGTAGGATGGTAAAGCAGAGTACTAGTATAAAGATAATGGTGGTGAACTGTAGAGTGTGTACAACAAGCTGGAGGGCTTCTGGGGAAAGGTTGAAGGATATGGGGCGGATATAGTGGTAGCTGTGGAGACTTGGCTAACTGAGGAAGTTCTGGACATTGAATGTAGGCAGGATGAGTTCACCATCTTCAAAAGAGACAGGGATGGGAGAGGAGGAGAAATAATGGTGTGTGTAAGGAAAGGGCTAAAAGGGGCGGTAGAATGGGTTAATGAGGATGTCGAGGTAACCGAAATTAAATTGAGTGGTGGCAGTAATAGGAGTATTACTTTGCTGGCAGCGTATAGACCACCAGAACAGGGATGGCATGCAATTGAGATGATCAAGGAGAGGGTCGATAGACTAAAGGACAGGCAGTGTGTTGTTGTAGCAGGGGATTTGAATATGCCAGGGGTGAAATGGGTAGAGGGCGCCGAAGGAATAGGTAGCATGATGCAGAGAATGGCTGCACAGTTAGTCAACAGAGGATTAGTCCAGGTAGTAGTAACACCTACGAGATGGAATGAGGAGGGTGTTGGGTCAGTGCTGGATGTGGTGTTGGTCAGACCTAGGAATGCTGTAGTTGGTGCAATAGTATTGGATCGTATAAGCGACCATCATATCCCGGTTGTGGAAATTGGGATTGGCAGGATGAGGGAAGAGCAAATGGCAGAAAGGTTGGTGTGGCAGTATGGGAGAGGAGACAAGAAGGGGGCAGAAATCTTCCTGAGAGAAAGGTTTAAAAAATGGTCTATGGAGGAGGGTGTAGAGGTGTTGTGGACTGAGTTTAGAGGATTAATGGAGGTTATGTTGGTGCAATTTGTGCCATTGAAAAGGTTACGGACTGGGGGAGATCCGCCATATTATGTACAGGAGATTTTCAAAATGAAGAGGAATTGCAGAAAATTTCATGCCAAGTGGAGAAATGAAGAGATGATAAGATCTAAGGAAATGATGAAACAAATGGGCAGGGAGCTTGAAAGGAAGGTCAAACAGGCAAAGAATGTATTTCTGGGGAACATGGTGGAAGAAGGAAAAGGCAAGGAATGGGGGAAATTGTTTAGGTATGTTATGAAGTTAAGGAGAGGAGAGGAAGGGATCCCTCTGCTAACAGGAAGGGATGGTAGGCATGCGACAAATGACCAAGAAAAATCGGAGATGCTGCAAGGACAGTACTTGTCAGTGTTTGAGGCAAAGGAGGGTTGGAATAGGGGGGCAAACAGGGTTCGGGTGGTTTTTAGTAAGTTTAAGATGAGGGAGTGGGAGATAAAAAAGGCAATTAGGGGTTTGAAGAGCAGTAAGGCAGGGGGACCAGATGGGATAGGAAAGGCAGCACTAAAGTTTGGTTGCAGGGAGTTGGTGAAATATTTAGAAGTGCTGTTTAAAAAGTCTTTAGGCGAGGGTAAGTTACCACAAGATTGGCAGGATGCTATGATGGTACCTATACACAAGCAGGGAGAGGATAGGGGGAGGCCTGGCAGCTACAGACCGATGAGTTTCACATCAAGTACGGGAAAAGCAATGGAGAGGCTGCTCGTGCAGTATGTGGTTAGGGTTATGAACAATATGAATTGGTTGGAGGAGTCCCAGAATGGTTACAGTACGGGATAATCATGTGAGACTCAGCTCGCTGGGTATTAGAGGATCTGGTGCAGGTAGTTGATGAGAAGCAGGTGGATGCCTGCTTCATAGATTTTGAGAAGGCATTTGATAACGTGCCCCATGGGACATTGATGAGGAAAGTGGAGGCACTGATACCGGACAGGAAGGTAGTGAAATGGATAGGGGACTTCCTCAGGGGGCAAAGGCAGAGGCTGGAAGTGGGGGAGGCAATATCGGAGGAAGAGGAGATTACGTCAGGGTTACCACAGGGAAGCGTGCTGGATCCTTTGTTTTTACCATAATGGTAAATATAATGGATTTGGGGATTAGGGGAAAAATCAGATTGTTTCCATACGACTGTGTTGTGTATGCTGAAGTGGAAAAAGGGGGGGAATTTGCCGGCGGTCATTGACAAGATATGGTTGTGGACCAGGAAAAATAAAATGAAGATAAATGTAAGAAAAACTAAGGTAGTGATGTTTACACGGGAGAAGGTGATAAGCAGGGGCATGTACAGATGGGAGGGACAAGAGATAGAAGAAGCAGCAGAATATAAGTATCTAGGGATTGTACTGCAGGGAGATCTCAGGTGGCAAAAACAGGTATAGAGGGTGGTTGCAAAGTGAAGAAGGGCTCTGGGTATGCTGGGAAGGGTGCTGAAGGGAGTCAGCTGTGAGGTGAAGGCGTATGGCACAATGGTATGGCCAACGTTAGAATATGCTGCAGCAGTATGGGACCCATATGTGGAGGTGGAGGTGCGAGAACTGGAAAAGGTGCAGAGGACAGCAAGATGGGTGAAGGGTAAGTGGAGAAGGCAAGGGCAGGATGATGAGGAAGACAAGAACTATAGGGCATCAGTGATGATGAAAGAAATAGAGTGGAGCGCATTGAGGGGCAGGAGGAAAGTTGAACGGTTATTCAGGATGTACAGGATGGTGAATAAAGAGGGTGGATGGGGAGGGCTACACTGCAAGCTACGTAATGGGGTATTTAGAGGAAGAGGAAACAACAGTGAGAAGCTTCAGAGGGTGTTGGAGGAGAACAGAGGGGGGAAGGCAGTCCATACTTGAGGTCTGTGAAATAGAGGAATTTGTTGAGGGAGGAATTTGTATCTGTGAGAAGGGGTGGTAAGTTCAGGAAGGGAGTGGAAAAGGAATTGGTGGGTTGAAGGAGGTGAGAGAGCTTGCCACTGGCGGTAGCCTAATTGCGAGTGTATGTATGTATGTATGTAAATTTTTCAACAAGAAGTCACAGCACTACCTTTTATTTCTTTTGTATTATTAAGTTTTCTATTGAAAATTAAAACATTTTATTTAAAATCTTTGCATCTCTCGAGATTAAAACTTTCCTTTTTCGAGGTATATCAGTACTCTGTAGGAATTTGATGTTTGATTTCATTATGGTTTCTTGCTGATCCACAAAAAATTCATTTTAATGTCTTTTGTATCAAATTATTTGGAAGGAGCAATAAAGAGTGCACACTCGTATAGTTTTCCAGAGGGGCTTTTTTTTTTTTCGAGTAAAACATGTCTGCTAAGCATGTTTCCTTCTTGTTGGATTCTTATTCAAGACAAAATGCTTTCAAACAAAATATGTGCAGGTGTGGGAATGATAGCATCCTTTAACCAAAACTATTTCCTAACTCATTATTTTAGGAAAAGTGGCTAGACTAAACGATGGTGATAAAATGTCACTAACATTTTGAGTACTCTCGTGAAATTGTATTCAAAATTAATCCAGTGAACTTATTACCTCGTCAGTTCTTCATCATCCATGGCTGAGGTGTAAACAACCTATTTTCATTAATTACCAAATCATAATTCGCAACGGTTAAGTGACACCAATCATGTTTTATAATAAACAAACTTGTTTACAACGTCACGAAGCATAAAACATGCTACCCACGACTACAAAAATGAATGGTCTTGATGTTGAGCATATAGCCACATCAAGAAGCCATATTACGATTATATTTGTTACGATATTACGTAGACTGTCCGAAGACGGAGCACAAATTCATATTAAAGCAATTATTGAATGTATAAGAAATTGTCAATATTACTTAAGGGGCTATCAAATTTTCGCCTTGAACTATATTTGACGAAATTTGAAGACAGAAATTGGGCATCGAATTTTTCCTTCGAACAAATTTTATCAAATATTGAATGTTTTTTAAAATGTGTCATACTGTAAATTTTTTACCTGGAAAAAACTGATTTTAAAAATATTTTAAGAATTAATTTCATTGTGAGATATTGCTTTTGTTTTGCTGTGCAGTCAATTACAGGAAGAAATGTAGGTAATATTGTAAATTATTTTAGTTTCTTTTCTAAATTAAAATTTTACTTATAATATATGTTTCCAAAACAAAGCAATTAAAGACTCTGATTTTGTAATATTATGTGAAATATTCACTTAAAATAACAGTCATGCCCAGACACATTCCAAATAAATTAATTATCTCCATTAATTACTTCGTTTAGAGCAATTGTTCGCGTGTACCGAGCTCTCTCATCCTTATACCATTTACCCAACATGTTCAACTCAATAGTGCAACAGGTAACCACACACTACGATGCACGGTAGCACATCAGTGCGACAACGTTATGCACGAGCACGTCATATATATATATACAACGGCGAAGTTGGATACTCAGCAAGAAAGTGCGGAGTAGGAATGTGCAATGAAGGTGATGGTGGTCAAACAGCCATATGCGCTCCAGAGGCGCAGAGAACCAGTACTTAAAAGAGTACCAGCACTTGAATTCTATAATTTCATAAGGGCTTAAATAGGGCAATGATGATGTAGCAAAGTCATGTGTGCATAAGAGAAAACCCCTAACATAGATTTATTGCCCCAAAGTAAAGTTCACATGTTTAATTGATGTTGTTTGCAAGTGTACTCAATCGAATTTGTAATTATCCTCACTTCATTTCACCCATATTTCAAATGTATTACCTGTCCCCAAATGCCATGGATTTAATAGCAAGTAAGAACCTAAACGGCAAGACTGTAATATTTCTTATGCAAGAGTGGTGCAATAAATAGTTATGCATGAACCGCCTGCCCACGCATTGCAGGCATGCGTGCTATCTTGGAGCTGCAGTGGATGCAAGGTATCCAGAGAGGCATGACGTGTGTACTCGTCGGTCAGTGCCCAGGTGGCCAGCATATTTTGTGGCTATCTTTCACTGCAATAGTATATTTAATCAACCGGAATTGCTTCGTTTCTGCCGCCCAGGCCTTTAACTTTACCCAGCGTTTGCATTGCCTGGGGAAGTATAACTCACCGTAATACATGTAAGAGCTTTCGAACAATTTTTCAGCAGTACTGCTGCTGACCAGTAAATGTCCGGCTTTTGTGCATTAACTGTTTCCAAGAGGAACGAGTAATTCTTTGCCTAATAAATACCACAATGGATAAACATATGTTTTATTAGGGTAAGCCACAATGCATTTAAGGACACAGGCCCTCAGAATGCCCACCAAATGCACCAGTGTACAAACTTTGATTATTCAAAGTGTTTTCAAAACTTTACCACATTATGTATCTCCATGTCGATAGCTGGATAATCCACCATGTAGGACGCAAATCAATATGTAAATATTCTACTGAGTAGTTGGAGCCGAGCACGCGAAAGGGATTGCTGCCAATGGTCGTCGGCCATAAGATCCCAAGGAAGGAGTCACCTCTACCAGTTCATCACTGCATTATGTCTGGATAATGCCTGGTGTCCCAGGTAATAACACCTATTTCCCACAAACTGCCTCACTCCAGACTTCACAGCTCCTCCAAACCCAAACTACCCAAAATCAAATCATGACAGAACATCAAAAATGTGGCGAAATCCTTTCACCAACCAATCCTGTGTTCTAAAATCGCTAAAAAATTCAAAATTTTCAATTTCCCGCTGAAAGTTTTCCCCACTGAATTTCCATCTACCTGCAACGAGGAAGCAACGAGGATGGCACTAATGGGCAACAAGAGCATTGGGATTCCTTCCTGATGCCTGCAAGACGTCCGGAAATGCGACACGTGGACAGTGGAGAAAAGAAATTTGATATGCCTGATTTTGTAATTATAGGTTTTTAACTTAATAGAAGAAATCGTACTGAACAGCACAAACTTGCTACTATGGTTGATCATTGTAATGTGAGAAATAGCTATGTTAAATTTGGTAGAAATGAAAATTTTTCCTAAAGAAAACAGGAATCTAGACATTGAAATTGGTGATTGTATTAAACAATTTCTTGCTTATAATGATTTTAGAAATTCAAAGACCAAACTAGATACCAATTATAGAAATAATGAAATTTATTATAAACCAACTGTAAACTTTGATGGTGATGTTAGTTACTATTCATTTTGGGGGCGAAGATAGTTACATGTTATAGATTGTATGTATAGAAAAACTACAGTAGACAAAGAAAAAACAAATATAAAAATTAGTGTTAATTTTAATAAAGAGGTTGAAGCTGGTAACATTTGTAATGTTGTTTTAATCGGTAAACTAAATCTTTCTAATGATTATTTGAAAGAGGGAATTACTGAAGATTTATAAACTTTTAAAATTAATAAATGGAAGAATCAACAAAATGTTTCAGTATGTGAACACATTCTTTTAGACTTATAGTTGAGTCGTTATATTTAAAAGCTTTACGAATTGTTAGAAATATTGATTAATTATTTGAACAAATAAAAAATCATTTTCATAATTCTAATTTTTTCTTCTTTATCTTAATAAATTTGTTTTCTTTATAAACAAAATAAAAATGCCTTTGTTTCCATGCAGTTTAACATTTTAAAAGGCGATGGTAGTGGTTCAAGACCACCTTCCTTTAGATTAGATATTGCATCTAAAGATCTTAAAAATATGGCTCGCAGTGAGTATCAGAAAACATACTAAAATAGCTCTTATAATACGTTTAGAATCAGAAAAAGAAACATTTTATACGTATTATCCTTACAGTTCACTTTTTTTTTTTTAGAGCATTTTGTCGGCGGCAAAGATGCGTACGCAACTCGCGCTTCAATTACTAGATTGGCTACCATTATCGTCCCACTGTCGAACACAGCAGATGGGACACGAACTAGTGCCTGCATTCATACTGAGTGGGAAATTTTCTCCCTTCAGTACAGAGGAAGCGTACATGATGAGCAGATGCATGTCGGTTACTTCGACGAAAACGGCGTGTAGATCAGTGTGTCTTGGGGGCTGGGTACAGCTCATATCATCTGTACATGAGTACATATCACTGTACATCTCGCAGAATAATGTACTGTCACTCGCAAAACGTTCGTCTTTCTCCTCTCCGCAGCTGTAGAGACCCACAGGTTTCCAGCTAATACATGTGTTTACAAATAGTTTATTATATCTAAAGCATGTCAAGTGAAGTGCGGGTGCGTAGTTTGTCACACCAAGTGTCTGTATATACCAGCACCATAAATGTTTGGTGATAGGGAAGCACAAACGGCACTTGCTTACACTTATGTCATCACTGTTTACATTGTTCACACTGTTTATTAGGGCATACATAACTATTGACTGTTCACCTAGACTTTATCGACCATTCCCTACGGAGTTAGTCTCCCAATGCTACTACCACAAAGCATTCAGTAACAGAAACAATATTTACAACTATGTGGAAATTACTGCCTGAAACCATAGGTATTTCATGAAACTAGCGTCAACATATGCTACATTTCCTTCAAAAATACGTTGCAATAACAACGAACAACAAGACAACAAATGATAGGAAAGACACAAAATCAACATTTCCTTAAGGCTACTATTTACAACACATCAAATCACAACTTCCAAGGATACCAGCATCTTAAACAAAAGCTGGAGAAGAAATAATACTGCCTCAACGGAACATTGGTTACCCAGAGCACTTCCGCACCAATTGGATTATTACTCAATCATCATTACTGCCAGATATACCACAATATGTGCTATTCAGTATTTCTGATTAGGGCTAGTCCCTTTCTATACTTACCGTTTCAGTCTTGCAACCTCTTCACAGATGCCACGACCTCGGTGAGTTCAATGTCAACCTTGGTAATGACGCAGCAGGTAGAGTTTGACAAAGTGTGCTACGCAGTTAGCACGCATTGGTCCCTGGTTAGGCACTCCTGGTACTAGGCAAACTGTAAGACTTGCACGTTAAGTAATTTGCTTCGCTTCAGAAATAGTAGAAATACTTGTGCGGCACTCAGTGTTTACATTATCTGGCTTACAGGCTTCCTCAGCTATACCCAGCGCGGGCTTCAAAATTAAAATCTTGGGATGTTAACTACATTAAAGATGTGGCACACATGACACCAACTACTCAGTCGGGAGTGCGCAAAGCTCGTGGTTCACGTAGAAAAAATCCTCAGACCAAGTATTCAAAAATTATCATCATTACTACCGCCTCTTACTAACTTATGTACAACTGCGGTAACTTTGCTCCACCTCTCACTGTCAACCATTCTAGGCATGTGCAGTACTCTCCCTTTCACACGTGCGGTACACACTGAAGTTTACCAGGTTATGTCTGCCTATGACTTCATCAATTCCTGGGATTACTAGCTCATAGCAATTGTGGCGTGCCTCGTTTTTTTACTTCAAATGGCCCAGATTATAAAGGCATCAATTTCCCCATTAAATTGTCATAATGTCTACTTAACCCAACAATTTGTGTTAAAACCAACTGTCCTGACTGCAACTTATTTAATCGGGACTTCTTAGCGTGCCTGGCATGTTTCCCTGTGGCTAAATGCAGCCTCTGTCTTACCAATGACGTAATTTTTGTATTAAATTCTCAGTTTGATGCTCATCGCCTTCTGGTATTCTTGGAGGTTGTGGTAAGCCAATAGAGTTCTAGCTCGCCGAACGCTGGCCTATCAGGTTTTCCCAAGGGGTACACTTCGTACTTTCATGGATTGTGTGGCTACACAAAAACCATACCAGCGGGAGTTTATTTTTCCAGCTTTGTTGCACTCTGTGACAGAATATTAGCAACGTATTTCCCAGAACCTTCATTTTTATCTCGATGTTGCTTGATTGGGGGTGTTCAGGTGCAGACGTAGTCGGAATAATCCCTTTGTCTCTAAGGCTATTTTGCCACATGTGTCCAGTAAACTGCATACCTTCATCTAACAGAACACACACAGGTTTGCCTACCTCCTTGATAAACAAATCCAGCTTGTTTACAACCGTCTTGGTGTTCGCCTGTACTATAGAATAAAGCTTGGTATACGTTGTAAACATATCCATAATTACAAATATGTACATAACTCCAGATTTTGACCGTGGTAATGGGCCAAACAGATTTACCGATACCAAAGCTAGCGGATTCTCCGGAATAATAGCTTGCACTTCTCCCATCAAATTTTCCCTTGGGTGTTTACGTTTTTGACATAGATCGCAAGCATGTACTGTAACAGTGACTGATTGTAACATTATTTTCCAATAAAACTGTCTTCGTAGGGCATCATATGTTTTCTGATACCAATATGGCCAACCAGCTCATGTGTGCCAATAATCTATTTTTCCTGAAGCTTTTCTGGCACAACCACTTTCCATTCGGCTTCGAACTTGGTCTGACATAAGCTATGTTGAAACAAAACTCCATCAGCACTCGTGTAAAACTAATTGTTCAATGGATATTCGGCTGGTACATCCCACAGCTTATTCAATATCTTATTGCAGAACTTATCAGCTGTCTGGTCCGCTAAAATATTAGCAAAAATTTCCTGTGACAAACACGTTAGTTCTTATTGTTTTGAAGTTAGTGCAACGTGAAATTCGTTAGGCTTCTTGCTCGCTGCCCCTGGTATTTCATCGTGTATGCGACTAAGGTAATCAGCTGCGATGTTGTCACTCTCTTTAATATGTCGGAAGACTAGGTCAAAATCTTGTATTAGAAGAGACCATCATGTTAGGCGACTACTGAAAATAAGTCCATATCTTAGGCTAACTAAACCCTGGTGATCTGTCTACAGCATAATACATTCGCCTGATAGTAGGTTTCGTAAATGCTGGAGAGCCCATACTACTAGTAGCATTTCCCGCTCTGTAATCGTGTAATTTTTTTCGGCTTTATTGAGCGCCCTGTTCGCCATTGCAACTGTCTTTTCCATATCATCGGTGCTTAGCTGAGCGAGCTTCGCCCCTAATGAATAGCTAAATGAGTCTGTGTATAAATAGTACATGGCATCTTGTACGGGGTGATGTATTACGTGTTCACACAGATACAACATCTTGGTAGCCTCAAATGCTCGTTGTTTTTCTGAGGTCCAATTCCAGGTTACGTCTTTCTTTAACAACTCGACTAGTGGCGAACACACTTCTGAAAATCTGTTAGAATAATACCGGTAGAAGCCGACGACACCGAGAAACGCTCTTAATTGTCGGACATTTCTGAGTACTAGAAAATAAGTGATAGCTGCAAGCTTGTCGGGAGCAGTTCGTATACCGTCTGGAGTTAATATGTGGCTTAGGAAAGGCACCTCCTCACGACAGAAAATTGACCTCTTATGTTTTACCATCATTCCTGCTGTGGTTAACTGATCAGCAGGGCCTGTAAGTGCTCTAAATGTTCTTCAAACGTGGCAGATGTTACCAAAACATCATCCATGAAGCATCTCGCAAACTCGGCGCATCCCTAGCCTAAGGTTAGACTCATGCACCTTTTAACTGTGAAACTGTGCTGCAGAGTCCAAATGAGAGTACCTCAAAGCAGAACTACTGATTGCTAAACAAGAAATCGGTGTATTGCTTAGATATTTCTGAGAGTGGAACTTGCCAATAACCATGTGTCAAATCTATTGTGGACATGTACCGGACTCCTTGGTACAGCATTAGCAACTCGTCAGTCGGATGCGGACTCTCTCTTGACTTGATCGTAATACTGTTTAGCTTGCGTGCATCCTAACAAAGATTTCGGATCCGTCCTTCTTTCTGACACAAACCATAGGGTTGCAATACGGACTAGTAGCAGGCCTTATAACTTTCCATGACAGCATTAAATTTAAATAAGCTTCTGCTTCCTTAGCACACTTCGCTGGAAAGGGATATGATTTACAGTGAAAAATCTGTCCAGGTTCAACTTCAACTTCGGCCTCATACAATTTATTATGGCCGGGCTGCTCGGAGAAAATGACTTGATTAGTCAATAACAGCTGTTCCAACACGTACTTTTGATGTCTATTTATCCCGTTGATTCCACTTACTGCTTGGAAAACCTCTTCTTTCGAAGCAATAGCAATCATAGGCATAGTTTTCTGTAACTGGCATTCCGCTACCTGCAGCTGACAAACAAAATTATCAGAACATCTCCAACAATCTGGAGTGGATACTGTGCTTGCCTTCTCGTTTGTGCTGTAGACTAGCCAACCGATAAGGTCAAAACTGATACGGTAGCGAGTTAAAAAACCAATTCCCAATATGACTGTTTTTTTCAAGCCTTTAATTACTAGTTCGGAAATTCTCTTTGTACTGTCCAGGCCTTCAGTTGTTAACGGTACCTGCCTGCTAATTATCTTGCTTGATTTAGAGGAAAATCCAACTATGTGTAACCCAGGAACAGGTGCAATGGATATCTTGTATCCTGTTTCACAAACATCGCAGACAAAAGTCTCTACTACACAGCTTACTTCAGCCCTGCTGTCTAATAGAGTACAACCAAACCACAAACCGCCAACTTTAGTTTGGGACATATAGTTTCCTGCATAATAAATTCAGCTTCTGCAGTATCATACAGTAAAATTTCTCTATTAGTTTCTCCCAATAAAACTGTATTTACGAAAATTTTATTTATGTTTTTAACTTCTATTTCTCCTTGACACGCAACATTGATCACAAAATCGGACCCCTTGGTACTAAAATCATTAGTGCGAGCCAGCAACTCAGGACCCTATTTCCCTTACTCTATTTAGTTCAATCTTACATTATTTGCGGTGCTCGCAATTTGCGAACTTTCCCCTCCTCAATTAATAGTGAGCGGTGCCAGAACAAAAGGTGGCATCCTCGGTTCCAAGGGAGCTTGTTTATGAAAATACCCTCCTGACTGCGGTATTATATAATTACTGGTTCGGGGTGCATAATTCGTGCTAGCTGTTTGCTGAGTCTGGCCTCCTTGTACTGCTCCGTCGGGCTGGTTCAGTTCCACGTTTACTCCAGGTGGTATGTAAAACTGTGAATATCCCTGCACATTATTTCGCTCAAAAGTCGGTGCCTCTTGTAGCGCAGGCGATCTAGAACCTCTGTTCGTGTCAGGTCTTGTTTCAAGGGTTTGTCCCTGTCTCTCATAGTAATCATTGCGACCTCCGCATGTTCTATGCCTCGTTCTAGCAGAGTATCATTTTCTTCCGCGGAAAGTATGCTGATTGTCTCGCTGGTTCATTCCTTGTCCCACAGAGTAAGGCATGTATGTCTCTACCTGGAAGGACTGTACTCTGGGATCGTTAAATGTCTGAGGTCGGAACCCTCCTCGTTTCACATTGTTCTGATTGCCAGTATACAATGGTGTCTTGAGATCAATGTGGACAGGTTTTTCTTTCTCTCGGTTAGTCATTTGCCGCTGCTATGTATCTATCTGGTCGAAGGCCAGCAGTCCTTTGTGGACGGATACCAAATCAATGCCATGTCTGATGGACCTAATAGCGAAGTGGCAGCTGTAACAAAATAATTGTCATCAATTCTTCGTCATTGATTGGCGGGCTCAAATTGTGTGATTTCTCATATTCTTCCGAAATATACGCCTCGAGGCTGCGGCCTCGGCCTGGTGTGAACTTTTCCACATGTAACTGGGCCCCAAGACTTCCTTGTAATTTAGCATTCCACAAGTATTCCAGGAATTTTCCCCATAATTTCGCATACGTAGTGGTGGTGCTTTTGACAGTTTCCTACCCGTAGTAGGCTGTCTATACTAAAGCGAGACTGAGGCATCTTAGCCTAAAATGGTCGCTTAGGCCGAATAGAACTGCATACTCCTCAAATCTCGTAAGTAAATAATCAAGTTTTCACCTGACTTTCCACTGAATTTTGGCAGTTGTTTTACCCACATCTTCGATGGATGGTGCAAAAGCGTACTTAACGGAGCATTTGCAATGAGAATGCCGATCTTTGCATGTTACTTTGTTCCTCCCTGGCAGCATGCTCTCTATGCTCGGCGCATAAGGCGCTCTGGCTTACAAACTGCACCCTCTACAAACCCCTCTGTCTAGCTCGTGCCTTCAAAGGTATAGATCTCGTAGCCATTCTACTACTTGCGCAAGCTAATCCATTCTGTCCGCTACCTTAGCCAGCTTGTCAGTGGCTGCCTTTTCAGTTTGTCCTAGCTTATTCTCCACGTGCATATCGTGAGAATCAAATTCACCCGCTACCAGTTGGTTTAAAGCATTTAAATCTGTATCTCCAGCAGTGCGGTTTTCAGGAGGTGAATTCTCTTTCCACGTCGCTAAGCTGAGCGGTACACGTCACTCTCACTCTATCCAATTCCTCCTGTGTATCGTTTATTTCTCTATTCATGACGTTAATCTCCGTGGCCAGCTGTTGCAAATTTGCGGATACGTCTTCTCGCAACAAAGCGACTTCCGACTACATTGTTTCTGCTAGTTGATTTTTCATTTCATTTAATTGTGCCTTGGATTCTGCTCGCATAGTTTATAGACGTGTTTCTGATCTAGTTTCCATGGCTTGCATTCGCTGTAACAGAGTAGGCGTAGTAGCAGCTGTTTCGCTCATTCCTGTGCCAGCAAACCACCTGTCGATACTTCCTCTCTGGCTGTGTTCGTGTTTACAACTACCAGAGAATTAGGAGAACTGGTCTGCGTTATTTCCGTTATTTCTTCCATTTCGAAAACTGTGTATTCAAGCAGGCAGTAATTTAGCAGTGGAGTCTCTCTTAAACGATACGGCATGTATTCACTGTGGCGCAGTTGGTGCGGCATCTTTGCACTTCTACGCATGGACTACCTCACTTACAAAATTGCAGCAACAGCTGTCGATAGCCCCACGTTGAGCATCAGGACCTGACTATCTACTAAACAGCTGCTTAATACTAAAACGGAGGAGCTCTTTCACACTTAAAGCGAGCTGTTAAAACTGAGCACCCTAAAATCTAACTTAAATATCCTAGGCCTCATCTAACTTCCGGCTGGGTATCCTGTTCTAATGTCTTGACGTTTTGGAAGATGGCAGCAGAGAGAGAGAGCGAGATTCTATCCAAAATGGTCCTGCTTACCCTATGCTGGACTCTCCCGGCAATAGGGGTGCAGGGTTTAAACCTTCTGACCAATCGAATGGCTCGTTATGTAAATCTATAATGACTCACTTCAAATTGGCCTAAATCCCTAATCCATAGAATTTAAGGTCTCGTAGAAATGTAATTAAAATATACAAAAATATCCCTGAAACATTAAAAATCAGCTGAGACTGTGAAAAAGTAACCAATATAAGATATTAATTAAAAAGTACCAAAAAAAACTAGTTAACTAAATGTATTTACACATGAATATTGCCATTCGTGCATCTAATTATTTAAAATACTAACCATGTGAAAATAGACAAAAATTAAGTAAATATATGTTACAACATACGGAAAAATGTAAGTGTTAAATGTATGCAAATTTAAAAGTTTGAAAAGTACATTAATTTTTTTTTTTTTTTTTTTTTAGTGTAATGTGTTGTTGTTGTGAGCCCTGGAGTGTTCGTGTGGGGGAAAAGCCCCTCCGACCGGGAGGTACATATGGGCTTGAATGAGGATGAGGTGGCGAGAAGTGTAAGGGCGGGGCTGCTGGGGAGGAAAAATCTTACCAAGTTATTGGGGAGCGTGCTTACCTTGGAGACTGGGCACGCATGAGGGGGAACTAATTTTTCATTTTTATTTCGGGGGCGGAAATTTATGTCAGTCAAATGTGGGAGAAATGGTGATGGGACGTCAAGTGGGGCGAAGAAAGTGACGGGGGTGATGGGGGCAGCGCTAAGTCAGCCTTGGCCTTGGTCAGGTGTCCGGCGGTGGTCCATGGTCCTCGGCGTCCTCTTCGTCCTCGGCGGCGGGAACCAAGTGCTGCGTTGAGAGGAGCGGACGACGAGGATACGGGGTAGGCGGTAGCGGGTTGGAAAGTTGACGGATGAGGGGGTTGGTGAGGTGGCGGGTGCAGGAACGCCGGAAACGGTCGGTGAGGGTGGCGAGGATGGTGTGGAAGTGCGGGACGCGGGCGGTGGCGAGGACCTGGTCTCGGGTGACGGGGAGGGGGAGGCGGTGGATGAGGCGAAGGGATCGGAAGAAGATGTGGGTGGGCGGGCGGAGCGCGTGGGTGGTGACGTGGGACCAGGCGGGGCAGGCGTAGGTGAGGATGGGGATGACGAAGGTGCGGAAGACGGTCGTGCGGACGGAGGACGGGGTTCCTGCGGAAGGGCGGAGGACGGGGGCGAGGTGGATCATGGCGGTGCGGGCTTTGGTGGTGACGGAGTCGAGGTGGGAGATGAAGTTGAAACGGGAATCGAAAAGGACGCCGAGGTAGCGGGCTTGGGGTTTCCAAGGAATGACGGAGGCGGAAAGGCGTGGTGGGTGATCCTCGGCGGGGTGGTGGCGGGAGAAGAGAACGGCCTCGGACTTGGAAGGATTGAGTCCGATGCCGTGGGCTAGGAGCTGGGTCTGGATGGAGGTGAGGCCGCGGCTGAGACGGTCCCCGAGCATGTGCTCGTGGACGGAGGAGGAGAGGAGGCAGGTGTCGTCAGCGTACTGGACCATGTGGGTACCGGGAGGGACTTTGAGGTCGGAAATGTGGAGTGAGAAGAGGAGGGGGCTGAGAATGGAGCCTTGCGGGACCCCGGCGGGAATGCGCCGGGGGGCGGAAAGGGAGCCCTCCACCCGCACCCGGTAGGAGCGATCTCCCAGGAACGAGCAGAGGAGGCGGGTGAGGTGAGGCGGGATGGCCATGGAGGAGAGGCGGGAAATGAGTTGCTGGTGCGGAACGGAATCGAACGCTTTCGCGAGGTCGAGGAGCACCATGCCCGTGTGTTGGCGCCGGGCGAAACCAGTCACCGCGACGCGTCCCACCCGGGCGATGGCGTGGGAGGTGGAGTGGAGGGGGCGGAAGCCGAACTGGTGGTTGGGGAGGATGGCGGCGGCGGAGACGGCGAGGAGGAGGCGGTTGTAGATGACTTTTTCGGCCACCTTGGAGAGGATGGAGAGGAGAGAAATGGGCCGGTAGGATGAGGGGAGTTCGGGGGGTTTGCCGGGTTTTGGTATCGGGACAACGATCGCGGATTTCCAGGGGGTGGGGTAATGACACTGGAGGAGGATGGCGTTGACGAGGCGGGTAAGGAAGACTGTGGCGGTGCGCGGGAGGGCGCGGAGGAGGGGAGCCGGGATGGAGTCCGGGCCGGGGGCGGCGGAAAGGCGAAGGCGGGAAAGGATGAGGAAGATTTCCCGCGGGGTCGCGAGACGGAAAGGCGGTCGTGCGGGCAGGAGGGGAAGGGTGACGTGATCGGAGAGGGTGTATTGGTGTTCCTCGTCCTCGGAAGAGTCGGAGGAAAGCGCGGGAAGCGGGACGGAGGCGAAGGTGGTGTGAAGGAACGCCGAGATGGCCTCGGATTTCTCCGCGGCCGTCTCGGCGAGGTTAGGGGGAGTGGCGAGAGGCGGGAAGGTTGTGGGGGCGGATCTCAGGCGGCGGAGGTGGGTCCAGAGGGAACCGTCTGAGTGAGTGAGCGATTGCAGGCGCAAAGTCTCCTGGTCGGCTTTCCACTTCCGGACCAGCCGGCGGCACCAGCCCCGCAGGAGGAGGTACGAGCTCCTATCCTGCGGGAGGCGGGATGCCTGCCAGCGGCCGCGAAAGCGGTTCCGCAGGGACAGTGCGTTGCGGATGCGCTCCGGGAGGGGAGGGGGGCCGGAGGCCGGGCGGAGGAGTGGAATGTGGGCGTTGGCGGCGGCGGTGATGGCGTCGGAAAGGAGGGAGGTGTTGCGATCGATGTCGTCGGGGGTGGAAAAGGGGGCGGCGAGGTCGAGGGAGTCGTGAAGGGAGGTTTGGTAGGCGTACCAGTTGGCGGAACGGAAGTTGAAGCGAGGGAAAATGGGCCGGGCGTGAGGACGGTAGTGGATGAGGCCGAGGACTGGAGAGTGATCGGATGGGCCGGCGGCTAAGGAGCGGACGTCGGAGACGATGGGACGGTGCGTTGAAATGGTGAAATCGAGGGTGGAAGGGCGGCGGTTGCGGTGGGCGGGATGATAGGTGGCGGTGATTTGGAGTTTGGAGCGGCGGAGTAGCTGACGTAACGAGGTGCCCCGGCGGTTGGTGGAAGGGCACCCCCAGGACGGGTGGGATGCGTTGAAGTCCCCGGCGAGAACGACGTGTACATCGATCCTGCCGAGGGCCTCGACGGCGTCGGACGGGAAAGGAAAGTTGGGCGGGAGGTAGAGAGAGACGAGGGTGATCGGGTAGGGGCGGCCGTGCAGACGCACGGCGACCGCCTCAACCGCGGGCGAGGTAGGAACGATACGGCGGTGATGGGCGATGGCGGATTTAAGGAGGAGGGCCACTCCACCCCCGTGACCGGTTTCGCGGTCACGGCGGTGGACGGCGTACCCCGGAACGTGGAGCGGAAGGGCGGGGGTGAGCCAGGTTTCGGTGAGGAACACGACGTCGGGGCGGTGATCGCGGAGAAGGGAATGAAGGTCGGAGAGTTTGGGAAGGAGAGAGCACGTATTCCAGAGTAGGAACTTAAGGGGGGGAGGGGGGTCCATCGAAAAACTGGAGGAACACGTTCAGGAGAATGTCCAGTTTTTCGGTTGGGGAGCGGGCACGGGAAAGGGCGGTGATGGTGGAGCGTATTAGCGGGAGGAATTGGCGGATGAATGCGATGATATCGTGCAGGGAGTCTGTGAGGGAGGAAACGGGCGCGTCGGGAACGCAAGCTGGAGCAGGCGCGCGGGGTTGACCGGGAGCCGAGGACGGGTTGGCGAGGGGAGCAGGTAACGGGACGTGGGCAGCGGACGGGCGAGGTAACGGTAACGGGACTCGTGCGGTTGAGGAAGCGGCGGGTGCGGGGGGTTGGGCGCGCGCTTGCGCGCGGGCGAGCCAAGGGTTGACCTTGGGGGCGGCGGGGAATTCGCGCAAGGACGTGAGGTCTGGAGGCGGGAGAAGGGGCGGGATGGCGGCGGCGGGTGTGCGGCGGGGATGACGGAGGGCGTAGCGGACGTGGTTGGGACAGGCGGGATCGGTGGCCTTGTGAGGGCCGTCGCAGAGGCAGCACTTGGGGGCGGCGTCCTTGGAGGCGCAGTCCCGGGACCAGTGTTCCCCGGCGCAGCGGAAGCAGGCGAGACGGCGGGCGCAGCGCAGCGACGAGTGTCCAAGGCCTTGGCATCTGTAGCACTGTGGGGTGCGTGATGAGCCGCGATATGGCTCGATGGAGACGACCCAGCAGCCGATGGAGCGAAACGGGTAAAAGAGTGAGGCTTCTCCTACCCGTGTCGTAGTGATTAGGAATGATGCGGTGGCGGCGGTGTCTGAAGAGCGGAGGCGGGTGACTGAGGATACAGGCAGCTTGAGGGCGGTCAATTCCGCCTGGACTTCCTCGGGTGATGTGGTGAGGGGGAGTCGCTTCAGAACGACGCGGTCCTGTCGTTCGTCAGGACGACGCGACGTGTAGGGCGAGAAGCCGAGAGATGAAAGGTGATTGAAAAGAAACTCGTGATCGCGCGCGTTCGTGGTGTAGAACGACGTGCGATCGCGTACGGAGGTCATGGAGAGGGGGCCGGTGAGAAGGGATTGAAGCTGCTTGGCGTTGAGAAACGGCTGTTTCTCGATAGCCACGAGGCAGGCGATGGGCGGCATACGAGGCGTGGTTGATTTCGGTGTCGGAGGGGTGATGGTGGGGGCGGCGTCGGTAGCGGCGGTGGCGGCCGGGACACGTAGAGTGGCCGGCTTGCGGCGGCGGTCCGGTGGCGAAGGTGATGGCGAGCGTTCGGATGTGGCGTCATCCGTGTCCGCGACGATGGAGTCCAGTGAGGAGAACTTGTTGTCGAGCGGAAGTTGGGCGGTGGGGCGGACGACTCGGGAGCGCTTGGACGTCCTCTTGGGGACGACGAAACCGTCCTGGTCCATAGGCGTCGAGGGTCCGGCGAGCCTGTGGGAAGAAGAAGAAATATTAGTCGAGGGGTGTGAGGTGACGGTGACTGTGGGATAGAGGGATGGAGGCGGTGAATCGAGGGGCGGCATGTGGGGCAGGGAGGTTGAAAGGTGCGAGGATGATGAGAGCGGTTGGCCGGCCTCGGCCGGTTGGGACTGGTGCGTGTGACGCATCGGGAGTTCCGGGAATTCCAACGACGCGTCCCGCGAGGCGCAGCGCGTGACACGGTCGCGCGGGCTGGCGCGACCGGAACTGCGGGATGATGTGGCGGCGATGGTCGTCCGGGGCAACGACGAGGTGACGGTAGTCGTGGCGGAGCAGGCGAGCGTGGTAACCACGCTGGCCGTCGTGGCGGCGGAGGAATGCGTCGGCAGCGACGACGAACCTATTGAAAAGGGGGCGCAAGTGCGCGGGGTGCGGGTGTAGCATGGTGAGAGGGTGCGGTGGCGTGAAGGTAGTGGGTTGTGGGAGGAGGGAGGAACGACTCCCCCGTCCCCCGAGGAAGCGACGCCGAAGGAAGGGTTCCCCCCTCCCTCCTCGCCACTCACCAAGGGGCCGGTGGCGGCGGTGGACGACGCGATCTCTCGCATCGCCAAAATCAGGGCGCGGCTGTCCCCCTGCAAATTTATAATACTAGCAGGAGGGGGGTGGATGCCTGTCCCGGAGGACGACATCCTGTTTACGCCCTGGCTCGGGGTCACGGGTGGGGGGTCCATTCCAGACCTCCCCCTCGCCCGAGTCCAGTTAGCAGTGCTGCGGGGGTTCCCCTAAATAGAAATTAACGGGAACGTCCCACGGAACCACGCTGCACGGCACTCCTGTCGTCGGCGAACCTGAAAAATAAAAACAAAAGAGAGCACACTATAATTTAATTGCCGGAATCTCCTCGGCGAAGCAGCTCCCCTCCAGAGGCGAAAGTCCGGAAGCTGTGGCGCGCCGCAGCGCCCCAGGCGGGAGGAACGGTGTCGCCACCTATCCGTGGAAGGCGGCTATAACTCCCCTGGAACACAGCGTATAGCGGCACCTGAAAGCAGAAAACAGAAAGCAGTAAACAGCGGTCAAGGAAAAACCCGTAGAAGACGATCAACACGTTCCCATCCTCTACACGTCCTTTCCCTTACGCTGCGCAAGTACATTAATTATGTTGACAAGATGTAGAAATAGTGAAACATGTGGACATTACAATATATTTTTTAAAATGTTTTATAATTTTTTTCTTTATAAATAAATCAAAATGGAATCTTTGCTCAAGATGTTAAACAATTCATTTGAATTGACTAAACTACAAGATCTAGAAAAAAATAAACTGTTTACTGCTACAGATTTTGAAATTTGGATTTTCTAAGTTTGGTAAAAAAAATTTTTTGTATTCTAGATGGTAAGTATAAAATTTCATTATGAAAAATGTTCGATAAAAATACTTTGAAACTAATAAATTAGAGAGAAGTTTCTTTTTACCATATAGAGGTTTAGAAAGATATAAAGCATGGAAAATTTATGCATGATCTAGAATTATCTTAAGAATATATAAATTATATTGATTTGAATTTATTTTTTTGGTTTCTAACTTAATTTGGTGTATTATGGCTTAAATTACCTTAAACTTTTTGCTTCATTAAGCTTGCATTTTTGGTCTAAATTTGTTTTATTTTATTCATAAGCGACTGATTTTGCTTAATTTTTGCGTGAAATATGATGTCCATTATTTGAGCAGGATTTTTGTGTAATTGGTATTTTGTAACATTTTTTATTTAATGTTCTTTTTATTTATACCGATTTTGGAGGGAAAAAGCTTGAAATTAGAGGAATATCTTCGAATTTGGGAGGTGTAAAATGGAAAATGGATTGTCCTCAGTACTCCCATATACTACTCATTTCCTTTATATGAGTTGCAAACTCTGCGGCATTTGGAATTAAATGGGAGAACAGGAACAATGACAAACGGAAAATATTCTCGAATGAATTTCCAAATTTCCTCGAAATGTTAACCACAAAATTAAATTTTCAATTCAACATCACATCACCCTTGCAAATTTGCTCAGTTTGTGGAAAATACCGATCCTATGCTGATTATAACTTTGTATAAATTATCATCACCGTACCAAGATGAAGAAACTTGCCTGCAAAATCATTTTCAAATCCCCCGATCAGCCAAAATCCAAATTCGAAGTTTAAATAAATCCGGTATCATTACCTATTAGCTAAAAATTTACTTTGGTTGGCGAGTCGAATTAAAGTTTTGTCGGGGGGAGATAGTGCCTATAGGTTGGAGCGAGGCCATGGAAATCAAACTTAATGTCTGTGACTTGAAAAACTTGTCACCCTAGAATAATCATCGCGATTCATTCGTTAAGTATATTCCAATAGCGAGATAGGGAATCGAATTACTTTGGATTGTGTATTCGACGATGTGATTCTATTGAAACATTCATACACCATCTTCCCGAAATGCTACTCGACAAACTGATTTACAACTATTGTGGTGAATACAAAAGAGTAACCAGTTTTGGCAATGAGATCTGGCCCGATCACATGGAGAAACGGCCTTTTACCGAATGTGTCGCTGTAAGCAAACAACCGAATTGTTATGCCAATAAAGTAGACGACGAGCGCAGACTCGCTTTTCACCCATCCCATTTACTTTTAGTCCCATTTTTACCCGCTGTTAAAGTGCATAATTTCAAGTTGAGTGGTTATTACGTCGCACTTGTCGAGGAATTGGAAAACAAGGTTTTTGTTCTCATCGATGTGTTGGGTAAAATCAATGTTTCAAGGGTAGTAATGAAATGGGTAGTATTAGGTCATCAGAACCATATTCCGACAATCTGCGAAATCCATATTCTGGAAGCAATTCGATTCACAACTTTCCTCGGGGAAAAACATGGTCGTTTTGAACAAATAATTGGGTTGTATCGTTTGAATGAGGACATATTGAATTCAAACACGTTCCGTAGATCAGAATGTTCTCTCATGCGAATTTCACTTCCCACGGATGGATGGCCTATTACATTCCCAAAAGGAGAAGATTGTTAAAGTAAAACGTGAAAAAACAATCGATTTGAAATGTCATTGGATCTCAGATCGCCTTCTTCAAATATTTAAGGTGCAAGAAAATCCTGAAACTAAAGAACAAACATGGGGTGTCGTTGGCCAATATGACTGTGAACTACCTCGGTCAGTATGCAGCGTATAGACAACTCATGCCATAGGTCTTGGAAACTGAAGATGGGCGTTTCTTTGAAGAGACGTTTCCCGATTGTATTTGATTATATATCATCGTTTCCTGATTATATATCATCCATTGTATTTGATGATAGTAAATTAAACGAAATTTGTCCCGAGATGAGCAAACTCGCATTGTGTGAATATATTACAGCTGATTCGTTTTTCATTTTGGAATCAAGGGTATGTTATGATAGCGAAATTGTATTTTATATATTTTGCGAGAAGACAAATGCTAATGCAGCAAGCATAGTTGAAATGATATTGTTTAATAAATATGACATGTATCATAACCATACATTATTTTTAAAATTTCACAAAAAGTTCGGTGGACCTATATTTCCAAGTCTGGGAATTTTTTGATGGGCCTCATCAAGCGTCGCCCAGGTATCCCTGTCAAGAGTGGTCCTTGCAAAGCATAAAAACCTACTAGCTGCCCTAGATATTATGCCCTGCCAGAAAGCTACACAACCAGTACTGTGTTCTGGTCTGGTCGGGTTCCAGTACTGTGCGGCAACTAAAGACATAATTTAATCCTGGGTGCACCTTCCCTAGTGCCCACCAAAACACATGGGGGACATCACTCGTCTAAAATATTTACTTTTATAATAATTTCTCAGTTTTCCAATTGACTCAATAAAGTGATCAGGCCCCTGGCACTATTACAGTAGAGACCCGAAATAACGAGTACAAATTTTAATAAGGCAGCGAAAAAGCAAGGCCATTCTCAGGAACTGTAAAACATTGTTAAAATTTTTTGAAAAATAAAAATTCTACGAAACATGCAATAAATCACAATAAAAACTGATTAAAAATATGTTTGCGAATTCAGAGCGATAAAATATGTGTGTGGTAGTGTTGCTACTCATAATTTGCATGCCACGAGATGAACAAAAAAAATGACTAAAATCGCTTAAAAACTGCTGCAGTTTTGATTTGAAACAAGCACACCGCTCAGCTCCTGAAGGGAAGGCTGCCCACAAACCATGTGAAGGAAGAAACATAGTAATTGTCCTATACCCTCACTTCCAGTGGCTGCTCGAATATACAGCCTTAGTGCCTAGTCTAGTTATATCTCCTGGCCATCACCTGCATAAGTACGAGTCTGGCCAATAACATGGCGAGGGTGAGGAAATGACATTTCTGCTGGGGTGAATGTGAAGGGAAGATGTGCCAAAGAATGTGAGACGGAGAAAGGGGCATGAGCAAGCACTTTGTTTTTCTGTTGCCGTGTAACTGTGTGTCAGACATAAAAGAAAAAGGAAGACCACCAACGAGCAACACCTGCGCTACAGCTTAACTGGCTACATTGTATCTGCACTCTAATTGATTCTCTTGTATGAACGCGCTAGAGTAGTATACGAAGCAAAGCACATTTAAGTGGATGAAAAAATTTACAGTTACACTTTTGAGTTCAATTTAAAAGTAATTAATTATAAAAGATACAATCGAAAACAAGTTTTCACCAGAAAATATATCGATCTTGAAAATGTCATACAGTGATGTACTAAGGAGAAACTAGACAAGGTGCAGAAAAAAAAACATGCCCTCCCTTGGGCTGTGTTTAAATATTGTTTGGAGTTTTTTTTTTTTTTTTTTAAATTTGTATGTAGTATTTTGTAAGGTTTAGTCAGAACACCATGCCATTTGAACTGTCTAGCATGCCATGCTGCTATTATTTTGATTTGATATTGATTCCAAAATTAAAAGTTCACAAATTATTAAAAGAAATAAATAATTTCCGAAAGCAATACAGAGGGTCATTAAAAATGTAAAATTAAGGAAATAAAACCAATATGATGTGAAATTGTTACTTAACAAATAGGGATGGGGCATATACAGTTATTCATCGAATCCGAATCTACCCTCGAATCCATGTCTGAAAATTCAGAAACCCGAACCCAAACCGGAATTTCTGACTCTATGATTTTCCATGTGATACTTTCGCATGGCAAAACAAACACTATTTTTTGTGGCACTTTATGCAGTGTATTTACTATATAATATTGGTGATTTTGAGGTAAATTACTGCATTTATTCAATGTGTAAATATTGGTGAATATGGTAAATTGGTAAATCTTCTTAAATGTAATTATTAGAGGGCAAAATAAAAATTACAAAATATAATATTTATTCACGTAGCACTACCATTTCCACCCCGGAAATAAGGCCGCCTAAAGGCCCTTACACAATTGAAAACTTTAACATTTGACTTTACAATTTGACTTCATATTTGCTTTCTGACATGTTGTTTCTTATGGAGCTTGACACAGTGGAACTGTCAAAGGTTACTTCAAGCATTCTTGACTTTACGATTTCAAAAAGATGAAATTTAAAGTCAAAGACAAACAGCCAATTTGTCGAGAATCTAAAAGAGGTTATGTGGAATCATTTTATTGTAGTGCAATTTTAATAGTGGTAAATTAAACAAAGTTCGTCTTAAATTTAAAAAAATGGCAAACGAATATAATGTGAAGAGGAAATATATGAATTGACATATTTTAATAAAGTAAACAAATTAATAGTTTTGAAATAAACTTTTAATATAAATCTTAAAACTTTTTTAAAAAAGGTACGTAAAATGCATTCCTGGCTATTAATCATAATTATTTTCATAACAAGATACATATTTTTAAAAAGCTCGCAGAACCGATGTTCAATTGTCTTAACTCTGACTTTACCATTCTATTGTGTATTGGTGTTTTTGTCAGAGGAAAGGAAACATAAAGTCAGTTGCTAAAGTTTTCTATCATATAAGAAGCTTAAACAATACCACTGGTACGTGGGTCAGACAGCACTCGAGACCCTCATCCATTGTGAATGGCATCTTTTTCCTGCAAAAAACGAAGATGGTAGCTTGTAAACTACTTGCTGCGAAACAATGCTATACAGTATCCTGGTTAAGCCTTCCTTTCTCTAATACCGCCTGCATCAGTCACACTCCGCTGGCTGCTGATCCCCAGTTGCACCATCGTGGTTCGAAATCAGATCGTGGATCGGATGTAAGATTATCACATAAAACTGTTGCACTCTCTTCTAACATATTTGGTTCGAAGCTTGAAGTCGAATGGTGCAACCAAAGATTTTAGAAGAGGTTACATCAGTTTTCTGTGAAAATCTTACAGCCAATTTAGGATCGAGTTTCGAACCAAGAATGTGTAACTGGGCATGATTTAGATATTTTATTCCTTGCGCGCCCGTTATTTTTAACATAAGTAAACATTTTAACATAAACTAAAACGAAAACAGAAGTGCCACACAAAAATTATTTGTTTGACTGGAAATTCTGTAGCCTTCTTTATTTCTGTTAGTAAAGGAATTGTTGTAAAAAAATAGAGGGATAAATGTGGCAGAAAATGGCAGACAGATAGACAGCAGAGTGAGTGAAGAGTTCTGGCTGGCTCTTAACAGAGCAAGGTCTTGAGAGGCGATGAGGTTGATTGAAGTGAATATGGAGCAGCACCAGAATGATGGGATGGGGAAACAGGAGATCCCTGAGAAAACCTGCCGAATAATCGCATAGTCCAGCACAATTCCCACCTGCGAAAATCCGGTGACCCGGCCGGGGATTGAGCCTAGTTCATCTTGGTGGGAGGCGAGCATGCTAATCGCTCAGTCAACGTTGGCCCCTGTCACTGGTATGGGATTGTATATTTGCTTTATAAGGTCTGTGTGGGCGAATTGTTGTGGTATGCTAGAGTTATAGTGGGTGGTAAGGTTGGTAGGTATAAGGGATTTTGATTGGTAAAACAAGTAAAATGGGTGCTAGGTTACGGGCTGGCCTCAGCTGTATAATTGCTCAAGTTATGATGGATATTGTGCTTGCTGTATTGGGTGGTGTGGTTGAATTTAATTTTTCTTTGATTTTAGAAATGGGGTGTTGGGTGGTCTGCTATGACTTGGGTTATAACGGATGGTATGGTTGGTATGTCGCGTGAAATATTTTTCCAGTTCTGTCTTGCGATTATTGGTGTATGTCGAATGGTGCGGACAGTATGTGTGTGTCGGTGAATCCTGTAATGCTAAGGCATGCACGTGTTAAAGTGTTTGTTATGTGTGGCCAGTGTATTTTTACTGGTATCAGTCGGTTTGGTGGATGATATGAGAATAAGTTGTTTGTGTCACTGGTATGGGCGGTATGTTTGCTTTGTAATGGCCAGTGTAGACTAAATGGAAGAGGTATGCTTGAGTTATAGTAAGAGGTATGAATGATGAGTATATTTCGTCTGACGTTGGTTGGTAGAGCAGATGGCATGAATGAGTTACATTGGGTTGGTATGGCTTGTTTATATGTGTAACTGATGAAGTTAGATGGGCTGAAATGGCAGTCGTTATAGTTGACTGTTGTAATTGGTCAGTAAATCGTAGGTATGGTGGTTGATTTGGCTCATATTGTTAACAGTATGACTGAGGTATGCTTGGGTTAGAGCGAAATATATGGTTTTGTCTGTATATTTTTGGTTGGTATGGTTATCTTCTGTGGTCATTAGTTAAAATATGTTGGTATGCTGGAGGTTTGTCACCTAGTATTTTATGGTTGGTAAAGTTAATGGATGGTGTGGTTGGTATGAAATGAGTAATTATTATGTTGCATTTTACGACTACTATGTGATCGTTGTGGTTTGATTGAAGTATCTTGGGTTATGGTTCGTATGGTATAGTACCCAGTACTCTTGGTCAGCAGGTTTACTCACTTATTGTTTCATATGTCTCAGGCATGGTTGTCAGCATTTTTATTGGTATGTATGGTTGGTATAATCAAGTGTTTTTTTGATAGGTAGTATGATATTTTGTGATTTCGTTTTGTTTTGTAGTATTGGAAGGTAGGTTTGTAAGGTTAGGGTTCAATGTTTATGGTGCTGGGGTGAGTATGAAGTTAATGTTTTTTTTCTTATGTTTTAAGGATTTTTTTGCTCCTTTTTATTTTGGAATTTTTAGGATTTTTAAATTTTTAGGGATTTCTTTTTTTTTAGAATTTGTATAATTTTTTAGTAATAAATGTTAAGGAAATTTTTTGGGGAAAAAGTGCATTTTTAGGGGAAACATAATGACTTCAAGGTGAAAATGACCGATTTTTTTTAGGAAAAAGGGAAATTTTTAAATAAAAGGAAAATTCTCTGGGAAAAAATAGGAAATTTTTATGGAAAAAAAGGGAAATTCATTATGGCGGGCACCAGAATCGCAATTAGGATTTCTTTGGGGGAGCTCTCTTTTGTATCTGGGCAAAACGTAAAATTTTTAGGTTTTTTTTTGGATAAAAACAAGTGATTTTTGGGAAAAAACACAATTTTGAAAGAAAAATTCCATCTGGGTGGAATTAAAGATGACGCTCAGATCCACCGATTTGCAATTCTAGGCTCCTGTGCCAGAAGGAATTATGACTTGCTACTGACAGGCTCAGAGTGAGGATGCCTTCTACATGCAGGAAACACTGTATTTAAATCAGGGTGTAGTTCCTCCCTATTTGGTAGATAATGATATTTTGTATTTTACTGGAACCAGTGGGCATGCTCATAAGCTTGCCGAGCCTGTATCTTTGTGCCCCGAGGTGTTTGCATATTTTCATGATTTTGTGTTCAGCGGACACCTTGGGATTAGAAATAAAATATATTCCATAAAGTTGTCATCAATTTCGCTTGGCCTACACTCAAGACCGATATCTTAGAATAGTGCGTGCGCTCTTGTGACGCTTGCCAAAGGTGAAAGCAAGCATGCCAGGCCAATGTCGGACAGGCTGTTGTACATCTTCCTGAGGCTCCTTGGTGCACCGTCCACTTGTTTTGTAATTTGTGCCTAGTTAGTTTACACTTTTAACTTTAGAAAAAATGACAATTTGCCTTTAAAAAGAACCAGAGTTTCAGGATGCGAATACATAAACCTTAAATTAATTTTTGAAAATTATCAGTTCTTTATGGGAAGATCGTACAGTCTGTTTATCTACGTGTAAAACTTTAACCGCTAGTTGATTTCGTTAATTAGCATAAGACGGTCAACTCTCGACAACTGGTTGTATTCTGATACCAAGCCGTTTTATCCTAAGAAAATAACTTATGAAGTGACGTCATGAGACATCAGTAGTTCGCTGTTTATGAGTTGATGTTGGCTGGCGTGTGTCACAGCGTTTGCTGGAGCTGCTGTATGTGCTGTTGCATCTGGCGTCGTAGCTGTGTGCATTTGTTGCGTCGAGCTGTTGGATGATGTTTGTTGGTGTTCAGCATCAGCTGTGATAGCACCGAAAATGATGTATTTCCCCGAGGCATTGCTGGGGGAGATGGAGTATCCGGTGTCGCGATGCTGTCCTTAGCAATGCATATCATGCCTCTATGACAGACAGCTCTATGGCATCGGCTAATTCGGATGACGTAGCAAGCATCGCCTTTTGTTCTTATTACAGCACGTGGTCTGTTCAATTTTGCAGCGAACCCCACACAGAAACATTTTTGCATGGTAGACTGTGGATGCATGAGCACGTCTACCAGCTGACTGGGCTGGGGAGGTGGGGTGCAGGTGGAGTATGGCCACCACTGCTGTACGTAGTGGCGCTGCTTTTCTCTAACTTCCCTCATATCCCACTCTCTCCTCTCTTCCCTGCCTTCCTTTTCGCTCGTGGCACTCGCCCGTGCATCGCTGGTGAATTCTCCGGGGAGGGGGAGGTCATGGCCTTGTAGCAGCTGGGCAGGTGTCTTGCCAGTTGCCAGGTTTACACACATTCTTACAGTGAACAATGTGGTGGAGAGGTGCTCGGCCCAGTAGACATGACTATCACCTACACGCAGACACAGCTGTCTCTTCAGCTATTGCTTTCGTCTTTCTGTGGGGTTTGTCCATGGATGGCAGACGGTCGTTATGTGATTCTTCTTGTATCAATTAGTACAAAGTTCCCGCCACACTTGTCCAGTGAACAGTTTATCATCATTACTCAAAAAAATTTGGGGGTGACCCCAGCAGGAAAAGAATTCGTTTTGTAATGCCTTCACCATTGTCCTCACACATGCACTTAACAGAGGTTAGGCTTCCCCCCAGCGAGAAAATAAGTCCATGACAACAAGTATAAACCTTTTCCTGCAGGATATATGTGGGTATTATCGCATGAGGTCAATGTCGATGGTTTCGAACGGTTTGACTGGCTCTTGTGGTTGTTGCTGTTGTGAACAATCCTGATGGCGACTTTTGTAACAATTACACAGTACACACATGCACACAAAATCCCAATTCGTTCGGCCAGTCTCGGCCAACGAAAGTACCTGAGAATTTTTCGCTTGGTTTGTGCAACTCCCAGTTGTCCTGCTAGCTCCTTCGCATTTGAACTGTGGCCTGTGTCTCGTTCTGTGGTTGGTTCATACACTCATCACTGATCACTGTCCATGCTTGCATGCGATTTTACACAATTATCGACATCATACCACTTTTCGACTGTCTGTTGTGCGCACAACATTTTGCACTAATGGGCGATGGGACACTTAGTCTGTTCTTATATGATGAACCTCCACAGGGCGGGTAAAGTGGTTATGTCTGCTGGCACATAAATTTTGATGGATTATATTTGCATAGTGTTGCACGTGTAATGAGGAGGGAAGGGGGGAGAATGTCTTCCCACTCCTCTTCGTCCTGTTTTGTTTTTTCTCCTGGCGTGCATGACAACTATTCTACCAGCTGGTTGTGTTCGCCCACTACGTGTTTTACTTCGAAGTCGAACGATTGTTGGAAGAGTTCCCAGGATGTTAGTTTGCTTTGGCTTTCTCTGGTGTTGTGCAGCCACAACAAACAACGATTATTGGGGCTCAATATAAACCGTTGGTATTCTAAGAGCTGACTGTATTTCCTTAGGCTCCAAATAACAGCCAAGTACTCACACTTGTTTACGTCGTACCTCTTCTCCACAGCACGGAACTTTGCGCTCCAAAATAGATAATGTGGCGTGTCTTGTTGTCTGGCAGTTGAAAAATTACCATGCCGGGTCCCTTTTCACCCGTGTCCTTCTCTACGTACAAGTGTTTGGTGGGATCAAACCGGGCAAATGCGGGTGCTCCTGGAAATCCCATTTCAGGTCGTCGAAACTTATTTGGTGAGCGATGGTCAACTTGTACCGGATGTTCGGGGACTGAGTTCCATTAGTTGGGCGGTCACATTCGCTAAGTCTGCAATGTATTCACACAGCCAATTTACCAATCCGAAACATTTTCGGAGTTGCTTACGTGTTGTTGGTTCTGCCGGTTATTCGATGAGCTGAAGCTGTTTTGGTGTAGGGCGACTGCCACTTTCATCGATGATGTGCCCCAGGAACTGTATGTTGGCCTATCCCAGTTGACACTTTCTGTATGCTCACGTGAATTTGTTGATGCCATGGTATTCAAGCACTAGGGAGAGGTGTTTTATTTGTTTGTCCCATGATTCTGACCAGATTATAATGTTGTCGAGGTAAACCAGGCCAAACTCGTCGATGAATCTGCTAAGACACACACTATCATTGCCTCGAATGTGGACAGTGCTCATTTTAGGCCAAATGGCATGGTGAAAAATAGAACCATTGTACGCCAGGTGCGGTGAATGCTGTTTTGTGCCGGTCCTCCTGCCTCCCGGGCAGCTGCCAGTATCCTCTCTAGAGGTCAATAGCAGTCATTACCTTCACGTACCCTAATGAATTTAAAGCGTCCTTGTGCATGTTGGGAGTGATGAACTTTTTTCGCCAGATTCAGGCGGCCGAAATCGACGCAAAACTCCCACGAGCCATCCTTTTTGGAGCGAGGGTGATGGCCAAATCAAATTCACCTTAGGATATCTCAATGACACCTCCTGCAACATTTCTGTGATCTGTTCCTGGATTATGCGACAGTGGTGGGGGTAATAATGCCAGGGCTCATCGTAATGTGTGTGACCGTGCTGAGTGGTATGCAGTGTTCTGCCACCATCATCAGATTCAATGTGTCGGCGGCAGTGAAGACATAGTTTCTCTCATTGAGAAGGCATTGCATTGCATCCCTGAATTCTGATCCAACTCATCAAGCAGTACTTGTGGCACTTGTTCTGTAGGGCGCAGATCCAGTTTGTACACTCTTCATCGCTCCTATTTCTTGAAGTGGATCCGGTAAGCTGCGTAATACACCATGGTACCCTCCTCAGTAAGCCATGGCACGTAGAGTATTCCCTCTTCACGAATGTCGTCGATGGTCACAAAGGCGGCTGTGGCCATCTCAATGTCCCGGATGCGTAATTGAATATTCAGTTGTCTCACTATTTTCCCCATTTGCTGTTGGGTGGCTAACTGTATCACTTGCTGAACTGGTTTGATTTTGGAGGCATTAATAAATTTTGACCGTACAAAGTTGTGGGATGCAGCGTGGTCGACTAGGGGTCAATATAACTGCCCATTGACACTGACTGGTATGCGGATGAAGTTCCTATGGTTTTCTATAATTTGTGCCAGGAGTACTTTTTGAAGCTGGTATGTTTCTGTAGCTGGTATGTTGGATCTGGGTCAAGTGACGTCCAGCCGCGCTTCCCTATTCTCCTGTTTCTAGACACTTGCTGGTCTATCATTCTATTGGTTCGTAGTATTCTTATGTGGGACACTCGTTTCATTGGGACCCACCATACCATCAACAAGGATTTTGGAGATTGCCTTCCCTCCTGGCTGCGGGTGGGATGCAGCACTGTTTGTTGTGGTCAGGCCAGCTGTTGTCGCTGCTGTTCTGCTGAATGGGATTGTAAGGGCAGAACTCCTCGGAATCGTCTCGCCCACTCTCATGTTCCAATACTTCTATTCCGCATACTCTCGCGGTTGCGTAGTTTCATGGGTGTGGTGCGGTTGTGGTTGTATACTGGAATCTAAAAGCATGACTGTTTGAATAAAATCTCTTTCGGATGCATGCATTATTGGTGCGATTGTGGCCTGGTATTCAGCACGAGCACTGTTAGCTATCACTTTCTAAATGCCCTTCACTGCCAAGGTGTGGTGGTATGTGTGGATTAAGCTGATTTTGGGGGTGGCGAAGTCATTCAACTTTTCCTATCACTACTCTTCCAGAATGCTTCTGCTCTGTGCTCGTAATGATGTGAAGGTCTTAGCGAATCTTGATGTGAACAAACTGTGTAATTCTTCCCATGTTACCCTTAAAGTGTTATTCCTCGCCACCAATTTTTTGTGTCGCCTGAGAAGCGTTCGCCGATTCAATTCAGCCAGTTGGCCTTGTCGGCACCATAGCGGCACAATCAGTCTTCACAGTCCTCTAGGAACCCCAGCGGGTCATCACTCGCTGTTCCTGTGTAAGATGGTAGCAACTGGAATCTGGCAGTAGTGTGGTTGGACGTTGGCATATTTATGGTGATGTGAGTCGAGCTCGCAGACCCTAAACTGTTTGCCCACCGTCAACAAAAAAAGCATCAACTCTTAAATTAATTTCACGACATGAGACACTATTGCATTATGTAAATTATCTTCATCCTCGCATACTAGGAATTCTCTTTCCGATTCATCCATCAATAAGGTTAGCATGTTAGTAGCATGATTACCAGTGTTGCTAATAATAATTTCATTAATGTTATTGTCTGACATATTCACTTTGCTCATACTGTACACTAAATCTTGTCTTCATGGAAATTGACTAGGTCAGTGCTGGGAATTGCTCGTCACTAACCCTTTCTTGTTTAACTTATTTTAATTAAAAGATGCTTGGCTTGATGATTGAGTCATGCCCACACCATCTAACAAAGGTGGTGGTGGAAACGCAAGGGCCAAAGGATTTAACCCTTTATTTCGCTGACAATACAAGGTCTTTGAGATGTAGCAGTAGAAACTTGGTAACTAGCATTTGCAGATGTAGGAGATTGTGTAATTGCTTTTTGATAATATGGCCAAGGAGGACCATTATTCATGTGGCAGTTGTTACTTGACATAGTATTAGGATGTTGTAGAATGCTGGCTGGCCCCGGAGTTCCCTGTGTACCAGACAAGTTTGTATTATGTGGGGGTATAATTCTGCTACCGATCAGAGAATCCGGTTTTCGCCCCCTACTGTTGCTCTTGTTGGCTCGCAGTATATACAGGTTCCCATCTGGATGCACTTATGCGTTCGGCTGTGGGGAATTCCTAGTGGTTTCGTGTTCGCTCTGACCACATTGATATCATCTAAGGTATCCAGGAGAGTACCACTTCCCACACATCCTGTTTGAAATGTTCTTCATTCTAGTACCAGTCTCGTAATTCTGCCAGTATGACTGTGAATTATCTCCTTCCGTTGTTATGTCTAGGGTATTTACCTGAGGATTCTGCTGTAACTGATTATGTTGGTTCTGTCGCTGTCCAGCCTTGGGATGAAATGGGGGTGGAAGCGATTGCACAGGTTTATCAGTATCGTATGCAGCATTCGTCCTCTGTCTTTCGTTTTTTTCTATTTTTAAGAATTGTGTTCGGAATTCATTCAAGTTGGTAAGAACCCTGTCTGCCAATTGTCTTGGTATTTAAGGGGAAGCTGGGATATAACTACCTGCGCAAACTCCTCATCCCCCATGGGAGCATCCATGTGCCTGGTGTGCTCAAACATCTCACTGTAATGTTGCTCAAGAGACTTCTTCTTTTTAGGATCGAACTTCTTTAAGTCCAGACATGCTCGTAAGTTTCCTAGTACCCTCACACTCCAATATTCTTGTAAGAATTTCCAGTGTAACTGAGAGAATGTCTGAAAATCTTCCTTTTCAACCTCCTACCAGCAAAACACAGTTGACTTTATACTTAGCCCTAGACAAAGTAACATTTCTTGTTCGCTAAGGTTGAACAATTTAGCATATTCATCTAACTTTTAAAAATAGATTACTGGGTTTTTGCTACTGTGACCTGAAAATGTACGCCACCCCTCACTCCATTGCTTAACAGGGTGATGTAACATCGTCACTGTCAAATTATACAGTAACACACGATTTAAAGAAACATTTCGGCTTTCTGCACTTCCAGCATTTACATTTTCACTTGCAGGAACAGATACTGGTGTACTATTATTATTTGAAATTGATGTTGACGCCATCCACTCTTCCCATGACCGTTTGCCCACTGTCCCCGGGGTCAGCTGGGGGGATCAGAATGCTACTGGGCGCTCGTGTGCACCGGTTAAGCCCTATACCACAGTAGTTACACCATAACAACCACTTCACGAGTGTGGCCGGTGGGGCCGAGTGCAGTTCTTGTGTCGTGAGCACAAGTGAAACACAGAAAACGTAAGGTGCAGAGCAAACACGTGCGACCGTGTGCATGTGTACTATAAGTAGTTCTGGTAAAACGGGTCATAAGTCAAATATGCCTAAACTACAAGATGCTCAAGGACGCCTTGTAATGCAACAACATTGCATAAAGCGGTATTTTACTGTAAACAATAAACAACATTTTTGATGGGTATAAAAGGAGTCACATTTCAATGCTTATTTTTTGGTGTAGCGAAAGTATATGAACACAAGTATTCACACAATGGCATGTAAACATTGATTTTGACAGATACTACATGACAGTCACATGTCAATGTTTGTTTACATTTGGCTGAAGGATACGAAACGGGAATACATATAAATACTTAACATGGCTCCGAGAATGTAGCTTCCAATAGGGAATGGACTATACATATTAACCTCAAGCCATAAACACAGCAGATTAACATGTCACACGTTGGCTTTCCAACCTGTTTTATTTTCATCTAGTTACGCTTGGGTTCTGTTGACTTTATTTCAAGGGAAAATAGGTAAAAATTTTTTCTGTGTGTTTTTTTGCGGACATTTCTACATGGTTGAAAAAATGATGGAGGGGGGTTACATTGTTTTGATGGAGCAGTGGAATATTTGGATAGTATGGAAATAACATTCAAATTATTGTAACTTGGAAAAAATTTAACTTCAATAGAAAAACAAAACGTCATACATTGCTGTTTGTAATAGTACAGATGCAGCTATATATATATATATATATATATATATATATATATATATATATATATATATATATATATATATATATATATTATATATATATATATATATATATATATATATATATATATATTTATTTATTTACACATTACAACATATATTTACACACAACAAATATTTACAAATATTTACACACTACAAAAGTGTTAAAATATCTCCTTTTTTAGACCACATGCATTTTAATTATTATAGTAACAGTTTCCAAATAAAATACGCAAACTTACTGCTAGTTAAATACACAATCTCATAAAAACATGTTTTGCTATGGAAATCCTTACAAGTTTGCTTCACTAAAATCACATTTGTTCATCATTAGCATTATATAATATATTTGCAGAATTATTCAAAAAAATCAGCACTGGGCACGTTTCCAAAAATAAACAAACTTTTTCCTTGGTCGCCATCGCCGTCAATGCTAACCAGCAAATTCTCATTTATCTGGCATTTTCCTGCCACTGTGACATCAGCGCATGAAACATTTGTACTTTTCCATCGCGCTCTTTATGCGTGAGATTGGACGGAAGTATAATGACATAGGACGGGTACCGATGTGCCTACGAGAAAGGATTGGAACTACTTCGCTGCGCATATTTCGCATTGTCCGGGTAATGGAACACGGCCTGAGTCTAGTGCAACCAAATTTGAATTGTTACAATGAAATTCAAAGATATTAGCTAGGAGAGAATTTTTACTAAGCACCTAGGAGAAGAGTTCAAAATCGGAGACTTGTTTCTACTATGGAGTGAGGAGGCACGTAATTTTGATAACTCCGAAAGGATGCCTGGACGACTTCGGCCCGTTGTAGCAGAGGTTTGACGCCGACATCTGGAATCGTGGGTTACCTGAGCTGGGGTAACGACTTAGTTAAATGCTAACTTTCCAACAGAAGTCTTCTGGCCTGTCTACTGCCAACACCATCGCTGACAAGTCAAGTAATGTAGGTACGGTATCTCGTTCTTACAAAGGTGATCCTGCTGACGAGTTTTTAAACTAAGAAAGCATCGTGACCTGCCTTCAGAGTTACTCAATTTTGAATGAATATGAATTTTTTTTTTTAACGATTCGACAAAATTTTGAACTTTTCAGTAAGCTTATTTAATGAACTTTAAGCTTATTATCACCAAAGTTTTTAATATTGAAGAAAGTACATTCTTTGAATGATGAATAAAAAAAACACTTACACGTGGTTTCAGTTAACTTAAAACTTATCCAGAAAGGGCCATCCTACCTTCGTAGCCAACTTTTCAATATGTTACCACAACACCTTCAAGAAATTTGCTTCTCTAACCAAAAACTCTTAAAAAAAAAAAAAACAGCTGAAAGAATTGTTTACTAAATGGCATTTTATAGTGTGGATGAATATCTAAACTACAAAAATTAATAAATTATTGTATAACATAACATTGTACACATATCTTGTTTTGGTTTTGATCGCTTCCTTTTCCTTCTGTTTCAGCAAAAAGTCTACATCCCACAGCATTTTGGACGAAGATTATTCAAATTATGAAGAAAAGATATGCTGTGGTGATGGTAGGATGGTGGAGCAAAAGTGTGAGCAGTATGTTGTGCGTCGCTTGTATTTCGCTTTTATGTCTTGCAGCAGTAGGCACAGACAATGCAGACACTGTAATACTGTTGCGTTACTATGTGTCCGGTCAGCCATGTTGCTAGTACACAAACCCAGGTGGTCGCAGAAAAGTTGAGGCAGTTGCACGGCTTGCGGGAGCACGGTCAGGAGCAGGCGATGCTCGGTGCAGCACGGGTGACATCATGGCATCATGATATGGCAGACCTGCAAGGCATGGCGTGAATCAGTGGTCAATGCTCGTCAGGCGCATAGCTGAATATCGACTCATTGAGCAGGTAGCACGTAAGGGAGGCGATTTTTTTTTCCACCTTTTCCGTTTCTTTTCCTCCTACATGGGTAGACGGTAAGGTTTTGCAGCCAATTTGCGTGCCAGGGATTGTCAGGATGCAATGCCAAGTTCTCGGTAGAGCAGACTCCATCAATCAGGTTGTGTGCTGACAACCACAGTGATATCATTCCGGTGCTCCGTCCATCGTGATTAATAAACTGAATACTTTACCAGTTTTTGCAGTGGGGTCTCTGGGTGATCCACACACCCATATTTAGTTGAACATATATACAAGAAAAAATGAAAATGCACTAATAACACTTTGCATATTACCCATAATTATTGGCGGGAAAGGTGGGGACCTGCGTCCATATTGCCCATAGGCAACCCAAATGAGAACGTATCCTATGTTGATTCAAAAGGGTTTTATTTAGCTGTTCCTACAGGAAACTTAATACACTTTTGCAGGGCATAACCCGCCGGCCAGGAAACACTGTACAAAGGCCCAAAGGCCAAAAAAACTTATGGAAAAATATGCCTCTTTATGTGATGCTAAACCATAGGGAAGGAAGAGGCGAAGCGTCTTGGGCAGCTAATTAAACACAAGGTTCCGTCGGTCCTCACGTCCACCTCCCCTAGATACTCAAGTATGACTAACTGGGCTGACGTGGCATGCCGGCTGGTAAAGGCTGGCAAGCAGGCTGCGCTGACTATTTTCTTATACACAAAATATTCATTAAACATACCGACATTGCTTCTTGGTCTGCAACTATTGCAGGAACAACTACCCTGAACATTGGAACCCTTTAATACAAAAAAATCACTGTAAGAAGCGAGATGAAGGTGAAATACGTGAAAATGGGAAATAACAAGAATTGATAAATAGATACAATAAATCCAATGTGGGCATTTAAATACTGAAGGGCTTCATCCTCTACCTTTGCAAGAATGTTTGTCTTTGAGTGTTTAATAATGAAGGTTGTTTTCCATTATGCTCCATTTCACAGGGGCACATTAAAAACATGTGCATGAGTATGCACGAGGTTTTCTTTTTACTCACACTTATTGCACTGATCACGACATGAGCGCTTCAATCAGCACCACGGCCGCACTTGTGACTAGCTTCTTTTCCGGTGTAACTGCTGTGGTAACCCTCCTCAACTGGCGTGCACATTCACCAGGTAGAGTGCTGTTTGTTTCAGCGGTTGCCAGTGATGGCGGGCAAACGGGCTTGGGGGAAGCAGATGTCATCAGTGTGTATGTGTAATCTGACATATATGTGTGTGTTTTCTATGTCTTGTGTACAAGCTTTGTATACAGTAATTTGACTTGTCCAATACCTTTGTACAGCTTTGTATTGAAAACAGATCTTACGGATGCAATAAAACAAAACAAATAAATGGTGACACAAATTTTACCTAGTCTGATGAATATTAAAGATTCTCAAAATTGTACTCTGAAAGAGCTATCTGAGGAACTGAAAAGTTATGAAGTAATTACTCTATTGCAGAATTTAAATTAAATACAATATGCATATTTATATACTGTTAGCTGAAGTATTGTCTGTTAGATACGGTAATTAGGTATAATTTCCTCAGAATCATTTCCTATCTAATTATTATTCTGACAGCAGGCAGTAAAATTGTTTTTAGAATTATTATAATTGGATCTGAGAGTGAATATGGCATGTTGTATTTCATGTTAAGTTTAATTGAAAACTGGTTTTCATTAAATATTTTAAGGTAATTTTCTTGTTGATTTTTCATGAGTGATTATGTCTTCTGACGATTTCTATAGTTACCAAACCGCCTGTATGTTCATTTATCCTACACTAAGACTGCAAAAATTATCATTATTATGGTCTTATTAGTTGTTGATCTTATGTATTGCACATATTTGCAATACACAGATGGTATCATGCAAGAGGTATTTTTTTCCAGAGCTCAAACTGACTATTTTATGGTACACAATTATTTATTTTGACCCTGATCATATCAACAAGGAAATATCATGGAGGCTAAATAAAATTAATTCTCAACCTCCCAGGTGTTGCACTGCATTCCCACATAGTGCAGTGCGGTGGGTACTGGAGTGTTTTGCTCACACAAAACATATTTTCTTCGAATCTCGTTACATATGCTAAGGAATAGTGGGGCGAGAAAAATGTCTGAATCAAACTTAGATTCTTTAAGTGTGGAAGGTAAGCCTATTGTAAGCACCACATCCAGTATCGTGGGAGATATACATTTTCAAGAGCAAAGAATTTGTAAGGGCAGTATTAGATGGCTACATTATGCGAAATGTTACGGGAATTGCTGAAAGGGCAAACAGTAACATTTATCCTAATACTGATATTTCCACAATGTTTACAGTATAGAGTACTAAAATATGTATGCTCAAAGTGCAAAAATTACTACTGAGCTAAATGTGAAAATTAATACGGAGCTAAGTGCCAATATCAATTATAAATTTGGCGTTCAAAATGTTAAATTGAAATACCTGAATATCAAATTTGATGAACAAAACAACAAATAAATAATTTGGAACAGTATATAGCACAGGTAAATCAACGAATGTCAGTGCTGAACTAATGTGTAAGTGGGACGTCAAATGTGTTAAATGCGTTGGAAATTCAGTGATTAATCTAAAAAAGTTAGAACACTCTCAATGCAAATATTGGGGTAGGGCAGGGTAGTTTTTCGAAATTAGATAATCATGTTGACTTATTTTCGCAGTTGAAAAATTTTACAAAGGAATGTTTTAAGCTAGTACAAAAGCGTGTGGATGATGTCCAGACACAGATGCGATTCATGGAGATTAATGTGCCGAAAGAGATTGAAAAAACACAAGGAATTCTTGAGGAACAAATATACGGTCTCGAAACTAGAATTTCTGCTGTATAATCACGGAACATTTAATCACCTGTAATCATGTTCACACAGTTGTTGGATAATGCAGATTATCGGTTAATATATTTCGAATGACACATTGAGGCTACATTAAAAAAGACTACTTCTGATTGTCTTGTTTTACGAAGGAACTTATAGAATAAAAGTAAAGAACTTCAAACAAAGCTTGTTGAAGTCGACATGCATTTATGAAATCTGTCCACTGCTAATTCTAGCACATTGAAGGAGGATGGTGGAGCAAAAGTGGTCAATTTAAGGTTGGGAGTTTGGGTAGGATATTTACCATGAAAACTCTTCAAACCTCTGTTGTAGTTCTTGGGCACCAGACATTGGGTGGGCTGCAATGCCAAGTACTGAACTGACTCCTTCCTTAGGGTTGTGTGCCGACAGCCAAAGGTGGCATCCTTCAAGTGTTGCTCCTTAGTTATATTTTTACACGTGATACACAGTGGATTATTAGGGCGAACCACAAATCCATACATTACAAGCGACTAAACACTAAAAAGCATACGTAAAACACTTTGCAAAACACTTTAAAAGGTGGGGAAGTTGGGGTCCTGTGCCCCTAAAGACTGTACGCAACCCAAATACAGACACACATAATTAGTTGGTGTAAATCAATGGATTTTATTTAACCCACTTCTGTCAACAGAACTTAACATTACAATTCCGGGCTTAACCCACCGGTAGGATAACACTGAACAAAAAGGCATGAGGCCACAAAAGCTTAAGCAGAAGTTATGCCTTCCCAGGCGATGCAATCCAGGGGAAGGAGAGGGGTAGAGAGTCTTGGGCGGCTAAATAAACCAATGCTCCAGTAATTAAAAATCTATTGCGATGAAGTGATTAGTACAAATTTTATGTGCTGCACCATCCTGCCCTACCTTTTCCAACTACCCTTCACCCATCTTGCTGCCCTTCTCTGCACCTTTTCCAGTTCTCGCATTTCCACCTCCACATCCACATACGGGTCCCATACTGTTGCAGCATATTCTAACATTGGCCGTACTATAGTGCCATACACCTTCTCCTTCACTTCACAGCTGAATCCCTTCAGCACCCTTCCCAGCATACCCAGAACCCTTCTTCACTTTGCAACCACCCCCTCTACCTGTTTTTTCCACCTGAGGTCTCCCTACAGTACTATCCCCATATATTTATATTCTGCTGCTTCTTCTATCTCTTGTCCCTCCGATCTGTACATGTTCCTGCTTATCGACTTCTTCCTTGTGAAACTCACTACATTAGTTTTCTTACATTTATATTCATTTTATTTTTCCTGGTCCACAACCATATCTTATAAATGTCCGCCTGCAAATTTCTGCCCCCATCTCCCACTTCAGCATATACAACACTGTCACCTGCAAACAATCTGATTTTCCCCTAATCCCCAAATCCATTATATTTACCATTATGGTAAATAACAAAGGACCCAACATGCTTCCCTGTGGTACCCCTGATGTAACCTCCTCTTCCTCCAATATTGCCTTCCCCACTTTCACCCTCTCTCTTCGCCCCCTGAGGAAGTGCCCTATCCATTCCACTACCCTCCTGTCTGGTATCAGCGCCTCCACTTTCCTCATCAATGTCCCATGGGGCACGTTATCAAATGCCTTCTCAAAATCTATGAAGCAGGCATCCACCTGCTTCCCCTCATCAACTACCTGCACAAGATTCTCTAATAACCCAGCCAGCTGAATCTCACATGGTTATCCCATACTATAACCATTCTGGGACTCCTCCAACCAATTCCTATTGTTCATAACCCTAACCACATACTGCACGAGCAGCCTCTCCATTACTTTTCCCGTACTTGATGTGAAACTCACCAGTCTGTAGCTGCCAGGGCTCCCCCTATCCTTTCCCTGCTTGTGTATAGGTACCACCATAGCATCCTTCCAATCTTTTGGTAACTTACCCTCTCCTAAGGACTTTTTAAACAGCACTTCTTAATATTTCACCAACTCCCTGCAACCAAACTTTAGTGCTGCCTTTCCTATCCCATCTGGTCCCCCTGCCTTACTGCTCTTCAAACCCCTAATTGCCTTTTCTATCTCCCACTCCCTCATCTTAAACTTACTAAAAACCACCCGAACCCTGTTTGCCCCCCTATTCCAACCCTCCTTTGCCTCAAACACTGACAAGTACTGTCCTTGCAGCATCTCCGAAATTTCTTGGTCATTTGTCGCATGCCTACCATACCTTTCTGTTAGCAGAGGGATCCCTTGCTCTCCTCTCCTTAACCTCATAACATACCTAAACAATTTCCCACATTCCTTTCCTTTTCCTTCTTCCACCATGTTCCCTAGAAATACATTCTTTGCCTGTCTGATCTTCCTTTCAAGTTCCCTACCCATTTGTTTCATCATTTCTTTAGATCTTATCATCCCTTCATTTCTCCACTTGGCACGAAATTTTCTGCACATCCTCATCATTTTGAAAATCTCCTGTCCATAATATAGCGAATCTCCCCCAGTCCGTAACCTTTTCATTGGCCCAAATTTCTCCAACATAACCTCCTTTAATCCATTAATCCTATAAACTCACTCCACAACCCCTCTACACCCTCCTCCTTAGACCATTTTTTAAACCTTTCTCTCAAGAAGATTTCTGCCCCTTTTTTGTCTCCTCTCCCATACTGCCACACCAACCTTTCTGCCATTTGCTCTTCCCTCATCCTGCCAATCCCAATTTCCACAACCGGGATATGATGGTCGCTTATACGATCCAATACTATTGCACCAACTACAGCATTCCCAGTTCCGACCAACACCGCATCCAGCACTGACCTAACACCCTCCTCATTCCATCTCGTAGGTGTTTCTACTACCTGGACTAATTCTTTGTTGACTAATTGTGCAGTCATTCTCTGCATCATGTTTCCCTTTCCTTCTGCACCCTCTACCCATTTCACCTCTGGCATATTCAAATCCCTTGCTACAACAACCCACTGCCTTTCCTTTAGGCAATCGACCCTCTCCTTGATCATTTCATATGCCTGCCATCCCTGTCCTGGTGGTCTATATGCTGCCAACAAAGTAATATTCATATTACTACCACCACTCAATTTAATTTCCGTTACCTCGACTTCCTCACTAACCCATTCTACAGCCCCTTTTAACCATTTACCCACGCACACCATTATTCCTCCTCCTCTCACATCCCTGTCTCTTCTGAATATTGTGAACTTATCCTGCCTACATTCAATGTCCAGTACTTCCTCAGTTAGCCAAGTCTCCACAGCTATCACTATATCTGCCCCATATCCTTCAACCTTTCCCCAGAAGCCCTCCAGCTTGTTGTACACACTCCTACAGTTCACCACCTTTATATTTATACTAGTACTCTGCTTTACCATCCTACGTTGCTTACCTCCTATCTCCACCCCTATGGTCTCATCAATGCTATCCTCTCTATTTCTCTCCACCTCTGTTTCCTTACTTCTAACTGATTGCTATTTCAACAATTGATGCTCTGCCCTGACCCTCTCCATGCCGCCAGCTACTTCCCTACCTAGCAGATCACCTAGAATCCTCTTTCCCTGCTCCATCAAGTGAACCTGGTCCCTCCCTACACTTTCCCAGCCTACCCATTTCCTACTATCTATAAATGTAGCCCCCAAATCCCTACATGCCCTCTCATATATCTTTCTCGCAGCCACTGCCTTCCTATAGGATAGTTCTTTCCTAACCAGCATGCCACTGACTACTGCCCTAGCTCCAGGGAACTTCTCCTGCTCTTTCCTTAGCAATCCCCTGAGGTACCGCTCTACCTCCTGCCCCACCTCCCTTCGAGCCAGGTCATTTCCCTCTACATGAATTAGAACAACCTTTGCCACCCTGCTACCTCTCATACTACAAACCCTTTCCTCCAAATCCCTGGTATTTGCTCCTCTAAAAGGTTGCTTTATATGTAATTTCATTCCTGACTTCCCTTAGATCCATCCCCTTTAAAATAGATCTGCCTATAAAAACCGCCTCTTGCTCCTTTCCTATAACCTGTTCCTGGTTTGTGGCTCTTCCACCCACCTGCCTAACCTTGTCTACTTCGTCTCTTACCTGATCCCTGTCTCAAGCTTCCTGCACCCTTGTGTCCCTCCCTTTTTACCAGCCCTCATCTTTCCCCTCTGGCCCTGAACTGTCCACTTTGTCCTGCTTGCTGGTCTTTGCTAATCCCACACTTGCAAGCCTCAGCATACTGATTCCTACCTTGTACCACTGCCTGTTCCCTGTTCCCCATTCCTCTATTCCTGATTGCTTCCTGCCTACTTCTATCACCTTATTTATCCCTTGTTACTATTTCTTGCTCGTCTAACCTTATTTTCTGTCTTATATCTCCTTACTGACTTATCCCTTTCTACTGCCTCCAACTCCTCTATCCTCCTCCTTAACTTTACCACCTCTATCTCTGCCTCCTTCCTCCTCTGCCTTTTCTCCTGCAGTTCCTTCTGCAGCCCTACTTGCATTCTACCAAACTCTTCCTCTTTACTTAGCTTTTCCTCCTGTGGAGTAGCTTGCATTTTCCTTCTCTAACTTATCCACACTCATTTCTACTCTGCTCTTACCCATCTCATTCCTAACCTTTTCCTCCATTCTCTCAATCCTATGCATCATTCCCTCTCGTTCCTTCTCATCATATATACCATCTCCCCTTCCACCTCTCCTCATTAGCCACTTCCATCTTTGTCACCGTCACATCCTCTACATAGCTTCCCCTCAGCATATTCCAAATCGAGTTTCCACCTTCTCCACTTATTTGTGTTTCCTACTCTAAGATTAATTTGTTCCCTACCACCGGCACTAAACCCTTTCTCTTTACATATTCCTCACACTTCCACTCATGTTCCTGTAGCGATCCCAGTTCCTCGTCCCTGAGCCCTATACAGCCAACATGGTACCAGCTGCCACACTGCACACCACTATCTAATGTTCTCCCCCCTACCACAGCTCCTTCACTTACACCTCCCTACCATTTTTTTACCATTTCTCTTTTTAAAAATAATTTAACTAACTTAAAACTAAAACTACACTCCCTTATAAAATACACCAAATACCTACGTATACACACACTTTCATAACTAGCTTAACTTGCTCCACACACACTTTATCCTCGTACAATAACAAAGCCTCAGCCTCGGGCACACATGTGGGCAATACTCCCTCCTTATAACTAAACCTTAATGTTTTCTCTACAAATAATTAATTAAGTGAGGTATCATAAATATTACTGTTTACATTTTAAAATAACTAAAATTCAGAGAATAAAGATAGTAATAACATTGACATTTACGAAACGACATGAAAGTATTCTATCAAATATAAAAAAATTGTTTTAGATTTTCTTAAGAACACTATTATTATAATTGGAATTTGTTAAAAAATTGTAGAAGTTTCTGTTTATAATGTTTATTTTTGTTTGTGATGTTTGTGAACATGTAAGTAATGGTTATATTTATAATTTTTTCGCCGCTATTTGCTAATAGAAGCACACGTGGTTGAGTCTGTCTGTAATACAGATCGTGTTAGAAATGGAAAAAATGGATAAATTTGTAGTGAAACGAGTGACAGGGGAATGCCTGGTCCAAATCTGCCCGGTGTTTTCGCCGGACGGAAAGTAAGAATTATATATCGTAATATTTTCGCACCTTTTTTTATAGTGTATGACCCGGGTTGGATTTAAATCGTGAAAGGCCAGTAATTTGCTTTGATATTTTTATAATTGTTAAAAGGCGTGATGCCAGTTGTGGCAAATGTTAGTATCTCCAGCGTTTGACTTATAGTACTTTTACAGTAAAATTCCGGACTGTATCGAACGAATTGGAATCAACTCGGAGCTAACGCGGAGTTAACTCGTATCGACAATAAGTGTTTAAGGTAAAGTTTCGAACGTGTAGTAAACAAGCCTGAATGCGGATTGAAAAGGGATAGAAGCATTCTATTGGCGACTGGCAGATCTATAAATCAACGAATTACGAACGTCCAGTAAAAGTAAAATATATTTTCCAACATAATATAAAATATGAATGTCACATATTTCTCCGTCCAAATATTTATCAGTTCCTTCGTGGCCATTTATTCTCTTCACTTCCAAAAAAAAATCTTATTTTGCATCTCATGATTCTAACCTTTTACATAACCAAACTAACCAATCAATATGGTGGACACTTCTTCTTTGTTCTAATTCCAGTCCAATCAGTGTTTAAAGTAAAATTTTAGTCTGTATTCTACATTCCAGTTCACCTTGACGACTGGATTATCTCACTCCACTCCTACTTCATTCTGGTACGGATGTGTTTATAGTAACATCAATCTGGATTCTTCAATCCACTCCTGGTTCAATCTGGATTGAAATTTTACCGCAAACGCACTAATACTTGGACTGACTAAGAAGAGGATGTGATATATGCGATCACACTCTTATTTGTTCGGGATTATTGAAGAACTTGATTCCATGTTGTTTACATTCATCTTATGACGTCACTAATATGGCAGCGATGACAACATTAGTTATTTCTCAATTGCCCTATTCCTTACCTACGACAATGTAACTGGGCATCTGCTTGAATATGGGGGTTTTTGGTTGGGGACACTTTCACCATTTATAGACGTTTGTATCGCGAAGTACAATAGAGCCCATCCACTCTGTTGTACTACCCGATACCACATATGGTATCAGGTAGTAGAATAGAACGGATGGGCTCTAGTGTATGTCCCGATACCACATATGGTATCAGGTAGTACACTTGAGCCCATCCACCCAAGTGTATGATGCAATTCCACATTTGGATCATAGTCAATATATAACAATTTTGCCGCCTAAACTAACATACGATTTTTGTAAACGACGAATCACATTTTTCAGTAAACAGCCATACCTTGTTTATCACGGGTCGTGTGTGGGTTATTCACTGTTGTGGGTGCTTATTTCAAACAAACATTGTTAATAAATTACTAATTTCCCACCTAAACTAACATATATGTGTTAACAACAATTTTTGGTAGATTAGCCACACCTAGTTTATCATGGATCTATTTTGGATGAATCACTGTAATGGGTGCATATTGCGAACACACTGCCATATACTTAACACTCCTTTTCTTATTAAACACCTTCTAACCTCCTACACTTTCAATTGTATCTACCACATACCTTTGTTACTCGTTACCTTCTACAGAATCCTGACCGAACATTACCTACCTACATCAGTGGTTATTACATCCGATACACATTCATATCCATTGTATGGCACACTATTTCGTAGTAAAATGGAATTGGAACACGTAAACTAATACCTTATTTACTCTATTAATGGAACAAGCAGACAACTGTTAAAATTAATACATTTTTTATTATTCTGCAATGCGTAATCTTCAATACTCTGCTGTTTGAACATACAGCTTTACTCGTTTTCAACAACTACCACTACAAACATACAGTCGTACTATACTACACTCATTAAACCAATACAAACTACGTATGATATATTACAATTGTTACTAACACATTTAATCGTCACTCGTACATTATCCCATTTTCTATGATCCAAGATTTTAGCACACTCACATTATCACACATATATTCGTATTAAACATTTCTCCATAACACCATATAAACACTCTCATTATCACACACTTATTTGAACTAACACTTCAAACAATATAATTCCAATAAAACAGCAATAAATCACTCCTACACCTGACACGTCCGACCAGGAAAATTACAGTAATTAAACTAAATCTGGAACATTCTCACTATAAACCTGTAACATCATCCAATTGCGATGCACATTTGTTTAGTTTATCTCTGCATTATTCGTCACCTACATTTTCTTATAATTCAAAATTCACCTGTTGCGCATATTCTATCGTTTTCTATTTTATATATATATATATATATATATATACACACACACACACACACACACACACACACACACACACACACACACACACACACACACACACACACACCACCCACTTATGGAAACTTAAATTCCTCAGTTTTTGCATTTTAATGCTTTACTCGTATCTAATACCAACCTATTCTACTATATGGTCTGCATCCTGACGTCATTAACCATGTCACACTTATAAACAAATCTTATATTGAGAAGTCAAATGGTCCCATTTGTAATTACATATGAGGACCTAATTCTCAACATAATGAACCGTGACCTACTATCTATTGAGTTTGCAGCAAGGGACTGTGTGCATTTCAGAAATATCCTTGGTAGATCTTGAGTTTGCTTTATTTCATGATATTCACATTATGTTGGTAGTAGACTTAGTGGCGTAGTTGAATTGTGGTCATAAGTTTGAGGGAAAGCCACTTGCATTCCATAGAGAATTTGACAGAAGGCCCTGCTACAATGAGCTGGTGGATTGCTGGTACGAGGCTGGTCGGTGCCATTCTAAATTCTGATTGCTGTACCTGCTGTGACATCAGTGCTGGTGCTGCAGAGTTGGCCAACTTTCACCAGCAACTGACCAGCTTTTGACCATCACTTTGCACATGATTGGCTGATATTATTCGCATCACAGCGAACGTACACTAATCAAATCAATGTTATTGCGCAGGTACAATGAAATTCGGAACTTCGCTGAAATGATGTTGGACAAAATAAAATGAAATAAGTATCTTTGTAACAGAAAATACCTACTGTTGTTAAATTCTAAGACAATTCGTTATGAAAAATTTGTAGCTAATCTATTACTATATTTGTATGCGATACTCACCGAAATAGATTGCTAGTGTTGTTGTTGGGTCAATAAAAAGTAAAGACTTTCCAGAAATTTGGCATCGGGTTGTGGTTAACTGGTACATGTGTAGTCATGCACATAACAAAACCTAGCATTAAAAAATCTTCCGCTACACTATCCACGTTTCAAAATCTACCGACATGATCATGCAATTATTATAGCTCTGTTGTCACATCACTTGGCAATTGCGTGCACAATACAAAATCGTAAACAAATGACCAAAAAAAACATGGCGACTGCTGGTTCTTTTTGTGAGTCAAAAGAACTATGCTTCACCAGCAAAGCACCAACATTTCATTGTAATAGCGGGATCGACAATCCACCACCACGCGGCCAGCACCATACCAGCAATTCACCAGCTCATTGTAGCAGGACCTTCGCTTGTACTATGAAATGAAATGTGTCAAGTGACCCTACCCTTGCAGACACAGTTGCCTCTCATGAAGTGACTCTGTGGAAGTTCTGGGAAATAAATATAATTATTTAATACCTGATATTTGAACAAACTCGTGATAGCAAATTTACAATGAAGGTATTGTTTAAAGTATGTAGTAGTCATTTAGATGTAATAGTGCAGCAGTGTTCGTTTTGATGTGCAGGATTCTGTTTGTTACATCAGACAATGTGGTTCGAGCATACAGCACACAGACTGGGGAACATGTCAGAGACTTTGAGGGACTGACTACTAAAGCAGTCGGAGTTAGACTTCATCCATCTAACTCTCGGCATTTGCTGGCATGTTCCCAATCTGGCGAGCTGATGCGGTGGAAATGGAAAACAGATCTGCCGCCCAAAAAAATTGTAAGTAAACTATAATAAATTTATTTAAAAGTTGTTTAATGTAACTAAGCATAGGGCCTATCAAAGTATAGCTGGAAAATAACCATGCTATCTTCAGGACTATTGACAGTAACAATATTAATTTTAGTTTTTATTTTATTTATTTATTAGATGCTATCAAAATAGCTGAGTATTAGTCCCAGTAGAAAGATACTAAGTGTTACAGACTGAATGAATGCATTGGTAACACACTGGACTTACATGCAAAAGACCTGAGTTTAGTTCAACGTCCAGCGATTCTGATATATAGGATTTTCATGGTTCTCTCAGAATCCCTTCAGTTGAATACTAGGATGCTTCCCATGCCCACTTCAGTAATTCCCTTATCCTCATCCAAGTCGCCTCACCATTGATGAGATATTAAGTCATAACCAACTAAATACTTTAAAGATTTATAACTCTAGTACATCTACAAAGAGGAGTATAAACATCAGCAAAAACAGTTCAGATGTGTATTCTGTACGGAGATAAGAATTGCCATTTGTTTACATTTGATGTTGACACTTTTATTGGCAAATATTATGATTTTATTTCAATGTTTACATCTGTCAGTTTAATATTTTCTTGTTTTTTTTTTTTTTTTTTTTATAGTCAGAATGATAGACTTTTTTTCATGATTTTATTTTAACTACCAGTATCTGTAACTATTTTTCTGAAGTTTTAATTAATTGAACATTTTAATGTCACAGATTTATATAATTACTGTTTCTTAATTTGTGTGATTTCTCCTTGTGAAACCGTATTTAAATTCCTAAGAGGTCACATATGTTAACTTCTTTATAGATAAGATTTCCTTATCAAGAAGCTTTTTATTCCTTGGTTTTGCTATGCAGGTGACGGCTGTCAGCTGCCTGGAAAAGGGTTGATTAAGGTTATATGGGCGGTGAACTTTCAGGGGAGGAAAGGTTATGGAAAATTTACCCGGTAGGCGCCAGAAGTCGCCATGGTGGCGTCAATGTTGTTGTTGCGGTAGAGCTGATGACCTTTGATGTTCTCAGGGTGCTGCTGGCCGATCACCCGGATCAATATTCCCACGATGCCCTGCAGTTCACCTTGTTGTAGACCTCATTCACAAGTAGTTTGGTAAATAAGGGGCTCTGTGGTGGCCCATTCGCCATATGGTATTACAAATTAATTAATACTGAATTGATCAGAACTCCCTGTGCTGTAGATTGTTCGTGCCAACCACACGTAAATAAGAACACTTTAACACGTTGCAGCACACATAAATAAACATTGCCCTTGAAAACTGAGATGATAACACTTGCAATAAACAGGCGAGATTGAATGGCCTGTGTCCTGAAATGCTGTGCAGCATCAAATTAAACAGTATTCTTGAGTTCCATGTATTACTTTTAACTGACAGATAATTTACATATCCCTCCAGGAGTTAACTTGAAACTATGCATGCTGTGACCTGCGGCGAAGGTGATGTGAATACAAAACGCCGTTAGGGCTACATGACGTGTGTGCTGATTAAGTTATACTCCCTAGGCGATGCAGACCTTGGGGAGGTGAGGGGCGGTATCCCGGGCGGCAAAACGTAAAAGGATCCAAAAATTAGAGTCGTTCATATACCGATACTACGTATCGGTATCTGCAGAGACTTTGCCTTTTCCCGATGTATCGGTATTGGGTATTGTATCGTGCCAATACATTAGTATCGGTTGTAGACAATTAAGTCAGGTTATTACTTTCTTTAGAGACAAAAATTCCCTTAATTCGGTGTGTATACAGTAAAACCTCGTTAATTCTAAGTAGATTAATTTGAAATCATATATAATTTGAAGTGTGTATTTGTCCCCAAATGGCAGAATAGGATTTATATGATTGTGCCAGCGTTTTTCCCCTGGTGGCTGGTTTCTGTCGCCTCTACTGCCCACTGAAGAGGTGAAAAGATGTGACAGTGCCACGCACTGCGTGAAGTTTGGAAGAGTAGGACAAAAAAAATTCCGTGTTACTTGTGACAGTTGGAGGGAGGAAGGAAGCTTGGTGCGGAGAGAGAAAAAAGAGTTTAGCGGCGTGGATGGGGCTGGAGGATGGAAGGAAGATAAAAGCGAAGCCGTGTGGATGGCATGGGTAATGGAAGGGATGACAGACAGCCGGTGGAGGGTAGACTGTTAAAGAAGAGGGGCAGGGAGGGGGGAGGTAAAGAAGATGAAGGGAACGAGCAACCTTTCGGAGGCCAAACCCAGCGTAGCGACTGGATGCTTGGCACAAAAACACAGGCCAGGGGTAGTGTGGGATTGAGACAACATTTGCCAGAAATTTATTCATAGTAGAGGGAGCGAGAGGATTCTGGCTACCACAGCTGCAGTTTTAAATCAAACTCTACCTTTATATATATAGGCTTGGTAATTAGGCCTAAAGGAAAAAATTACAACACCTATATTTTACTGCACGTTAACATATTATTAATGACCAAGATAAAATAAACAAACTTATTTTTTGGGCTTTTTCCTTCAAATTTTTACCTTTGGTTCCACAAAACAGGGTTTTAACTTTGAGAGAGTAGTTATTCCCGGGACTGTAGTTGTGTTTACTTTGGAAAGGGAAAATGTGCATTTCGTAAGATATTATCTTTACTTAAATGAGTCTAAAAAATAATGTTTTTTAATGTATTATTAACAGTAATACTTTTTCAAAAATTCAGTGTGAAGGGCATTTATATCGTCAATGGTATTGGGGTATTGTTATCGGAACAACTCTACCAAAAATTAATGTCTATTGCAGTTACGTTACCGGTACAAAATAGTGCTGGCTGCCAAGGCATGGGAAAACGCAACGCGATCACGCATGAATTGACTCCTCTTGATGATTCTTGGTGACTGACTTCCCGCTGGGGCCTGGCGCTGACGAGAGCGTGCCCATGCCCATCGGAAGGATCTACTTGTACACATGTTCAAACACTTCTGCTTTAAAACTATATACATGGTCATAACACTGCATGTAAAAATATAAAAACACAACTACTTTAACCTTTTTTTTAAAAACACACACGAAATGAAATGATGTGGACATAACACTGATGGGGATGAACAAAAATACACTGGGATGAAACACTGCAAAATTAATGATTCTGTTGGAACTGTGGGTTTGACATACCGTCTTTCCTGCACACGTATTCATGTGGCCCTTTACGTGTCCACATTCTTTTGTGAAGCAAAGATAAATATAAACAAAATGAATTGTCGTGCCGTTGGGGCAGTCTGTTGACATTTGGCTTACGAGAGCGTTCGAGATGCCACGTGGCCTGACCCATCTTACCCTTGCTACACTCACACTCCTCGCGCTGCACTACACTTACACAACACCACTGCAATCAAACATAGAGTGCGGGTGCGTGCTGTGCTGCGTAGGAGCAGACGGTCTGACAAACTGGCTAGGGTAGGGGATGAGCACACGTCACAGGATAGGGTTACTGTAATCCCAGGGACTCTCTCTCTAGACTTGGTAGTGGTCAGGTCATGTAGGACTGGCTCCTGCAAATTTTGTTTAAATTTTTGTTAGACTGTCCATCATAAGGGAGGGGACGATGGAGGAAAGCCATCATCAGTGCTAAATGTGTGCAGGTAAAGGAAGAGGCCTAAAAAGTCCCAGTTTTAATTTTTTGGTTTTTCAAGTCACTAAGATGATGTCCGAGGTGATGCTTGAGACTCCATTGCTGCAGTATCTTCTGAAGAGTAAGTCTACTGAATAATATGATCAGAGATCCACTCAATTTCTAATTGTTGAAATCATCACATTAATTGCTTAAAGTGAGAATCCTTTAAATATTATATTTTGAATAGTCCAAATATTATATTTCAAAGAGGTCCTGAGAATTTAATTTTACTCTAAAATCAAGCTAGTTGGACAAGCATTTGTTTATTGAACTTATTCAAAGTTAATACTAATTTGTTTCACTGAATCTTCTCATCAAGAAATTGCCTTTATCTGAACTAATTAATATTTTCATGTAATGCTGTTATTGAGACATATTAACTTGGATAGAGAGAGATTAATTTATTAATGCTGTTGAGAAATTTTAATATGTGAATCACATTCACTCTCAGTAAGAAATATAATTTTGGATTGAATAATTTCTGCTAACCTCAAATGTTCATATGTATCTGATACTAATATGTGTTGCAATTTTTCGTATCACCGAAATAAAACTTTCATTTGAATCAAGGGTATATCTGTGTGATCTGTGTAGAATTGAAATTTTTAATCCTACCAAAAAGGGTGTCATTTGTGTTGTGTCTCTGTATGTTCTTCCCCAGCATACTTCTGCATCTGCAGGAAAATGTAAATATATTGTACTTACCTGTTGGAGAGAATTTCTGTCTTTGTTAATGTATTGTCTGATAAGAGGGTTTAATGTTGAGCATGCTAATAGCATTCTCTGTCAGCTTCCTTTTGGGTTGCTTAGCAACGACGCAGAGGAATTTGTTGATTGTCGTATGTGCAAGGTTTCTCTTTTACACTATTGCTTGGGTCAGACACACAAACATAATGACCTACCAGAAGTATATAAAAATTTAAAATGTACACAATAAACAACACACAAATATAAACATTTTATTAAATTAATTTGAAAATTTTTTAATTTGGCTATGTACACTATTGACTAAAAATTAATTGGGCACCTGTGAAGATAAGTAATTCAGTACGTCAGTTGACTTGTGTGGCCGCCATACGCTATAGGCCGGTGTAGAACCGGTTGACAAGGTGATGGCACGAGGTACAGAGCTATCGGACTTCAATTAGGGCGTGATTGTGGACTGCCATCACAGTGGGCTGTCTAGCCGGGCGATTGCACGGAAGGTAAACAGGCCCAAATCATTGGATGCATTCGTCCTGCGTAAGTGGAAGGTCAATGGGCATTGTGCCACTGCTGCATGTTCTGGGCGACCTCCAATCTTGAACGACAGAAATTGCTGAACCCTGAAACGTGAAGTTGTCAAAAATAGGGCACAACCCATGGCTACCATCTGACAGGAGTTTCATGCAGCAACAGGAGTATCGGTTTCCATTGGAACATTGCGTGCAGAGGCCCACCGACTTGGATATTTTGGAAGAGCAGCTGCATATAAGCCCCATATCACGACAAGCAACAAAGCTCAGTGACTCAGGGGGTGTTTGGACCATCGCAATTGGACACTGGAGCAGTGGAAATCGGTTCTGTGGGGTGATGAGTCAAGTTTTACATTATTCCAGTCCGATGGACGTGTATGGGTGTGGCGTCTACCCGGGGAACGGTTTCTGCCAGAGTATATAGTGCCAACTAGGAAATTTTGGGGGTGTGATGGTGTGGGGCTGTTTCACAGTTCGGAGAAGGACCACTGGTGTTTGTCCATGGTAGCAGGAACACAGAGGCCTATTGTAACATTCTGGATAATGAAATGCTCCCAACATTGTAGCGTTTTTACAGAATGGACCAGTGTTACTTCCAGGATGACAATGCCAGGTGCCATGTTTCAAGGGCTACTATGCAATGGTATGCCGACAACAATGTTCGCAGATTGCACTGGCCCGCCCAGAGCCCTGTCCTCAACCCTATAGAACATCTTTGGGACAAATTGGATCGCCGGGTGAGGGCTCGTCAGGCGCAGTCAAAATCCATTGTTCAACTCATGGAATGGTTGCAAGAGGAATGGCGACGAATCCCCATGGATGTCCTGCAAACGCCCATAGAGAGCATGCCAGACAGGTTGGCTGCCGTTGTAGTCGCAGGAGGTGGCCCTACGAGATTCCAGCGGGGTGACAACCACCGATCATTGTGGACAGGTGCCCAATTATTTTTGGACGATGGTGTATTTTTATTTTTTCTATTAACTTACTTATAGTGAACAAGTGAAGCCTTAATTTAATGGATCTTTGCTAGATGAATTGGATTTAATGGACAGCTGCTGACGGGAAAAATTAGATCTCTGGTGTGTGTGTGTGTTTTTCTTTCTTTCCGGAAATGTATATTTGCAGACATATTCTAAGGGGTGTGTTTGAGTGTATAAAGAAATTAAGGAAAAGATCTAATGTATGAGTCTCACAGCTCCCAGACTTGATCTTGCAGATTTTCTGCACTAGTATCTTGTTCATAATTATTTTACATATTTATTATTCATATTCCATATGATCCCATTAGAGCCAGATAAGCTCAGGGAAAGGAAGGTGTCCACAAAAAAAAAAAACTTGTGGCAAACACATAGGGGCCTACACAAAAGGCACATATTACAAAGAAAACACAAAATACTGATGGAACGTTATACAAGTAGAAAATAATATTCATAATTAACAAATTATGCATTATAAGGCCATAATACAAAAAAATTTCACTATTAAAAATAACGAAGTATCTAAAATGTCTAAGTGTAAATACAGTGTAATTATTAAGAGTAACGTCTATTTAGAAGGGAACATTATTGACATATCAAAAGGACATATTTGGGTTTTGCGTGGCTTACCTGGTTGATGTTTAAGAGGGCTTCGTTGTACAAGTAACTGGCACATCCACACACTCGTACACAAGAAAGACTAACATTGATAATCATATTTTAAGGCCTAATTTCTATCATGTCTGCATAATATATGAAATAGCTACTGTAATTCGTGATACAAGGCTGTTGTAGTAGAAGTGTCTTGCTGTAATGTTAATCTTTGTATTTCGACAATGTATGCCTCATATACATTTCAATAAGAGATGTTATTTTAAACCAAATGTAGTTACACATAACTTGTTAAGGGGGTAATTGTGAATAATTATAGCTTTGACCCCTCCCCCCTCAGGAAAAAGGGGGAAAAAAAGGAGGGGGTGGGGAATAGAAATTCTGTAAGAGAGCTTATATGTACAGAATATATTACACGTGATGAAAGCCCACAGATTAAACTATGCCTGTATATGTTTTTGCTTTTCTCTTGCTGCTTAAAGAAACTGCATATTCAGGTTTTAAAAATATGCAATATTTGACCATTTTCACAAATTTTTTTCTCCAAGAATACACTTAATATGACCAAAGTAAAAAAAAAATAGGGGCATAGCTAATTGTTTTTTTATCTTTCTGGCGAAAAATCATATTTACGTAACATGTCTTTACATAGATACGCATATTCGCTCAAACAACAATTTCACAAAAAAAAAAGGGGGGATCCATCCCATTCTTAATATATGTACCTATTTAAGAACCTTTTTCTGCCACAGACAAGTTTTTCTCATTTCAACTCCAAGTAGGCCTATTATTTCTGTGTGTATGAAAATGGTTAAAACAGGTGTTTTCAGAATCAGTCTTAGCCAATAATGATTTTATATAGAAACTAGAGTTGTCTTTAAACATGCATCATACTTTTATCTTTATTAGCATGCCATAAAATGTAGGACCACTACTTAATGTCATGTTCAGGTGAGTCACAGATGTAAAAACTGCACACTACTTGAGCGCCTAGTGTGTAGAGGTGATTAGATAAGACAAATGGGGAGTGAGAAAGAGTTAGTTTTAGAACTCACAAACTCTGAGATTTTGAACATGCAAAATAGCTGCAGGCAGAGTCCTTGAAAATTATGTTGAAAGAGCTTGCTTTTTGTGCTGTCATCATACTTACGATGCAGAATAACTATAACAATTGGAAGTTAATGACCCATGCTTGCCTGTACGGTTTGAGAAAATCTTAAAAAGATGCGCGTAAGTAAAGTTTCTTCTTATAAGAGTCAAACAGAAATTTTCCACTGCATGACATTGCACGTTCTTTCACAAATTTTAATACTTGGGAAGTCATCAGTGAATTATTTTGATGATTGGTTGCTCCATCCACCATAGTGTGTTGCTCTGAATCCATATTTTTGCATCTGTTTGGTGCTTTTAGTCATTTGGAGACATGGCGTCATGAAAGAATGGATGAAAATCAGAATGTTCCATATGATTGAAAACGTAAACTTGAACTGCCAGGAGGAGGAAGTAATATTAAAAAGTTAGAAAATACTGTCATGAAATAAATAGGAAAAAGGGACAAGCTTGCATTGAAGTAAACGACATCAGAAATGGCAGACTGTAATACAGTTAAGTTTTTTTTTAGGTAAATGGAAGGAAGGCTGTAATGGTTTGATAACAAAAATAATATCTGGATGCAGGGCTTTTTTTTTTGGAAGAAAAGGTGGCGGAACTCTTAGGAAATACTTGAGTTGAAAATACCTCGCTAGAAAGAAAAAAAAAACTCTCATAACAAGACAAACATATACTAGCAATGTCTAAAACTAAAACACTAACACATATGACTGTACAAACGTACAACACTTATTTACAGTATTAATAATTTTCATTGTCCTTTTATATACCACCAATGTACTGAATGTATTCCAAGTTTGTGTCAATCTTCTGCTGCGTGCAGTTGGTAAGGTTTTTCAAATAACTTTCCCAATTTTAGCCATTCGCCCATTTTCTTCTTCGTCCTTCATTCTTGATTTGCTGTTGGTGTCTATGGCAGAGTGACGTCCTTGAAGCAGCTGTGTCTTCACATACCTTGAAGGATCGAAGCTGGTTAGAGGGAGCCTAACAATCCTTGTAAACATGATATTTTTAATTGTCTCTGTCAAAAGAGCAGTCCTGTCTGGTGTTACAGTAATGTTCATTTGGGAAAAACCCCTTTCACACTCACTTGATGACACAGTAATGATGTTCAGTGTGTTCTTAAGATGAAGTAGCTTTTCAGGAATTACATCAGGTGATTTCACAAATTCCCTTTCATTGAGCTTAAATCTTTTTGATAGTTTACAGATTACTTCTTCTCCAAAAAGAATATTTTCTTTTGCACCTGTTGGCCAGGTCTTGAAATCTAAAACTTTTGCACACCTTGACATTTCCACATCACTGTTACAAAGTAGTCGTTTCTGGATCAAATTTTTCAAGCTCTCGTAGAATGCACTTGGGGAAATTGGTGGATCATCGAGTCTGCCTTTCTTATGTAGAACAACACCACAAAACTTCAGATTTTCTGCAGCTTCAAGTGATTTTCTGTATGTTGAACCTGGGCATGTCTTCCTTTCCTCAAACACTTCAACAAGATCTTTGACTTTTAAATGGGCTTTGTAAAGATCATTGTTTCTTTCTTGTAGGTCGAGGCTAACTTCTGATAGTTCCTGGAGAGAATCGCACATTAGTCCCAGACCTAAAATGAACTCAATTGAAGAAATTTTCCTCAGCAAACCCTCATACATCGCACTATCCTTTTTGTTTCTTGTCCTGTCTTCCTTGGCTTCTTCAAAATGTAAAACCATAGCTTCATAGTTTTGCCACACTGTGCGACTGTGTTGTAGCTGGAAGCAACCCATCTTGTGGATAAAATTCACCCCACTTTTAAAATTTGATTTTCTAAAGTTTGTGCACATACCTTAAGCTCTCTTGCATTTTTTGGAGATGCATGGTATATGGTGTATAACTTGTCCATGAAAGATTTAAATCTATTCATACCACCAACTTCTTTTACCGCATCATTATTGTACAACTCTAGTCTCTGACTTGCACAGTGCCATACAATAGAAGGGAACTTTTCTTTGAAAAGTTTTGCTACACCAATGCGAGATCCAAACATGACAGCTGCTCCATCACATGTCAAGGATATCAAATGTTCACTCAGAAGTTCTTCAGTGAATCCTAGTCACTGAAGGTGTGACATCAACTTTGAAAAAATTTGTTTTGCAATTACACATTCAAGTTTGATCAGGTCAATGAACAGATTCAGTGGCTCCTCTAGGTTAATCCCTTCAATGAGGACTCGAACATAAACTATCAACATAGATTTCTGACTCACTGAAGTAGACTTGTCTATGATGATTGGCATTTTACTTTTTGAGTCAACAATTTGCTTTACTAACACTTTCCTCATTTCCTTTCCAATGTAATTCACAATATTAATACAAGCATTTGTTGAATGCAAAATTCTTCTCATATCAATGGCATTCAGTTCTTGCAAATTGATCTCATCTTCAGAGTTGTAAAACGACTGATTTTTTCTTGCTACCTTGTAAGCTGTACAGAACACTTTATTTGTTATTTACTTTTATCTAGTCATAGCTTTTAAATAGACATTTTCCAGCACTTGTTTCTTTGCTTCTTCCTCAATTTTCGCTGCAGCACTCTCTTTGTGTTCAAAAATTTTTTTCCTTGGAGTCGTTAGCTGCTGTTTTTGATTTTTACTGGGATGTGAAAAACAATGTATTATTTTCTTCATCTTTCATGGACAATATCGGAATTTCTCTCAGAAACACTACTCTCGGTGACACCATAACACAATAACTGAAAATGACACTTTAAAAAATGAAAGATGTAATGTGCAAACTACCATTTTAAAATATCACAAATGCATTCGGAATAATAACTCAACTCAAACACCAAAACTAAAACATATGTCAAACCAATGTAAACAACGTAGATCTTCAACACAAAATATGCGAATGTTATTAATTTTATTGGCAAAGTACTGTTTAACCCATCTCTTAATCGTAAATACCCACAACACAAATATTAACTTATTTTCTTCTACAGTAAACCGTTCATTAATGGATCGCCTTGTAATGTCAGAAGCCGTCCAAAATCGCAAACTCAGTTTTCTTTTACTAAGCAACCCATAGCTATTAGATTTGCTGTTCCTGTTTGTATAAAAATTGAAAACAATATAATGCTTTCTTTTTACTCTTATTGGTTTCTCTACAAAATAGAGTCTCAATGTATTTGAGAGGTAATAAAGGTAAATACACTTGCTATATTGGTAACACTTGGTGATTTCATGCTAGTTTTGACGCCGTCGGGTGAGACACTAGATGAATGATGACACAAATTCTTAATGGTAATTTGGTCGCCAGCGGTGCTTCCCAATCACCACACTGTTGAGACTCAGGGTTCTCAGGGATGCTGTGGGTTCTGTGTGTCCGTCTCACCTGTGCGTACTTACAAACACGTAGCCAATACTAAACTTTTTACTAAACATCACTGAAAATAAACACTGAATAAAACATTTGTGGCTAGGACACTGTCACTACTGAATCAAAGATGTAAGTTCACTGCAGACTTGTTTTTATTGATATTTTTCATACACATCAACGTGCCAGTGAAATGATTAGCTCGGTCATGACTAGCCAATTCTGCTTGGATATTCCCCAGTCCTTAATTAATCTAGCGCACACCTAGCTGGATGATCTCACAGAGGTGCGTGAAAGCACAGCCTTCAAAGGGGAGAGGGCTGACAGCCACTAGGGTGGACTGATGGTTTTTCCCTGCAGACAGGACACTGTGAATTACAAATGAAACCCTTGATACATATTAACACGTGTGATTACTCGGCATCACTAATGCAAACTCGTTGGGGCTCATCCTCCAGCACGTGGGTAGTATGGTGGCGGCCTATACACAGAGCTGGCTAGGATGGGAATAATTGCACCGTACACATATTACAAAATTACATAGGCCCTTGAATGATACATGAAATAATATGGGGCACGAGATGAATATTCACAATAAACACACACATGTGTGAAAACAAGTTTAGATGGCGCGGATGCCGTTGGATGAAGTGTGTAGCTGACCATGTGGTGCAGGTGAAATTGCAATATTTCAGCATGGAAACTGCAAATTAAAGTCAGACGAACGTTATTCTGGGTGAGAATATTATTCCCTCTATGATTATAGTGGTTACAGGCATGTAACATGCCGGATGGCAGTAAAATCAAACATTAATGTGACAGCATGGTCAAGTACAAAAAGCATAAATTTACGTGAAAAATACATTAAACCCTGAATAAAATTGACATATAACCCTGAGATAAATTATTGCACATACAATGTTACATAAATAAGCTCTCAAACGCAACGATGGCGCATACAAAGACTTGGCGTCGGTCGGCCACGTGGTTATACTTGATGTCGTAAAATATACAAATACGAAAATTACCCTCAAATACATACATAAAAACAAAGCTCTTAAAATTGCGCATAGCAATAATGCAGAAGTTACAATGAAACACCATAAACATAGGCGGATGGCACCTGATTCAAGTTGTGCGGGTCGTGTGACCTCTCCGACATCTTTCTTCTCCTCGATTAAGTTAAAAATGCTACAAGGGTGCAAGAAATTAATAAAGTGGAAGCATAATGCTGGGGAAAATGTGTGGCAAAAATGTACACAAGCAAAGGTTAACCGGTAAACTAAATTAACTATGGAAACCTAAATCAGTGAACAAAAATTGTAGTGCGTACGTGACAGTGCCTTACGTCACCAGCTCTCCTAGACAGACTGTCCAGAGACTAGCGTCACACGGACCTACCATGGCCGCCTACGGGGTTTACATAAGTGGAAGTGCTATGCATGCCGAGTAAAATATTTTATATTGAAAATAAAATGGCACAAATTAAATTAAGTATTGTTTTACATTTCTATAATTTTCTTATGAATTTGCATATTATCTTAGTGTCTCTTTGTGAGGGTGTTCATGCAGGAATATTAAGTGTTCTTAATTTCGGTGCCACAGGCACTTTGAATTTTATAACCAAATAATTATAATTAGTACAAACACTTTAAAACATATTAAACACTGCAAATACAAGAGAACGCATTTTACACTGGAGGATAAAATTTATATGAAAGTTAAAATATATCAGCCTCTTTGCGCACGTGCGGGACACGTGACACATGAACGTCGTCATGGGCTCTAGTGCCGCTGATTGTTAGCCGGCGTCAGTTTTATAGAAACACTTGTAAATTGCTGCTGTAATTATCATGTTGTATTTTAAATTTTTGTTGTTCTTATTTTGTTTCCAGAAATAAGCAATGCCTGTCTTTGTTTTAGACATTGCAGTACTCTTCCATGTATTTGGTTACTTTTTCCCATCAAGATTGTGCTTTCGGGAAAAAAGTTCATATTTCCTAACTTTTAAAAATTTCAACTTTTTTTATTTTTCACCAAATAGAGTGCCGGATAGAAGTTCCGGTGCTTTCTGGCAGAAAAAAAAGCCCTGTCTGGATTTATGAGCAGCAGGATATAGCAATAAAATGAAAATATTATGTGGAAAAGCTGTATTAAGATAACATGAGGGACTGAGAAAAAAAGTTGAGTTGGTTCCTGACATGTGACCTAAGAGTTTTACTTGTTCAAGAGGTGCTTTCTTTCAGATAGTATATTTAATGCATGCAGTAGGTAATATTTTCCGTGCAGCAAAAATTTGAGGACCTCCACCAAAAAACATAATTTGTCGTAGTTATGCACAAAATAGATGCACCTGAACATGCATAGCCAGCAGAGAATAAGCATAGGTCCAAATTTAGGGTTAAAAAATTAAGATTAATTAAGCAATTAATTTTATTAGTGTAGGGAGCCTTTGCTCCTTGAGCCTGAGAGAACATCTCTCGACAGGATCAATTAATGGTCATCAAATACAGTACATTTTAAGTGAATTTGCTGCTCATTCATTATTACAGAGTTAATTTATCAGTTCTGTGTTCTTTCAGCTCAGTTCAGTGTTTTTCCAGCTAGCCCCTTCTGACCAATATGAGGAGCAATAAACCTAAGATTCTTAATAGTTCTTATAAAAGTTATAACAGATTTAGCCTGACAACCTGGATTTACACACAGTTACACTAGTAAAAACAGAGAACAAGCTTAAACCTTATTTAACCAATTGACTAAGACTTATAAAATAAATAATTATTATGATTATACCATCTGCTAAATATGAAAGGTAATTAATGATTCATAAGAACTTCTGCAGAAGCGTAACCAGTAAAATTCCATCCAACTTAGAACTCATTATGATTTCACAACTTTATAAACAAATGAAACTCCAATTAAAACCAAATAGCACCTCATTGTCTAGACAGGGAATCTGAGCATTACACAATCAACTAAATCAGAAGGGTAAATTGTATTAATCTAAATTAACATAATATTAAACCTATGTGGCAGTCTGATTAAACTTTTAACACAGTCTTAGGCTATCCTTAGCCATTCTTAGCTCTTGGGAGACCTGAAGTACAGCTCAGAGCTTGTCACCCATATGATATGAATACACCTACAAAACTTGACAACTACAATCAACAACAACTCTTCTAAATCAAAATCCGCACTCCATCTAGGCGAATCACTCATTCTTCACCAAAAAGTGTCCAGTCTGTCCCGCTTCAGTACATTGACTTGGTTAAATCCACTCTGTTCCATGGCAGTACACATTGATTCCTGAACCTAAAACCACAGAGAAGCACTGCGGCAACAACTGCTACCAGCAAAACCGCTGTTCTTGAACTGGGAGATGGCCTGTCTCCGATCCACCAGTTTTGCAACAAATGACTATTGATCACCTGGCAAAACTGCTCATTCGTTGGAAACGGAACACTGAGCCCCAGGACAACAGCATGCTTCCATGAAATGTCAGCACAACCAACACAGCATCGCCCACCTGCTGTGAATTCCTGAACTTTGTGGCCTCATAGTTGCATCAATGAAAAATTCGAAAAGGATGGATCATAATCAATTATAGAAGTATAATTTGTCCCAAATTACAATATTATTGTGCCAAGTTTTATTGAAATTATTTTTACGGTTCGGTAAATATGAAAGTCAAACCTGAAATATTTATTTCTCCACCATTTGGAAAGTAAGTGTCTTATTTACTCAAAGTACTCATATTATATATTTTTAGTGTACATTACCATAGCACTACATGTGTGCCAAATATGGTGGGAATTGGTGTAGCAATTCCCAAGACATGACATAAGAACTTAATTTTTTCATGTGGTGGTAACTTCCAAAATAAAGCGCCAGTGAAGTCATGACTTCCTGCTATTGGTGTTGTTGGAGTGTTTTTTCAATGTCCCAAATTTGTTTTAAATTAGTTGAATGTTTTTTTGAGAAATTACGTAGCACCCAAAAATCTTAAATGGCTACAATTTTGAAAATAAGCATCTGCCATGAGCAGAAATTATAAAAATCAGGTATCCTCACTTAGTACCATAAGTGTACCAAGTTTAGTGAATTTCAATTACTGGATTTAAAAGTTAATTCACAGATGGATGGACATGCAAATGGATGGACAGTTCTGCACAAACACTCATACAGGAAGGTGGTCTTGCAAGCCTATATTTACTTTGGACATTAGGCTAAAATAAAGTGTGCATTCTTAAGATTTTGCTATAGGTATATCCTGATTTCAGTTTTCCAGGGCTTTCCAAAATCACTCCAGGTGAATGCTGGGTGGGTTCCTTAACGCATGTCCTGGCCTATTCCTTTCCAATTCCTCGATAAACTGTTCTCTTACTAAGGTTTTGTCACTGTTCAGGATGACTGAAAAACTCCAAATAAATAATTCTTTTTTTTTTTCTACAGTATACAGGGTGTTCCGCCACTCAACCGACATAGTTCGGCAGCATGTTATATAGATCATTGGCAACAAAAAATGTCCTGTACACAAGTTGACTATGCAGCCCCATTTCAGTGTTACCGGGACTTATGCAGTAAACACCAAAATTGTAATTACTCAATATCTTTAATGCAATTGACTACATGCATGTTGTAAGTCCCACACAAGCTGTTCAAAATGTGTCCAATCTGACAGTAAGCAGACATTGCTAAGTGTGGCTGGCGTGGCCAGTCTTTATTAGTGTCGAGGCGAGTGGTTGTTGCAACAATGCCAGAAAAGTTTACACGTGCAGAGTATGCAGACATGGTGTTTGTTTACGAATATTTTGACAGAAATGGGCGTGGTGCAGCAGCTTAGTATCTGCACAGGGGGATTGGAAGAGGTAGGCCAGTCCCATGGCCGATGCACTCTCCAGACCTCTCCTCATTGGACTTTTTATTCTGGGGCTGCCTGAAGAATAGTGTTTACAACGGATGGCAAGCACACACACGAGACCAGTTGCTACAGGTGATAACTGATGCTACTAATCCACTCAGAAATGAACTTGCAGGCATTCAGTGGCAACGTGCCTTCATAGGCTACAACGTATTGCAGCCTGTTTACGGTTAGATAGTGTACATTTTGAACATCTCATGTGAGACATTCAACATTCAACATTAAAAATATTCAGTAATTCCAATTTGTGTTTTTGTTGCATTTACGTCCCTGTAACTCTAAAATGGGGCTGCATAGTCTTCTTGTGTATATTACATTTTTTGTTGCCATTGGTCTGTTTAACACGCTACCGAAGTATGTCGGCTGAGTCACAGAACACCCTTTATTTCTATACACTCATGAGCAGTTGAATTAGGCATATTTGCCATGTTGACGAAATGGCACTTTGGTCACCTCGTCGAATGGAATAAGGCCGAGCCACACATGACTAGAATGTCATTAGACCTTATATTGACAGAGTAACTGTTGAGCACAGGATGGGGAAGAAACAAGATTTCAACACATTTTATTATAGTCGGTTGAAGCCAGACGGATGGGGCACTCCTTTGAACTCATGCAAGCACTGGGATTTCCACAGGCCACCATGTTAAGAGTGTACTGTTAGTCTATGGACTAGAGTAAAACTACTGCTGCCAGAGACAACTGCCATGGCATACAACATATTGTTGACTGGGCTCGTTGGATAGCTCGGTTGGTAACTGTGTATAGACAAACCACATTGCAGCCAGCAGATCACTTGCCAATTCAATGTTGTACCACAACCACTTGTGAGCGGCCATACCATTGTAATGTCGTAGATGTCAGAATTGGTGACTGGAAATCACAGCTCACTTTTACTCATTCGGTAGAGACACAAAACTTAAAAAAGAAGGCACCATTTTAAAAATTTCAATAAAGAATTATCGTCTCGGATTATTTTCTCTGTATTTTTATTTCAAGTTCAAAATTAACAGTTTACATTCTTCCATTAATGCAAAGTCACAAACAGTCAGCTTAACGAGACAGATTAGCAAAGAACAGTGCCGCAGTAATTCATTTATTATTCACGTCACTCAAAACTCGCATTACGAGAGAAAATTACGAAGGAAGGAGGGATGTCCGTTCCCGCCTGGCACCCTAGCAACCTTCCACACTGGCAGAAATAATTAGTAGAAATAAGTTAGTCAAAAAAATTTAAGTTAAAAAAAAATAAAAGACTTGAAGGTCGCTGGTGCTTGCCGATGTGGGCGATATTTACCATGCTCGATGTGTCTACTCAGAGAGCTGGTTGTTGACTGTTAGCAGGTGGCGGGTGCTCGGGGCTAAAGTCGTCACGTGCACTACCCCCACTCCTCGCACCAGGGTGCCAAAAACCTGACCAAATAAGGGCATGGCATAGTACGGAATCCCTTCGGAATACTGGGTGGACCTCGTCGCAACCCCCATGTCATGCTGAACTGCGTTGTAGTAAAATATTGAATTTCTAGAACATTCTTGAAGGAAAAAATGTCTGCGAAAGTGGTAAAAGCTTTTATCTCCGATTGCTGATGCAACTTCAACTGTGATTTTAGAAAAAGCAAATGCATTACAGATAAACATTCTAACACGGCCAAAATTTCAAAAACTGATAAGCAATTACAATTACTTGTAAAAAAAAAATTTACCGATTAAATTATTACAAACTGCATCATTACACCATCCAGAACCATCTTCTCTCTATGAAGCACAGAAGCTGCTGCCCCACTAGAGTATCTCTGCTCACTGCATGTCACAATGTTTGCTCACTGCATGTCACAATGTTCAACAATTTAACAATTAATGTAAACACAGGAACTAGCATTGAAAAAAGTTCACTTAAATTGATGAATGGAAGTACGTGGTGGTACATGCCGATGGCAGGGTACAAATGCATTGCGAAGCACATGAAGCGATGGACCCCTCATGTCAGCAGGGTACAATTCAAATTCAGGCTGGTGATGGTATCCTTGTACAGGGACTTTTTATGTGGGATGAAATGGGTCCCCTGGTACAAGTATCATCATTCCTTACTGGTGTACATTATAGGGCCCTGCTGATAGATTGTGTGCACACATTTCTGTGCCTACAGCAACCTGCAGAAGACCTCACCTATAGCAAGACAATGCACCAGCTTACTGACCTACCACGCCCAGATTGTGACAGAATGGTTGGATGAACATTCCAAGGACACACATTCCTATTGAACATATCTGGGAAGCTGTCAAGAGAGATGTGTGTGCCATGGAACCTGCTTCAACTAATCTCAGTATATTGTGGGAGGCTGTGCAGAGACCATGGATCAGTATGGGTCCCGATGACTTTTGGTTCCTTGTCGAGTTCACGCTATACCGTATTATCACCATCTTCAGGGTGACATGGGGTCCCACGCTATACCATATTATCACCGTCATCAGGGTGACATGGGGTTCTACATGCTACTAGGAAGGTATTTCTAATTCAGCCGCTTATGAGTGTGAGTGAGTTAAGTATTTAGAATATATTTAATGATATAGTAAATGAACTTTATATGTGTTGGGATTGAAGTACTTTTTTCACATCTTTCAGAAACTTAACACTACCATGAAGAAGTTTACAGTGAGAGGTTTTCATGTGGCTGCCCAACAACAATATTATGATGTTATCCTCACATTTCAAAAAAAGGATTATTTAGTTGGATGTGTGTTCAACAGTGAAACAGGAGAAGACACTCATAAGATAAAGTAAGTACGCATTTATCCTCTTGAATGTAAGTAGCTAATGCAGAATTTCTGTTACATAGAGTATGAACTTTCTGTTGTCACAGTTTTAAAATGGTGTTTAGTGCGAAAAAATACTAATTTATTTTAATTCCTATCATCTAAAAAATGTACCTACTGCTGGTAGGTCACAAATAAAAATGTATTTCAGCAATACTTCCACTCACTTCCCGATGGACTGCATACATTGCCTTTGCACTTCTTGCTATGTCTATTCAGACTAACACTGTGGGTGCACATGCAATGACTACTTTAATGTTGACATAATGTAAGCAGCCAATCTTCAGTCTCCTTTGTTGTTGACGATGCAGTTAGTGTTACAGATGGATAATTTAATATCTAGGGGTATATATTCACATATCCATTTATTGCGATATATAATTTCACTAGAATACTCTGTTCGTTGGATGCTATTGTAAGTCTGTTTGTGTTGCCCATCTCTGAATGTCACTGTGTGTGTATGTGTGTGTGTGTGACCTGGTTGTTACCTACTTATAGTGATGCTGGCTAACAGCCAGCGGCGCTAGAGCCCATGACGGCGCTCACCACGCACGTGTCCCGCACATGCGCATAGAGGCCAATGATTTTGAACTTTCATATAAATGTTATTTTCAGTGTCAAATGTTTTATATTGTCTTTGCAGTGTTTAATATGTCTTAAAATGTTTTAAAGTGTTTGTACTGATTTTAAATTGTTTGGTTATAAAATTCAAAGTGCCCGTACCACAGAGATTAAGAACACTTAATATTCCTGCATGTACGCCATCATAAAGAGACACTAAGATAATATGCAAATTCATAAGAAAATTATAGAAATGTAAAACAATACTTAATTTAATTTATGCCATTTTATTTTCAATATATCATATTTTACTCGGCGTGCATAGCACTTCCACTTATGTAAACCCCGTAGGCGGCCATGGTAGGTCCGTGTGACGCTAGTCTCTGGACAGTCTGTCTAGGAGAGCTGGTGAGGTAAGGCACTGTCACGTACGCACTACAATTTTTGTTCACCGATTTAGGTTTCCATAGTTAATTTAGTTTACCGGTTAAGCTTTGCTTGTGTACATTTTCGCCACACATTTTCCCCAGCATTATGCGTCCGCTTTATTAATTTCTTGTGCCTTTGTGGCATTTTTAACTTAATCGAGGAGAAAGAGGAGAAAGATGTCTGAGAGGTCACACGACCCGCACAACTTGAATCAGGTGCCATCCGCCTATGTTTATGGCGTTTCATTGTAACTTCTGCATTATTGCTATGCGCAATTTTAAGAGCTTTGTTTTTATGTATGTATTTGAGGGTAATTTTCATATTTGTATATTCTACGACAACATCACGTATAACCACGTGGCCGACCGACGCCAAGTCTTTGTATACGCCATCGTTGCGTTTGAGAGCTTATTTATGTAACATTGTATGTGCAATAATTTATCTCGGGGTTCTATGTCAATTTTATTCAGGGTTTAATGTATTTTCCACGTAAATTGATGCTTTTTGTACTAGACCATGCTGTCACATTGTTTGATTTTACTGCCATCCGGCATGTTACATGCCTGTAACCACTATAATCATAGAGGGAATAATATTCTCACCCAGAATAACGTTCGTCTGACTTTAATTTGCAGTTTCCATGCTGAAATATTGCAATTTCACCTGCACCACATGGTCAGCTACACACTTCATCCAACGGCATCCGCGCCATCTAAACTTGTTTTCACACATGTGTGTGTTTATTGTGAATATTCATCTCATGCCCCATATTATTTCATGTATCATTCAAGGGCCTATGTAATTTTGTAATATGTGTACGGTGCAATTATTCCCATCATAGCCAGCTCTGTGTATAGGCCACCACCATACTACCCACGTGCTGGAGGATGAGCCCCAACGAGTTTGCATTAGTGATGCCGAGTAATCACACGTGTTAATATGTATCAAGGGTTTCATTTGTAATTCACCGTGTCCTGTCTTCAGGGAAAAACCATCAGTCCACCCTAGTGGCTGTCAGCCCTCTCCCCTTGTGAAGGCTGTGCTTTCACGCACCTCGGTGAGATCATCCAGCTAGGTGTGCGCTAGATTAATTAAGGGCTGGGGAATATCCAAGCAGAATTGGCTAGTCATGACCGAGCTAATCATTTCACTGGCACGTTGATGTGTATGAATAATATCAATAAAAACAAGTCTGCAGTGAACTTACATCTTTGATTCAGTAGTGACAGTGTCATAGCCACAAATGTTTTATTCAGTGTTTATTTTCAGTGATGTTTAGTAAAAAGTTTAGTATTGCCTACGTGTTTGTAAGTATGCCCGGGTGAGACTGACATACAGAACCCACAGCATCCCTGAGAACCCTGAGTCTCAACAGTGCGGTGATTGGGAAGCACCGGTGGCGCCCAAATTACCAGTAAGTACTTGTGTCATCGTACGTCTCGTGTCTCACCCGACAGCGTCAATATACATAAATGTCTGACAGGCTTCAAGTATTTGGGATGACCATACATTGTTGGATAGTTCATTGTGATTGTCACATGACATGCTCAATACGTAAATATGTAGAACACACACAGAAGATTTTTAACTTGCGTATCATGTATTTTTTACCTGTGAAATGATTAGACTACCTAGGAGGATCGAGCCTGAGATACCTTATTCGTAAGGATTATGCACTGTCTCGGGGACACTCGTCAAGCTACACTAGTTATTTCCTATAAATTTCAATAGCATATTTACTTTTGACAAGGATAATATAATTACAGTACTTGCAAATTTTGATGTAGTTATACTACTTGCAAATTTCAATAGCATGTGTAGAAAAGTAATAAGTACATTTTCTCAAGGGTGGTATACATGTAAGTGTAGAGTTGCTTTCTTGGTTGGTAATGTAAACAGTGTATGAATATGTAGGATGATAATTGTGGTCTGTGCATTCGTTGAGTGCGCATTGGTAGCTGCACTTGCTTTCCTCATCTTCTTAAAACAGCTACACCAGGTAATCCTCTTTTCTTTATGTTTTGCATCTTCTAAAAGCAGAGTACATACTTATATCGATTTTTGAAATGTGTGTGTTTGTGTAATTGCTGCGTGGGTAGTTCACGATCTACAAGATTAGCTTTGCATGTGGTTTTTCTGGCTGTTTATGAACTGTCAATATATAGAGTAAACAGTCTTCTAGGGTGAGGTATGGTGTAGGCTGAGTTCGAGACTTGAAACTGTACGGAAAAAAATATTCTCTTTCAGACAAAATCTGGTAATTTTTTTTCCTACTTATGTGGAAATATTTCAGGTCTGTATGATGGAGGTGAAACTAGTAACAGTATATGCTAAATTAGATGAGAATTAATTTGTATACTTTACTTTTATTTACAGACTTGGCATAGTACTACTTAATACATGCTCTTTTGTAGATTATTTCCAGCTGTGAGCATTAAAGCGCTACTTATTCACATAGACCACACCGTTTTGTTAATGCATTGCAATATCTTTTAGACAATGGCAAATGGATAGTTACTATTTTCATGGCATTTGGCACTGGTGCTGTGAGTAAATGTCTTGTCTTTGCACTTCTTGTTATGTTTATACAAATCATCACTGCGGGTAAAGAGACACACATAGCACCACAATTATCATAGTGGAACACTGAGCTGAACATGCAATGGCAATTTACATATCGACGTGTGTTACGACTTTTACTAAAAGTATTTTCCAACGTAGTAACATTGATATCGTATTGCATTTAGCAGCTCTCCAGATGGTAAGTCTTCAACTGCTGCTTTTGTCTTCATATTGTAGGAGAGTATGATATCATAATAGTAAATGAATGTCTTCATAACAATCTGCTTTGTCACCACGCTTGCCGACGAACTGACATAATGCTCGCTTTTATACTGTTCATACTGTAAGCTAATTTGTATTTCTCGTCTCAGGTTGGCTCAGTAGATGACTGCTGGCTGTGTGATGTATTTGTCTGTATGGATGGTAGACTGAAATATGTTACCTTATCCAGTCGTTCGCTGTTTAGCTCGTGAAGTTGACACCTCTCAACTTCTTTACACTCGTTCATCTTTCTGTGTTGGAGGTGCCTTGTTTTTTTTTCTTTTGCTGGTCACTCACATTGTGTCGTACACCAGCTCCTGGGATGTGTCACGTCTGTAACGATAGCACTACCTTGGCATCATTTTAGACAGCCAAGAATCTCTTCGTCCTGTTGCAGATAGACATGTAAGTGTTTGTAGACAGATTTTATTTTGTGTCGTCCGAGAAGGAATTATTTAGGCAGATATGTATGCTTAGTATCTTTGTCTAGTGCTGAAAGTGATTTCATCTTTCCATATGCCAGAAACCCGATAAAATGTTCTGACCACTATAACTACATGCCGTCATTTTCACTATGTCTTCTCAACGAGAGAGAAAAAGCAATTTGGAGCGATGTGTGTTGCTATGAACTGCTTGTGTAAACCTGAAAATGAGTAGAGTGGACAGAAGTGATATCCTCTACCAACACCACTTTATTCAAAGCAATATTTTTTTTTTTATATTCTTGCTAATATTTACAGCTTAATGTATTAAAATGAAATTAATTGTTACCTGTATCTTGTCTGGTCTGCCACCCTGGAGCCTGACACATTTCTCTCTCTCGTCCAGTGTTCTGTACCATTCCTTCGACTTGACGAGACCTGCACGTGATCACGTTGCTGGCCTGTCACCTGCTGGGTTATTTGATTGCACAGCGTCAGCCAGGTCGGACGTGTTCTGCTGCCATTGATGTGAATTTTGGCTGAATTTGCTGGTTTTGTTTCACTCTGTTCTTAAGCATACTGTTTGCTATTCTGGTGTACTGACCAGAATGGTCTGATCTTGTCTAGCATAGTTTAACCAGCGTACAGCACCCGACACATGTGTTATATGTGATTCCGGTGGTTGGTAATTGTTTATAACTATTTTCCGTTATGTTTAGTTTTTTATATCTGTTTGCATCGGCGTATAGCAGTGTTGACCTTATCACATTTGCTTCTCGGCTTCGTGAAAGTATTTGGTCTTAGACTAAGACATGTGGGGTTTGATGATTGCGAAATATACATGGGTTATTGCTAAATGTTTTTAACTATGTACTCTTTTTTTTTTTTTATGTATATATCTGTTTGCCTCAATACGCAGTGGCTATGTCTCTCTTGCAAAGCTGATGGTTTAAATATATGCTGTTTTGTATGTGCTTACAGTTCTAGCACTATAAATGATACATATTCAAAATAAGTACATGTGCTATTTACATTTATTAAGACGACTTCCAGATTAGCTGATCATTCAATACTGAGCAGGACGGGGGCGTTGTGCTGCTAGCAATGTGAGTGCTGGCTAAATTTGACAGTTTCGTTTCACTCAATTCATATGGAAGGTGTTTGCTATTCCATTGTACTGACCAGGATGGTCTGGTCTTGTAACATCTTTTAGTATAGCGTACAGCATCCCATCATGTGTGTAATATGTGATATCAATAGTTGATACGTGCTTATAACTATATTGTTTGTATCAGTGTGTAGCAGTGTTGTCCTTATCATTCCCACACTTCACAATGGTACTTTTTTCATCTAACATACTGTACAGTGCTTGATGCTTGTGCAATATACGCAGGTTGTTAAATGACAATTTGCTTTTATAACTGTTCACATAAACGTTTAACCACTTCTCTCTTGTCCAACTTATGGTTTAAATGCATTTTGTTTTGTATCTGCATATAGTTGTAGCACCATAAATGACATGTGTTTACATCAGAATAAATTGTTCTCTCATACTGTATAAGTGAATTCCTCTTGTAATGGGAAAAGAAAAGTATGTTTCGACTGGTCTACCACCCTGGAGTCCTGATATATATATATCTCTTTGATGTGGGAATCAGTGTGTGACAAAAAACAATATGGCCACCTCCAGCAGACGACGGAAAAATCAAGATGGTCACCACCAGCAGACGACAAACAAGATGATTGATGACAGAGGGGTGGAAGGAATATGGGAAAACCCTCCTGAGGAAGTGAGAGAAAGAAAGGAAGAGAAGGAAGAGAGATAAATTTGAAATTAGGAAATCGGGAGGACACTGACGAAACCCTCACACTGGCTATCAAGATGGCCACTGAGACACTCCTCTCCTAACACGTAGGGTCAAAGTCACATTAATGAGTCATTGTTGGAATTTGGTCGGAATGCAAGAGCACGAAGTAGAGAATCCAAGATGGATGCCGAGAGATGGAAATTCCGAGGGTAAAAAGGGAAATTCTGAGGGAAAAAAAGAAATTCTTAAGGGAAAAGGGAAATTCCAAGGGAAAAATGGGAAATTATGATCAAAAATAGGGGGATTGCGGCATTCTGACAAGATAGTCACTGGCATACTGACTGACAAGATGGCAGATGGCATAAGATGACACCCAACAGGAATGACCCACCAGTCCGCATCAGTGGTAACTGGGAATCAAGATCTTATACATTTGCTATCCATATGTTGAATATAAATAAATTAGAAATGTGTATAATCTCCCTCGAAGACTACAAATAATTTTTCATCATTGTAAATGTACTAAAAATTTCTTAAAGTAATTGTTAAAAAAACATTGTAGGTGATTTTAATTTTCAGTTGCCAATAAACAATAAATTAATTTAGCCACGCATTAAGTACAGACACAACACAGATCCCTTAAAAACTTTCTTAAAAGTATGCTGGATGCAAAATAAATAGTTCCATTAATGTGCATTTTCTAGTGGTGTATACTCACAGCTGTAAGCTGTTCTTGGTAGCTGCCAAAGCATCATGCACATGTGGCAAGGAGGTCAAACTGGCGAATGATGTTGCACCCAGTTTCTGGCGTGACTCACTTTATGAATAAAATGTTGGTATCTAGGTCGTTTGGAGTTATTTAAAGTCTTGAAGATCCTATAATTTGTCGTTTTTGTGCATAATGATAATATAAAGGGGATTCCCTGTAAAATCAGTGTTCACACATAAATATGTAACTTGGTAGATAAATGTTCTGGGATTGCAACTTTTTTTCAGGAAAAAAAAAAAGGGGGGGGATCAAATACAATTATCTGCACCTACCACTCTTTCTTGTTATTCTTTTTAGTATATTTTAAAAAATAGTGAAAATATTAAAAAAAATTGCATTTTTTTTGGGCTTTCCTGTGCGGTTTATAATGGGAAAGGAGAAGCAGCAAAGTGACATTTGTAGTTGAATCCATTGGTTTACATTGCATGTAATAGTATCTTACTGTTACAGATATAATTTGTGATCAATTCAGCTTTCATAAAGGGTATCACAGTCTTGGAAGGACCAGTTACAATGTCCAGATGTGACCCTAAGGTGTTTAAATTATTTGCTAAGGATTCCTCTTAAGAGTGAGTTTTGCAGTCATTGAAAAGTTTATATTTGTGTATTTACACATTGTTCGAAGAGTTGCTGTTGGGTTCACAGTGTTTGTATGTTTTCTAACTTACAGGGGCATTCGTTTCAGCAACCACGTACACAGCTTTGCTGTCGGGGGTAAAGAAGGCAGTAAGTTTGCAGCAGGAATATTCAAGTATAGACTGTATATGTTCAACTTGAAAGATGGCCAGATGTTCAGGTGAGTATTGTAGTTGATGTATTTATTCAGGTTATTAAATTTTTTGTATGTCCGTACAGTTAATCTTTGTGGGTTTGATTTCAGTTTTATTTTTAGTTATTGTGCTATCCTGCCAGTAAAGTGCAAAATAAAACACCTCTCTGTTGTACGTATTTATCATTAATGTTTACCCTCCTCAAGCAATTGGAGTATATATAAGCAACAAATCTCCATGGAATGACATGAAATTTAATGAAAGTCTGCAGGTAAAATTATACATGAAATTACAAACATAATATCAGAAGATTATGTGAAGGAAATGTCAGATTCAGTAAATAAAAAAAAAAAATTATTTTGCAGCACATTATATTTCAGTCACTGGTCTTGCATGTGTAAAAAGATGCCACTAGTCCAAAAACAACCATGAATTTTTTTTAGCAACATTTCTGATTTCTTGATACACTAATCTATTAACTAAATTTTGTCTTTAGTTATAGTTATAAGGCAAGCTGTTTTCCCATGCATTCTCATTTGTATTTCCGGAAATAAAAATAATTTATTATATAGTTTAGATTTCAATAAAATTTCTTATCGAGGGTGAATGGAGTCTTAAGATTTTAAAATAATAGGAAAAAGTGAGGTGGTGTGTAATACAAGTCTTCATTGATTGTATAGCTGCTAAGTGCAAGGTATCTGTTGTTTGTTTGCCTTCCTCAGCTTATGGTAGCTCTTGATCATGTGGTCTCAAAAATGTGATAGTAGTTGTTAATTTCCCCCCATGTTTGTGACAGAATTTTATTCACATGTTTGCCTTATTAAACATTCAGTAAAACGAGTTAATGAGAATAAAACAACTGTTTTATATATTTAACCTTTCAGTTTTGTGCCATCAGGTATCAGATAGATGGAAATTACAGTCATCAACAAGAGTACGTTGTAGAGATGCTGCGATAGAATTTTTTTAAATTGGAAGGTAGTGTGATTTTTTTTTCTGGTATTTTACGGTTTTAAAATTTTAGTACTTTAGGGCACCGAGAAAATATTTCATAAAATTTAGTGTGGACGTTGACACATTTCTTCAGTTAGAATGATACCACTGAAAATTAAATACTCAAAAGAATGGAAATCCAATTATTGAGAGTAAAAGTGTGCAGACAAGTCCAACAACTTATACACAACCTACACTATCTTGGCAAAGACTGAATGCTGACAACACACTAAACACTACAATTATATCATAAGCACAATATGAGCACTCATAAAAACATCAATAAATTTAAAAATAACAATATTGAAAAGCAGGTGAGTTTAAACAAAAGTCAATTTACTATACAGTAGAACCATGTTATAACATTTTTCAGGGGGCCAGTAAAATAAAATGATATATGCAGGAAAATTCTAAAATAATAATTTTTGTAGTATATAAGTAGCTAGTCAAGTTCTTCAACTTCTTCATCTGAATCATTTGATATAAAAATATCAGTCATCTGAATTCCATGGCATCATCAATCACAGTGACATGCTTTCTGGATGCTTGCTTACTCATCTACACTTGGTTATATTAGTAATTTTCAGGACCAACTCCTCTAAAATTCTTAATATTTCATGTATAAACAGTTTTCTTTATCTGTTCACAGACTACTGCATTGTTAATGTCTGAAATTTCATTTGAGATACAGCAAGCAGGAAATGAAAATTCGAACATTGTTATATGCGGGAAATTAAACCGTTAAGCCTTGTGGAGAAATGGTGGGACCATGAAATAATGGTGTTATATGCATGAAAATGTTATATGCAGGAACGTTATGACAGGGTTCTACTGTATATGCATTACATGGAACATAAGAATTATATTAAAACAGGTAACAAACAGAACATACAGAAAAGCTTAGAATGGTAGTGTTAAAAAGATGGTTCTGGTATACCGTAAAGTTGGGTGAAAGTGATTAGCAGGGCTGAGATTGATAACATTGCAGCAGGGGTGAGACATGACAGTTTTCTGTACATGTTTAGGTCAGAGACCATGTCCGACATTAATATTTATAGAACATTTTCATGTGATCAATCTTACCTCTGCTGATGAATTTCGCCTCACTTCACAGTAGTGTTCTTAACAGCAATGGGCCCAGTCATGGTGTTATATTAGTGAACATGCATGCACGAGGGTTGTGTTGCGGTTACAGGGAGATGATTGGTGGTGAGCGTGTGTTTATGTGCGTATCCTGTCACCCTCATGAACAAACCATAGCCACTGGGGACAACACCGGTCGTGTCTTGCTGTGGCAGGGCTGCCTGCAGGCCACTAAGTGTGTGCGCACCGTGTACCACTGGCACACCCTGCCTGTCACCGACATTGCCTTCTCCCATGAAGGTCAGTTCACTCTGGGTACAGTTAAGGTTGTCAACTGTCCCATATTGTATGTGATTCCCTGTATCGTGGTGCCAAAAGAATTATCCTGTGTACACATACGAATGGCTATCATATACCCCATACCTCAGACTTCTTTGGAAATAAGCTGATTATTAATCAATTCAGTGTCAGTAATTTGCCACTTCCACAATCACAGTTACATTTACTCTGATGCTCTAACCCAGTCCTCTCAAGACCTCAATGTTAAGAGCCACCCAAATTTCTTCACTCTCTAACCCAGTGGCCACAGATGATAACAATTGACTCCGACAAGTGGCTTTCATCAAAAAGTTTATCCATGGAAGTAGGTTTGCCGGAATGTGTATAGCATCTTTTCTTCCAGTGCATGTTGGTGTCTTTAGTTTTAAAGCCAATTAAATAAAAAATTATATCACCCTGAATTATGTCTATAATTGCAACCAATATTTCTGTATATGTTCAGAGAAAATATCTGTAATAGTGCCTTTTGCCCATTCCTTTTTTAATAACAATTTTCTGTTATCATTTGATTGGGCTCAGATGTGTTTTGAGTTGTCAGAAGTGTCGTGTACGTTAAATCAGAACAAGTTGGTAACCCTAGTTATAGTGCTTGTGCCAGCTGTTCACGGACTAATAGAGCAGTTAAAACCATATGGCTTTCATTATTGATTAGGGTAACTATTTATTTTCCAGTATATAGGACAAACTCAAAAATAGTCTGTTCTCCTCCTGCCCCCACATTTTTACTTTGATCTCTAGGAAGAATTTATTTATCCACAAATTATTTGGGTATGTAATTTAGCAGTATTATTTAATCCTGGATGGCTTCACATTTGACTCAGTCACTACTCACATACTTGAGAACCTCTGTTTATTTCCGTGCCCTGGCATGCGGGAAATTTTGGGAGGGGGTGGCAGACACTGCAGTGGTGTGGAATTTTTCTCACAGCTCTCCCACTTCCTGTCATGTTTTATTCTACTGTAACTCCACCCCCATCCCATCTCAGCTCCTTCATCCTTGCCAGAACAACAGGTCTGTACCTTGGGTAGGGCAGTCTGCTCCAATTAGTACTATCCGCCTTTCATCAACACGTGACCCTTCCTCTGGTGGGATTCATATGTAAGGATTTTCATTTTCATTTGATTCTGTCCCTAAAATTAGAGTTAAATTCTGCCAAATTCTTTGCAGTTAGTAATAATTTACATTGTATAACCACATGTCAAATGACATGCATTAAAACCTACGGAAGTCACATATTTTGTCCGTGCCTATATTTTCTTATTATAAAGCACAGTATTTTAGTGTTTTTAAGATTATCATTGGTTTGTACTGTTATTAAACATACAGTAAAACCCTGTTAAGGAGTTCTCACTTAAGATGATTTCCTGCTTAATAAGCATACATAAAAAAATTAGTCTTATTCTATAAACTCTTAAGGAATTTGACCCTTTTAGGAAGTTTTCCTGGTAATTAAGCTCAAATTTTTCAGTTCCTTCAGGAACGTCTTACGAGTTTTACTGTAATATAGGGAAAAAAAAAAATTGACAATTACTTGCTACTACTGAGGCTGCGGTGTTGTAGCGACTAGGGAGCTCACCTCCCACCAAAGTGAAAACTGGATTTGATTCTTTGTGAGGTCGCTCCCGGATTTTCACACATGGAAAATGTGCGAGATGATGCCGCTGGTCAGCAGGTTTTCTCGGGTATCCCGTTTCCCTATTGCCCTTTCATTCCAGTTCTGCTCTGTATCCACTATTTTATCCTCCTCGTCTCTCAAGACTTTGTTTTTAAGAACCTCCCAAACATCTCTCAACTTGCTACTACTCAACAAAAATACATTTACTTCAATATTTTTAGTGTACAAAAATAAGACTGACGCATGACCAATAAGAGGGTTCTGTTAGTTAGTGCTTTTCACGTAAAACTTTGGCGAACGACATTTGAGGTTGAAAACAACATAAACCTTGTTTATGCTACTTCAGAGAAAAGAGGTTTTCGTCATGGCCAATTTTTCAGTTTTTGCTCGTAATTCCAGATTCATAATGTACATGAAGGTGCCTTAGTGTTTGACTGGTGCATGGCCCATGTACAAGACAGGTTGAGTGGCCTGTCGTAGGTGAACAAAGTCCAGAGGCACTGTCACGGCCCTGCGGACGGGCTGACCCTTATGCAATGGTTTACCTGTTCGTAAGTTGCTTGGTTGGAGACTCTGTCCCTGTCATGATGATGGCAGGTGGTTGTTGTGGTTGTCCCCGGGACTTGAAGTGTTCTTGCTGGGCTGGTTGCTGGAGGATGATTGTTAACTACTGGGGAGGCAATCACTAAACCACTGCTTAATGGTTCCATAGGGGATTACTTCTCCTCTTCTCAATGCCTCGACCAAGTGATGAGGAGTGCCACTGTCTTAATTAAAGGGGGAAATAGGGGCGTCGCGAGTACTGAGGGGTGAGGGCTCTCAGTAGAGCAGGCAGTGTGAACATTGCCTCGCTTAGATAAGGAGCTGCTAAGTGCAGAAGAGAGAATTGGTTTGCTGTTCGGATTACTTTCAGAGGCGTAAGTTGCCTTTCTCAACTTTCTCTGCACAACTCCCTTCTGAGAGTATGGCTTAGGTGAAAGGAGCAAAATACTGCCTTTCAAAAGGCAAACTGGTGACTCAGTTCCCTAGTGTGTACTTTTAAGTGATCACAGCCACACAGGCAATAACTATACGTTGTTGCATGTTTACTACCTCTTGGCTGGGGGAAATGATAAATTAGTCACTGTACAAACACTTCACACATAAACTATGGGTTTGACGAAGGTCAGAGCCGAGACACAAGTCTGTAGGTTAATGTATGTGAATTTAGTTGGTTCGCCGGCTGGGTGTGGAGTCTGCCACATTGGGACAGGGTTTCGTAGCTGGGGTCTGTTAGTGTCCGCTCTGTGGTTTGAACCCTGGCCTTTCAAAATCAAAGTAAATTGGTACTGGGAAGTAGATTTGTGACTGGCTTGTCTTTTAACCGATGAGGAGAACTCAGAGTGATGTCAATGTTATGAAGGACATTTATAAATTGTAAAAAAATTATAAAGCGGGGGGTTTTTCATGCTGAGAAGCTTTGCTGGTATTATGCAGGTCGGCACAAAATCTGGAGTGGTTAACACTGTATGAGGTCTATGCCTTACCTTGTTAATTCCAGGCAGTGTGTCTCCTCTCTGCGTAATCTGGCTGTTTGCTGAGGAAGGTGGCTCAACATTGGCCGACGCTGGCTGCAGTGGAGTGGTGTTAAAGTAGTCATCAGGGCTAAAGGAGGGTAATTGACCTTGGGGGTATTTTACCAGTGTGGAAGCTAATTCTTGTAAGGCTTCCTGATATTTAATGATGGTTAAATGTATCAGGTTATGTTAGTTTGGCAATCTCGTTGGTGGTTCAAATTGAGGATCTGGTGTGTGTACTTTACTAACTTCTGCTACTAATAATTCATTTTGTAGATTCTGGACATAAAGTTTTCCCCGATATTTAACTGCACCTTTTTTTAAATTCGGCATTAGCCTGTTGGCCGTTTATACTAATCATTTTAGTTTGGAGGCACTCAGAAGGAAGAAGGGGAAGCTGGTTCCATCCTCTTGGGGGTTGGTCTTTTGACGTCATGCATGGGTGACTGGATTCTTATCTGTGCAGTGCTTGCCACGTAGCAAGAAGGCATTGACATATCTTTGCCTTCCCACGCACTCGTGGAGACTGTGAGGCTCCAGTGGGTGGTGTACTGCTCTCCAGCGGCGGGATTGGGATATACAGCTGCCACCCTGGAGAAGCGGGTGGTTCAAACTACTGAGAGGGGTGTTGACATGATGGCGTCTTGACATGTTGTAGTAATCTCTAGGATCACATGTTGAGTTTGAAATTTTGGGGGCTATCCCAAGGCAGATACGTGTCCTGCCTCAATTACTTGTTTGATAATGATTGTGACTGGTCCATAAGAAGTAGTACTTTCCAGGATGGGATGCAGTCGTAAGTAGAACTAGCTTTCTAGAAGCGCATAAATGTGTCACGCGTCAACCTTTCGCTCCCTTCGTCCAGCCTCATAGAGAGCAGTGGACAGTGCGGTAGGTTGTTTCAAGCTGCGTGACAGGATACTTAAGTGTGGTATCCACAGAGCTCCAGCAGAGCTCAGGTGGCCATCTAATATGTGTCTGTTCTGGCTTTATACAGCAGGGAGTCTGCCAGCTTCACTCTGGCGGGCAGCGTTTAGGTAGGAAAGGACGCAGTGATACTCAAGAACTTAGCACACCGAGAATAGTTTAGAAGTCACGTTTTCTATTGACATAGTATATAACACGTGGCCCTGTATGCACTCGTACACTAATCAGAATTGCCACTGAAGTTCTGAAACTACGTAAATGGCCAGGTGAAGGCGACCTGGTTCTAACTGATGGGAATGAGGCGATCTCTGATAGAAAAGTAATTAACAACTTGATCCTAACTATCTCCCTGATGCTCTGAAGGAACCTAGGGGTGTTGACTACCAGAGAGATAATATTGCAGTTACCTTCCAGTAAAGCAGGGTCCTGAAGTGACTGTCGCAATGGTTACCACAAATGATCAATACCAAGGGCTGGTAAGGAAGGAGCAGATGTCTTCGGGAGCCGTTGAATGGTCCAGTCTTCCAGAGACAGAGGAGTATACAACGCATGCAGAAGAGGCTTATGGAGGGGTTGTCTTCAATTGATAGTCAGATTCCGGCCCTGAAGATAGTGGTGGAATCTGTGGGTGTACCAGAGAGCACGAACCGCCAGTGGTTTCCTCTGGCCCAATCTTGAGCAGTGGAGCAGCATAGACTGATTTTTGCTGCTCGTGCCAGCCCTTTAATACTAATCTCATTTTGGGCCTTCGCGGGTGAGGGGTGTGGGGGTGATAAGCTCGGCCGCTGGAGTCCAGGGTTGAAGAGTGCTGATGTGGCACTATCATCCCAAGTTTTTGTTGCATTCTCCCTTGGCGATTTGTGGAATTATCTGTGGCTTTGGCATCGGATTCAGTGGCTTGTTCGACCGCACAATCTTACTTCGGGGGGGGGGGGGGGTGGCTTTGGCTTGATGTCTGCTTGGAGTAGGGTAATCTGTGCAAGCTGGTCAGCAGTGTCTGTAGTGTCATTTCTCAATATAAGGAATACCTTGTAGGCATGCAACCAGCCTCTTGCAATAATGTTCAAAAGATTTGCCCAAAGGGCAACATGGTTCAGATGGGGCAAAGTCAAGTGAGCATAAATGCTGCGCAGTGTGTCATACATCAAGACAACACTCAATAACTTCACAGTAAAAATTGGTATGAAACATAGTCTTATATTTGAGTACATGCAGTAAATCTAACAGATTTTTAATGTGATTAGATAATTTATATGAATGAAATGAAACTCAAGTCTGTTGGATTACTAAATGTAAACCATTGCCATATCACGTTTTGGTTACTTGACTTTCATTGAACTGTGTGTATGCTTTTGTGTGTGTGTGATGTATTTTTCCAACTACTCGTACGATTTTGCGTCATCAGTGCGAATGTAAATATCGGTACCAACTGGGACCTATAACAATATAAGTCTTCCAGAAATACGTACAGAATACACCCTTTTGCAGGGGCTGTTACAAACACCAAGAAATAGTGCTGTTCATCCCACACCCACAGTAATATAATATGCTCATTTCCACAAGCTGAAATGAGCTGACCACTAAGCCACTGATTAGTTACGCAATACCATAGAATGCCAAAGAATTGCACCACAATAGCAACACCAAGAGAAACACAGACTCATGCTACCTCAGCTGAAATTTGTGGATGGCCAGTGACACCCCCCCCCCCCTCCCCCCAACCACTACTACCAAAAACCCAGGACAAGCCGGCCAGTACGACTCATTCACCAATCTATCATGTTCCTTCACTGTGCTCCTGGTTCCAAAGGAACCATCAGCAGCAGCTCGATCCACCACCTCGTGTGCTAGGGCCCTCTTCTGCCTTCCAGGTCTTCTAGATATATTAGAGGGTCAACTACGCCATCGCTGACAACTTCAACACCCTCCAGAGACCCTCTGGAGCCAATCCCTGAAGGAGTGGTCGAACACATGTAAATACCATCGTCCATTCAGGAACACCAAATATCTTACCACTGCCTTTCTGGTGAGTGATAAATCCCTTAAATACGTTCTGTACACCAAGACTAGTTATGTCGAGTTTTTCTCATAACCACTTAATCTTTCTACCTTGCTTGGTTCAGGAACAGCTCACCTTCACCTGCAAACCGTAGTTTCAACTTCCATTCAACTCTTGTTTGGTAGGAGGTAGTATGTACCACCGGGTTTTTTCCTCCCAGGAATAACATGTTTTTATCCAACTACCGAATATTATATCAAGTGTGTCGTTCGGTTTCTTCACTAGACATCTGTTCCATTAAGAATAAAGCAGGAGACTGCAAAGTGCTAACTTAACCTCAATTTTACTGAACTTAGTGTAGGACTGCGAGTCCCCCTTCAGGGATGCCCGTATGTCTCGAACATTTACATTAGATGGCCACCCATTCTGTACACCCAGATGTACATGAACGGTAGACCACCACCATTAGGAATTCAACCCCCAAGGCAGCTAGTCAACCAGTCTAAGTTGTACTTTGTCCACCGCGCTTCTTGTGCTGGAGGAAGTATTTGTTTATTTCTGGGTGTCTTAACCCTCGTGGACCCACACCCGAGGGTTGGAGTTGTCAGCCATAATTTATCCCCCATTCTGTGCCCTCTGCATTCCTGGGGCCGGACACGAAGAGGTGTGTACATCCTTGCTCTGTCAGCCTCAGCTTGAGGAAATACACATAGCTAGGGACAATGTCACCTGCTTAACTCTTTTCGTTGCTGGTAGTAATCCTCTTCCTCATGCCCTATTCCCGTCTGAGTGGTATTCAAAAGAGGAATAAAAAGGCATCTACCGCCTCACTGTTCAAACAAGGGCCCAACTCAAACCAGACTGCACTTAGCAGTCCCATTACACGGAAACAAGCTCAAACTACCCGTTGTATAGAGAAGCTTCCCTTCTCAGTACCTGTAACAGTCTTATTTGAAGCACTTGTTAAAACTTCAGAGGACACTCATCCCGTTATTAAAGCCTTTCTCATGGCTGAGAAAGTCCCACTTGGTATAGTAAACCCCTGGATCAGGGCCAACCAACACGTCAGTCCACCTGGAGCAACCAGCAGTGACAGCCGTAGCAGACCTGTCTGTCTGTGCACCAGATCCCGGTGCCAGCACCAGTGTCGCAGCAGCCTCCACAGGCTTTACGTCACCCAGGTATTAAGGTGAAAGTAAGTCCAATCAGATGAAAGGTCGTACTTGCCGCTCCTGATTTTGTGCCGTGCAGTTAAGCCACTTGACCAGTTCTTTATACCAGCAAGGCACTGATACATAAGTAAGTAACCACATGTTAAAGCAACCCAGTGTGTCTAGCGTAACACCAAACTGAAACAGCCAGACCGTGACAATCTACCATTAATCTAAGGACGCCGCGCTTCATGCTTATGTTGCAGACATGTGCCAAAGATGAAAATCGGTGTACAACCTTTTTAGTTTGCGAGTCATTGTATAGTATGCCAGTTCATTCTCAAGCTGTCAGGAATACTCCAATGTAAGGGATAGTAAACACTGACTGATATGTTTATAGAAAAGTTTGTAGCAAAATATGAAATTTTTGTGTTGTAACGTTTTATTGAAAGTGCAGTGTTCAAAATCTCTGATCCCTGATATGTATTGATTATTTATTTAAGGTCATTGCTGTACAAATTAGAGCAATAGAAACATATTTGTGTTTATAATAATTTCATGTGCCTGTTACTCAGTACATAAATATGGAAATGTTAATTTTTGTACAGGTACCAGTAGGGTAGACTGAACAGAAAGGAAAAACTAAGCAAGGTTTTCAAAAGTGGGCAGTTCAGTTCTCCGCAGCTTCCTGGCTGTGGCCGAGTCTGCTGGGAAACTAAGCTCTTTCACTTATTTCTGTTTCCGACATTCACTTTGGTCATCATTGCCCTTACATGCAGTTTTATATTCTACTATTTTACTTGCTTTATTCCCTGGCCTTTGTCACACAGCTTTTTTACCCTATATGTATGTTAAAATCCCCATGTGTTAGATTCTTTTTGTTGAAATTATGTGTACTTATGGAATTTTTAGCATATTTTTACTAATCAAATCTAATCTGCATACCACTTGCTTTCAGCTGCTAGCATGTTCCCTTGCCTTGCCATACCACTGATATGCTATTATCAATGGTTAAGTGATGCTTATTATGGTTCTTTTAAAATAATGCATTTTCATACCGTAAGGTTCAGTTTGCTGGAAAATGGCAGTCTCCATAAAAATATGTAAGTCCTTCTGTTGTCAGACATACCAATAATATTCAAGGATTTTGGTTATAACATATTAAATTACTATCTGTTTTGTGCAATTGTCAACTTTTGTTTTTCAATTCAGGGAGTAGAGAGGTAAATGTTTAGAAATTTTTAGTTGCCTTAAGATTTTATTTAACGTGATACTGTGGGCAACATAAACTAATATCTCTAGTTATGCTACATGAAAAACCATAGAACTGAATTTTTTTATAGGAGTTCATTCCCATAACATTATGTGTTTACATTTTTTTCACTTCTAAGATTATTCTCAGTCACATTATAACTTTTTTCCCCACCCCCACCAGCTTTCGTATCTCATAATTGTATGTTTTCTTTGTAAAGGAAGTCTTTTCTACAGTGGAGGGAAGGAAAGGGTACTGGTGAAATGGCTTGTGATATCTCCCCAACATAAGAGCTTCCTGCCCAGGGTGGCTGATGCGATCTGCCACATTGCAGTTGCCCCAGAAAACTTGGCCATTGCTGTTAGTTTAGCTGACAATGGTGAGTTTCGGAACATTACTTACTTATGTAATTAGGCATAGACTGACTTGGCTGCATGGATTTCTACCTGTATCAATTTCAGGGGGGTGGGGCAACATTAGGTTAATGTAGGGTGTAAGTAAGAATTAGTCTCATCAATTGCAGGGTCATTATATATATATATATATATATATATATATATATCTCTGTGTCTGTGTCTGTGTATGACAAAGGATTATAAGAGATGCATACAAATTTGACTGAGTGATCATTTAACTTCTTAAATTTACAATAATAGAAGATTTTAAATTTCTTAAAATGTTTTATTTACACACACTGAATTTCAACCAAGTGATCTTATAAACATCATAATGGGGTAGAGAGTCGGGCAACAGTGCACGCTAACTGTACTGCAGTCTCCTACTGTACTGCAATTTGTACTTAATTTTGCCTCGTACTTTTCATCACCAGAACCACATACTCATAGTTTGAAGCATTACCCCTGTCTGGCCATCTGTGGGATGAAAAACATGTTCAGTTCGTAATGGAAAAGAGGTAATGATGCTTTGTTCACGCATGACAATGACATCCTAATGCTTCATGGATTCTGTTTCTCAACATTTATACTGTACCTCAATTTATGTTGACGCATGCCAGATACTGTGTCACTGAGAGGCGCACTCTACGGCCGACTACGCCCCATCTGAGCGTCCCATGCGCGGGGCGAATTCATCTAAATGAAGAAAATATAATAATTTGAAATTCTACTATGCTACCCTGCTGACCTAGAAGTTCCAAACAACCCTAAAGATAGCAGCACCCCCATGACCTGATGTCACGACTTGCCTGTCTCAGTCCGGGGCGCATGAAAATGTCATCGCCTCCACCAGGGGTGATAAGAAATTGAACGGCGCTCCTACAGTACCAGACCCTGTGTAGAAAGGCTATGCCCCCCTCCCCCCCCCCATCCACGGAGAATCGTTGACACGTGGCGATTTTAGTATAAATAAAAGCACAACCCTGTGGTCCAGGAGAGATGCCTGGCTCGCCGGCCGCATAGGTTCGTGAGCTCTCTTACAGTCTGTGGAAGACTCTCTCCTCTTGACCAGGGCTCGAACCTCCATCTCCAGCCAGCAGCTTGAAGAAGGCCACCAGCACTCCAGCTTCAGCTTGGACAAGGCTTCCTTCAACTGACCGCACCAGGGACAGCACTTCTCGTCCACGGTAATCTCCTCTACCTCCACCCTATACCCTGACCTCAGTCAACTTCCCTTAAATCCAGTGGTAGCAGGTCGTAGCGCAATACCGTCCCCTGGATAGTGCCCCTCTAAAACTCACACTGTCAGTAGCGTACATTTGTATTTTGCTTAGCCTTTAATTATTTTTATAATTAATTCATTATTTAATTAATTTCCTCCCAGGCTTGCCTTCGCCTCTTGAATATTATTATTAATTTGTTCCTACGTGTTTTACTGTCAGGAGTGAAGTTATTTACCTTTTAGCTTGTATCTCGTTAGCCGGGACTTTCTGTCATTCTTTTTACATCGTAATAAATATTACGATTTATTTTAAACCTATGTTGTCACCTGCCTTATTTGTTAGTTAGATACCTTTCGTAATTTCTGCTTAAATTTCAGTGTGTTGTATTTAACTTGGTTCAGAACAATTGCATAGTCACTTAAATTATTCACTTCTTGTCCGATGGTGCAGTGAACTGAATATCTTAAGGGGAAGAGGCCTGATAAAGGCCCACTCACTAAGACTTTGGTGCACCCACCACCGTCAAGGACTGTAGGTCTAGTTGCGGGGGTTGACTAGCCAACAGCAGGTCCACGGGTGTAACTGGAAATTTTGCCCCGGCCTGAACTTTCGCCTACCAACCTCATAGCCAGTTCTTTGCAAAGCTTCTCGTAAAAGACGTGCCACTATTACCCAAGCTCAATTAAACCAATTAGTACAGGATTCAAATCCCAGTATGTTAACCCCACCAGAACCCGCCTACGAAACCCTGGATTATAGCGTAATTATTTCTGTGGATGGCGAGACCCCGTGGTGTCCCTCAGAAGATATTGCCAAGCTTGAAGAAACTACATCAGGTGACACAGAATTACTCCCCGAAATATTGAGTATTAGACCTGTTGAGTCGCACAAATGTCTACCCTCAGAATGGACCAGTATAGTTAAGTTGTCATCAGGTAAAGTCATTCGAGTTCGACACCCAGAAACAGAGAGACTCTCCGGTTACTGTACCGTGAAATTGGCTTCGGGAAAATTCATATGGGTTCGCATACCCGTCAAACCCCCTTCAGGTACTACTGTCACAAAAACCCCGGCCAATTTCGCACCTGCCCAACAGCCGACGAGGCAGCTGCGGATTAACCCAGTAAGCCCCAGCCAGATCGCCATCATGACACCCACTCATTTTCGCATCTCCGACTGAGCATTCACCTCATTGAGACAGCTGGCGTCTCGGCTAGTGATGACTCTCGTGGTCAGGCAGACAATTCTGCCTGGGAGGGACAGCTGGACCCTACAATAACCTTGGGGTTGAACTCCCCTCTGCTTAGTCAATCCCGTGAGGGCAGCCAAAACGCTAACCGATTTCCTAGCATACCACAACAGCAACGCACAGCCAGAAAACCAGACCACCAGAGTATAGTGAGAGGACCACCTCACCCTCCATCCCTCTCACGGCAAGAAGTGCCACACGCATCAATGTGTCTGTTTAATTTTGTACTTATAACTGTGTTACATACAAAAAATGCTATAACACATTTTAATATAAGTGGTGGTGTAAGCAAAAATATCTGCTTGTGTGCCCAACATATGAATTTACAATATTTTAAATTTTGTTTGTAAAATTAGTACCTCCAACACCAATAAGCATGCTTATTAACACAACATGATTAAGTGATAGCTAAATCTAAGAATTGCACACATTTATGAAAGATGATGCAAACTTTAATATACATCATAGTGTACAGCATTAAAAGTACTAGTAAACCCCAGGTTTTAATAGAAAATCTTAGAATATTACTATACTGAAAATATAATCAAGTTCTGTTAGTATTATATACTGTATGTATCACCATCTGTTATGTATAAGTCTTTTCTTTGAATGTGAATATTCATTAAGATAGCCTTAGCCAATATAAGCACATGTAACGTAAGTACCGTAATCTATTGCCGTAAATTTTATTTGAAACTATTTTTTTGTAATATTTAGAGCAATTAAGCAAAGATTTATACATTCAAAATTCAGTGATAAAATATGATAATATATAAACATATAATGGGTGTGCTTACCATTTTCATCGTAACATTCTTGAAAAAACAGTGTAATAGTCTGGCATCTTCTTGCAGTACTCTTAAATCAATCTTGATGCATGATGCATTTTGCACCTTTGATGCGCACTCTACAAATTGTCTTCGCCCCATCTTGAGCGCAATGCTCAACCTTATTGGTAAGTCATTAACCCAAACAGTACTGAAGCAGAAGGACACGTGTCTACAGGATACCATGTGGCACAATGCTGGGTACCTGATCCTAGCTTGTACTGTTCACCCGAAACTCCAAGAAGCCGTCACGTCAACACCCTCCGCAAGATTGTACTGTTTGCTTAGCCGCCGCTCCCTCCAACCAGGCCAAGCTAGTTTCACAGCGTAGCGAAGGAGGGCAGCACCCAATCTACTTTCAGCAGCACCCGAAAATAAGAGATGATAGCGCCACCTCAGTATTCTTGAATTTCCAACCCCTGCCACTGAGGCTCTCACTCCCTGCACCCCTAGCCACCAAGCCCCTATGCGAGATAAGTATCAAAGTTCTGGCGTGACCAGAAACCTTCAGACTCTGTTCCTCCACCGTTCACAAGGGCCTTAGGTAGCATCAGGGTGCGCAACAACTGGTACATTTGCAGATTCCGCCGCTCATATGGGCCGGGATCTCAACAAGTAGAAGACATCGCCAACCAGAAGCCTCACCATTTATTCAGCAGCCGCTAACGCCCCTGCTTCTGTGAGATTAGACCCTCCAGAGGCTCCCAAAGATGTTGATCCACCTTCCTTACCACCCCCTGGTGTTGAATCCAGAAGAACCTTGTTGGTAACAGGTTGTGTCGAGCACGTCCCTTCAGGACCTCCACCCTGACTACCGGATGGTGTCAGCAACATTGAGGCTACCCTTCTGGTAGACGTCTCCCCTAGCTCGTTCCTTAAGAACAACCCTCAAGTTAGATGGGATGTCATTTTTAAATACTAGTTTTCTAACACCAATTTCTGCCTTACTCATTTATATTAATTACCAGGCCGCCTTCACATGGGGGGTTATTCTAAGTCTCTTCTTCCGACTAAAAATGATAGATTCTTTACAACTATCGGCTCAGACCACTGTTCTGTATTCTAAGCTTGAAACGAAGGTCAAGTGACGTCACAAGTGGAGTTGGAACTTCTCAACTGTTCATGAGTAGTTGGCAAGCTATAATTTCGTAGGTAAACCAATATGATGGGTGTCTGTATTAAATGTGGACGTGTATTTCAATGATACGGAAATAAATATTGTGTAGTATAAAGTCAGTGCAGCATGTGTTTGTGTTGTATGGAGTTATAATTTTCCTACACAAACATTTACGATAAGAATAAGCATGCAAATATAGGTTATAACTATTACAAACATACATCATACATTGTGCACAACATGATACAGACTATTTTACGAGTGGGATGTTATTACAAGAGGCTAAATCTTCAAATACTCATATATGCTACAGGAGACTGTGTGTGTGTGTGTATAACATGCTCGTGTTAGTAGAGATGGAAAAATCTAGTAGAGAGTGGACAGGAACTTTAATTGCAGTTTCACTTTGCCTTCGCTAGTGGGAGGGACGCTGGTTTGTAACTAGAAAGGTGCTTGCACACCTCTGGTGGGGGAAGTGGCGCTATTGAATGTCTTCTCCCCCGATTCCCCAGTAGAACCTGAAAGTTGAAGAGAATAAAGTGAATTGCCTGTAAGCGTCATGCACACCTCGTGAGGCCGAGTACTTAACCCCAGTGTGGAAACCAGCTGTGTATAAATAGTATTCCAGTGAGAGTGTGGTTTCTGATACTTTGTGTATTAGAATGCTGAAACATAAAGAAGACAAGTGTAACAAAGATGCTGAACGTTATAAAGAAAGTAGCGAAGACACACCCGTGCCTAACATAATAGTAATATTTTTACAACAGGAAAATATTAATGTTGTAAATAACTTAATTTTTTATAGATTCTTGTTATTGTTTATATTCCCTGCTTAATTCAGTGTTTCATTGTCTTGTCTTATTGAGTGTTTTATCTTTCACCTAATTTTCTTGACTTGAAGATTTGTAGAATACATTTTCAAAGTTCACGTGTCCAAAATTGCCACGTAAATATTTAAAAGAGTTTAAGGTCAATTAACTGTAATTTATTTGGTAACTCGCGGAGATTTCCATGTTCCTATTCTCACGTTAACCAGTTGTAAATTGTAGTTGTTAAGATAATATTCTGTTACCAAGGAACATCAGTTGAAATATAGTAAATATATTACAACTCTTTAAAATGTGACTGTAAATAGACACGTGTATGCATATATCATTAAAGATTGAAAAGACAATCGTGTAATCAAAGTGTACCACGTGTTGTAATTGTATATAATCTCATATCAGGGTTATTGTGAAGGTTTAGTGTGGATCAAACACCCAAAACAACATGTATTTTAATATTTGCTGTGCGACACCCAGGCTGCAGATGAAGCCACAATTTACAATTCTCCTTCAGAACCACAGAAAATAACTTTAGCTAGCAACTCCAACTCCTTAACAACAGGGACACTTGTTCACACATGGTTCATAAACTTTTTGTATAGGTTGTTCACAGTAAAATGAGCACTTTTGAAAACCCTGCCTAGTATCTAGTTGTATGCACATTGTGTATTCTTCCGCCTTATGTAAAATTTACATTGTCATAGGCCTCATCGCTTTATTCATGCGTCGGTCAAGCAAAACTGAGAAATTATTAGAAAAGTAAACATTTTATGAATCTGCTAATTTTTTCATACTGATGCATTAAAAAAACAGAAAGCGAAATAAATAATTTAAGTTATCACGAAAGGTTACCTAACACTTTATTTGACTTTAAGATAGGTAACTACTTTCCATCTATCTTTACCAACTTTACCGGGCGCATGTCACTCAGTGCGCTCGTTGAAGTTTGTGCAGGAAGGTGCATTTTTTCTAAGGTTGATTTCAAAAGTGCTCACTTTATTGCGAACAGCCTTTACTAACTTGTAATTGCACTTTACAGAATAATCAAATGTTAAATCCATTGTATTTAACTAATCAAGCTGTCAGCTATGTTTTGTGAGCTGGCACAGTAAAAATGAAAGCCCTGCTGTATTTATCGACAGCGGAAAAAAACACAAATTATTTTCATGCTTGTAACCCATTTTCCCCCACCCTGCCCTCCTATTCTTCCAAGGGAGCAAAGACTGACCCAGACAGCTGTTTGAAGACACACCAGACAGCTGTTTGAAGACACACCTGACACTCCAAACCTAGCCGAGAGATGCAAAGAGAAGGCACATACGAAGAAGAGAGAGAAAGAAAACCCCTTGCACGCCACTTAACTGCAAACAGATGCCGCCGGGGAGAGGGAGAAATTACTCTGCGAACTACACCAGTTGATGTGAGGTGGGGAAAAAGGGGGGAAAGAAAATGGGCTGGGATAAAAGGGGAAAACGAGAGAATAGTTACCAACTTTACTAACCTTACAACATTTATATTAGTTTCCAAGGACCAATTATCTTTTACCACAGTCTATTCGCTATAAGTTTAAGGGATTGGCAGGAGTATCAAGTATTATCCTACATAAAATCATTCTATATTAAAATAACTTTGGTCTTAAGTTAAGTAAAATAAATAAATACTTCCAAGAAATAAATAATAACAACAACTTCACCTTGCGACTAGAGAACCAAACACTCCCACAACTTACAGTCGTACTACCTGCACGCCTCGAAAACAAAACAAAAGACTTGCCCAACCAACAACAACGACTCCTTAAAAATAAATAGAGGACTACTTCCCTCTGAAAGAACACCTAATACAACAGGAAAATTATCTCGCCTTATACAATGCTTCAGAAATGATTGACAACCGTAGTTGAACTTCTCGCCTTGGCACTGATACCATACACACACACCAACTGCCTTTCATACACTCTAAACTTACTCTAAACTTAAACCTACCCTAAGAATTAAGTTTATATGATTGACCGGGGCCATTCTATCTGACTTCAGGAAAGAATGTCCCGATCAATCACTAACCTAAGCAAAAACAAAATCAAAGAAACAACTTAACTCATTGTGGAGAGTTCACTGCAGCATCCTCCGTAACGCAAGAGACATGCACACATGACCATCGCTTACTACATCACTCAATGCATTTCTCCTTCCCTTCTCGCCTGACCTTGCTTTAGTCCTCTCTCCACGCCTCTGCCTCCAGCTAATCTGCGGGCAGCAAATCCCTTCTGGTTTCAGCCAGACCTTGAAGGAGGCACGTGACTATCTTCTCCTTACCCCTGAACAACCACGCCTCGTCGGGCTGGAATCAGCAGGAAGAACTCCCCTCGCCCATGGTGGAACTCTCACTCTGGCCAGCCACCACCACAAAAACACGGCGCCACAGCACCCCTGGGAACTTTTACAAACACTACAACACGCTCACAATAATGTGCGAGGCTCAACTGGCATCTGCTGAAGCCTTCATTCCTCACATACCAAGTTCCTAAAAATTGTCATCACAGAAATTACCAGAATGGAACAAAATTGCAGCGCCACTTCATCCGAGAAGGTTTGATACTGAGAACAGTAAATTCCGAGCCGACATGTCAAGCAAATTCCTAACCAACCGACCAAGAGAGAAAAATTTAGAAGTCCCTAATGGTGAAGTGAAGGGAAAATTAAGTGTAACCACCAAAAATGTGTTCCATCTTAACAAAAAAAATAAATTTAACCCACTAAAACAAATCCTATCTCAAAAACTGATAAATTAAACCTCCAATCCTAGCATGTGTCCAAAAAAAAGTTTACTACAAAAAATTACTCATCAAATTTATGGGCGTAACAATATCATAGACCCAAACAGTACTGAAGAGGCAGGACACATGTCTACAGGGTACCATATGGCGCAATGCCACAAGAGACTACAGACACATGATCTTAGCTTGTACTGTTCACCTAAAACTCCAAGAAGCTGTCATGTCAACGTTCTCTGCAAGATTGTACTGTTTTCTGAGCTGCCCACTCCCTCCAACCTGGCCAAACTAGTTCCACAGTGTAGCGAGGGAGGGCAGCATCCAGTCTACTTCCAACAGCACCCAAAGATAAGGGATGATAGCATCACCTCAGTATCCTTGAATGTCCAACCCCTGCAGCGAAGAATCTCACTCCACTCACCCCTCGTCTCCAAGCCCTGATGCAAGATAAGTATAAAAGGTCTGGCATGACCAGAAACCTTGATTCTCTGCACTTCTACCACTCACAATGGCCGGAGGTAGTATCAGGGTGCGCATCAACTGGTACATATGCAGATTCCACCTCTCGTAAGGACTAGGATCTTTACAAGTAGAAGACATCGTCGACCGGAAGCCTCACTGCTTCTACAGCAGCCACTGACACCACTGCTTCTGTGAGACTGGAACCTCCAGACTCACCTGAAGACGAAACTCTGGCTTCCTTACCACCTTCTGGTGTTGAATCCAGAGGAACACCTTGGTAACAGGTCACGTTGAGTATGGCCCTTCAAGGCCTCCACGCTGCCCACCAGACGGTGTCAGCAACACTGATGCTACCCTTCTGGTAGACATCCACCCCAGCTTGTTTCTTAGAACAACTCTCAGGTTAGTCAGGACGTAGGTGTTAAATACTAGTTCTCTAACACCAATTATCGCTTTCAATTAGATTAACTACCAGGCCACCTTCATGTGGATTGCGTAGGGAACTTACGTAACCAGGCATTCTAGCATAAGAGGTAGAACATTGCTACCATGTTTTATTATTCACGTAATAAAATATGTGAAACTTACTTTTCTATGTGCTGAATTTCTTTGTGTATTCCATCTCAGTCTTGTACGTAATTCAGGTCCTTAAAAGTGAAACCGGTAGTATCACCAGGCAACAAGTCAGATATCCACGTATTAAGAGGCTACCAGAGCTCAGCCAAACTGGTAGAATTTGGTGGAGCCTAAACTACTAGGAACTCCTCCGCCACCACTCTCCTGCAGGGTCGGAAAGGGACTGGAACCACCACTGACAAACTGACCTCCTGTGGATACCATACCTGGGTATTCCGGTCAGGAAATAACATAATTATCCGATGTTCTGTCCACCGCTCTCCTGCAGGGCCAGACGAAAGGAACGTAGGGTGCCATCTCTTGTTACAAGACTGGGTATTCAAAAGTACACGCTAGGAAATTACAAGCACCAGCTCTGCTTCAATTGGTCTCAGTTGTACCCTCACATTTCATGCCTTATACTTGAAAAAGCTGTAGACAGAGAAGGTTGAAGCAGGCAGTTGCAGTCCTTGAAACTAGACTGCTTTGTGATCCTACGTAAGAAGTTGCACTTTGTACTCCGACCAAGGATCTTCACTCCGCATTGCTGCAGAAACCTCTATTCCCCCACTAATTAAACTTGAAGGCCCTTCTTATCCCATTATAGAACCTATCGTAAGGGGTTAAGAGCCTCTTCTTGGTATTGCCAACCCTGGTTGTATGGTTCCGATCCCCCATCAACAGTTGGCTGTAGTACACTACAGATCCAGAGAACGTCACCGTCAGAGAGTTACAAAGGCGACCACCAGCCCACCCCACGACAGGGTGTTAAGAGTCTCCAGCAGACAACAGCAACACCACTTCTTAAGGAGAACCTGATTCTTCCATGTAAATGTGTATCCAAGGGTCAGCCGACTCATAGGGCTGTAACAGTGGTTTTTGATTTTGTTCCCTTGAGACAGGCCACATGACCTGTACTATACTGCCTGTTTGCCAGTTCACAATTAAGGCACTCAATTTCGTAATTTTGGCTTCACGTAAAAAACTGTGAAAGTGGCTATAACCTCAACAGTCTCATTTAAACGTTGTGTTATCAAGGTCACCATAACTTTTAACCCCAGAGGTCTTAGATCATTGTGTGATATGGCCAACTCCTCTAAGTAATTGTTTTAAAATTATTCATCCCCCTGGGCATGCGTGAATCTGTATGGCTCATTGCGAGCCGAATATTAAGAGACACTATTCAGTTTGTACGACTTCAATCCTCTATGGGTTCTGTAGTACTAACTCACAAGGCATCTTGCTGACCTAGCAGGAAGCAAGCAAAGTAGGCCGTCCACGTAGGGGCAGGGGGCGGAGAGGAGCAGAGAACATGAGCACGTAGAAATACCATCATACAAATACCTTTCAGGAATCAGGGTAAGATCAGGTAGGTACGATTGCCTTTGTCATTGTCACACACTTGAGTCCTTGAAACGTGATGCGAGTTGATTATTACTGCCTACTTACAATGTTAATAGAATATGAAGAAATGAGCGAAGAATCTGTACAGATAAGTGGACAGTATTAGGTTAAACTGACAAATGCAGCAATGAGTTTTTAGTAATTCTCTTAATCAAGCGATGAGATTTCTCACCCCCCTGTTCCCCCTGGTCCCATTTGACAGACGCTTGGGGAGGATAATCTCCCCTCTCCTCCTCTGAGCCCAGGCATTGATGTACAAGCTTGGCTTTGCTGTTGTAATCCTGTGTTGTTTATGTGTAATGTTCATTATTATTTCTTTTGTTGATCTTAGTTTACCCTTTTCCTTTAATCAATTAAAATTTAATGTTACAGATTTAGTTAGGCTTAGTAAAATTTGTTTTGAAGTTAGGTTTTATATCTAACGTTTCATTTCAAAGATTCAAATGTGTGCCATATTTAAGTATAAGGTTACATGTAGGCCGCTAGGCTACCAAAAAAATATATAAAAGGACAGAAATTCAAGTATTCACAGTGTAGTACTTGTCGACAGGCACATACACAAAGGACAAAACACTTTCCACGTGGTTGCGAAATAGCAACATTTCGCTGACTAAGCCAGCTTCATCGCACTGTGAGTTGTAGGACATTGCTGTATGGTGGCAGGGTACTGTTATATAGTAGTTAACTTAGCGTCCGGGTGGTGAATTATTGTGGGGCAGGAAAATTGAAAAATTGCCGGTATAAATTATTTATCATTTCACTAAGTTTTGAATCATATAAGCATTAAAATTTTGTTAGACTTTCTAGTCTGTTTTGGCATTAACAGAATTCATGTGACTGTCAACATTGTGTTTCAGATAATACATATCTTATAAAAATTATAACTTTTTTTGTTAAATTCTTTTATCCATTATGATTTATAAAAATAGTATTCGTTATAGTAGCTTATAAGATTTTTATAAACACAGAACAATATTTTGAAGAGCCCATGTCCATATATTCAGAGTTCATAATTATAATGATGATGATGTAATTAATGCAAATCCCCTTAACAGTTATTACATACAAATTCCGATGTTAAATGTAATGTATTCTGTTAAGCTGGAATAGTGTGATGCATGACACACTGCGCATCATTTATGCACTCACGACTTCGCCCCATCTGAACACCTTTCACCCCACTCGGCAGGTCATTAAACAGTACTGGAAGAGGCTGGACACATACCTACAGGATACTCCTCGCAATGAAAGATGTTATAACAGACCCTGCCGTACAGCTTGTACTATTTACCGTACTCCAAGCAGAAGTCACTTCAACCCCCCTGAAGTGAGATTTTAATGCCAGCCAAGACACCAAACCTGCTGCCCAAGGCCTCAGATAACTCTACGAAGCACAGAGGGAGAGCACCACCAGTACTAGTGGATGGTAATGCCGTATCAGCAGTCTTCAACCCTGGACTTCAGCGGCGGAGCTTATCACCCGCACCCCTCGCCTCCAAAGGCCCAAGGTCCAACTAGTATAAATAGCCCTGCGAGACCCACAGTCTTCAGTCTATGCTTCTCCACCACTCTCTTCAGGGCCGGAGGAAGCCACCGGTGGTTCACACATTCTGGTATGCTCGCAGATTCCACTGCTCTCTTCAGGGCCAGAATCCGCCTACGAGTTGAAGACAACCCCTCTAGAAGCCTCTTCTTCACCTGCGGTAGACCCTCCTGCTTCTGGAAGACGGGATCATCAGCAGCTCCTGAAGAAGTCATTTGCTCGTTCCTTTCCATGCCTTGGTCTAACTCCATTGGTAACGGTTGCGACAGTCGCTTCAGGACTACCCTGCCCACCAGACGGTGACGGCAATCCTCAACACTACCCCCTTCTGGTAGTCATTCTTCTTGGGCCCCGTAAGGACAACAGATAGATAGTTAGGGCCAGTGATAATACCCTACGTAGCAGCATTATTGCCTTATTCCCACGTCAGGTCCAGGACCAGGCCACCTTAACCTGGCTTTTCATAGTTTAAAACTTCTGTATCAATTCAGGTTAGTATAGGAGGTAGTACAGGGCCACCATGTTTTATTTTCACGAAATAAAACACTTAATCTTAAACTTATTTTCTGCGTACAAAATTTCTGAGTGACACTGTCGTTTCCTATGTAAGAACAGCCCGTCAGCAGGAAGCAGGCCGACCATGCTATTTAAAGCTAAATACCCACACATCAGATGGCTACCCTTATTGTACCTCAGGAGACAGACACAATAGACATCTCAGGTCTTTACACTGTGTATTTAACACAACGCTCTTAGCCGTTAGGCCTTTCCATGCTGTGGCCTCCTAATAGGCGGGGAAGAGGAATCACGTCCTCTCACCACATGGAGACCAGGATTAACGCGACCGTTGGCCTGATCCTAAGCCCAAATCTGGCATGTCCACACATCCCCGCCCCCTCTACGACGTAGGTTCTGAGACCCTCGCACTCAGAAACCAAGCATGTGGTCTGGCCGTGGTTCTACCCATACCCCTAGTGCCTCTCCGCAGCACAATCGGAGCGGGTTGCCGCTCACCGCCCGGTCTCTCCACAAGAGTGGGAATCCCACTAGACCTCCTTCCATATGTGGAGTATAACCACTGCCATCATGAGTCCAACTGCAATGATCGGTCACCAGAGAGAACCTCCAGTGCAGCCAACTGATCGTCCCATGCTACCACTTAATTTCCATGCCATTTGAGGGTTATTCATGACCAACTGCTCTGCCTAAGGCATGGGGCAAACAGAGGGAATCCCTTTCACACTAGGTTGTTGAGAACATCTCACTGGTGGGTATAAGTATTACACCCAATTGAGAGCCGGTCACTTGCCTCACACCCTGGGAGCCACCTCCTGCAAGGTGAGGCCTTACCATGACTCAGAATGGCTACTACCCCGACGACCGAGTCACCAGGGAGCAGTCAGGACCCCTTCCCAGTGTCGCAGTTCAGCGCAAATAGCAGCCCTTGCTCTGACATTGGAGAATTTATATCATCGAATGTCATACACTTCTCCAAAGTTTCATCACTGCATCCGAGCCATTGCTCCCCTTCACCCGACAGGCCCTTACGTGACACATTCCCTGTTCAAGGGAGCTGCATCTGCCAAACTCCATTCCATGCCTTTAGATTTCCACACACATTGAAGTCCAGGCATTGGGCCCCAACGGCATGAATGCTAAGTGGTCGAACACCCCGCCAAGTGCTCGGGCTTAGGTACCAACCATCGGCCCAAGCCATCATGGCAGATACCCCTAGCCAGTCGCGAGGAAGCTGGCAACCCATAGGGAACGGGCGGCATAGCCCAATTTATAGAATCAGGGGTGTCACGAGAAGTCTTGGGTCGCCTTGAGTGAAGAGAGGCTTTAAGAGACACATCATCCACCCTGAACGGGTCATTTGCAGTGCAACTTGACTCGACTACTATAGCACGGTACTGCACACCACCTCAAATGTCAAGGACCTTCCTCCCGAAGGAGTCACATAATCCTACCCCTACCCCAGGGGGCAGCACGGTAGAGCCTCGACCACTCTACACTCTTCCACCAGGTGAATCAACCATTCAGGCTATTCCATACTCCGCCATCCCAATCCCCCGTTCTGTTCACCACTCTCTGCGGGACAGGACAAAAGGAGTAAAGGGTTTAACTTTTGCCTGTATGACTGATCCTTAGAAGTACACGCTAGGGAATTGAGACGCCAGCTTGACTTTTGCAAGGCCGTATTTGCTCCTAGCTCCTATGCCGTACACCCGGAAGGAAGGTGCACAGAGGAGGTTAAAAAGGGTAGCTTATGCCTCCTGGAGTAACCTGAATTGCAAACCTATTCCTCCTTCTGCACTTAGCAGTACTTCACCTTGGGGCAGAGTTCTCATCGCCCACAGACCTGAGAGGCCTAAACTTTCAAAGTTACCCTCACCACTTTTCCAGCCATGAATTAAGACTGTCAGCACACCTCACCCACTGGTTGAAGCGATCAGAAGAGGAGAACAACCACCCTTAGGGATCGCCAACCTGTGGTTTGGTGGCCATCACTCCTACAATCAACAGTCTACTTCCATCACCGAATAGAGCAAGATACTCCACGTCCTGTGGACGTCCACAGCAGCCACCAGCCCTCACCATAACTGAGGTAGCATCTTCAACAGAGCATCACACCACCATATAAACCAGTGAATAAAAGCCAGCCCTTTCACAGGGCAGTGACAGTGTCTTGAATACGTGCCACTCCGACAGGCCACCTGACCTGTCTTGTATACTGGAAGAGCACCAGTGGAGCATTGAAAAGCCTTCTTGTTTCTCGTGATTGTGGCATCACGAAATAAAACCTTAAGATTGACCATGACAAATGCCTCCTATTTCAGCCATCACATTACTAAGTTTTTTGTGGTATTCTTCCTCAGGCAATGTGTGTCAACTGTATTGACGTTTCCCAGTATAGATAATTGGTACTTTGGCAACACATTTTGAAGGGTTTTCTTACCACCTAAAGTGAGACATAGCTGCTTCATTAATCCAGAATGCGTCAAGTGATTATATTGGAATTATATTTTCCTTTTAGGTAATCTTCTTGTGCTGGTTGAATAACTTCCACTTATATGTAGGTTATGTTATATTTTATATAATGTAATAGAATTGTTTTAGGCAATCATTAAAAAAATATTTTATGGGAAGGTGCTTAATATTTGTTGATGCTGTAATTGTGTGTGGTGTTTGTAGTTGTAATTTTATGTTTCGTTAATATGCGAGCTGCTTTTGGTTAAGGTATGGTGTAATGTGGGTATTAATGAATAGTGATTAATTTATATAAAATGCTAACAATTGCCAGGTATGATTTTTGGTGTTGATGCTGTGGTGTCACATTTCGTCTGTGTGATAGGCACTGTGTATAGATATGGCAAGCAGCCATGTATAACAAAGTGTAAATTATATGTGCAGGTATCCATGTGTTTGATGCACACCTGAAGCTGGTCTGTGTGATCCAACACAGCTCACTGAGTGGGCAGCAGAACATGATGCAGCCGTACTGCACGGTGGGGGAGCATGGCTCACCATCTGTGCAGCAGCTCTTCCCCGCGGGTATCCACGTTGACCCGCGCTCCAGGGCCGTCGTAATGAATGGAAGGGTGGGCCACGTTCAGTTTTTGGACACACACACCTCCCGGCTCATCTTCAACGTGAGTCTAGCTACACACTCTGCTCTCTTTGTCTTGTTCTGGAAAGGCTGTGTTTCACCAACTGTTAATGTTCTTTGCTGTGTACATATTTTATTGTTTTCAAGAAAAGGAGTACTATATTTATTAGCATAAGATCACCCTCATGTAGGTGTTACATTAACATTTTCTGGTATAAAGATCTGATTTTCTTTCATTATATATATGTAATGAGTCTACTGTATATGCACCTTCATCAATTTATGTTTCTAACTCAATGGGAAGTGCATATAACTTGATAATAATACAAGACCATGTAAATGCAAAAGTGAAGCTAGTTTCATGCACCATGTAAACAAAATACAACACTATGTTTCTACATGCATTCATTGTTTCCTGCTTTTATGCTTCATCTTTCTTGCCCCAACTCTCTTCTTATGCATTTAGAATTTTTTTTCAAAATATTTGGTGATTCTGGTCCATCTCCATTCTGCAGAAAGCAGTGTTGGACTACCGCAGAGCAATCCTGCGTAGCAGTTGTAAGCATGGTTTGAATTTCCATCATTTTACCTTTGTGAGGGTTTTTAACAGCCTTCGGTCTGTCAATTATTATTAGAGATAAGAAAAATTTATTGAATTCATTTGGTGACAAGCTACACTCCGCAATCCACTCGCGTATCAGTTAGTAGCTTATTGACTGTTCCAGTATAATTCCAAACCGGGTAGCACTGAATTTGGTAATTTTTTCCTTGTAGCTTTCTTATTGGCTCGAAGTTGGCCTAGGTGTATTTAGCAAACTGTGATTTAATATAATGATCCGTGACACCTTGTGGCGAGAGTATCACGTCACAGCATTTAGTACTTTTGGTGGGTGCTAAGACACACACATTGGCAGAGTAGCTTTGTGGCAAGGCATGAAGTCTGGTACTGTGAGTACTATCTTGTGTTTTGGTGGAACCGCTCTGACTGGAATACCTGGGTGATGCATAACTTTGGGAGGCTCCCTGACCTGTAGTGATTCTGACGTTCACGTGCTAAAACTCTGCAAGCTGGTGGGCAGATGTTCATGTGACTGTCGCTGGGTTTGGTTCTGCAATCTCGATCCCTCAAAAGAATGGATTGACAATTGTGAGGGAGTTGTTCTGACCACTCAGATATGCTGCGAACACAGGGTGTGTTTCCTCGCTGAGCTGGACGGGTGTTGTGAAGAGGTCCAGGGGTGTCTCCAGCATGGTAGGTCTCTCCAAGTGGCAGATCACTTGGGCCCTCTCCCTCGGCTGGAGGTGTGTGCTTTAAGCAGGGGGGGGGGGGGTTAAGTTTCTGATATTGCTTGGTGGCATCATTATCCTTTTTAACCTGCTCTTGTATACCACTCCAACAGGAGTAGGGCATGAGGACAGAATCACTATCAAAACCTGCAGAAGTGGAGCAGGCAATGTGTGGTCCTTTATAGGTGTAGAACCATGTACCATGTCTGCCAACCGGGTGCGTATCTCTATCGCAATATTCTGTGCAAGAAGTGCGGTGAATACTGAGAGTCAGGTCTCACTGGCGGGCAGTCCCAATATGTGAGTGAGTTCCTCTTGAGGACCAGTCTCCCCAACTCAGGGAATACTCTTTCCGGCGCAAGCAGCAGGGTGGAGAGAGCCAGCACAAAGCAGACAAGCTGACCCCAAGAAGCAGAGTACCTAGTGTCGGGGCTCTACCATTCCATACACCATGGTGCATAGAAAGAGTGGCCATCCAGAATGTGAGTTGGTACTCTACTAGTGTGCAGCGGTTCGAGTAAATCTCCCGGTCACCTGCTATCCCTCCAATGGGCCTGAGACATAGTGCTAGCAAAATAACTTGAACTTGGCTACACTACGTAATTGCCGTGAAGGGGCCGAAGTGTCAACATGTTTAACGACGTAGACAACGGCAGGAGTCTTCCGCACCGGGGCGTGGTGAAGACAGGCGAAGTGCAGGTAGGAATCTTCGGTACCAAGATGTGGTGAAGACAAGGTAGTTAGAAGATGATCTTCTGCACAAGGAGTGCGGTGAAGACCAGGGAGCTGATGGTTCCTTTGGCATGAGCGTGCAGTGAAGGAACAGAACAGACTGGCGTTTAAGGGACAAGCCCCAATTTTTATACATTTTTTGGGCTCTCCCTTGGTAGGTTATGGAGCGGGATGGAAGCTGTGAAGTGGAGCTTGATCCTCGGGCGTGTGACGTCGCCAGCCGGCATTGGATCCAAGCTGCATGTACTAATCATATTAGTGGTGCCATCCGGCGGTGCTCAGAAATACTTGGGAATCTCGATGCGTAGTCTCTGTGGCTCGGCCAGGTGAACAGTACAAGTCTGGCATGGAGCATCCAGCCTTTTCCTTGGGTAGACAGTATAATCTCGGCATCTCGTGGTATGCAGAATCAAACAGACTCCATGGAAATGTGCGGCTGAGTGATGTGCACTGATGAGTAGAAGTCGTTTTTATATGATGAAAAGACGTCATGGGTCAAGAAGAATAAACTCAAATGTATATGTGGTTGGAGTCTTAAGTGTCTGGAAATAAATTCATGAAATTTCTGGATCTAATTATGATCATTTAGTTAGTATCTAAGAAAACTTTTTGTTTGTTGCTAGCTGGACGTAACTGGCCTGACGTACTTGACCCAAGAACGGAACATGGTGGTAGCCAACGTGGACGTTGTAAAGGTGGCTTTCAGCAGTGATGGCTTGTGGTTGGCCACTGTGGAGCATTGCGAAGAACTAGGAAAGCCTGTCACACATGTTAGGCTCAAGTTCTGGAACTTCAGTGTTGTGAAGCAAAGGTAAATATTGTACACTTGCAATTTTACACTGTAAATGGTTAATGTTTACAAGTACTTTACTTGTTGATATATATGTGGATGTAAGCCAAAAATGAGTTGACATGAAATTACAATGAATGCTATCTTCTTTCTTTCATCTTATGTATATATGTATTTTATATTTTTAAATAATCTTCCTGCATTTATCATGGTTATTTTGCCTGCTAGCAGTGACTTGTAAAAAAATTTTTTGTCTTCTTTAAAACTATATTACCTATATATTTACCGTATTTAGTTTCCATTTTACTGAACACTTTTTAAAAGTTTGCTTACAGTGTTTGTTTAGCCCGTTGTATAGTCTTCCACCTGTACACTAAATAAACCTCGCTATATGCCTAAAGGCTACTATTCATGTGTTTGTCAAGTGATGTCTTGAAATTTTTATAAATGTAAATATAGTAAAAATTATTCTTATTCAAACATGTATAAATCAAAAAATCTTGTTGCAGATTTTATTGACGTAAACAGTTACAATTTTATTGAAATTCCCTAGTTTTCTCTCACCATTATTGTGGGTATGACTGTTATTGGCTACATTGTAATATCAGCAGGTACAGTATTAATCCAAATGTAGATCAGTTTCAAAAATAAGTCATGCCCCTCAAATTTTTTTCTTTTGTTTACAGGAAATTTATTTCTCGTCAAATTATTTGGACCTCTAATTTAGCAGGAATTGTATCTTGGCATTTATGTAAGGGTTTGTCTTACATGTCCATGATTCCAAAAACAAAAATAAAATTAATGAGTTAAGGGTGAAGAAGTGGCAGAATGCAGGTGAGAAACATGAGCACCTGGAGGATAACTCTCATACGACAGTAGCCCCTATCATACTTCCTGTCTGAGAACCCAATTCATGCCAGGGTGAGCGATCAAACCAATGATCTCGAGTGAGAGACCAGTAGCAGGTCTATAACTGTGTGAGCACCAGATTTAGCAACTACAGACTACCTGTTATAACATTTCTGCATAGAACATAAAATTATTTCATGATTCCACCATTTTCTATTAAGTTTGATGCATAACGTTCCCAGGAACTCTCTGAAGCTACGTCACAGCTAAAGCTAGCTTCTAGTGTGCATGCCCATCACACATGGAGTTAATACTGGCTGGTTCAAGCTTACTTTCCGGTAGGGGCCCATACCCCTTGTACAAGGTAGGTTGAGTCGCCTGGCGGCTAGGTATGAAGTCGAGTCCTGACTTGGCTATGTGTCAGGCGGTGTGACTAGAGGTCACAGGTTTACCTGCACTTGTACTTGAGTGGCTGGGATGCAGCTTCGGTTGAACAGGCAGGTGGCTGCTATTGAAGGTGCTGGCATAGCTGGCTGATCCCCAAGTGTTGCTGCGGCTGGAGCTGCCGGGGAATGTCCGGGCTGGGCTGGTGCTGTGGCTACCGTGGAACCAGAGGCAGGCTATTCCCAGTGGAACCTCTTCCCCACGGTGAAAGGCAGCAGCCACAGGGTGCGGTGTCCCTGGCGTCTTTTTGGAGGCTGAAAAAAGAGAGGGAGAGGGAGCTGGGGGTTAAGCCTCACCAGCTGCTGCTGACGTCTTGAGCTCGGTCCTGGGGGTTATCGTGGTAGAATGCCTTATTGAATAGGGTGCAGCCCCAGGAAGTTTTGTAAGTGGCCATGGCCTTTCTCTCCTGCAGATCCTTTCCACCTCTTTTGTTGTAAAGCATGGACGGGTGTACGACCTGCCTCATGAGAGGGTAGCTGGTGATGATTGGTCCCTAGCTAAAAGTGTTTTGCCGCAGTGGCTGTCGGGCCAACACAGAGCCGTACTTTTACCCCAACTGGCAACATAAGTGGTGTAGTGGTTGGAGAGCAGGTTTTCTCTGAGTTGTCCTAAACAACTGCGGGTATAGGCCCTAAGGCAGTCAGGCCTTCTAGTACCAGTCAAACATTCCCTCCGGCAACTCACGTGGATACAGTGGACAGAGTGTAAACTGGCCTGACTCTCTAGCCTCCTTAGATTAGAGGTTTTGTGACTAGTGGTTGGGGCTATGCCGTTCGATACACCAGGGTACCTCAAATGGGTGGCCATTGAGCGTGTATGTGGTTCTGATGTACGAGTCTCTGAAGGGGAGCTTGCAGTCTTACATTAGACGGTAAAATCAGGTGGGTTAAAATAGTGATAAATCGATACCACATTTTCTCGATAGTCGATACCAGTTTCGGTATCAAAACATTCTCACAATACTCATTACTGATACTTTTCTCGATACCAAATTAAAATTGTCATGTACACAAAACAACTTGGCCAAGAAAATTACTCATTTTACTAGTGTTTTTGACGCACACTGAAACTATGTACTGACGCGTGACAGGTTAGCTGAATACTCACGGCAGTCGATGATTCTGTCCGCTAAACCAAAAGCGGGGTGAATGAGTTACATAGGCGACGAGAGGCAAGGGGTGTTGGTTAGCAATCACTTACTCCTACTTCTTGGGTGCGGTGTTGGTGGTGTACTTTGTCCAGTTGTAGCGGGATTGGCTGACACAGTGGCTGCGATTCCACAGGTGAGATTTGTGGTCCAGAAGTGGATGTTGTCCCAACCAAATCTTACCTCCGTACCGGTCAACAATCCTCATACCACAGGATGGCATGATGGGTGAATGCGTATGCACGGAGATATGAATAATACCACAACTGGAGCAGTCGATACTGACTTGTGCCTAAGTTGGGTGACGCGGTCCCGTTTCACCTGCCTTTCCGGTGTATGTTGAGGAAGTGCACTCAGCTGTCTGGTGGCAAGGAGCGCTGTGTGTTGCTCCCTACGCTTTCAGTCGTGCCTCTGGCTGAAAGGCATAAAGTCTCTGCTCACAGGTTACTGGGTACACCTTGACACGAACAAACTAAATACAAGTTATAGTGTAAGTCTGATTTTGGCTTGCTGTCCAGGCTCTGTAAAGTCTCCACTGATTCCCCATGTTAGGCGGGCTGATCAGAGATGGGGAGCAGTTTGGATCACCAGTGCCACCACTGGATGTGCGTCAACACAGGAATGGACAGTTTATCCCGGCACTGAAAGCAGTAATTTGGAATAAGGCAATAACTTGAGACTGTCGCCCCTCTCTGGGTGAAGGTTTTACTAGTGGTTGTGGCTCCTCTGTTCCTCTCTACCGGCACTGTAAACAATGCTGTGGTAGTTTGGAAAGCAACAGATGGCCATCTAATGGGTGTGTGAAAATATGACTGACCTCTGAAGGTTTCCCGTGGCTGAAGTTAATTCGGTACTTATAAATTTTCCGGTCCTTGTCAAAGGTGTACGTAGCAACATGTATCTAGCAGGCAAACAGACAGATACTCTTAAGAGAGAAAAGCTGAGAGGTAGGAAACAACAATATGTTTATTGAAGTCTCAATAAACGTGTGACGCATGCTACCTCCTACCAGGCAATTGAGTGCTAAAGTTTACTATGCTGACGAGGTGGTTCTAATGGAGAATGGGAAAGAATTAGCGCAATGAGAAAATACGTAATACTTGTAAACTGTCTAATAAATGTCTTGAGGAGACATAGTGAATTTAACGGGTGGTCAGCGTGTTTGCTGGTTGACGGATTGACTGACAGTCGACAGTGAAGTGGCCACAGGGGGGCGTACTCAGTGCTTCGAAGATCTCAGGCGGGCCCATCGCTGGCAGCAGTGTTGTGGGATAACGCAAGAGATGGAACAAGAATGACTGCTCGTGCCCATCAACATCCGGACTTATATAGTGGAAGCTTGGATGCCGGCGTGGGGTGAGGGGAAGGCATGACGTGCTTGATGCTTGTCCTATTAGCTAGGGCGGGATCGTGCTCGTGTGGTTTTGGTTGCACTTAGGTCGGTCTGTCTTACAGGTTGACTTGCTCCTATTTGTGGCTAGATATAGTGGTTGGGCACGTGACTTTACGTGATAGAACAAAGTTATCGACTTTACGATTCACGAGTCCCTTCGATTGATCAAGCTTACAACTCATATTGGAGCTGGTCGTAATTGACGACGGACGTTAAGTGTTAGCGGTAGGTGACTTGTCGTCATCTTGCAGGCGAAGAGAAGCTGGATACAGCTGATTAAGTCCTTTGTCTTCGGCTCGAGCGGTAGCGAGGGCACGACATGATACAACACAACTCACCGTTCCAGTCCACTGAGGCTCTGCTCCAGAAGTTACTGTTCGAGATGCCCAACCGTTCCTCGGTATGATTAATTAACCCTCTTACAATGTGATGGCAGGTCGTATGCATGCACAGCGGTGCTGACTGGAAAGAAGCTGGATTGGTTACAGTAGACGTAGGTTGTGCCAGTGATCGGAGTAAGGCGGCACAATCTTGTTTGGCTCGTCGACTACCTGTGAGCGGTACGAAACCAACCAGCTGCTTGGCAGCAATGCGCGCAACTATTTACTCATCCCTCCTTGCACCGTGTCTTTCCTTAAATGGCATAGAGTGGGTTTAGCTACTGAGGACCTTGAATCGAGCACCACGGACATGGATATCCCTAAATTAGTGTTACCTGGTAACAGTTTGCCAACGTACGCTCCAGTGCTAGAAGATCCCCTACAGTTCCGGACTGATCAGAAGCGTTGGAGCCGTATGAGTTGCCTAGACTATTACTGGGTGTGCAATCCCAACCAAGGCCAGACCGTAGCACCTAAGCAAATACCCCCGCCAGCACCACAGGTGCTCCGGTAGGGATACAACTCAGATGTACCCTCTCCCCTTGGTTGACAAGTGTTGCTAGTGGTCGTGGCTCGTCTATTCTATTCTTCCAGTACCTGTGTACTTGGTAGGAATAAAATAGATGGCCGTCTAATGGGTATGTATTCAAGTTGGAGCAGCCTGAGGGGGTGTGTCCAGTTGAAGTTAATTTGTAGTAATAATAACTTCCCGTTTCCGGTCTGTGGTACTTGGCTTGAGGTCCTCCCAGCAGTTGGTTACAAAGTACTCTATGAATGAGACTTGCAGTTAAGAGAAACCAAGCCATGTTTATTAAGAGCTTATTAAACACGGTGTCACATGCTCTCCTACCAAGAAGACCAGTGGTTGGAAGTAATCCTACGGTAGCCAGGTGTAGGTGATCTAGTCCTAGGCTAGTTGGGGAAGTAAAATACAAACTGTTGAAAATTTCTTAATACAAACCTAACTCTAAGCGGGGTGTCTGTAGGAGACAAACAAGTTATGTGTGGTATGTCTGGTAGCTACAGAAAGCTTCTGGTAGCTATTGGCGATTGGTATCGCTGGAACGTCCGGTAGCAGTGCTGCAGAACTCTAATGGCGACGTCAAATATGGCAGCCTCTGGTGGCTGCTGAAGACTGTTGAGTCGCTGACGACAGCCTCTGGAAGGGCTGTAGAAGATCTAGCAGTAGTAGTAGGATCCAGCACCCAGGTGCTCGGAGAAGACTGCACAAACAGCTCGCATGTCGCGGCAGCCGCGGGGGAGGGTGTGTGACGTCCCTCAGGTGCGAGACTGGAGTGGGGGTATCACCCTCTGGTCATCTCTTGGCCTTTGCACATCCTCGGTGACGCTCGTGCATGGCCTGAGGCGGCTGATGGCTAGTATGCTCTCAGCGCGTTAATTGGGGGGGGGGGGGGGGGGGGGCTCGCCGCTGTCTTTTTCAACCCCTCGTATCCATCTGTCCGGCTGCCCTCCAGGATTGTGGCAGACCGTTAAATCCATGTACGAGATGGCGTAGAGTTTAAATCTTACATGTATAGAAGTAGTACACTAGGGTTGCAGTGAGATGAGTCGTAATCGTTGTAGATAAATGGTATAAGCGGTATGCGTCAATTCGCTCCTCCCCCCCCCCCCCCTCTCATTGCGATGAAGACTCATCATGAAGGTTCAGAGAATGGCATAGGCCCCCTCATCTCAAAGTTCTAGGCAGGAGTAGCAATGTATAAGAAGAAAAGAAATTTTGAAATTTGGTAGGTGGACCCTTAGTGTCTGGCTGCTTGACCGCTGTATCAGCACTTGCTCTGTGCATCTGGGTGGCTGGAAAATGCCGGGCGCGTGGCACACCGGCCGGTAGTTCTGTCTCTCTCTTCGGGCGGGCTTCGTCTCTCTTCCCCGTGCTCTGACGAAACAGAGAACTGCGTGGTTCTAATGGGTATTCCCCCCTGTGGTGAGGATTAGTGTCAGGAGTGACGCTGTGTACCCGGTGTTCCAACGACCTACTTCATTTATTGCATATCGCCACAAATATTAACATATCGTTGTGGTTATTTACAGGAGAATACATACATAAAACCTGAAAGAGAAAACACTAAAAATGACAACATGCTAAAAACGAGGGATAATACTATAGTATGATCAAGCCTTACTCACGGAAGGTAGGGAAAAACGTCTTTAACCATCCTGGAGTTTGCTGTAATGTTATGAAAGAAAGGAAAATCTTTTGGGCGCAACCTATGGGTCATACAGCAAGCTGAACAGTTACATGTGACAGGTTAAGTTCGCCAACCTAAGGCCTTCCAGCACCTGGGTAGCGGGCTAGACGACACAATGCAAGTACCCTTCAATAACATGCATGAAAATCGTGGCAATTGGCGCACGGAGGTCATGCTAATACATACATAAAACACTTTAATAAATTGAATTTAATATACCTGGCACCGTGTATCACCGTAGTGAATACTTGGGAGATCTGTGGCTTAGAGTTCAGGTTCGATTCTTTGGTGGTGCATAGGTATTGCAAACATACATAAACACTAGCAATGAATGAGAAATCTAAAGTGTAGCGTAAAGACACAGTCCTGTAAAACTGCATTCTTTCTTGTAGGTGCCTCTTCACACATACGCTGTAAAAAAAACTCATATACACGTTTACCTACGCATCCAGACATAATATTAAATAGCTAACTTCCTCTTGTACCTGTCGGTAGTCCATCTATTTTACCAGTTGATGATGTAAGTTCATAGAATTTTCAAGGCAAGTACACTAGGAAAGGTAGAAGAAAACTTATTAGGAAAACACACAGCCCTCCGAAATGGCATTCTTTCTCGCAGTAGCCCTGCAAAACTGCATTCTTCTTGCAGTTGCATCTTCACATAACACTTTAAAATGTATAAACATATTTAGTTGTGTACCTACGTATCAAATCATCATCAAAATCTAAAACTAGCTAAAAGTCCTATTATCGAAGGCTAAATCTAACATGTAAACTATGGAAGTCTCTGTCTTCCCTTATCACGCGCACTGTGGCGAGTGTTTATACGTGATACGTTCTTAGATATTACCGCCACTGTAGTGAGCGTCTCTGAGTAATTCTATGTAATTACATGGTCTGTCGGCCACTAATTATTCAGAACCTTATCACTGTTGAGGTGAAAGATGTATAAATTGTACTGGTTCGATCACTTACAGCATAATGACTGCTGTTATCACAAGTTCCGCTCACACCTAGTCAAGTGGTTACTAAATGTTTATTTTATTTCTACCTCACCGGCTCCTTTGCTTTTCCTGCTTAATGACAGCTTGGATAGGCACTTGCGCTAGATACACACTTTATTTAAATGCTGCCTAAATTTTGAATGTTCCTCGGTTTTACTGTCTTTAACTGGCGTCTAGTTAAAATTACACAGATTGCAGGTCTGTAACAAGTCCTGTTCTGTTTTTATGTAGTAGTCTACGACTACGTGTGTACACTTTCTTCAGCGCCCTTTTACTTACTTGGTTCGGTGTGTGCGGGTTTAGCTGGCCTCTTGGGCATAGCCTGGCGTGCAGTGGGTACGGCCACGTGTACCTCGACGTGGGTCGCCACAGTGACTCTCGGTACCGGCCAGGCGTAGAGTCAGCCTTGGCAGCACGAGGTGGCATCAAGCATCGATGCTTGGCACGCGGCGTTGTGGCGTCTGCTTCTGCCGGAGCTGAGGGTGAGGGCACAGCTACTAGGAATGTAGTGGCAGTGCGGGGGAGTGATCCTAGGTCATCCACCCCGACTGCACGGGTTCCTACCCATAGGGCAGGATGTTTCTCTACAGTTGTAGTGCAAGGGAGTTGCGGTGGGAGACCGCTCTCCACCATGCCGACGTAAGCATCCCGTTGTGGGGCTGGGTAGTTGGAGGCATCAATGTTCTCAACGTCCAGGGCCCACGACGAGGCAGTGGGAGGGAGAGGGCTCTCGACATCCACTGCAGGCGTTGTTCCAGCTGAGGGGTAGTGGGAGGTGTCGACGGTCTTGGCACCTGTAGTGGTAGCACCGGGGAGCTGCAGATCACCACGCTCAACCTTAGCTATGGGTGGTGTTTCTCGTCATAGGGCCGGGTAGTTGGAGGCGTCGACGGTCTCGGCGTCCAGGTCCTGTGGCGAGGTAGTGTGAGGGAGAGGAATCTCAACCTCTACTGCGGGAGTTACACCAGGTGTCGGGTAGTCTGAGGCATCAACTGTCTTGGTGCCTGCTATATTGGTGGCCGATTGAGTGAGAGACAGATCTGGTCTCTCGTCCTCAATGGCGCCGACAGGTTGCGAACTCGTTGCGAGTTCGTTGTCCGGTGGTCTTGTGACGTGGGTAGGCACTTCCTCGTTGGTGCTCAAGCTCGCCTTCGTAAAAGGTGGAATGATCTTGATCTCAAGCTGGAGAGTTGTACCAAGTTAGGGGGTAGGCTCCCGGGTTGGTTCTACCCCCCTTGCCGAGGGTGTTTCCGACCTTTCGCTGATGCGACTAGATTGGCGGGGTGTCTGGCGACCTTTGTGGTATCGTGGGCTCCGCCATGGCACTTCGGAGCAGCTCGGGATTGTTCTGTCGTGTCGTGCCGCGACTTTGTCTGCATATTTGCGTGGCGTGGAGGGCAGTGATCTTTCGCTAACTGATCCTCTGCAGGTTTCCCCGTCTGGCCTCCATGGTGGCACTTAGCTGGGTGTTCGTTCGATGCCAAAGGGTCTTACTTCAGGCGGAGTCATGAGTCCTGGGTCGAGTTGTGGAGCTGGCCTTCGGGGTTGCGGTTCATCCTCACTGTTGGAGTCCCCTGGTGTTCCCCCTATGTCCTCGCTCTGCTCTACTCGTGGCGTGTCCCCCGGATAGAGCCATATTTGACGTCGTATGGCCTTCCTTATTCTTCCTCTAGCGTCTTTGGCCCAGTAGACATTGTCCTGTTTGCTGACAATACGGTAAGACCCGTCCCATTTGTCAGCGAGGCCAGCACTAAACTGATTGCTGGCCTTGCTGAGGGGATGTGTTCGGAGTAACACAGTTTCCCAAGGTTGAACTCGCGTACCCCTGTCTTGGGTCGTGGATACTTTCTACAGATATACTCATCCTAGACTTTCTGGGCAGTGGTAGTGCAAGCCAACGCGGCTAGCAGGATGTCCTCGGGCTGAGGCATGGTGGTGGGTTCACTGTCCCACTGCCAGTCACCTGGTTGGCATAGGGTCTGTCCCAGGAGGAGTGTACTTGGGCTGGTGTGAACCATTTCATTAGTACGATGACGTAGGAAAAACAAAATGGCGGGAATGTGTTTATCCCAGTGACTATGGTCATTCCCCACAATGATACGGAGGCATTTCTTGATTCCTCCGTTCTGTGGGGTTGACCTGGGGGTGGTATGTGGCTTCGTCCATGTTTGGACTCCCCATCCCTGGCATGCTGACTGCCATTGGTGACTCGTGAACTGAGTGCCGTTATCATTCAGGATCGCTTTCGTGTATCCCCAGCGTGCAAATATTTCTGCTTCCATTTTTCGCACTATGGGGACTGTTTCCTGGCTGGGCAGAGGGAAGGCTTCCACCCACCTGGAGAATTGATCGGTAACGACTAGGAGATAACGGTTTCCCTTGGTTCTCCTTGGGTATGGTCGTGCAATGGGAGTAGGGATTGGGTAGGCCTTGCCGCTGCAGCACTTAGTGCAGTTGCTGACATGCTGTCGGACGTCGTGGCTCATTCCATCCCAACTATAGCGAATCCTGATATCTAGTAGGGTTTTTCGGGTCCCCGGATGTCCGGCCCTGGGGGTGGTCGTGGTGGTGACGGCAAATGTCTGCTTGCAGCTGCTGTGGTACCCAGATTTTCCACTGAGCTTTGGGTTGACCACTTCACGTCCACACGACGGCATCCCGAGCTTTGAAGCGCTGTGGATGCTCTTGCAGGAGCCGGTGTACATTGGGGTCCTCCTGTTGGCTTATCGAGATTTTATTTAGGGTAATCTGTAACTGGAGGAGATGGATCTGATCATCGGGGCATGGTTCTACTTGAGGGGGAGGGGACATCTTTTCCTCTTCCTCGGCTTTGTCCTCCAGCGTAGGAAAGCGGGGCAGCACGTCTGGCAGGTCGTTAGTTTTTCCTGGGCACTGCTGTACCTCAAAATCGAATTCTGTGAGAAATATATTCCACCGACCGAGCTTGGCTTTGCTGTTTCGTGACTTGTGCAGCCATTGGAGGGCTTTTGAGCCTGTTCGCAAGATGAAGTGCTGGCCTTCTAGAGAGTATCTGTACTTATGCACTGTCCAGTTGACAGCCAGGCATTCCTGTTCGTTTATGTGATAACCTTGCTCCGTTTCGTTGAGGCGGGTGGAGGCATACGCTATCACACGGGGTTGGTCGTTGTTGTCCAGCTGGTAGAGGACTGCTCCCAGTCCATTCAGGCACACGTCGGTTTGTAGGATCAATGGTTGATCTTCTTGGGGTCGGTGTAGCTGCTGTATATTTCCGAAGCTTGTTTTCAGGTCGTGGAAAGGTCACTGTTGCTCCAGCCCTCATCGCCAACGTGTGTCTTTTTCCAGGAGTGGATGTAATGGTGCCATGAGTTGCGCAATGTTCGGCACGAGGTCACGTAGCCAGTTACACAGACCCAGATACTGTTGTAGCTGTCGTTTATTGACCGGTTCATCGGCGTCTTCAATGGCTCATATGGAATTTTGCTGTGGGAAGTTTCCCTCGGGTGATGACATGTCCCAGGTAATCGATGGAGGACTTGCCAAAGTAGCTTTTGGAAAGCTTGCAAGTCATCCTATGTTGTTCTAGGCGTTCTAGTACCCGCTGCAGATGCTCGAGGTGTTCCTCCCAGTTGTTTTGAGTATATGATCACATCGTTGCGGTATGCAAAGCAGAACTCTCCGACATACCCGGTCAATACCTCTGCGGACATTAGGCATTGGAAGGTGGCTGGGGTATTCTTCAACCCAAACTGCATTACTCTGAATTGTAGGGTCTCGCCCTCTGGTGTAATAAATGCAGTATATTTGCTACTATCTGGATGTACCGCAATTTGCCAGTATCCAGATTCCATATCCAAGGTGCTGAAGATCGTGGCCTTGCCAATGTTCAGCAGGATATGGATGAGGTCGATGGCTGGGGGAGCAGTAGGGAGCGTTATCTCGTTTAGGCCCGTGTAATTAACGTAGAAGTGCAGTTTTCTGTCTCTTGGATACTAGAACCATGTGGGAGTTGTAGGGTAAGTTAGAGGGTTCTACAATCCCCTGGTCCTTCATGTCATTTACCTGGTCTATTATCAGGTTGCGTCGGCGGGCAGATACGGTCGATTATAAACAAGGGTGTTACTTGTCGTCCAGATCTCATGTTGGATGGATCGAGTCTGGCGCAACAACCCCTTATGTCCGAATGCATTTGCGTGTTCGTTCAGTACCTGCTGCAGTTGGTTAAACTCGGATTCGTAGAGTTCATGTTGAACCCTCGTGGGATCAATGGGTGCGTTTATGATGTCCTTTGGACTGTGGTCCCAATTTACCATTATTCTTTCGTGCTCACTCATAAGCTCGGCGTTGTCCATGATCAGTAATGCACTGATGCTGTCTAAGCCACGGGCAGCCAAGTATAACTGCTTTTGATAGTGAGGATGACACTATAAACTTGGAGGGAGCTGAGAGCCTATATATGTTCACCTTTATCGTAGTATGGCCTTCTACATGTAAGGTCGCGTTTGGTTGAACCATTCTGACAAGTTTGGTTTGCGGGCGCATGTTGTCTAATTGCTCTGATGTGAGTATATCACTTCGAAAGACGTTCGCTGTGGCAGCGGAATCAAGTAAAGCCAAGATGCGGTCTCCATTAATTTCCACTTCTATGTGAGGAGCTATGGGGAGTGCATACCCCATCGTGGCGATGAGTCGTAGTTGTATTAGATTTGTTGTATAAGAGGCACGCAATACATAGTCGACTCCCTATCAATCGTTATTCGTGGGACTGCCAAAAATTTCCATATATGCTGGATTTCAGTAGATGAGGTTTCTGACATGCACATCAATATAATACAACTTATAACTTTATAAAACTTTATGTTGAGTATAGTAAGAGATGTACATTATCTGTGAATGAAGTTTAGCTAATAAACACAATAAAAATTTGAATTTAAAAAAAGTATTACTTTAAGTAATACATTAAAAATCATTTCACCTAAACTCGTTTAAATAAAGAAAATAACATCTCAAAATACTCTATATAATTTATTGTAATCCGACACAAAATGCAAGCTGACCTAAAACTTTCAAACCTTTTGAAAATGAAAATAATATGAAACAAAATGTAAGTCAAAGTTTTGAATATCCCGCATGCACTCGATCAGCTGAGAGCACGCTGAGAAGTTATTGATCGGGCAGTGTGTTAATGGTGGCTGGTGGAGGAGGGGTGACGGCAGGAGGATTACCACTCCACGCTGCTATATGTTGGTGACACCTTGCATGCGTTGGCAAATGTCTGTCTTTTAAAGTAATTATTTATATACCACTGCAAAGAAAACTTGTCATTTTGAGACAGAAATGAAGAAATAAGGTGATTATTATTGATTTATTCCCTGTCTTTAATGATTTATCATTCAAAACCATGTACTCTGATTTTCCCTGTTGTGAGTTACACTGCACTCAGTTTGGTGCATGCCTACCCATTATTAAACGGCAAAAGGTGTCGAATAGGCCCTTACATTTTATCGGTTTATTCAAAAGACATGTGTCTATTGAGATAAATTAATATAAATTCTCCAATTTCCCTGCAAGAAGTTACTGAAAATAAACTTTACTCTTATACAATTCCCTGGGGTCGACAGAGGGCTCTAGCACTTATGGTGGTAGAGTGAACTGTCGGAGCTGTGTGACCCTGAAGAGGGTCGGCGAACAACTGGCATGTTTAAGCTGTGCACAGAAGTACCCGCTGGCTCGCCCTCGTCCAGGCGGCATGTGGGCATGCATCAGGCACTTGTTCTTGGGTGGAGCCAAGTGCTGTCTGCTGCGGCATCTGCTGCTGGCTTGAGCGCAGGTAGTGTGATTCCTCGTGCCCTCAAACTGCTTGACCCTGGATGCGCGCCGCTTATACATCTATTCCAATACGATTACGACTCATCGCCTAGACTACCTCTTCCATCTCTTCAGACGTGAGTAACACATTGCCTACCCTACAGGCAACGGGAACTTACAAGCAATTCCTTCTCAGTTGGGAAATACGTAACCCGGCAGGTACACCTCCCCCCTCCGCACCCGGGTTATGCCGCGCTCAAAGACTACAAGCTGCCCAGACCTCAGGCAAGGCCGAGCAACTCCGACAAGGCACAAAGTAGAATAGCTGACGGGAGGATTGTCATGCCACTCAGGGCCGGAGGATGTCGCGCCTCCCCTGCAACCCGTGTCTGCAGCCTACAAACTTCCACTATATAAGTCCGGATGCTACCGGCCTCTGGAGTCATTCTTTCTCATCTCTAGCAACCTCCCACATCACTACTAGGGCTCGGGAGCTTCGTAGAAGTAGAAGTTTGTTACCTTACAAGTACGCCTCCAAGGCTACTTACTACGTACGTCGACGACCAGTCAACCCGACAACATACGAACACGAACATTTTCTTTTAACTTCACTTTGCCTCCTCTAGGCACCTTTTGTTAGCAATTTAACTTTAACTCATATATATTCGTCTAGAACCAGCTTTTCCCCTCGTACTTAGAACCATGTCACTTACACCTGGAACCACGCAGTTACCGTCAGCTCTCTCTCAACAGGTCACGTGTTTATTGAACTTTCAATAAACACACATTGCTCTCTACCTTTTTTGCTTTTATTTCCAGGGTATTTATTTCTATCCACAGTTGAAGGTAGACTATGCTGTGCACTGTCGACAGAAACCGGGAATTTTGCTAAACCGAACTGACATACATATTAGACGGCTACCTGTTTGTTCCCTGCTACACATCGGCACTTTTAGTGCTCGTGGGGGATAAACAGTGACGCCACAATCACTAGAAACACCTTCACACCAGGAGGCACGACAGACTCAGGTTGCTTCTCACCATCCGCACTTGTTACTGCGCTGTGACTGTGGCTTGTAGTTTTGCCGGGCATCCTATTGCGAACACATCACCAGTAGAGGCTTGGCGGTCCACACGGCTCCATGTCCCTGATCAGCCCGCCTACGGTGGGGAATCAGTGGGGACTCTTATCGAGCTGGCGAGTCACTATTGAGTTACACTGTTATTCTTTCGGTCTAAGATGCACTACGTAAGCTAGAGAACTGTTGCCCTATGCCTTATGAGATGAGTGGTAGAAAACATAGGGAACAACACCTGGCTCACCCCGCTCTCAGGCCGAGTATAGCATTACCCCATCCTACGCATGATAGACAGGTAGAACGGGACAGTGCCGCCGAACTGAGACAATAAGCTGTCCCGCCTGCTCCGGTTCTAGTAATTGACTTTCCACTGTGTGTCCACATCTATACCACATGTCACCCGGTTGTCAACAAACTCCTGACCGGTACTGAAGTGCATCTGGGCTGGGACAATCTCATCTTCTGGTCTAAAGAAGTTCGTCTGTGGAACATCCATTCCGGCATCAACATAATTTGTCCCGCCTAAAGCCATACCTACCTCGAATACAACATCCAGGAGCAGGAGTGAGTAAGTTAGCCACAACCCCTCGTCTCATCCCAGCTATCTAAACCCAGTTAATCCACTTTTGGTCTAACTGTCAAAATCCTCGACTAACGTGCCAAGTCAGTCTAATCTGGCACACGTCACCCTTCAGGGGTGGTTGCGGCGACTCTGCCACTGGCTCTCTCATACTTCATCTTGAGAGAGGTGGCGTGGCATAGCTTACTGACTTTGGGTTATGAACATTATAACACTGACATGTCTGTATTACTCTCCGCAGCAAGGGAGTAACCTGCAGGCACTCGGACCCCATCCGTTGCACCAGGGAAATTACGCACAAATGAAACAAAGTCGTGGTCGCATGAATTATTAAGCGCCACGCTTCAAGTCTAATGCATTTGTGTGTTGCTTGTAACACAGTTTTTTCTCTCATTTCTTTCATATTACATCACTATTTGTTCAGTTTGAAGCGTGTCCGATTAGCTAAGGCTGGATCACAGTCGTGTGGCTTTGGTTACACTTTGGTAGATTGTGCGTGCGGGTTGGTTTATGCTTGCTTACAGCTGGATATAGCGGTTAGGCACATGGGCTTACGGGTTGGTACAACGTTCTCGACTTTATTGTTTAACTGTCCTTGGATTGGTCTGGCTTGCGACCATTTCGGAGCTAGTCATAGTCGACGACGGGCAGGACGTGCTAGGGGTTGATGCCTTGTCGGTTTGCGGGCAAGGGGTAGCAAGAGATAGCTGATTATGTCGCTCGTCTTCGGCTCGGGCGGTAGTGAGAGCACAACGTGACACAACACAGAACTCGCAGTTCCAGTCCTTGGATGCCCTGCTCCAGAAGTTACAATTGGAGATGCCTAGCCGGTTGTCGGTCTTATTCAGTTACTCTCTTACCTCTAGATGGCAGGTCGGGTGTAAAGGTAGCGGTGCTGACGGGAAATTAGCTGGGTTAATGGCAGGCATTGTAGGTGGTGCCAGTGACCGAAGTAAGACCGCACAATCGTGTTCGGCTCGTTGGCTAGCTGTAAGTGGGGTTAGACCAGACAGTTGTCTGGAAGCAAGGTGCGTAACACTTGATCCTCTCTCCTGGCGCCGTGCCTCACCTTGAATGGCATCGAGCAGGTGTAATTACTGAGAACCTCAAGAGGAGCACCATGGACGCAGATAGCCCTAAATTGGTCTTGCCTGGCAACAGTCTTGCTAACGCGAGCTCCGGTGCTTCAGAAGAGCTAATTACGGAATAAGAATACTTTCCCGTTTCCGGTCTGTGTTACTGAGCTCGAGGTTCTCCCAGTAATTGGTGACAGATTACTCTATGAATGAGACTCGAGGATAAGATAAACAAAGCTGTGTTTATTAAAAACTTATTAAAAACGGTGACACATGCTCTCCTGCCAGGCAGACCGGTGGTTGGAAGTAATCCTACGGTAGCCAGGTGTAGGTGACCTGGTCCTAAGCTAAGTGGGGAAGTTGAGTAAAAACTGATGAAAATTACTTAGAAACAAACCTAACTCTAAATAGGGGGTGTCTGTAGGAGACAAAGAAGAATTACGTGTGGTGTGTATATGGTGCTACAGAAAGCTTCTGGTAGCTATTGGCGTCACTGGAGCGTCCGGTAGCAGGGCTGCAGAGCTCTTACGGCGATGTCAATGGTGGCAGCCTCTGGTGGCTGCTGAAGACTGTTAGGGCGTTGGCGACAGCCTCTGGAGGGGCTGTTGAAGGTCTTCGTAGTAGTCTAGACTCCAGCAGCCAGGTGCTCGGAGAAGACTGCAGGAACTGGCGAGGATCGCTGCATATGGCCTTATATAGGGAGGCCGTGCTTGTCATAGCAGTCGCAGGGGAAAGCGTGTGATGTCCTTCAGGTGTGAGGCGGAGTGGGGGTAGTACTCTCTGGTCATCTCTCGGTCTTTGCGTATTCTCGGTGGTGCTTGTGCATGGCCCGAGGTGGCTGATGGCTTGTAGGTTCTCAGCGCGGGGAGGGGGGGTGACGTGCCGCTGTCTTTCGCAACCCCTCGTATCCATGTGTTCGGCCACCCTCCAGGATTGTGGCAGACCGTTACTTCTGTGTACGAAATGGCGCAGGGTTTGAATCTCACGTGTGTAGAAGTAGTACACTAGGGTTGCAGTTAGATGAGTCGTAATCGTTTGTAGTTAATTGGTATAAGCGCATGCGTCAATTTCATGACCACAATTCCAACACTGATACTGTTTACAGCTAAGCTGATGTACCTAATGACGCGTGCCACTCCTACTACTAATCAACTTTGATTATGACTCATCACTAAGGTTCCTACTTCCACTGCTACAGACGTAAGAAATACGAAGTGAGAGAATTTTACACATGAATTCTCGGCTGCCTACACTACCAGGCAACAGGAACTTATAAGTGAATTCTCTTCACCTGAAGGTTATGCAACCCAGCAGGCACATCTCCCACCCTACCCCGTGCTGAGAGCCAACAAGCTGCCCAGATCTTGGGCAAGGTCGAGTGCTACCTACGAGGCACAAAGCAGAAACGATGACTACTACTGAGTTTTTGACTCCCACACCAACCAGAGCAGGATGCTCACCCTCCCCGCAGCCCGTGTCGGCAGCCTACAAGCTTCATCTAAGTAAGTCTGGACGCTGCCGGGCTCAAGAGTCATTCTTGTTTCGTCTCTTGCGACATCCCAGAACACTTCTCAGTGCTGGGGCCTCCAGAGAACTTTGAGGCTTTGAGTACGTCCCTGCGGCTACTTCACAGTCAACGATCAGTCATCCCAACAACCAGCGAACATGCTCACCAACACAGAGTAAATTCACTTTGTCTCCTCAAGACACCATTATTAGAACCGTTTAGAAGTAACATATATTTTACCGTCTAGATTTATCTTTCTCGCTTACAACCTAGAACCAGATCGCTTACACCTCGCCAAACGTAGTAACCTTCAGAACTCAATTGCCAGGCAGGAGGTAGCATGCGTCGCATGTTTATTGAGACTTCATAAACATACTTTTGTTTTCTACCTTTCAGCTTTTATTTCTTAGAGTATCTGTCCGTTTGCCTGCTAGATACAGGTTGCTACGTACACCCTTGACAAGAACCGGGTATTTTATATGAACCGAATTAGCTTCAACTACGGGCGCCCTTCATATTTTCTCATACACCCATTAGACGGTCATCTGTTGCTATCCAACTGTCAGAGCAGTGTCTAGTGCTGGTGGAGAGGAACAGAGGAGCCACAACCACTAGCAACACCTTCATTCAAGGAGGGGCAACAAACCCAGGTCACTTCTTTACACCAGAGCACTGTTAGTGCTGGGGTAACTGTAACTTGAGTCTTGCTGCTCGTTCATGTATGAATGCACATCCAGTGGAGGCATTAGTGAACCACACAGCTCCCCGTCTCTGATCAGCCCGCATAGTGTGGGGGATCAGTGGAGACTTACAGAGCCTGTTCAGCAAGCCAAAACTGGACTAACACTGTATATTGTGTTTAGTTTGTTTGTGTCAGGGTGTACCCATTAAGCTGTGAGCAGAGAACTCGGTAGCCCTACAGCCAGAGGCACGGCCAAAAGCGTAGGGAACAAACGCAGCGTTCCTTGCCACCAGACAGAGTGCACTTCCTCAACCTACACCGGAAAGGCAGATGGAACGGGACAGCGCCGCCCAATTCAGGCACAAGTCAGTATCGACTGCTCCGGTCACTGTATTGTACGTATCTCCTTGTCTACGTATTCACCTCTCGTGTCACCCTGTGGATAAAGGGTTGTTGACCAGTACCGAAGTGAGATTGGGCTGGGACAACATCAACTTCAGGACCAACGAAGCCTACTAGTGGAATTGCCGTTTCGGCGTGGGCCAAGCTCGCTATGTCTGGGTGAAACCCACCATGACCACAGCGCCCAAGAAGCAGGAGTAAGTAAGTGCTAACCAACACCCCTCGTCTCCCATCATCTATCTAAACTAAACCACCCTGCTTTTGGTCGAGCGGACAAAATCCTCTACCAACGTGCCAAGTCAGTCTAACCGGGCACACGTCACTAACTAAAATTGTTTTGCAGCACAATATTATTTTTAAATGTGGCTACATGAAAGAAGAGAAAAAAATTAAAATCAGAAAGTTATTTTTGTGATATGTACATTTTTTTTTTACATACAATACATTCAGTATTTTATACTTGTAGTATGTTGTTTTTTGTTGATTATTAATGTAAAATTGATGTTTTTTTGGGCATGTAGACAAAAGTTACATAAGCCACTTAACTTTCTATTCATAAGATCAATGATAAAACCAAATTTAATATTGTTCGATACTATAGTCAGTTCCTGCTTACAAAGATTTACTACATATATGGAACTTCTTTTTCAGCACTCCCCTGAAATACATTATAAAATGGTTACACTGTAAACTGTGATTAGGTAAATTAAAATGTGAAATTGCAACACTGTATAAAAATAAGTTAAACGTGTACATGTGTTCTTAAATGTTGTTGCAGTTTCTGCCTAAACACTTCGGTTAGCAACCCTCACTTTGGTGCAGTACTTGCACTACAGTTCCAGCCTGTCACTCCAGGTGAGCCACTCATGGCAGCCACAACTGGAGAGGATAACAAGTTCAAACTCTGGATCCAGACTGATTCCAGCAGTATTTACAGTAAGTGCTCTTTAAGCTATAGCTCTGATAATATTTAGACATACATCCTTTTTATGAATTGCTGTCATATTTACCACAGTTATTTATTTGTGCAATTTTTATCATATGACTTTCAAACACAATGATGCCACATAAATCATCATTTATATATATATATATTTTTTTTTGTAGAAATATTTTTATTTATAACTGAAGCAGGCCCGACTGCTTGTTAACTGAGTTCGGCGGTGCTGTCCCGTTCTGCCGGCGTTTCCTGCGTAGGATGGCATAATGTGATCCACTATTTGAGAGTAGAGTGAGCGAGGAATTGTTCCTTACATTTTTTACCACTCCTCTCGTGAGGCATAGGACAAACAGTTCTATAGTCTATGCGATGCATTTAGACAGGAAGGTTAATAGTGTAACCCAATAGTGACTTGCCTGCATGAGCTCGATAAGAGTCCGCACTGATCCCCCACAGTTGCGGGCTGATCAGGGACGTGGAGCCGTGTGGGCCGCCAATCCTCTACTGGTTGTGTGTTCGCACTAGGATGTATGGCAAAACTTCAGGCTACAGTCACCGCTCACTGACTTAATGTGGATGGTGAGAAGCAACCTGAGTCTGTTGTGCCTCCCGGTGTGAAGGTGTTCCTAGTGGCTGTGGTGTCGCTGTTTCTTCCCCACGAGCACTGACTTAATGCTGATGTGTAACTGGGAAGAAACAGGTGACCGTCTAATATGTATGTCTACTGATGTGTGGACACCTGGAAAGGACTCCACAGTCAGACTAACTCGGTTTAAACATATCTCCCGGCTCCTGTCTGTAGTGCACAATGTATTCTGTCTCCAACTGTTAATACAAACAAATACCCTGGAAATAAAAAACAGAAAGGTTGAGAACAATGTTTTTATTGAAGGTTCAATAAACACGTGACCTGTGCTATCTCCTATCAAGTTGTGGAGGGCTGAAGGTAACTGTAGTTCCAGGTGTAGGCAACCTGGTTCTAAGTAAAAAAGTGAAAGCTGGTTCTAGACGAATACAAATTAGCTAAAGTTAAACTGCTAAGTAAAAGGTTTCTAGAGGAGACAAAGTGAAGTTAAATAATTATGTGATTGTGTTTGCTGTTCGTCGGGTTGACTGATCGTCCACGTACGTAGTAAGTAGTCATTGGGGCGTACTTGAAAGTAACAAGATTCTCCGAAGTTCACGAGCACTGGTATAGTGCTGTGGGAGGTTGCTAGAGATGCGAAAGAATGACTCCCGAGCTTGGCAGCATCCGGACTTATATAGTGGAAGCTTGTAGGCTGCCAGCGTGGGGTGTGAGGGAGGTGTGATGTCCTCCGGCCCTGGCTGACGTGGGAATACTCTGGTCAGCGAATCTGCTTCATGCCTCGTCGGAGGCGCTCGGCCTTGCCCAAGGTCTGGGCAGCTTGTAAGCTCTCAGCGGGGAAGGGGTGGGGATGCGGTGTGCCTGCCGGGTTATCCTCCAGGAAGAGGTACTCTAGGCGATGAGTCGTAATTGTATTAGATTAGTTGTATAAGCGGCACACGTCAATGTCAATTTGCGCCCCCCTCTCCCCCTGGTTGCAATGAAAAGACATTGTGGAAAAGGTGGTGTAGAAAAGCATAGGTCCCCTCTTTGAAAGGTTTTGAAGGTCTCTAGAAGGTCTGGGTAGACGTTGGTAGATGTGCTGAGGCCGGTAACACGAAAATAATTTTGTAGACAGGTAGGTAGGACCCTTAATGTTGGGATGCTTTACTGTTGTAGCGGCGCTTTTGGGTGGCCGGCCGGTGAAGCGAAACATGTGAGACGTGGAGTGGTGTCGGCCGGCCGTCTACCTTGATTCCTTCTTTCTCTTGCGGGTGGGTGTCCTTCTCTGCCCCTTGACCTGGTTATCGGGCTTTGCTGATGCGACGAGTGTGTGTATTCCCCCATGTGCAAAGATTATTGGGTTAGGAAGCCATGTGTGTAGGGTGTCCAATAGCCTACATTTCATAAGCGTGCCATTGACCAGCATAGCGCTGGTGGATATTACAAGGGAATTGTACGTAAAAACCTGAAAGTAAAATTGTATGAAAGAATGGCACATCTAAACGAGGGGTTTAGAGTAAGAATAATTATAATATATACAAGCCGTACTCGCGGAAGGCAGGGAAACGCCACTATTATCCTGGAGCTTGCTGCAGTGAGTTAAGAAAAAAAAAGAAAAATCTCTCCAGAGAACCTTTGTGCTTGTCAGCAAGCTAAATAGTTACGTGGGACAGATTGCGAAGTAGCCAATCACAGGCCCTTCAATACCTGGGTTGACCGGCTAAATTAGTACAAAGCAAGTACACTACATGCATGATTAACACTGCAAATTGTGCGCACACTGGTCGCTGGATACATTACACATACACTTAAAATGGGAATTAAAATATCTTGCACCATACTTGGTGAGTGTTAATGCTCAGTGTGTGAACTGAGTAGGTGCTCAAGATGTTGTAAACAAAAGCACATACACTATAAGCATATACATAAAAATACTCTCCTACAAAACTGCATTCGTCCTTGTAGGCGACCTTCACATATTCCCGTTCAAAACGTATAATGATATTTACTTGTATGCCTATGCATCAATTTTGAATTAATGCTGAAAAGCATAAAAAAAACTAACCTAGCTATCCTTTGCGGGAGTCCATCTTATATAGGTCTAACAGCTAGTATGTACAATGTGTATCATCGTTGGAATGTTCAAGGTAAGTTCCTATAGAATGTTCACTTTTGTCCGTGTTGAAAACACACTCTTATATGACGGCATTCTTTATGTAAGCGATCTTCATATAAACACTTTCAAAACATATTTTGACATTTATAGGTTTACCTACACATCAAGTTAGATTTAATGATAATCATTATAAAATATAAAAAGCTAAAATGTTATTGTAATGTTGAAGTCTCTGTCTTCAACTTAATCACTGGCACTGTGGAGAGTGTCTATTCGTAATGCTACGTACGTAAGTGGGCTGTCTGCCACTGAAACACTTGAACGTTGTGGTGTAAAGTGTCTATCAAAAGTTACTGATGTACAATTTTTTACGGCTGTATATGAAAAGTTAATTATCACTGACGCCGTCGGGTGAGACACGAGACGAACAATGACACAAATTACTTACTGATGATATGGGCGCCAGCGGTGCTTCTCAATCCCCGCAATGTTGAGACTCAGGGTTCTCAGGGATGCTGTGGGTTCTGTGTGTCTATCTCATCCGAGCATACTTACGATACACTTTGCATTACTAAACTTTTATTAAACATTTAACATTTGAAAAACACATATGGCTAGGACACTGTCGCTACAAATAAAAGAGTGGAATACTGTGATACTTGCTTTTATTGATACCGTTCGTACAAATAACATGCCAAGCAATTTAATGATGAAACTCAGTCGTGTTTAGCTAAATCTGTTTGGGTGCTCCCCAGCCTGCAATTACTCTAGCGCACACCTATATGAATTACTTCACCATGGCGCTTGAAAACACAATCTTCACTAGGCAAGGGAGTTAAAAGCCGCTAGGGTGGACTGACGATTTTTCCCTGATAGGACATGAAGAATTACAAGATGAATCAACAGATGATACATAAACACGTGTGATTATTTGGCATCACTACCGCAGACTCGTCTGGGCTCGGCCTCCAGCATGTGGTTAGTGTGGTGACAGCCTATACACATAGCCGGCTAGAATGAAAATTATGTCACCGTACACAAATTACAAAATTACATAAATATCAATGGAACACGATGGGGCATGAGATGAGTAGTCGCAATAAACATGCACATGCGTGAAAGCAAGTTAAGATGGTGCGGATGCTGCTGAATAAAGTTCGTTGCGGACTATGTGGTGCATGTGAAATTGTAATATTTCTTCATAGAGACGGCAAATTTTAATTCAGACAAATTGTTATTTCTGTTGGGAAAATTATTCCCTTTACGACTAATGCATTTACAGGTGTGTAGCATGCCTGATGGCGGAAAAAGCAAACATGAAAGTGACAGCGTGGTCATACACAAAAAGCATCAATTTATGTGAAAGTTACACACCCATTGTGTGCCGTTTTTACAGTGCAGTGCCATTGTAATAAAAAATAATGTAATAAATTCAGATTTAGTTTTTGTTTATATCTGCATTTTGTTTTGCATTTCAGAAGAAGGCATGGTGTGGCAGTGTGACAGTGTAGCATTCTTCAGAAACCTTCCAGTAGGGCCATTGTGTTTCTCTGCAGATGGCTCCATACTTGGCATTGGATTCAGTTCTACGCTTACTCTTTGGGTACCAGAAACCTGCCAGCTAAAAACCAACCTTACTCATTCCAAGCTGAGTTCTGCAATCAGGTGAATAAACTCACTTTTAACTTGTAACAAATATGTTTTGCCGTGGAAAAATCTGAACAACTGTGGTGATACATAGTTTTTGTTTTATTTGGAGCCATAAAAAACTAACTGTGTAAAAGGGTTGTATACAAAGCAAAACAAGATATAATTTCTGCTTGGTTAATTAGAGATACACTGCCTACAATCATAATACTATCTTCCTTCCATCCAGCGTAGGACATTTCAGCATCTGCGCCTCGGTAACCATAAAAATTACTATTCACTGCATTAAATGTTACATAAAATACTGCCCAACCGCTAAATTATTATATCGTAAATAGAAATATACCATTAGACCAGACACCATTACCAAAAAAGAGTGCATGCAATATTCTGAAGATCTTTCCATTCAAATATCCACACTTACACCAGTCATGATTACCATAATTTAATAGCATGGAACATACAAAATATGTCTTTCAGGGCACAATTGTCATGATTACCTTAATTTAATAGCATGGAACAAACTAAGTATGTCTATCAATGTGCAATCACACCTGTCTTAATTATCCTAAGAGCAGGGGGAATTCTTTATATATACCCTACAATGTGCAAAAACATCAGACATGATAACCATAATTTCCCACAGAAAGACAACACTAGGACCAAAGAAGTTGGTGAGCACGGTAAGGTAGTATAAGATGTGCGGAAATACGAGTCCAGAACGGACAAATTATGCAGAATAGTCATGTACTCGATACTCCTAACAATGCGTCACCAGGTGTAAGATAGGACATTAGAACTGTATGCCATCCGCCAGGGACAGATAGGTAAAGTACCAAAAGAGTGCTGGTATACGCCACCAGGTCAATTCCACTTCCTTGACAGGATTGCCGAGATTAGTGTGTCAATTAGTATAAGCTAGGGAATATTAAGTAAAGATTGTGTAAAATATTGCCATGTAAGCAATAAACACAATGTGTATTTTCCACTGCACTCGGAAGTTAATGTCTAAGGCTAAAATAAAATATATTTATTGACTGTTACTCAAAATGAGACAGCTTTCAAAAGTGCTCACTTTACAGTGAACTGACTATAGTAAGGGTATTCTGCAAGCATTTTGTTAGAAGTAAGGTTTGGTTAAAATAATGGTACTGTTAATCATACACTCTCTGTAAGAGTTGAGAAAACAGGGGTCCCATGTAACTAGAGATAGGAACTATTGACAATGTATAGTCATGAACTTACAAATCCTTGTAGAAAGTTTAGAGATGAATTCTCAGGTAAGATTAAAGATATAAGATTGATGTGTGCCGCTTATTCCAACTATGTACAATGATTACGACTCATCTCACTGCAACCTAGTGCACTACTTCTACACGTGAGATTCAAATCCCACACCAACCCATACACTGAAGTTGCGACCTGCCACAATCCTGGAGGGCAGCCGGACACGTGGATACGAGGGGTTGTGCAAGACAGCGGTGCATCTCCCCACCCCCTCCCCCGCGCTGAGAGCCTGCAAGTCATCAGCCGCCTCGGGGCATGCCAGAGTGCCACCGAAAATACGGGAAGGCCGAGAGATGACCAGAGGGTGCTACCTCACTCCGGCCTCGCAGCAGAGGGATGTCACACGACTCCCCCGCGGCCGCCGTGACACGTGCTACACTGGCTATATTAGTCTGTGCGCAACGAACCTCACTAGTTACTCTTCTTCAGTCTTCGAGCTCGCTCCGCCACTTCTAGTGCTGGGGCCCTCCGACCACTGTTAGATCTTCAGCAACCACCAGAGACTGCCTACATTGACGTCACCGCCAGAGCTCAGCACCTGCAACCAGACACTCCAGCGATGCCAATCCCCAATAGCTACCAGAAGCTTTCTGTAGCTACCAGACATACCATACTTAACTTCTTTGTCTCCTACAGACACCCCGATTAGAGTTAGATTTGTAGTAAGCAATTTTTGACAGTTTAATTTCACTTCCCCCATTAGGGTATGACCAGGTCTTCTACACCTGGCTACTGTAGGTTTATTTCCAGCGACCGGTCTTCTTGGTAGGAGAGCACGGGTCACCATGTTTACTAAGCTCTTAATAAACACTGCTTTCTTTTAACTTCCAAGTCTCATTCATAGAGTACTTTGTAACCAACTGCTGGGAGAACCTTGAGTCGAGTATCGCCGACCAAGAACGGGAAATTATTACTACGAACTAGCTACAACTGGAGACTCCCCCTCAGGCGGCTCCAGTTGCAATACATACATATTAGACGGCCATCTATTTTATTCCTGCCAAGTATACAGGTACTGGGGGAGTAGAATAGAGGAGCCCTGACCACTAGCAACACTTTCCATCCAGGGAGAGACAGTACACCTGAGTTGTATCCCTACCAGATCACCTGGGTGCTGGCGGGGGTATTTGGTTAGGTGTTACGGCCTGGCCTTGGTTGGGATTGCGCACCCAGTAATAGTCTTGGTAGCCCACACAGCTTCAACGCTTCTGGTTTGCCCGCTAAGGTGGGGGGCCTTCTGAAGCACCAGACTCGTGCTACCAAACCACTACTGGCAACACTATTCTAGGACTACTCGTGTCTGTTTTGCTCGATTCATAGTTCTCAGCAGCCAAACCCGCTGTATGCCATTTAAGGTAAGACACTGCGCAAGGAGAGAGGAGCAAAGAATTGCATGCCTTGCTCCAAGCAGCCGGCTGGTTCAGTTCCCCTTACAGCTAGCCAACGAGCCGAACGAGATTATGTTGCTTTGCTCAGATCACTAGAATGAGACTATACCAGCATCCACCGTCTGCAGCCAACCATCATTCGTCATAAAGACGTCAGTAATTAAATCCTGAAAGCACAACCGGCCCAAGTGGTAGCAAAGCCACACGACCGTGATCCATCCTTAACTAATCGAACACGCATCGAGATACAGGACAACCTATAATCTCAGTCCTAAGTAAGCAAATAATATTACTTGTTTTGAAGCGGACAAAGTAGTGCTTAGTTAAAAATAATGCCAAAATAAAATTTCTAACAATTATAAACCTAATGACTGAAATTAATTCTTTAGAAGTGAAGATGTAACTGTAGAATAGTAAGAGTAGAGTATAAGGTTTCGACCTATTATCAGAATAATGTTTTGAACTCATGTCATGACTTTTGTATATTAACTATGAACATCATAATTTTCATCAGGTGAACAAGGGTAAAATGACATGCTTTGAAAGTGTCTTATGTAACCTCTTACTACTTCTTTGAATGTATGAGATGCTGGTAACCTCATTATAAAAAATAAATTTAAAAAAAGTAAGATTAAGCAAGAAGATGTTTAGCTAGTTAAATTTCAACTTGCCTTGTGATAACCTAACATGTAATATTAACGTGCGTCCTACTCTCGGATAAGTGGTCAGAGCGCTGACTGCCCTCACTGTTTCAGCAGGTGATCCTACCGCAGCATTTTTGTTGCTTCTCTAGCCTGGTGGGTCATGGTAGGTTCTACAGGGGGCCGCTTAAGGGGAGGATGATGGCTAAGGGGAGGGGAATCAAACCCCAGTGTGAATCGAACCGCGATTGTTTCCCGTCCGGTGTGAACAATCTTCCTCGCTATAAGAAGTGCCAAGATGCAGGATGCCAGCTATCCCGGGGTATGAGTTGGGAGGTGATTTAATCGATAAGAATGATGAGGATGGATGATCCTGCTGGAGGGACGGGTGCTATCCACAATGGCAGCATAGGCCGATGTGTGGGGATGTAGTTCATGGGAGAAGGTCCTACTTGAGGCTTTGGAATGGCCTTCGGGGATAATCGAACCCTGACTATCTTACTGGAAGCCAATTGGAGAGTGCACATATATATTCTGTATGTCTTTCCTCTGGTAAACCTTAGGTGGAGTTACGGCTACTGCAGGGGCTGGAGTCTCCGGCTGGTGCTGACTGATGGGTTCTGGTTCAAGCCACGGCCAATAGGCACCTAAATATGCATCGAGCTCAGACTAGTGGGTAAGGAGAATAAATGGTGAGTTGGGCAGAGGTGTACCTTCTTGAGTCCACAGATGGGAACATGTCCTCGCACCTAATTTCTGCGTTTCCTTGTGTGTCGTTGAACCTCTGTAATGCTCGCCGCTCTTTGCGTCAGTTGCAGCTCTGAATACCACCCTTCTTACCCTGCATCTAGACCTGCCTTCTGACCTTTCCACAGACGTGCAGTCCTGGGGATGTCTCTTATTCAGACACACCCGAGGCACTGACGGAGAGATGTGCGTTCGGGTATTAGGACGCCACCAAGGTTAGGCGAGGGCGCACCGGAAACCCAGGAGCAGCGGTATGTCCTTTCAGACTCAAAAGTCTTCTTCAAGCCTTGTCTCCTGTGGAGTTCGGCACGCCTCATGACTAAGTCTCAGCCAGGTTTTGATGCAACAAAATTTCACTATTAGAATTAAATTAACACAAGTGTACCAGGAACTATAATTACAATTATGGTAGTCAAAGATTTAAAATTAACTTAATATTTAGTATTAGAAAATATGAAAGTGGGAAGTCTCGGTTGGATTACAAGTTGGCTAAGAATGAATTAACTACGCTAATTAAATGCAGGCAAAGATGAGCCTGGTAAAATAATAAACAATTAAAGGGCTGATTAAAAATGGCTCTCTTTACTGCGTTCCTTTCAGGGGAATTTGTCCAGAAGAGTAATATGTCGCGACGACCTGCTGCCGTGAAGTCGTGGAATTTGACTGAAGTAAAAGGGTTGCAGAGTAGTGAACATTGTGGGTTACCTCTGGAGAGATGAGCCATCCTTGCGGTTGGCTTGTGGTGCAGCCTTCATAAGCTGCTGGAGCCATTGCAGGCTTCAGAAGAGGAGAGAGGTCTTGTGCAAACCCAAGGAGTGTTCACTGACCTATGCGGCCGGCGAGCCAGGTGTGTCTGGTGAGAGGCGTACTCGTGCCTCCTTATATTGTCTAAAATCCCTTTATCAGCGATCTCTCCGGGGGTGCGGGTGTAGCATAATCTTTCATTGCAGGCGTTGATTTTTCAGAGTTGTGGTGGCGCCGCCGCACATTTCTTATCTCCCTGCCTCGAGGCAATGACAAATTTATCCACCTCGGCCCGAGGCTGACGGGTGTGACGTCACTGGGCAGCAGGGGTGCTGCAATCCCATGGTGTTGCTGGAACTTCCGTCTCAGATAATCTCAGGGTAGTGGTCCATTGGATAAAACAATATTTATTAAAAGGGGTGGCGCTGAAATGCCACATTCTGGGCAGGCAATACTATTCCTAACTAAATGCATTAATTCTATGTCTGAAGCTGTCCAATGCATGGAGTCCTCTTCAGTGGGCACGTTAAAAGTATTTTGCCACTGTTCTTGACTTGCCCTGAGCTCTTGCCTGCTTGTTGATGGGGCGAAGTCGCCCGTAGAGAGTGCAAGCGCATTGCACAGCAATGAATGTGGCATTCATCAATGTGTAGTTTACCGTGCGACAGCGCCACCTTAATAAAGGTCGGTTTCACTCCCGTTAGGGGCCATGATAAACCACCACCTCTCCCCCCCACTAATTGTTTTCGTCCTTTGCGAGAGGGACCAAATACACACACTACTAAAGTACGAGGCCAGCCTGTTGGCTCAAATATTTATACCATTTTCAGAATATTGTATTAACACATCCTAATCTTTTGGTTAAGTTGATATGCGGGCTCTCAATGAAGGAAGGCTTTTAACAATTAACCTCAAACAACACATAATGGGTTTCGTAAAAATGTGACCTACTCCCACCTCCCAACCTCATTGTTTCCTCCCCGATAGGAAGCAATGAAAAGAAGCTAGCAGCTTATACTGGTCAACGCGCCTGCTGCCTTGAACCAGAAAGAGGAGAAGTGAGCGGGAGAAGACCAAAAAGAGTGAAGAAGAGAGAGAGAGAGAAAGCCGTTACCTCGGAGACAAACACTACATGCCACGCGGGCCAGCCGGCCCAAGCGATAGTGGGTCCAGAGAAGAGGAACTGCAATGCATGCACAGAAGAGGTGTTGGGACAGAGCTCCAACCAAACTTACAGCCCAAGGAGCCCAACCCAGAAAGAACTTTTCTACCTCAAAAGATTTCTTCTTACAACTCAAGATGGGTGTCAGTCATTCCAAAGGGAGGGTGATTGATGCATGGTGCATCCCTGCGCATCTAGGATGCGCACTCTACTTTTTGACTTCACCCCATCTCGACGGTTGGAATGCTCATGGAGAAGTCATGCAGTGGCAGAACAATATTTTTTGTTCCTACAGGATCACTCCCAGCGTAGTGGGTGATTACAGACACTGGAAATAAATTAAGAAATTATACTGTCCGTGAAGCTGCCATGCGGTCATCCATATTTCCCTCTCAAGATTTGATTTTCCGACAGAGCCATCGAAACCAGTAAGTCAGAGATGCGAGTTCAAGAGATGATGCAAGATCACAGCACTCCCGCTACAAGGACATCACAGCTGCCAGAGCCTCCAGCAGAGATAATAAAAATGTCAACAGCCTCCAACAGGGGAGATAAGGAAAGGGTGCTACAGGGCTGAACTCTGAATAAACCAACCCTTGTGTAGAGAGAGTAGCAACTTCTGCATCCCTCAGACAGCTCACCAGCTGAAATTCCGAGTATATAAGGAGGTGTGAGATCCACACACGACCTATACCAGTTTTTCCCAGTCTCTTCTAGTGATAGCTTAGCTATACGTACACTTAGGGAGGTAGTCATGGCCTCAATCGTTGGCCATGACTGCCCAATCCCTCTTTACCACGATGCATGTCTCCTTGCATGATTTCCTTTCCTTGTAGGCATAAGGGGCTAGCCATGAGATGCAACAAGTTCCCGCTGTACCCACCGGGCTTCCACTTAACATTGAGATATAGGGTAGTTAGAAAAAAATCACACTGGAATGTTCGTCGGTCCTCCAGCCTGGGTAAGGACGAGGACCCCAGCAAGTCTGAGTAAGGCTTTGAGTACCTGCCCTTACAGCCTGAGCAAGGCTTCGTAGCAAGGCAGAGGTAAGTGATATAGATCCTGTACCTTCAGTCTGCATATGACTCGAAGCCAGTACCTCAGAACTCTGACCACTAGGCCACTCGCGCCAGCATTACCCGAGTACGTCTCCTCCAGGAGTAAGTGGCTGCTCAAACACTCCAGTCCACTAGGACTGAGTCATTTAGGAGAGTAGATGCTACTAAGTTCACGTGTCGAAGAAACAGTCTCCTACACCTTCGAAGAACCATACACCACTTGCTGCAAGTAGACGTCTCCACGCCACCAGTCAGTGGTATCTCACGTTCTCACCTAAATCCCTACCTGGATATCATTCCCTCTAATATCCTAGGTAGTAGGTCGTGACAATGCCCCTCCTGGGCTGCTAAGACTGATCTCTGTAATTAGCACATTTAGCTCACCTTGATATTCATATTTATGCAGGTAGCCTTCGCCTGCTTATTGCATAATTTTTATATTAATTTCTTTATAATGGTGCAGAGCTATGGATCTCAATGTCCTTCTGAATGTATTACTTATGTATGTGTATTACTCTGAATTATGTGTATCTTGTATTGAATTATTTCTGTGTCAATATTTGTTAAAAATAAGTTTTTTTGTATAATTAATTCTAATTGTCCTAGGGCAATAATGGTTTCTCTCACTGAGTAGGCATAGGTGTATCTTATTTCCTTGGATTTTCTTCAGCCTGCATAAGGCCAAGGGATCCTGGGATTATTTGGTCCACCTGACTTGCCAAGGATTCGAACTCGAGATTCTTAAGGCCTTTTACCCTAGCTACAACCTTGACCTCAGCTTGAATAAGGCTAGATCAAGGAGGTACCAGCTATTGCCTGAATCTGGGGTTTTTATGTAGCTGTTAAAAGGACCATAATGTAGTGTGAATGCATCTTATTTCACCTGAACTGAGAGGGAGGAATGGACTTGAGATTTTTGGATAGCCCCAGTCTGAATAAGGCTGGACTAATCCAGGAAGACCCAGAGATGCCCACCCTTCAGCGGGGTATAACTCAGAGACCACAGGCTGGTTTCTTATCCTTGAGTCTCGTCCCAGCCTGCACAAGGCCGGACAAGAGAGGATATTGCCTAGTGGAACCAGATTCTAATCTGGTAATTGTATTCCTTTGTCTAGATGCCCTATGAAACCAAAGGACGTAGAAACACACTCAAAAGATTAGCATGCCGAGCAAGGCAGAGAAAAGAAGCCCAGAGAGAAAATTCTACTTTGAACAGGGAAGACTCACTTAATAAAAGCAATCCTGACGTTGCTCCTGTACCCTTATTTGAAGTAGGGACCTGTGTAAGCGACCTCGCACCTTTCGGAAGAGAGGCAATTAGGCACTGTGGAGATAATCTTTTTGGACTGGCATGGTCCACTCACTCAGTAGAATATTTGGAGTATTACACACTAGACCCATCCATTGCTGAATTGTTACAACCCCTTCCGCCCACACCAAACCCAGGACCTGTGAACCACTACATGAAGGTTCATTATTAAAATAAGTATTAGGCACGGCCCTTAGGTGTTTCTTGTTTCGCCCGTGAACTGTCTCATCAAGCGTTTTCAGTAAATATTAGTGAGGAGCATCAAACTTACTGACAACTGTTGCAGGGGTCCACTTATTACCTTGCTGAACTCTTAACTGAATGGGACTGGTTTATTTCAGGTAGAGCTACTACACTCCGGTCATAGTAGTACTTCAGGTTATACTGACGAGCTTGAAGTTTGGCAGGTACATTGGCATGAACATGAGGTTTTAGTAGATCAGAGTGAGTGGGAATTTTGGATTTTAAATGGCGGTGCAAATGCATTTGAGCTGGGGAGATCCCAGTTTCATCAATAGGAGTATTCCTGTACTTAAAGGGTGCCAGGGACAATGGAATTTTACACTTAGTCTTTTTATGCAACATACTGACGCGTGATGTCCCGGGAATGTATGCTCACTTGTTTGTCACAATATATGTTGTCCCAGGCTTTTTTGTCTAGAAGCCAAGCCAGGCACTTCTATAATGAACGGGGTTTCAGATTGGTTGGGACATTGATGTCTTCCCATTATACAAAACTGGCCGGGTCGTTTTGCAGCAAGGCACAAAGTCAGGTATGGCCAACACAATATGGCACTTAGGTACCACTGGAGCTTTGGTGATACCAGAGCGATGGGTCTCTGGAGGGGCGTTGTTGCAGTTGTAGATACAGTGTAGCAGGTAGCTACGATCTGTGGCTTTGGAGGAGGAGCAGAGCGCAGTATGGCAGGGACCAAGTTTGCTACGATTGATGTAGGTGGGTGATCGGGTTTCCTCAAGTGTTCAGCTACCCACCAAGGGTACTCTGCCGGGCCGTGATTGTGTGGAGGGGTGAACAGATCTCTTGGTATGGTGACTTCCACTGGGTCTTGAAGATGACAGAGTGCTTGCACTTGTGTTCGTGTTTCTAAGCTAGCTATTTGAGATACCAGGGATGACTGATACTCGTGTAATCAGCCAGAAGCCAGGACAATGTGCCGGACCTTTTCCTTCAACACCCCCCGTTTGGAATAAGGCATCTAGAAGTGGAATTAACCCTACTGCACCAAGATGGCTGGCTCCTTTTGCAACTTACGTCTGGCATCTCGTGCAGGCTGGAGACTGGCAGACAGCTTATTCTGACACCTGGCAGAGTCTGCCATACACAATGGAAATCAGGCCTCACCTGTCCAAGGTCGCACACGTTTGTGTGGCCCTGACCCAGTCTTCCCAACTCAGGGGATGTTAGACTCTCTTGGCAGAGTCTGCAGTGTAGAGGCCAACGAACACCGAGCTGACAAGCTATTCTCAGGACAGTGTACCTGTGTGGCTCCTCCTTTCCTTCAATCCCAGGAGATGGCCGGGAAGGGCGGCCTAAGCGAGTGCGTGTGGGGAAAATGTAGTGTTTTGACTCATTCGAGTAAATTTCCTGGGATCACCTGCGGTATTGTTACATAAGTGTAACTAAAGAAAGGTTCTAAGTCTACAGGAAAGAACTCAAGGTATAGGCCGACCCACATTTTATTCCAGTAAAGGAAGAAAACATATGGTGAATGCACCCTAGTTTCTGGTCAATGGCGCGAATATCAGTCAGAAAGCTAGAATACACAGTTAGCAGGACCGGTAGAGGCGACCAGTGTGAAAACAGGGGAATGCTGGGTGTGATTTTGAGCGTCTAAGCAATCAACTCTTGCATTGTTGTGCGTAAGTATCATGTGCAACAACGTAATGTAGTGAATCTGACACTTAGCTAGGTAAACTAAGCAAGGATATGACAGGATGAGTCCTGAGAAGGACTGCTAGGATAGGTCCACTACAAATACATCCATATACGGCAGGGTGAATGGATTTGTGAGGTTCTTAGCTGGGAGAAAGCCTAACCAACATAGCCCAATGCTATCGCAAGCATAGCTTAAGCGATATAAACGGGGTGTAGAAGACAGTGTCGGAGCAACGCTTTCTAGATAACTAAAGAATGATCTCAATCTGGTCAGGTTCTTAGCGACTAGTGTTAGGAACAAAGACTAGCCTAAGCATAGCTTAAAGTGTGCGAGCTGGTCAGATCCGAGCAACATGTGCTGGAAATAAAGACTGGCCAAGAGATGCTGGCTGTCTCTCCTTTTATACTAATTTGGACCGCTACCTGATGCTGATTGGCTGCTCTGCCACTAAGGCGAGGGAGTGTTGCGGAGCAGGGGGTAGTGAATGCATTACTTGTCTATGTGACGTCACCGGCCGGCTGGAAGTGATGCAAAACAAAAGACAAACAACAATATTGTACTAATAACATTGTCTAGTGGGGAGAAAAAGTACTCGTTGCCTTTAAGCATGGTTACGGTGGGCCAGTGAATAAAACAATCTGCAAGGCAGACAGTACAATCTCACTTTACGTCGGGTCAAATGAAAATGAAAACTTTGTCTCCTGACTAAACTGAAATAAGAATGAGGTGGAAGTAATCTAATCTCCATTGTTGAAAATTACTTCATGCATCAGTACACTTTGCAATATAAACTGCTTTTTCAGCTAGTCAATAAGCCTTTGGAAAATGTGGGCTAGTAGTTTGAACTTTAAAGTTCCAGCATTTAGCAAACTGCTTAAATTTGTAACTACTAAGTGGTACGTTGTCCGAGACTACCAAACTACTAAGAGGTACGTTGTCCGAAGACTACCAAATCCGGACTGCCAAAATTAGCAAACACTTCTTCAAACATTTTTATTACTTCACTTGTTGATTTAGCCCCAAGCAACTTTATTTCTAACCACTTAGAAAAGTAGTCTATGATCACAAGGAAGTTTTTTCATGCAAATTCTAAAATACCTGCCCTTAAATGAGCCCAAGGCCTATCTGGAACAGAGTGAGGCATCAATGGCTCCTTAGTATTAGACCTTTGGTATGTTTGGCAAATTTTGCATTTACTAACAACCCACTCTATGTCACAAGACATGTTAGGCCAGTAAAATACCTCTCTGGCTTTACACTAGCTGGTTCCCTAGTGAGTTTCATGAATCAACTTGAACATTGCTGGCCTCAAAGACAAAGGAACAGAAATTTTTGGCCCTACAAAAATCAAATTATCTAAGTGCCGAAGCCTCCAAAATATTTTACAAGTATCATGTAATGAGATATTTGCACTAGGCGAGCCACCAGCTGTCACCTTAGCAAGAATAGAGAGTTTAGGGTCCTGAGCTGTTGCTTCTGTAAACTCCTCTTTTCTCTTGTCAGACATGGATAAATTGGACACCAGAGAATGAATTGCAAACTGCAAGTCATCTTCAGAGTTCTCATTATATTACAAGGTTGCATGAGACAACGTGTCTGCAACATACATTTTCTGTCCTGGTCGGTACATCACAGTCACTGAGTACCGCAGCAATTTTAGACAAATATTTTGAGTACGTGGAGTCAATGAGCTGATATCCTTTTTCATGATACTCACCAGAGGCTTATGGTCACTGTGAATTGTAACTGGCCTCCCATAAGTGAATTCGTGGAAGCTTTCACACCCAAATGTAACAGCCAAAAATTCTAGCTCAATGGGTGCCCATTTCTCTTCATAGCTATTTAAGCTTCTTGAAGCAAATGCTATTGGCTTGCCATTCTGCATGGCACAACAACAAATTCCAAGAGAAGTAGTATCAGTCTGGACTACAAGTTCTAGATTTGGGTCATAAATGCCTAGAACAGGGGCAGAACAGATAAAACTTTTTAAGACTGCCACTGCAGATTCTTGCTCATGTGACCATTGCCAAGGTACATAGTTATGCGTAAGGAGCCTCAAGGGAGCATAGACTTTGGCAAGGTTGGAATTAAATCTTCTTGCATATTTTACTATGCCCAGGAAGCACAACAACTCTGTCTTGTTTCTATGCACTGGCATGTGAAAATAGCTTCAACATGTTTTTTTGTCTGGCTCAACATATTGAGCAGAGATTACATTTCCAACATAACTTACACATGACACAGGATACTGAAACTTTGACTTGTTAAGCACAGCATTACACTCTGTAGCTCTTCACAACACCTTACAAACTATGGATTCTAACTCTACTTGTAAATTAGCTCTCGTAATGATGTCATCAAAATACACTTCCGCTCCATCACTATCCCCAAATATTTCTGAGATTTTACGCACAAATATTTCAGGTGCACAACTGAGCCCAGATGGAAGGTTATTGAATTTGAACCTCCCAAACGGCATAACAAAACAACAAAGGTTTTGAGCTAGGTTCATTAAGGGGGAACTGAAAAATTTCTTTTGATAAATCACATGTAGCATAATACTTAAACCCTGCTAATCTTGATGTGAGATCCTCTGGTGAGGGTATTGGACGCATTTCACGTTGAATGGCTTGTTCAAATTGTTTGGATTAAGACACAGCTGTAGACCACCACTTTGTTTTTCAACAATGACAAGATTGCTGATCCATGCAGTAGGACAAGTTACTTTAGAAATTACACCCGACTGTTCTGAAAGTTTCAAAGCTAGCTTTAGTCTGGTAAATAAACTATGGGGAACTCTACGGCAAGAGTTAGCAACAGGAGTAACACTCAGATCAACATGAATAGTAATTGGCTTACCAGGAAACTTCCCTAGCCCTGTAAACACATCTGGAAACTCTTGCAGTATGTCGTACTTGCTGGATACTGAATGTTGAGCAGAGGTACAGTCTGCAGAATATCAACAACTGCAAACTGTATTTGATACTTTTCTTTGCGAACCACTCAAGGTAATGTGACAAATCCCAAATGAGGTATCACGAACTCTCCATACGTTCTTAGTGATAGACTTTTCTTCTGGTTGTCATCAGTGCGTACACCCAGTTTTGAGAGCAAAGCAAGTGGCATCATGTTGACCTGAGCAGCTGTGTTGAACTTGAAGTGAACAAAACAACTGTGTTAAGAACAGTAATGAGTTCCCATCATAACCACTTATCAAGGGATGTAGAACCACCAACTTCTGCTACATACAGATAGTCAACATGATCAGAGACTGCTTCAACTTGACATGACAGATTGTAGGTTAAGAAAGACTTCATTAACTTGGCATGGGGTATACTGCTTGTTTTGCTTATTGCAATCTGCTGGATCTCTGACTGGTGAACTCTTACAAACAGCTGCGAAAGTATTCTTCTCGTAACACTCTGCACATATTTTATTTGTTGCGGGGCACATTTTCTCACGTCTACGATTATAGCCACAATTGGCACACTTACTGGTATGCTTAGACATATGCTTTAAATGATATTTATCAACAACCTGGAGGTGACTGAACTGCAAGCACTTCATTCGTTAAATTTGCATCTACACTAACTGTTGTACTCGGCATAGTCTTGAGCTGAATGTGACTTACTTCTAAGGAATGACACACATCAATAGCCTTATCAAGTGTTAAATCATCTGCTGTTTGAAGAAGCTTTTCTTGCATTGCTGCATCGTTGATTCCCGTCACTAGTATATCACGGCACAAAAAACTTTCTTGTGTGCCGAATTCACACACACGTGACAGATTGTTCACATCTGTAATGAACTGTTCTACTGGCATTCATTCCTTCCTTCCGGTCGCCTTAAAGTTAGAAACTGAAAACGGTGATACAACAGATTCTTCCGTGACAAGCAATACTTGTTGAATCTTGAAATGACAGTATCATACACTTGAGCTTCAGTCTCAGCGAAGTTAAATGAATTGTAGATCTCAATGCCCTTGTCGCAGATTGCATTCAATAACAGCGCCACTCGTGGGATTTCGGAGTCATCATTTATTTTCAGTACTTGAAGGTACAACTTGAATGTTTATTTCCAAAATGTCCAATTTTGGTCTAAATTACCTTCCACAACAAGGTGATCAGGCGGTTCCACAAATTTTTCCATCTTGACCGAATACAGCGAAATTCGCCGAATGTATTTAGTAGAGCATCACGGACACCATGTTAGATTAATAAAATAGTTGAGGATGCATAGTTCAAAACAGCTTTATTACAGGACAGCATGTTTACATAGCTGTCATATCTCTTGTGCTCTTCAGTCGGATGATGTCATGCATCTCGCATATTGCCAACACAACATATTTATAAACATATCTTATAATATGACCCACTGTTTTGTTCTCATTCACTTCAGACAAAATGCATAACAACAAATCATGTGGTGAATGTGAATGAACTGGCAAATCTCTTCGCAGAAACTACCGGTCCATAATTTTTTTTAGAGTGTAGGATGTGAAATTTTGATGCAGTAACAAAGGCTGATGCACATATTCAGGAAACAGCGGGATGGAAATAGAATAAAAATGCACCTTTGCATTGGTCTTTTGTAGTGAAATCATTTAAACATAATTATTATATTATTTTTAGTTAACTGGTACAGATATTTCAACACATTGTACTGATCATGTGCTTTCTATACATAAGTTTTTCTCTATAAAAATAGTGCTGTTGAAAAACACTTACTGTACTCATTCAACTTGGCCCCATGTGACTTTTATCTCTTTTCAAAAATAAAGTTGTTGCTCATAGGTTATACTAAGCATAATTTTTGATACAGTTGTGTTTAACTTCATACCTGTAATCCAGCATCTAGGCTTCCTACAAACACTTGCAGTTTTCTGTAAATGTGTTTCTTCCTTGCTCAGCCTTGTATTACCTTGTTCTTTAAGGAATGTAGTGTTTGGCCAGCTGAGCTGCTGTCATCTGGTCTGTGTGATGACAGACTCATTTCTTGGGGTGTGGAATTTGCTGACGCTATCTCTCGACTGGGTTGTTCCAATACAGCTGTGTGCACTCATTTCCGATCCAGGCTCCATGCTCATGGCAGCATTTACGATGTCCAATGAATGTAAGTCTGAAATGCCATATTGCAGTTCTCTAACATACATTTGATCTATTCTTTGTTTTAATTTTGTTTTGTGAATGCAGTAGTCGTGTAAAATATGAGTACAAAACTATGAGGTTTATTTTTTTTTAATAAGCATGCAAGTCTCTTAAAATATTTGTGCAGAATATGAACTGAAATGTTTTATTAAAATAGTACTTACTTCTGTGGATTTGCAAATGATAAGATATTACAGAAAATTTCTTCACTAAATTACTGCATTATAAGATGCACAATTTTTTACAAGCTTTTATTTAACTTGCCTTGTTTGTTTGTTTGTTTGTTTGTCTGTACATTCGGGTGAAATCTTGCAAATCGATTTTAAACCACTTCCCATTATCCAATTGAGCTGAAATTTCGCTTACATGTGCAGTTCCGATGACAGTACAATGTGAAGGTACCACTGATCTGATTTGATGATGATGAGTTACAAGCTTTTAATGTAACTTTACGTGTATGTATGTTAAACCACTTCCCGATATCCAATTGAAGTGAAATTTCGCATACATGTGTAGTTCTCTTGATAATACAATTTGAAGATACCACTGAACTGATCTGATGATGGAGCCAGAAGTTACAAGCTTTTATTTAACTTCACGTACATATATGTTAAACCACTTCCTGTTATGCAATTGAACTGAAATTTGGCATACATTTGTAGTTGCCATGACAATACAATGTGAAGGTACCACACTGAGCTGATCTGATGATGGAGCCAGAAGGTGGCCATAGGAACTCTACAACTACATGCAGTAAACAACATACGAGTTTGTTTTACAGAATCGAATAACAGTAAAATGGAGATTAGAAGTGTCACCTCTGTTCTTCCCGTGCCTTTTTTTATAGCGGCAAATGGTTCTGAAAATTATTATTATTATTATAGTTTGCTCCTACAGTATGTCACATATCGGAATGAAGGCGAACTACTGGTTGATCACGATACATCATGGGGATCTTTCTTAGCAAGGGAAAACCATATTCGTGATGCAAATACATGGTTGGAGACTAAAAAGTGAAAAATAAAATAAATGTAAAAAACTTAATACCAACCTTTTATTTATAAATGCACTAAAAAGAGAAAAATAATTATAATATTTATAGAACTTGTAAGATGTTGTCGAACAGCCGTAATAAACTTTACTACAAATTAATATGTTTGTATCAATTTATATTTAGTATATAAAAGCTTGATGCACTGTAGAACGTATACCTCATTTGTGTAAGCGTAGTAAGCACATATCTTGCGCAAGGCTCTTAACTATTCACAATATAGAATGTATATCACATTGCGTAATCATAAAGAACATATAGTGCGTAAGGCTTTTGACTATTCGCGCTAAGCTTTTGTATACTAAATATAAATTTATACAAACATATTAATTTGTAGTAAAGTTTATTATGGCTGTTCGACCACATCTTACAAGTAAAATTTTGTAAATATTGTAATTATTTTTCTCTTTTTAGTGCATTTATAAATAAAAGGTTTGTTTTAAAAAAAATTTTACATTTATTTTATTTTATTTATTTATTATGTTTTTTTTATTTAACGTACTTATTCATCTTTACTCATTCATTTATTCATGTCCTTTTTCATATTATTAATATACTATCTGTTAATTCTTTTGTTGCTTATTCTTAATTCATATAATATTCATATATCTGTTAATTTGTTTATTTGTCTATTCTTATTTCATAGATGAACTGTTTTAATTCAGTGTTTGTATTTGTTATTTGATTATTAATTTGCATTTAATCTGTTTACTTATTCATTTAATGTGTTTATTCAATAAGCCATCCATTGTATTATTAGTTTTATCATTCATTCAAGAAATTTTTACCTTAAATTGTTAATTAAATTATTAGTTTGATAAAAAAAATAGGTTAGTTGTTATTCATTTTTGTATATACAGTATTTATTCATTAAATGTTCATTATATTTCATTACTTCCTTGTTCTTTCAGTTATCCGTTTTTATGGGATGTTAGTTGTTGGATTTAAATATTTATTGTTTTAGTCATTCATTAATTATAAATTCAGCTATTTTGATTATAAGTGGTTTTATTGTTCTTGTTTTTAATTTAATCAGTCATTTGATTTCTTTTGTAGTTTGTTTCATTTTTCACTCATAATTTCAGTCTTTTAATTTACTTATCCAGTCATTCATTTAATTTTCATTCTTTCATCTTATCTATTAGTTTCATTGTTTACCTCCACTCATTTAATTCTTTTCATAACTATTTTCATTCTTTATTTATTTTACTTTTTATTAATTCAATTTATCACTTAATGTATTTATGAATTTATGTATTTAATTCATTTCTTGCCTTAATTTATTTACAGACTTGTTGAGCAATTTTTTTTTTTATCATTCAATCATGTAAATATTAGTATATTCATCATTTATCTAATTATTAATTGACTAATTAGTTGGAGATGGTGCAGTTCCACTTTTTTCCCCTGTTTCTCAGTATCTTTATATCATTAGGATTTATAAAATTTTCAGTTTTAATCTAGTGTTGATTTACTTCATCACTGTCTTTATAAAAAAAATATATACCAGTTATTCAGTAATACTATTGAAGTGTCAACAGAAAGGAACACATTCTTGTTCACACTTTCGTAATTTATGTGAATGCTCTGGTTACTTCTGTTATAATAATGCCACTTTTTTTTGGAGAAAATGGCTCCAATCCAATAAGCAAACATTCAAAGTGATAATGTAATTATTAATTATCTATTATGTACAGGGCATATTTTTGGGCAGCTGCTAGTCAAAATCATACAGGGAATGCTTAGACAAATATGATTTGTTTTTCAGATGTGTTATAGCGACTTTGCGGTTAAATGAGTATTTTTGAAATAAACCCCTTTAATATATATATATATATATATATATATATATATATATATATATATATATATATATGCGATGCATTCTCAGATAAGGTACCTTAGGGTGAATGTAGGTATTTCAGGAGGCCCCAAAAAAATGTAAATGCATAAATGATCATTTTCGAGATATGAACGGAACATGCTGAGAGTATAAACGCTACAAGGGTGCAACTTTTTTCATTGAATTCCTCGTAGACTTGTCTACAGCAACAGTCCAGACCTGAAAAATGGTTTTCACCCTAAGGTACCTTTCCTGAGAATGCGTCACATATTTCTTACTATAAAACACTGACTGCAGAACCTACAGAAATGTTGGCAGCGAATGAGGATCACTGTCCTATCTTATTGTTTCATTAAAATTGTAATGCTTAAATTTGTAAAAAAAAATTATCAGTTTTGTTTATATCAGTAGTATTAAAGTAAAATTTAACACAATTACAAAAATAATAATTTTCCTAACAGTTCCAATGTACTACAACTTAATTGACACATGAAGACATACTAGCAATTAGGCACTTGGAAATCTCCAGTACTTAAATATTTATAAACAGTAACTGATTTCAGATGTCATTAATATAAGTTTTACAGGGTACAAAATAAGCTGAATGAATAAACTAAGCAGAACTTTCAAAAGTGTTGAGAGAAGTATCAACTACTGTGGCACTTTGGTTTGGTGCAATTAGTGTTGTGGTTGTTCCTTAGTGTTCTTGTTCGTCCCGTCTTCGAGTGAGCTGTTGCTTAGTCAGCCGGAAGTGCTCCCTTGCAACGTCTCCGTGGTGGCTGCAGTGTTTGCGCCTCACCAAATAACTGGAAAAAGCTACAAAAAGAATCGCAACTCATGTTCGTCAACTCGGATCAGGCAAGTTCTGTGTAGTTGTGTCTGTGTAGTGATGTGATGTGGCTAGATCTGACTTCTGTAATACTGCTGTGGCACAAACTTGCTAAAACACAATTGTAAAAAAAAAAAAATTCAGTTGTGCAACATTTATTTGAAATTTGGTATCTAAATGAGATAAGGGATATTTAAACAGTATGAAAATTGTCATAAAAATTTGAAATATTTTTATAAAGGCAAACCAAAATCTATTTTAAGTACATATTTGAATAATAAAAACTTTTGATTTGAAATTTTAAATTTTCACCCATATTTTTAAAAGTACCTGTGGTACTTAACAAAACTCTGAATGTTCAAAGCGGTATGTAGTCTTTGTGCTTTTGAATTGTTCATGCTGATTTTCAAATAGGTAACTTATTTAACACACTACCTATATCCATTCTGTCACAAAAGTATGTTGAAAATGAGAGCTGTATAATCTAGGGATGGGTCAATACCACATTTTCTTGATACTTGATACCAGTTTCGATACCACAACATTCTCACGATACTCGATACTGATACTTTTCTCGTTACCAAATTAAAATTGTCATGGACACAAAACAACTTGGCCAAGAAAATTGCTCATTTTACTATTGTCATTGGCACACACTGAAACTATATAAAATCCCACATTACTCTGAAAATAAATGGTGGACGGCTTGTAACCCAAATGTCCTTAACCGATGATAAACGAACACTGTCTCCTTCAATTCTATAGAATCATGTTTCCACACTAAAAGCTGTAATTAAACTTTAAGGAAAATTATAGTTCAGTATACACTTATTTTGCGATTTCGCATTTATTTTATATTGCGACTTCAAGGAAATTACTGTAACGCTAAATAAATATAATTATCTGATACACTCGTCGTGGCCTAGCCCGCAGAATACGTGGGCTAGGCCACGACAGGTGTATCAGATAATTATGGTATGTGTGAGATGTACAATAACTAATCAATTTGCTCTCTAATACCTATCGGCGCTCGCTCACAACTCTCTGCCTGCTTTTATTGTACTTGAAATATATACCATAAAAGTGATTAATGGGATAAAAAGTAATTAAATCAAAATTTTCGTTGCAGTATATAACTGTGGTGTGTATTGGATGTACAGTAACTTCTAAGTTCCTCACTTGCGCCTATCGGCGCTTGCTCACAACTCTCAACTCATTTTTATTGTACTTCAATTATGTACCATAAAAGTAAATGTCAAAAAATCATAATTTTGATATGTATGGGTGGCCTAAAAACACCTCAAGGTGCTCGCAGCTGTGTGAATATTGTGCTATGAATAAAATATGGTATTCTGTGGTGCACTTGTTCTTATGTTCTGGTATGCTTTTCAAAATTACCATACACATTCTGAAAATTATGGCACAACTTTCCAAATTGTCGTACACATTCCTAAAGTTATGGTGTATGTGTGCCATAATTATGTTACGATAAAATTTGTGTTAATATTCAATACTTTTGGATATTCTCATGCGATACTCGATACTATAAAGTATCGAGGTTATCAAGGTATCATGGTATTGAGGATTCCATCTCTGATACAGGATGTTTATAAAATAACTCTGGGGTTTGAAATGGTTATAGTAAATCTAATAAGTGAGATAGAAGAGTTCCATCACATGGAGCGTATGCAGGACAGTTTCAAGTTTTGTTTAGTGTGTAGTGGAATGTGTGCATCAGAGGTTGGCATGCTTGTGTGGCCTGACCTTGCCGAAGGTCGCGCTTCAGTCGAGTGATGGCAGGTACAATGGCTACGCCACAGCAGAAGGCACAGTGCGTGATTTGGTTAATTTAAACAAAATCTGTTGTTACAGTGCAACACAATTATCAGCATGAGTATGGAGTTAACGTGCGTACGGAGAAGACTCTTCACCAGTGGTTAAAGCAATTCCAGGAAACGGGCAGTAAGTCACCTGGGAGGCCACCTACATCAGACGTAAACGTGGAAAGAATTCTATCCCCCTGTATGCATAGCCCAAAAGTGTCATTGGCACAGCACAGTTTGCAATTACGGATTCGTAAGTCGACTGTGCACAAAGTGGTACGTAAAAGGCTTCGCTTGTACGCCTGTAAGTTACAACTCTTGCATGAAGTGAAACGTACAGACAAACAAGCAGGAGTCGAGTTCGTTGTCTGTGTGCTGAACAAGATTGAGGATGATGACTTCATGAAACGTGTAATTTTTATTGATGAAGTGACATTCCATACGAGTGGGGCTGTGAATCATCATAACTACCGGTTTTGGGGGAGGAGTCACCACGCCCATTTATTGATCATCAGCACGACTCGCCGAAGGTTAACATTTCGTGCGGTTTGATGTACGACCGTGTTGTGGGACCGTTTATCTATGCCGAAAAAACAATTACTGGTGATGTTTACTGTGACATGTTAGAACTCTTTGTGTTTCCTCAATTGGGTGGCATTGAAGCGGAAAAAGGTTTGGTTATTTTCCAACAAGATGGAGCACCACCCCATTACAGTAGTAATGTTCGACATGCATTAGACACACGGTTTTGTGAACAGGTGGATGGGTAAAGGCGGACCGTTTGCGTGGCCGCCGCAAAGTCCAGACATGACCCCCTTAGATTTTTTTCTCTGTACATGTTAAGAATATGGTGTACGCAGAGAATATATGTGACGTTCGACACCTGCGTCAACGCATTATCGCAGCAGTCGAAGCTATACCACCTGACATGCTGGCATGAACATGGGAGGAGATTGAATATCGTTTGTAGGTGTGCAGGGCCACAAATGGAGCGCTCATCGAGGTGTACTGAACACAGCAGAAACTTGAATGTATGGCCTCTCTTCTCATATTATTGTTTCAGTAATATTGTCTGTGCTTCATACCGAAAACTGCTTGTGTAACCCCACAGTTCTTTTATAAACACCTGTATAATCCATGTAAGGACATACGTTTATCAGAGTACATAGACCAACCTCAGTATGCACTGGCCTCTGCCACACGCTGAAGGCAACTGTGTTAAAAACTAGTATCTGGAAAGGTTGTTTTGTTGCTTCTCCATTTAAACAAACCATCTTTCTTGATGAGAACTATGGATATAATGAATGAGTTCAAATTGGTCACTCATGTGGTACTTGGTAACTCCAGGAACTCATGGTGCTAGAGAGAGAACATGGTGCAGAAGACAGCAGTAATCTTCCTACACTGGATAGTTTGCCCTATGAGGCAGACATACCAACTCCTTTCACCATGTTCATTGGGAAACAAAAAAAGACTGATGTGGAAGCACCTGAAAAGAAGCTGCAGCGATATCTTGGCGACCCAGCAAAACAGGCTGTGAGACAGGTAGGACTTCATCATAGTTTGATAAACTGGGGTTGTGTTGGGGATGTGTTAATGATAGAAAACAACAGTTGTAAATTCTGTATTTTTTGAATATTTTCTTTCATTTTTTTATTGTTTTTGGAAGGATATTTTTATTTATTGTTTCTAGATGTTTGTAATTACTCTGTTTTAGTAAGCTGAGACAATTTTTGACCATTATTTATAGCAGTTGTTTCTTGATAAATACCCTACTTTATAATGAAATGAAAAATTACTTTGAACTTTTAATCACTTACCCCATTTCAAGTATCATTCAAAGAACGTACCTTACTTTATACTTTCAAAACATACTATGAATTATTTTCATGATGTTCATGGCCATATAGTTACAGAAAAGCCCTATTTATGTAGAAAAAAACTCAGTTTTTCAATGGAACTTGTTAAATCGTCCGAGGGACGATGTCAAAAACATGTCCCAGATGCTCGCTACACTCTGGGAGGTTGAGAAAATAACTTTTCCGGATTTTTGTATGTAGTGAGGCCACGGTGGCTTAGTGGTCAGACTACTCCCCTATCACATAGGTGAACCAGGTTCGATTCCTGGTAGGGTCGCTCCTGGAATTTATGTCGGAATCATGCCTGACAATGCTGTTCATCAGTGGGTTTTCTAGGGGTCCTCCCGTTTCCCTCGCTCTTGCATTCCAGTGCTGATACATACTCATCTCGCTTCACCCTCGTCGCCTCTCATGACTTCAATGTGAAGAGCTGCACAAATCTCTTCACTCTACTAGGTCACCTTGATAAACATCCACCATTCTTAAATGCTGGTTTTTTTGTCTCTTATTTACCCCATGTTGAGCACCATATTATATACATGATCAGTATCTCAGGAAGGCAGGTAAGAATGTTGAAGTTATTTCACTAGTGATCGGCTTGTTGCCTGTCTCTGTAATAGTTGTTGGCACCCCATCTTTATTTTTACTCTACCCTTCCTGGAGGGCAGTGGTAAGACAACACCCATGGCTGCTGTGGCCAGAGGACAGGTTGTTACTAGAGATTGACACGTGCTGCTTATCAAACTAATAAACTACGATTACGACACATCGCCTGAGTACCAACTTCTAATGCCACAGACATGAGTGACACGTTGCTTACCCTATAGGCAACAGGAACTTATGAGGGGATTCTCTTCACCTGAAGGATACGCAACCCGGCAGGCACGTCGCCACCCCCCCCCCCTTTTTTTTTCCCCCTGTGCTGAGAGCCTACAAGTTGCCCTAACCTCGGGCAAGGCCGAGTGCTACTGACGAGGCATGAAGCAGAAATGATGATCAGAGTATTCCCACCCCAACCGGGGCAGAAGGACGTCACGCCCTCCCCGCAGCCCGCGCTGGTAGCGTACAAGCTTCCACTGTATATGTCAGGACGCTGCCGAGTTCGCAAGTCATTCTTACGCATCCTCTATGACGACATCCAGTACTGTCTCAGTGCTGCGAACTCCGGAGATCTTGGAAACTTTAAGTACGCCCCAGTGGCTACTTACTACTTCTTGACAACCAACAAACACGTACATATGCATTCAACTTCACTTTGTCTCCTCTAGACACCTTTTGCGTAGCAGTTTAACTTTAACTAATTTATATTCGTCTAGAACCAGCTGTCCCCCTTTTTAACTTAGAACCAGGTCGCCTACACCTGGATCCGCTGTATCCTTCATTCCTCCATGGTTTGATAGGAGGTAGCACGGGTCACGTGTTTATTGAACATTCAATAAACACTCATTATTCTCGACCTTTCTGAGTTGCATTTCCAGGGTATTTGTTTGTATTAATGGTTGGAGACAGAATACGCCGTGCACTGCCAACAGGAACCGGGAAATTTGTTTAAACTGAGTTAGCCTGACTGTGGAACCCTTTTCAGGTGTCTGCACGTCAGATGACTTAGATGGCTACCTTTTTCTTCCCTGTCACATATTAGCACTAAGTCAGTGTTAGTGGGGGAGAAACAGCGATGCCAGAACCACTAGAAACACCTTCGCATCGGGAGGGGTGACAGACTCGGGTTATTTCTCACCATTTGCACTAAGTCAGTGCGCGGTGACCGTAGCATGAAGTTTTACCGTTCAACCTAGTGCGAATGCACAACCAGTAGAGACTTGGCGGTCCCCATGGCTCACGTCCCTGATCAGTATGTTTTGTCGCTTCCTTCTTTCTCCAAGCCAGCTGGCGATGTCACACCAGAGAAACTATGCTTTCACCACCCCCCTCTCCAGCGGCCATCACTCGCCCAAGAGATGCCAGCCAATGATCGCTGAGGCAGCCGCCCAGCAGAGTATTGTTATAAAGTGATTTTATAGAGTTTTTATTAAGATACCCTTAATTTTCTTGGAAGCCTTTTTAATATTTTGTTAGGATGAATTACATTATTTTCTATTTTTTTTTCAGATCGATCCTAGGCATGGTTCAGTTGGTGGTTGTCATTTTGATCTGCTCAGGTTGATGCGTGCCCCTCTTGGGTCTTATTGGGTAATGGTTACTACGCTGACCACCCTCTCGGTTTCAGCGAATAAGAGGGGAATCAAACCCCAGAGTGAGGTGGAGTGATATGAATTCCCTCCCAGGGAGTTTCGTTTTCCTCATGACTAAGGTTGTCAAAATGCGGGATGCCAGTGGTCCCAGGTGTATGAATGATGACTGAGTTGATTATTACATGAGGGTGATGGTGGTGGTGGATGATTTGGCCAATGTTGTGGCGGCTATCCGCAGCTGTCTTGTCGGTCTGCGTACGGGAATAAAGTTGGCTAGGGTTTGGTTTTCACGTGGTTTGGAAACGACCTTCAGTGGGAGTCGAACCCTGATGGTTTTCCCGGATGCCAGCTTTATTACGCAGAAATTCGGCAGATCCCCCTTGAGCGGGTGTCGAGCCCTGACTAACTTGCCGGATGCTAGCTTGATAATACTAGAATGCGCTGGAACCGCCTGAACTGGGGGTACCTGGTGGTAAGGGGTATTGACTGGCAATAGAGCCTCTGATTGTTCCAGATGGGTTTCCTCTTGGTCTCCTTCCGGCAGACACCAGCCTAACCAACTATCTAGTGAGAACTCCTGTATGAGTGGCACAGTAGATTCATAACACAGCGGTACATACTCTGGCTCACTGGGTGGCAGCTCTACTGGACTCTGATTCGTAATAATAATATCAGTAGCAGTCTGCATGAGTAAGGCGCGTCTCTCACTGTGTCTCTGGTGGCTCCTAGTTCCGCCGTGTTTATTGTGCATTGGAAATGCAGCCGTCTACCTTTCTGCAGATGCACAGCCCTGGGGGTACGACTTTGACAGTCAGACATAAGGCCCTGCCGTGTGATGGGCAGTCAATGTATTGAGACTTACGTCGAGTAATAGTTGAGGATACACCGGAAACCCAGAAACAGCGGTGTGCCCCTGCAAGTTTAGATGCCAATCCTTTCAGGTCTCGTATCCTGTGGAGTTCAGTGCGCTTCACAACTAATTACCAACGTGTTTAATTATTGCACAATTAATTACACATGGAATTAAAACCACTAGAAATAATGAAAGGGGGATCTAATGCTACAATTACAGTAGGTGAAACCAAGGTTTTTAGATTCACATAATATTTATTACGCTGACTAAAGAAACTGGAAAGTCCCGGCTAACTGAATAGTACACTTTAAAATTAGCTACAAAATAATTTTAACAGTTATTACGAGCTGAAATCAGGCGAAGACGAGCCTGATAAAATAATTAATGTAAATTGCAAGGATTCTAAGTTGATGCTATTTACATTGTATGACGTTAGAAAAGTGGTTTCTCCAGGGGGATGCTAATAACGCAATGACCTGCTACCGTGGGAGTCAAGGGAAGTTGACTGAGGTAAACGGGGTAGTGGGTACAGGTGGTCGGATTACCGTCTGGAGAGAGTGCGAAGTCCTTACGGTCAGCTAGTGTGGACGAGCCTTCGCAAGCTGGTGGGGGCTGGAGTGCTGGCAGCCTTCACAAGCTGCTGGTTGGAGAGAGTGCTGCCTTCACAAGCAGCAGCCAAGAGTTTGAGCCATGTTGCAGGCTGAGGAGAGGAGAGAGGTCTTTGCAGACTTGGGAGAGCTCACAAACCTATGCGGCCGGTGAGCCGGATGTGTCTGCTAGAGCATGGTGCTGGACCTAGTTATATACTGAAAAACCCTTGATCAGTGGTTCTTCGTGGTGCGGCGGGTAGAGTAGCCTTCTAGTGCAGGGGTTGGTGTTTCAGGGCGGCTGGAGCGCCGCTCATTTCTTATCTCCCCGCTTTGAGCAATGACAATTTTAAACACCTCGTCCTGAGGTTGACAGGTTGTGATTTCACAAGGTTACAGGGGTGCTGCCATCTCAGGGGTTCATTGGAACTTCTTCCCTGGCTAACTGAAGGGTAGTGGATTATCAAAAATATTTAATTTCATAGGGGTGGCGCTTGCATGCAGGGATTTTGGGTGGGCAATGCATTACGTTGTTAATCGTGTTAATTACTTTTACATATGCCACTGTCCAATGCTTGGTGTCTGCTTGCTCGATACATGTAATCATTTCTGCCACTGTTAATGTTTTGCCCCGAGTGAAGGTTATTCGTAGATAGGGCGAAGTCGTTCGTAGAGAGCACATCTGCGCTGCGCAACTTGTTGGAATGCGTCAAGGTTTAACTTTTTTTTTCTTCTCATTTGGATACGAGTCTTTATTTTGTGATGTTTTGGTAATGATTTCATAATTTTAATTCTGGTTTTTGGTTATAAATTTGGAAAGTCGTTTCACTTTTGTTTTAGGGTTCGTGTATTTTGGGTCTTTTGACCTCAATATAGTAGTCATGTTTTTGTTTGGATTTTAACTTGTAGTGCCTGTTTAAAATTTTAATTTTCTATTTTTTATACAGAGGCCTTAACTTTTTTTGTATTGGAATTCATTTTCAATTCTTTTTATTTTTTGTGAGGGGTGTTCAGGTCTTATAATTTTATTTTGTTCAGAATGGGTTTGAATTTATTTTAAAAATGATTTGGATATAAGTTTGGACTTGCCGTAGATAGTTCCAGATAACGACTGCAGGAATTGTTTGCAGCTTGTATCAGGCTGAGATCAGCCTTCACCAGTGTGTCGGCTGCAGCTGTGTTCCACTTCTTGTTTTCACCGTTGCATCAGTAAAGTGCTGTCATCCTTTTCATGAAATGTTTTGCACTGTACGTGTGCCCAAAGTTCTCGGAGCTGTCACTGACGGGAATGCTTTAGAGTCAACAGATGTGCGATTGCGGTCCCGCAAGGGGAAGAGAGGAGGATTGGTGCTGCAAACAGCAGACCTAAGTGTGAGGACCCTCAGGGGTAAAAGGGGATAACTGCGTGCTAAGCCTGTGTTTGTGTGCAGCCGCACGTGTGTGCGCGTTGTGCTCGGATTGGCTGGAGGCCAGATGACGTCGCCCAAGGCAAGATGTTGGGCGTGGTTGATGGAAGACAGCTGTGGAGGGGTGGCGTTTTTAAATAGTAGTCGTAGAGATGGTGCAGGAGAGTCAGTATGGCAGGAGGAGTCTCACTCGAGAATCGGTCAGCCTCGGTCAGTGAGTCAGTCGACGAAGGACGTCGCAGGCAGACAGGAGGAGCCTGGGGTGACCATACAACATGTAGGCCTTTAAAAAGATAAGTACTTTTTGTTTGTTTGTTGTAGTTTTATTTGTAGGGGCTCCAGTAGGTTGCATATAGTTGAAGTTTTTATATGATTATTTGTTTTAATAATTAAAAGTGACGCATGCTGTCAATTCACAATATTAATAAATGACTGCTACTCATCAGTGCAACTATATCCCTGGCAGTTGGCTACTAGTTACCACCATCGCTGCCTACAAGATTGTTGTATATACCGGGCCGGGACAACTATCCCAATAATAATATTTATTTTCGCCCGATGAGCCACCGGGACCATGCAAGAGGCCAGTGACGAGTACAGCAGTGTGTCGCGGGATGCCGCCACAAGTAAGAGGCCTAGATCCCACTGCTCTCCACTGCACCGATCACATCAAGGATCTAGGCACTGGGCTTGCACCTGCTAACCCCCTCTCCAGACGCCCTATGCCAGTGAAGGAAGAGATGGCCGAGGAGTATAAAAGGAAATGCATCCCAGCCTCTGGATCGTCAGTTCTTTTTCAGTTCTCAATCGAGTCTTCTGACTCCTCTCCTGAGCTCTCACCGCTCCAGCTATTGGTGCAGAGGCTCGCACCTCTCCAAGTATTTCACTGCTTCCTTGTGGAGCCGAAGATCCTCTCCGACCGTATCCCGAAGGAAGAACCAGCAGTGTCACCAGTGACACACTGAGACACGTTCGGTCCCTTATGGACAGAGAGTAGAGCTTGCTTCGAGGTTATTAAGCTACACGCACCAGCAACTGCCTTTTTCCGGAGCTTTGCACAGGGCACCTTCCCCTGTTAAAGCTAGGGTGTTCACCTTCCGCCTAGCCCATGTAGATTTAGGAGAGGTGCTTCCACCATCTGTGTTTGTTTCCTTATGGTCAATATACACTGATCTTACCAGATCTCTGGGCTTTCACTCCGAGTTCCTCCCTTGTGTCATCGGAGCTAACAGAGTCAGCAGGAGACCGGGTTTGCACGTATCGTGCATACATGTACAACACACTAGAACATCTTTGGAAGGTCACCCATTCTCTGCCCCGTGCAGTGAACGGTAAAGCCATAACACTAGGATACCGTCCCTTGGAAGTTGGCTTGCCCGCTTGAAGTCCCTCCCCGTCATCTATCACTTCATGGTGCGAGGAGGGGAACTTCTTTGAGTCTGGGGAGACCAGTGACCACTGGACGCTCACCTCACCAGTATTGGAAGGCCACCCATTCCTTGTACCTAGGTGGGAGAAATGGTATAGTCACGACACTAGGTACACTCCCGGTGCACAGTGTGTAATTTTAAGTATCCAGTTAGTCACAAATCATGTCTCAGAAACTATTGGGTCAATGTTAGTAATATTTGGTATGCAGCTTATATGTATGGTAGATTGCGATAACACATTGCACCATTTAGGTAAATACAACAAATAATTTTGCAAGAGATGGGGTTTGTAACCTCAATGTTATATAAAATTAGTGCCCGACTCACTGACAGACCGACTCATCAACCCAAAGTCCAAACCACTGAACACAATAGAATGAAAAGTTAGGCGTGACTTTTCCTTATTTAAATATGACCCCTAAGAGGGTGAAAGGTGGTAAATTGTGTTTTCGAATCTTCCTTGACAATTCATGAACCCGAAGAGTTACCATTATGCAGTTAACCTCAAAATGTTGCCTACATAATGTTTAATAACTCATTTAACAATGTTTAGAAATTCAACCCATAAGATAGTAAAAAGGGGTAAAATGTGTATTAAAATCCTGTGCAGTAACGCATTAGCACAGTGAGTTATAGTTATTCTCTTAGCTTAAAAATGTTTCCTACATATATATCTAAGAACTGTTTTTTATGACTTCTCAAAATCTACCCCTAAAATATATGAAAAGGGATTAAACTTGTTTTAGAGTTCTTGGTAGTTTATTAGACTGATGAGGTATCACTATGCTATTAGCTTCAAACAGTTGTCTGCATAAATATTTAAGAATGACGTTTTGGACCTTACAAATTTCAAAGCCTAAATCGGTAAAAGTGGGCAAAATGTGTTTTCGAATTATCAACAACTCATTGACCCGATGAGATATCGTAATGCTTTTAGCATCAAAAGGTTTCCTGTAAATATCTAAAACTGATTAAAGGATGTTTAAAAATTCAACCCTGAAGAGTGGAAAGGGATAAAATATGTTGTTGAGTTATCTCTAACAGCTCATTAACCTGGTGACATATCGCTGTGCTCATTTTTTTAAAAGGTTTCACATATAAATAACTGTAAAACATATTGTAGAATTTGTTTTGATTCAACCTCTATGCAATTTAAAAGGGGTAAAATGTAATTTAGTTTTCTCCTGTATAGCTTATTAACCCAATGAGATATTATGTACTTCATTTTGAAAGGTTGCTTACATAAATACCAAAAATTATAGTAAGATTTCTTCAAAACTTAGCCCCTAATAGGGTGAAAGGAGAAAATGTTTCATAGTTTTCCTCAAATCTGGACAGGATTAAAGAAGGACAATGCATTGGGAAGAGTGCACACTATTCTCCTAAACAGTTCCTGAAAGGGGCAGGGATCGTCTTGAGGAGAACTGCTCCAGAGTAAGCTCATCTAGTAACTTTGTAATTCTAACACCTGAAGGCAGAACCACTAATGTGGTGTTCAAAGAAGTTCTTCGGTAAAAGAAAACTGTAGCTGCATTGTATAGTACCCGCGGGCGAAGCTACACACACAAAGCTAGTATTAATATAATTATATACACTGCTGCAGAATTAAATGCTATGCTACGAATAGAGCATGTTATTCAGATATTAATAAGAATAGAAAGGTAACATGTTTATGCAACTCACTGTTTTAGACATTAGATGGTGTCTCATCAGAATCGGCACTCTCGCTGTCTGTATTTTAGTCTGAATAACTGGGTACAGGAGGCTAAGCCAGTAACTGGAGATGGGCAAAGATGTTCTCTGCCTTGATTTCCTTAAGCTTGTAATGTAAGGGTCCGAAGAGATCAATAGTCTGTGGAAAAGGTCAGTATTTGTGTCTTTTCTTGAAGTTTTTCTTGTAAAGATTTCTCTAAAATGCCTGGTAGCTTTGTTTCTCGCTTCCTGGGCTTCCTGAGACAACTGGCCAATAGGTAGTATGAAATATCCTATCAAAGTCTCTCCATGAACTAAAAGCTTATGTAACGTCGCATTGATATAATACCATTTATACTTCATTAAGTACAATTCCCTAGCTTCCTTTACATATATGCCAAATGCCTCTGTATTGATGGCATATCCACACGAAAGCGCTTCTAAAATGACATGTAGATGGTTGTTTAGCTCTAAATCTATTCCCGTTATATCTGCTGAAATGATAGCATCTCTGAAAAATCTTCTAGCTGTGTTTCCATCATTTGTGTTCCCACTGCTTTGCTTCAGCATGTCAACGAGTAGTCCCATTTCCTTTCTGAACCGTTCCTAGATGTTCTTCTTTCTATTTGCAACCAGTTGTTTATCCTTTATGTCCTTTATTTGCCACTTATTTACACCTAGCCTATAGGATATATGAAGCAAGCATTCAAAACATTAAATCAATGCAAGTAAGGGCGATAGTCCGAACTGAAGTGTGATTTGGTCTATTGCTGAATCAACTGTTTCAGTGTTACTATTCATCTGCTTGGGGTATGCACCGCATATATAATACCTCTGAGATGACATATTTGAAGACAAGGCACTGCACACTTTTCCATCCACCATAGTAAAATGCAGCTCACGTTCAACAGTTGCTGTTATGTCACCCTTTAAAATTATGGTCGTCAGCGACAAATTCTTCTCCTCTGCGCAAATGTTTTCTACTGCTTGTGTAATTAAATCTGCAGTTTCCTTTTGATATTTAATTTTTATGTGTCTGCAGTAACAAACTGATGAAGGTCTGGGATTTTGCCAAATAATGGTATTGTTTTCTTCAGTAGCAGAGTAAGCTAAGAGCTGAAGTGGCACAAGTGAGATGGTGAACAAAGACTCGTTGCTTGTTGAGTCACCCTGGGAAAATTTTGTTTATAGCGACTTTGGTCAGAACTGCCATCACAGACTCACTTTGTTAGAAGTTTATATTTATATTCTTGATCTACCACACGAATCATAACATCCTCCTGTACTCTACAAATCCTGCTGACTGTATGGTCTATAATTGCTTGTAATTTAACTTCTGTAGAGTCATCTGTAATTAAGATCGTACTAGAATAACACTCTTTAACTTTTCTTACTTAGTAGTAGGGGGGGATACAAAGTCAGCGGTAATTCAATCATTAAGGAGAGAGCCTCTACCGATGATATTGTCTGTTTTTTTTTCTGGAAGAACATACTTCGCACTTTCTTAAGTTTGGTTGTTCATTATGGAGAGGCATATGCAAGTTCTCCTACAATACCGGCAGCATTTTTTTTCCCCGGAAGTTCGAAGAATTGTTTGTGTAGCAGAAACTATTTCTTCTTGTGATGTTTCTTTGAGAAGTGATTTAGTTTTCCTCCTCTTCAATATCGTGCTCGACTCTTCAAATAGCTTACGTGAACGTCCTCGGATGCTTGTACCAACAGTCACATCTTCACTTCTAGAAGAAGTGAAGTGCCACATTTTGGCCATGTTGACTAGTAGACTGTAGTACTTTGTAAACACTTTGTTCAAAACTGACATCTTGGTCCAGCCATTTTGCACAGTATTTCAAGAATTAATTTTTATTCCTGCCATATTTTGTCCACAGAGAATATATCTTTGCACACAAAATGCTAACAGGGTTTTTTGCTGACTTGGAAATGTCATCAGGGCAATCCTGAATACCCAAATTACATATTATGAGTTGAAAAATATTCTTTACTCTGCATACTTATGTCAGTCATGCTCCACAGCTCGAATACAGCTCTCCAAGTAACAGAGCATATGGTGCCATTAAATAATTAACAGCATTTATGGCTGCGCCTGGTTGCAACTGGAAATTGCTTTATCTTACAAAGAAAGGCATAGAGAATGTCTCCACAAAGCGTCACCGCGGAAGACACTGGCAATACCAACTAAATATCAACACGAACTCGTATAATACGGCACCGCACTTACATTGTGCACTTCACCTTTAAACACTCCAGTGAAGCAATGAAACTCTAATTTTCAACTAAATCCGTACCTAATACTACAAAACATGATTAAATCTAAAATGTCCGCATAATTTGGTACAGAAGAATAAACACAGTCATCCGCTCTGTGCACTTCCAAAACGTCAACTTCACTCCTGCCTCTCAGCTTGTCTTATATGATCCAGGAATGGACAAGATCCACGTCTCCTGGAGGGTAACGTACCTCGCAGATGAGCGTGTCATCACTCAAAATGTTATATTGGGGGTTTGTACAAACACTCTGTTCAAGAGCTACACTTTCAAGACGGGTGGAAAATACGATTTTTGGCGAGCTGGATGCTTAAAATTACACACTGTGCGGTGGGATCGGCTTGCCGGCTAGGTTGCACTACTCCTCACGACTCATTTTGTGGTGTCGAGAGGGTTGCACTCTGGTGCAGGGGAACCAACCCCATTGGGACAACACCGTATGGTTCCTGCAACCAACGCTTTGTAGCTCGAGTCTTCTCCACCCCCGGTGGGAGTCAAGAGTGAGGTGCAGTGTTGGTGGCAGCAATTGGCACCCACACTTGGACACGCACACGTCAACTGCCTACTTCCTGTAGCCCCAACTTTAGGATAGTGCCAAGTACCTTACACCCGTAGGGGTGGGGTTGAGATACAGGTCAAGAAGGCGAGGGCTATCTCAAAGAATCCACAGGGGCTATGTATCCTTCCTAGCGGGTTCGGACTGCTGAGTCCGTGTGAACAGGCTGCACTGCTGCGACGGCTCACCGTACCTATACCTACCATCATGCCAGTTGATCTGTTCGAGCCACCTACCAGAGTTGCGGAAGGGTATCACCCAATAGTACAGGAAGCACTGCCCTTCTGGTAGTTGCCCCCAAAGTCCTTCTGGATGCCAAGTTAGGGCTAGCTAAGATTGAGTTGTTTTCATAGCCATCGAAGCCTTTTACTACCTTGAGCAGTCTAAGAGCAGGTCACCTTTACTTGTCTAACCATTTAACTTCCGTTCACGCTTGCTTGGTTAGGAGGTAGTATGTGTCACTGCATTTATTCCTACGGAATAAATACGTATTTTAATCCAACCCAAGAGTGTTTATTTCTAGAAGGTATTTTATTGATTGGTAGAGAACTGCACACTCGTCAGTAGTAAGCGGGAGACCAGGAATTAGTGTACTACTTTATGAACCATAGAGTAGGGCTGCAGACTCCCCTTCAGGGATGTCTGTTTTCAGTACACACGAGACTTGACGGCCAACCTTTCTGCACACTCAGGTGTATAGAAAGGTAGAGCCCTAACCACTAGCTACACAATCCAGACGGTGGCTAAGCAATCAGTCCAGGTTATAATTCATCCACCGTGCTTACGGTGTCAGAGGGGAGTATCCACCTGTACCTGAGGGCTACTATTTCTGGTGAGCTGCGACACCGGGGAGGGGCCCTGACTGCTCTCTGGTGGCTCGGCCGCCGGGGTGGTGGCCATTCTGAGTCATCGTAATTCACCGCCTTTGTAGGATGCGGCTCCCAGGGAGTGGAGTGTGACCAGCCCTTCATTGGGTGTAAGGCTATGCCCGGTGAGGTTTTCTCAACCACCTTGTGTGGAAGGGAATTCCTCTGCCACTTCATCGGCGGACAAGTCGGTCATGAATAACCCACCAGTGCCATGGAAATTAAATGGTAGCATGGGATGGGACGATAGGTTGGCCCCCATGGGAGGTTTTCTCTGGTGACCGATCAATGTGGTTGGATTAGTACTGGCAGTGGTTAACTCCATATGCTGGAGAAGGTCTGGAGAGATTCCCACTCTCGTTGAGAGATCGGCTGGTGAGCTGCAACCCGCTTCGGTTGTGCCCTGGAGCGGAGGGTCTCAGAACCTCTGTGGTAGAGGGGCAGGGATGTGCAGACGTGCCAGGTTTGAGCTTAGGATCTGGCCAACGGTTGCATTAATCCTGGTCTCCATGTGGTGAAAGGACGTGATTCCTATTTCCCACCTATTGGGAGGCCAAAGCACAGCAAGGCCATAAGACTAAGAGCGCTGCGGCAAAATAGAAAAATCAGTGACAGAGAGGTATTACTGTATGTACCTGAGAGCGTGACCCCTTTTGCGACCCACACCCAACAGTGGTTGGAAGGCGACCTGTATGATTCAATGTTTTGGGTCCGTGCATCAGTGGTGCATGACTGTAGGAGTACAGGGTTTGGTTGTCAAATACTGTTGGAAGTACACTCAGTTAAGGACCTGGTTCCATATCGTCCCTACCACTATGCTATTCACTGGTAGGAGTGAGGCTCAGAGGAAGGGGCAAAAGGTAGCTATTGCAGCCAAGCAAGGGTGCAACCAATAGCCAACTGCACTTTGCAGCAAAACCCCGTGGGAGAGAGCTCAAGCCGCCTGACGACTTGAAAGTCCTCACCTTCCAGTCCTCCTTCCAGTCACCGTGTTTAATAAGTCTTTAATAAACACGGCTTTGTTTCTCTTACCCTCGAGTCTCGTTCATAGTATAATCTGTCACCAATTACTAGGAGAACCTCGAATTGAGCACCGCTGACCGGCATCGGGAAAGTATTCTTATTTCCGCAACTAGCTACAACTGGAGACGCCCCCTTAGGCGGCTCCAAGTTGAAAAAATACCCATTAGACGGCCAGCTATTCTATTCCTGCCACTTGAGGAATAGAATAGATGAGCCACGACCACTAGCAACACTTCTTAATCAGGGAGAGATGGTACATCTGAGTTGTACCTTTACCGGAGCACCTGTGTGCGGGGGGGGGGGGGGGATTTGCTTAGATGCTACAGCCTGGCCTTGGTTGGGAAACTCACACCCAGTGATAGACTTGGCAACCCACAACATACACCGCTTATTACGGCAAAAGAGATTTATTATGGATTTAAATACAGATCCGCATGACCAAGAATATGCATATCACCAAGAGTACCAACTAACTTCCAATACAACTAAATGTGATCACCGAGTTCTAACTTCGTCTTCTTACGAGAGAACATGGATGCATTACCAAATACGCAAATAACAGCAATATTATCTGCCTTCCCTTCATGAACAGGATAAGTCTTCCAACATATAATGTCACAAGGATCAATATCACTAATTTCCGTAGGCACAGGTTCCTGTTGTGTATGAGACTTCCTGAAGAAACACAATTCCAACAAACCACTACCTGCCTTAGCAGTTATTCCTGGAAGACCAAAACGGTACAAAAACGACAACAAAATATAACTCTCTTCTATGTCAGCAACCTTAACAGTCCAGTCCCTATCATCCTTATTGACATCCTTACTGAACGACAAAATACTATGGTATACCTTCTTAGGAAAATACCTAGACACACGAGTCTGACGAGGCATCATAACAATGTCTCTTCTCTAATGACACGGAGCGAAATGAACTACACGAACAGGTTACAACCTTTATATACATGCAGAACTGATAACACAGTAACCATACATAACAATAAAAAATACAGAAAGCATAGCGCAAAGATAACAGCACAGCACGATACCTTATCGCTGCATCCACTGGACTCTGTACCCAGTGTGATAACGTTACCTCTAAATAGCAGCAGGCTCCATTTAAAAGGTTAAATCCTAAACGCGTTAATCTTCAGTATCACTAGTTGGTTGACACTACAAGCGATAGCCCCTCCAAGGGACTAGGGAACCGAAAAATCGAGAACGTTGTTCCATCTCGCAAAGCCACGTGTCCGACTGCTATATCCAGCCGTAACTAAGCCTAAACCAAACCAGCACGCACAACCGACCTAAGTGCAACCAAAGCCACACGAACGTAATCTAGCCTTAACTATCGGACATGCGTCAACTGTGTATTCTAAAAAGTAACCATGTCTGTGCTTCATATTTTAAATGTCTATTATAGTCCATTCACTGTCTCATCGCACATTTTGAAACAAACCTTTGAAAAATCACCTCAGATTTAACATCTGCCTCTGTTAAATAAATTATAAATATTAAACATTTATTACTGTAATTAATCTTGAAATTTTTTTTTATTAAATGATATTTTTGTCTCTGTGTGTTTATATATATATATATATATATATATATATATATATATAATATTTACTTGGTAGTAAAAATCTGTTAAAATTGGTGATGGCTGGTAAGACATAGTATAGATTACATGTAAATAGTTATAAAATTTAGTTTAAAAATGCTATTTGTAAAGCCAAAGCTGTGGTAAATTGCCCAAAGAGCTAATCTCCAGTCAGAATAAAATAAAATCCTAGTAAAAATTATGCATGCTGAAAAGATATGAACGAAATAAAAATTATCAAAGAAGAACCTTATTAAAATGATACCCCATAGTTTACAGAAATAAGGTTGTTATGGCAGGTTGGTTGCTATAGATATTTTTTGGAATTATGGATGGTAAATATATAGAATAGAAGCTTTTCTAAAAATAAAATTAATTTTCACAGAAAATTGTATTACTCGACATTACTAATTAGAACACAATTTTACTATGGGCATTGCGATCTTCGCTGTACATACTACCAAATGCGATAGTGCGGAGGGTTTTGATGTTCAGGGAAATTGTGGACCTAACTCTACCTAACTTCACAATATGTGATTACGAGAGGAGAGAGTGCCGACACAAGATAGTGTGTTAGAAAAAGTATACATAATAAGTAAACTCGCATCGTATCATCCACCCTATGTGATTCACCTATTGTGAAGTTAGGTATAATTTAGTTAGGTCTTCTGCATTTTACATGACTAGTGCCATGTGATACTTCAATTCCTAATTTCACATTCAACACTACATAGTACAATTAACTACACTTACTTTCCATGCAAAACTAGAGTATAAATGACGTTACTCACCCATGACGCCTTCTTAACAGTGAATAAATGACTTTGGCTCATCAGTGCGTATGTCTTTGCCACTCATTTCTATGGTATTTGATTGTTATCACACATCCCGAGATGTCAGGAATTTTACTGTCTACCCAAGGCAAAGAACTGACACTTCATGCCAGATTGTATTATTCACCGGCAGAGCCACCAAAGTTAAGTATAGAGATCATCCAAGTACAGCAGCATGCTGCCAAATTCCACTACTACTAAGCTCACCAAGACATGAACCTGGATCCAGCGCCAGCCACTGATGTACCAAGCCAATGGATCTATGCCACGCTTACCCCCTCCACAACTCCAGCCAGGGTGCACCGGCCAGAGTATAAATAGCGGGCGGCAACCCGTAAAAGGTCAATCTGTTCTGTTCCTTCACTGCACGCTCATGCCGAAGAAACCATAGGCTCCCTGATCTGCACCGAAACTTGTTGCCGGAGATCATCTCCTACTACCTTGTCTTCACCGCATTCTTGCCGAAGACTCCTTACCAATACTAAGCGTAGTCTTCATCGCATTGTGCCAAAGATCCTTACCGCCACCAACAACATCGTCTACACATTAGATACTGCCGGCCCCTTCAGGGCAAACAAGGTAGAGTAGTCCAGTTCAAGTTAGTACTATAACTGTTGTCTACCCGGCCATTGTTAGCCTAGGATTAGGTTGCCTCCACCTGGCTTAACATATATCAAGCTTTTGTAAGCTCCTGCAGAAGTTAGGAGGTAGTGAGACACCACCCTGTTTATTTCCGTTACCGAAATAAACAGATTTTTAACCAACTCAAGGGTATTTTTCCTGTAGTGTAATTCTTCTCGTATTGGACTTCAGGCCCATCCAAGGGAAAGCAGGTGACCGGGGATTTTACTCAGAACCGTAGTACACCAGTAGAGTACCCACACACATTCTGGATCGCCACCCTTTCTGTGCACCACGGTGTATGGAACAGTTGAGCCCTGACACTAGGTACTCCATCTCTTGAGGTCAGTTTGTTGACTTGGTACTCATTCTCTCCACTGCGCTTTTTGCACCAGTGGGACTGTTCCCTGGGTTGGGAAGACTGTCGCTCTTGAGACACTCACCTACGTGCTGGGACTGCCCGCCAGTGAGACCTGACTCTCAGTATTCATCGTGTTTTGGCACCGAGTACTGGGATAGGGATACTGCCCTCGGTTGGCAAATGCTGTACTTGGTTGTACACCCATGTAGGTCAACACGTCACCTGCTCCCCCTTCCGCGGACGTGGTGATAATATGATCTGTCCTCATGCTGTACTCCCATCGGATTGGTATCAAAGAAAGGGTTGAACATGTACACACTGCCTCTAGGAATCAGTAGGAACTTAACCACTTCCTGCTGCGATTGTGCACCTCTCTCCGAGGAACGGGCCCAAGCATTGCGTCACGTACAGAAACTATCTACGCCAAAAATTCCCAGGGACCTCTTCGAAGCACCTATTCATCTTAAGGAGGAAACACATCCCGTGTTCGTCCCTACTTATGTGGTCAGGATAACTCCTTAGGGCTCACCAACCCATGCTTTTGAGGATTTGAGCTGGAGGAACCAACTCCTGCGACCAACACCACCTACGAGCACCTGCACTCTAACCTACTCAGTTCAAACTCGTGCCAGTTTGAATTGACACAGGTCAAGCAGCCTCCTTAGGTTACGCGTCGTCCAGGTATACCGCCCAGAGAAAACCTGCCAAAATGCAAAATAGTTGTCACTGAACCTGACTTTGTGCCCTGCCGCAAAGCTATGAGACCAGTACTCTACTCTGGATGCGCTCTTGTGAACCCCACCAAAAACACTTTAGACGTGATGACCTTCCTCCTACCTGTCAAAGGACATTTTGCGACATCCATGTAATCGACGAATATACGTTCTTGGCAATATATTGTGTATAACACACGCATAAGACATGTTGACGTCTGTTCCATTTGTCGAATTACCACGAACGCTCTTATTTTCGCACAATAATTATACTTTAACACTTCTCATGGACATACTTGCGAAGAAATACTCATATTTTCACACAAGAATTTGATTTAATATTCCAAATTAAACTAATTTATACAAAACATGGTTAATAGCACTCATAAATCATATGACATTACACGGTTAAATTCACTCGGTACACTGAAATTGAACTCACTACTAGCATATAACCATCACGTAAATCAATATTGCTGCACATATGTTTCCTGTCTCTGTGCATGATTATTCAACAAACGTGTCATGGCGATACATGTCGGATGCTATTAATCAAATGTGATCATCTTTTTGTATAATATACAATATGTATATTTTTCTACTACGAATATGTTATGTAGTACAATCCTCTCATGAATGTAGACGATTAAGCCTTGAAAATTTCATCAGAATGTATTATATTCCAACATTGATAGACTATCATTATTTATACCTGTATAACCTTAGCGCATTGGTATAAATGTACCCTGTGAATCACGTTTTGTGAATTAAGGTTTAGTTTCCAAAGGTATTCTTGCATTTAACACAATTTAGCGCTTCGATAGAAATATATTGAAAATAAATTTTACATGTTGTACAGCATAAAACACGCCAATATTCATAGCCCTCCTCACTATCACATTTCACTATATATACTGCAGGTTACATGAAGCTGCAATAAAATTTTTACAAAATGAAATTAGTAATGATCATATATAACATTTGCAGGTATTATTTTCCAGATTTCCGGAAAAGCCCTTATTCTATATAATTACCTTTTGGACTGATTTGACCCACCCCCAACTCCTATACTCAAAATGTACCATTTTTTGCACTAAGTCCTTGTTAAATAAATGTCTAGCATTTAAATAACATTTTTTTATTAACTGTATTTTATTTTGATAGGCCTGGCTGATATGTTCTGGAAAAAAAAAAATACATCTGAGAGGCTTATACTTAGCTTCCTCTTGTCTCCTAGAATGTTAAAAATATTGAGCAGCGTGAGGATCTACAGACTATCTTAAGTCCATATTCAATCATATTTGGCATAAAATCAACATGGTTTTGGCATGGAATATTAATTTAATTCAATAGTCGGATATCTTTCGAACAAAAAGATACCAGAGAAAGATATCTGTTAGATCTCCCTTCTTTTCAAACAATTACAAAAAATTTTGGACACTGCCTACCTTTTTCTGAGCGGAAATTCAATGTTTGGTAGCCTCTTGCAAAAAAAAATCAAACAATTTTTCAACTAAATATTAATTAATTTTAATTAATAGATGTCTTCCAAATAAGTTGATACCACAACAGGATATCTGTGACCTCCTTTGTCCCAAATCAATTACAAAAGCTGTAACATTGAACCCAACCTATGTTGTTCAAAGCGAAAATTCACAGTTTGGTAGCCTCATGCAAAAAAATCTGAACATATTTGAACAACATGTTAATTTATGTTAATAAACAGACGTCTCTCAGATAAAATGATACTGCAGAATATCTCTGGCCTCTTTATGAAACTGAATCTTTGTTGTTTATACCATACACAAATACAACGTTCTGAACCAAAGGGTAACCACTGATGGTATGAACACCCTGAAGATCATGTCTGTCTGTTGTGTCTGATGAGCCCTGAGAATGAGCCCAGTAAAAGGGTGGACAATGTAGGAGAGGAGAAGACTGGAAATTATACTGGAAACAGTCTTATGTTCGAAGGGGAAACAGTCCAGTATTCTTGGGGAAAACAGTCCGATATTCTAGGAGGGAAAAATCAGTCTGATATTCAAAGTATAAATTTGTCCGATATTCGAGGGGAGGGAGGAGTCCAATATTCGAGGGGAGAAACTGTGTGATATTCGTGGGGGAAAATGTCTGATATTCGAGGGGAAAGCAGTCCAATGTTTAAGGGAAAACAGGCCTGATGTTCGAGGGAAAACAACTCCGATATTTGAGGAAATAAGTCTGATATTTAAGGAAAAAGTCAGGTATTTAAAACATGCTGTTTTTTAGCATGGACAAGTATTTTTCTCATTTTTCCTTGAATTTTGTGCAAATTCACAAACATTTTCAGTTCCTATTTATCATACGTAGTTTTTTTGGACATGCAAGCAGCTATGTGGAAGCCTACAAATTGACTTGCATATACAACTCTGGACTGTGAACCAAGTGTCTTCATTCCATTGTGGTCTCCGCCTCTCTGCCAATCGATCACACTTGACTGGGTTGAGGTGCAAAATGAGTGGTGGATGGATAGAACTAAATGATGGAGATGTGTATGTTCCCAGTATCAGTATGTTCCACTCAATGAATAGTTGAAAGCTGTTCGTAAGGGTTACCAGATGTACTGTTTCACCCAAACCATTCAGTTTTTGCAAATTTTGTTCTGCATACTGTTATTGTCTCTAACAGTATGCTAATTTTTCCATTCCTTTTAAGATTAACTGCACAAACTATCAAAATGTAATGCAATAACAACATTTGTTAATGACTGTAGTATCCTTTGAATAAATGTGGATTCTTTCCAAAGCATGTTCATTTTATTTAAATAATTCCTCTACATAGGATTTGCTTGCAATCCCTAAACGGAAAATGGACTATGTATTTCCAAGAACATACAAAAAATTTTCATACCTATGAAATGGAGAAATGATTGAAACAGAAGTTCAGTGTTGTTTACATGTTTCAGTTACAATTGAACTGGTTGTGACTTTTTGAAAGGAACTTGCAGACAAAAATGTCCACTATGGCACATTCTAATAAGTACCTATTTAAAATGTTTGTGTAATATTTTGGCTCTATTCAGTAGCTGTATTAATTTCTAAGGTTGATTCATCAAATGTGTGTCTATTGTGCATATATACTACCTTCATTAATTTACGGTTAGCTAAAAATGCATTGTCTCTAAAACATGTACTGGTTTTCCTTTACAAATATCTGGCATCACTAACTGTACATGATGACTGCTTGTGGTTGGGAATTTGAAACACAGGGTTAGTAAGAGAATCGTGTAGAATGTTTCTACCAATATATATATATTTATTTGTCATAAAATGTAACAAAAGTAAAAAAGTGGAGTACAGCAACATAGTTCACAATACAAAGGCCACACTATTTGGGTAACAATACAATAAATTATTTCCTTATCTACCTTACCTAATTAAATAAATAACATACTTAAAGGAAATAACATTGTTTATCTTGTCATATATACAAGTAATTGTATTTTTAATTACTTCTACGATCTTTATGTACAATAATGATCAGTTATGGAAAGCAGATACACTGTGGATTTGTGATCATGGTATATAACAGTTTTCTTAATGAATAATGATCACTTTATTTTAATACTGTCTAGTCAGTCTATCTTGCCACTACATTATTTTGACTGCCCTGAATTTACTTATTGTATAAATTTATCACAGGAGACATTGTTTGGTGGCACTGAAAGAGATTCAACCCTGAGCAGTGCAAAAATTTAGATTTACATGTGGATGCATACTTCAGTAAATTATTGTATGACAGATTTCATAAGCTATACAAAAATATTTATAAACACATCAGTGAACACAGAGCTCTAGCAGTCTGCAAAATCTAGAAAAGACTTGATGACATAGTTATATGTTATAGTCAAGAAACTATACAAGAAATTTGAAGGTTATCTTTTATAATTGTAAAGCTAGCATTTAGGTAAATCCTTATTACCATTAAACTGCAAAGTTTGGGTTTAGAAGCTTGGTTAATTCATAGATGTGTATGTAGTTTTCAGATTTATGTCTCATTGTTAAGGTGCCCCAAAGAGCAGTTGTCGCCAAAGAAATTCTCAGTAAGCTCTAAAACAGTTGTAATTTTAAAATCCCTCTGTTAGCTGGCAGAGTTCATAATTGCTGTTCACATGGGAAGTGTTGAATCTTGAAAGAATATAACTTGTATTTGTGTAAGTAAGCATCCTGGGAAGTGGGGAGTTTAAGTATTTTTCTCGTGAGCTCTGATTCAAATGTTAAGCCAAAAAAAATATTTTCTATCATTGCATGCTCTTTTTGTATTCGGTTTTATATGAAAATGGAAAAATTATAACCACATGAGAAAAGAGTAGTGTGGTTTTGATTGAGGCAGAGTGAAAGTGAATCTGATTTTTAATCCAGTAGAAACAACATGAGCTTAGTGAGGGTTTCCCTGGATATTAAGGATACTGGTCGCAAATTGCAAAGGAGTGGACAGTGTGCTGAGGAAAGCTGTGGAGAATTGGTTGATGAAATTAATTAATTAAGCTCTTCCTTTGGTCTCTCAGTTAGTAAGAAAACACCAGAGGGTTGCTACTTCACTCAACTCATAAATTTGGACTATTGTATGACCAGCATTGATGTACCTACCATCCAAGTAATAGACATTGACATTAAGCTAAAATGCATTGAAATTGGAGCAGTTGAAATGCTGTATTACCAAAAAAATTGTCATAAATCACCAACAATTGATTCCACTGTTGAATCACTAAAAATATCAGCTGTCCTTACGGGTTTGAATTGAACAACATGCCCTCACTGTGAACCCTACAGTTGAAAATTCATTTTTCCGTATTTTCGGGGTATGGGATTCACTCTGTAATTCCTGGCCGCTTGTCATCTGCCACAAACACCATCTGAGTCTCGTACATGACTGGGTCAGTCTCGTCTGATTGGTCTGAGGTGTCCATGGTGGTTGTTTTAACTGTGGCTGCTGCAGCTGCTCTGAGCTTTTTCTCCCGCAAACCTAAGGTCATATTTTGGCGAAGCAGCCGTGAGTCTAGTAACTGAAACATACATTCATGCTTTCAAAAACAAGGAATAGCAAACATGATGTGTTATTAGGCACAGTGTGTGTAAAAATATGTAAATTTGTTTATATTTTATGCTGACGTCTTAATGTAACGTAACCTAATTGAGCATAAAGTACTCCAAAACACTTAAAAAAGAGTTTTTGCAGATATTTAAATATCACTTGCATACATCATGTACAGTGTAGATTAGACACTACTCTGAACAAAGTAATAATTAATGTATTACTTTAATGTATATGTAATTAATCCATTGTTACATATGACTACTTCATTGCTTTGTTCTTTATAATTACTGTGTTTAAAAAAAAAATTCAGAATAGTGTTCCAGTGTATTAGAACCTATGCTGAGAAAAAGATTGTGCTGCTGGTACCAAATAGAGTTAGGCAACAAATATTTATTTATTTATGTTAAACCATATGAACACAGTTGGTTTATTCAGAAAGTTTGTTTTCAACTAGCTACTGCCATGGCCTACTCTCTTTAGGTGAGTAAGGTGATTGAATGTTAACATAAATATTTTGTGTTTAAATCCCAGTTGCAGAGTTGTTTTTCCAACTTACAAGGTTTTAACCCAGTTATTTCGCCAATAATTTTAAGGTTGTTTAAATGAAGTAGTTTTGTTTAACAATGTCTGTGCTCCATTTTCAGTAATATAATTTTTGCTGAAATAACCACATAATATCAAACAAATTACATTTTTATGCTTACACTCCATTGCAGTCGTTGAAATAAATCATTTCTGTAAAATTTAAACAAATCTTTTCCTCACTGTATTCGTTATTTATTTTGTATGGTGTATCTTGTATTGTTTCAACTTCGTTACCTAAGGACAAATAAACACACTAGAGAACTCTAAAAAAAACCTGGTGGGTAATAATTTCTTCTTTACTAAATGCAGCTAAGCCAGGGCTGTCACCAGCCCTGAAGCTGAAATCCTGGTTCCTGTTTATAAAAATTCTGTAAAATCCTGGAATCAGTGAGTCAAATCCTGTAAAATCCTTCAAATTAAAAAATTTAAAATCACGGAAAACAAAAGTTGATATGAAAGACATTTACATATTTAATGTAGTTGTTTCAGTTTGGAATGTACAGACCGTGGTAATTCTTTTCTCCACTCACACTTATACTTTTGTTTATACAACTGTATCTGTGATAATTTTCGTTTACTCACCATTGTGATATCAATGCCAAATGCAAAACACAGTCACCAAATTCGGATAACATGCATAAAAACTGCAATTTGCAGCAAAGGTTCTTTTCAATAACAGCCTTTGCATGTGATCATACAGCCAGGAACAGTCATATGCAGATAACTGTATACCTGCACCAGTGAATAATTAAGTGAAATATTTTGAACATGCATTATTGAAAATGGCCTGTGTGGAAAATATTTTGCTTAATTATTCTCCTCCGTTGTAAGAATCTTTTAAACAAATGCACCAGTGTAACTGACGTACATCACTGTGGGTGTTAGTGTCGCAAGTAAGCAGCATCCACTTTGAGGGGGGGAAAACCTGCAGTTTGGTTTCGACTTTTCTATAGCATTAAAAATCTGAAAAAAATGGATAAAATGGCAGGCCTGAGTTAAGCAGTTCACTTACATTATTTCTGTCATTATTTCAGATGGTGTACACAAGGAAAACCAACCATATTAGTTGGAACAAAAGTGATATAGGAAAAGCTATTTAGGTAGCTGTGCTTAGTTCTTTGAACTCTGTAGCTTCTAAGTACAACATTCCATGTACAACTTTGTACAGGCATGTGAAATAGGGATCAGCTGAAAAGAAGTTAGGAAGATTTAGAACAGTATTTAGCAAAGTGCAAAAAGACCAACTAGTAGAATATCTACAAACCATGGATAGTTTATTCTATGGTTTTATGAGGGACAAGTTAAAAAAAGATGACTTTGATTTCGCGGAGAAAAATGGAATTCCTCATCCTTTTCAAAATGAAAGAGCAGGTGATGAATGGCTATTAGGATTTATGAACAGGTATCCAAATATATCTCTTAAGTTATCCAGAACCCACTTCAGTTTGCTAGAGCTAAGGGATTTAATTATCCACAAGTGTTTAGATTTTATGATCTATTATGGGGAATCGCAGAGAAACATCATCCTAAGGCACCTCATATGATGAGGTGCCTCAAGATGGATGAAACAGGAATACAAACTACAACTAATAAACCACCCAAAATCTTCACTGACAGGCAAAAAGCAAGTTGGGATAATTGTTAGTACTGAAAAAGTTAAACTAACAATTGGTGTTTGTTGCTCTAATGCAATTTGTTTCTTCATCTTACCATTTGTTATATTTACAGTACATGTAAACACATGTAGGAAAGGCTACATCATGGTGCTCCTCCAGGCTGTTAATTTTCTTGTACAGATAATAGCTGGATCAATGGGGATGTTTTTCTTCAGTGGCTGCACTTTATTGTTGAACAAGTTCATCCTACTCCAGAAAGAAAAGTCCTACTAATACCTGATAATTACGAATCACATAAATACATTAGGGCTTTGGATTTCACCAAAGTAAATAATGTTTTGTTTCTCTCATTTACACCTCGTACAACGCACAAGATGCAGCCATTAGATATTGCAGTCTATGGGCCTTTGTAATTGTGTTTTGAACTAGCAATTTGTGTTGTTTGGATACTGTGGTGAAAATAACGTGCAAACTCATTTCTAAAATGTGCTTTTATTAAGAAATGAGCAGGACACACATTCGATAGAGCACACTGCCATTACTAAAAATTACACATACCTGTGATGTCACATACAGTGCTCGTGCAGAGCCATCTATGTAAACAATACAGAATTACTACAACTTCTTCAATCAAAATTACTAGTCGTTTGAATGGTCTGGCACTTTTAAACATTCATCGTAACGTTCATATAAAGTCAGGGGATGTATTAAAAGACATCTGTAAGAAACCAAGCCAATTAAATTTTTGGTTATCTATACACATAAATAAAATAAAAGTGTCTGTCTGTGATTTTCAAATTTTCTATAGAAATAAACAAAATAGAAGTGTCTGCCTGTAATTTTAGAATTTTCCACTTTTAATTATTTTTTCATATACTGTAATTGATTACTAAGCCACATATGTTAATTTTTTTCATATCTATCTGTCTGTCTGACCAGATTTAACTCAAAAACCACCGAACATATTGACATGAAATCTACATAGGTAGTTTATAGATAATAACACCCGGACTAACTTAGTCCGGGCCGCAGTGGCCCAGTGCCTAGAGCGATTCCAAGTGGGGCCACAGTGGCTTAGTAGATAAAACTATATCAAGTGGGGCCCCAGTGGCTAGGTATATAGGTATCTACTTCATTAAAATAATAAAACATGTGCGAATTGATGGCAGAGTGTAAATTAACTCCATTAAGTCTGGAAGAAGCAATATCACTATTTTAAACATAAAACCCTAGTGAAACTATGATGGGCTTTATTTTAATAACTTCATAAAACCTAAGCGAAGCGAAATTTCTATTTCAAAAATAAGAAAACAAGTCCTAAATTTCATGCGAATGATGTCGCACGGGTGAGCTAGTTTTAAATAAAACTTTCTGAATTGAATAGATGAAAAATGTGACTATTTACTTCAACGAAAACTGAATGCTGTGCCATTCTGTAGCTGTTCTGTGCTCAATAGAGCGCTCTTCAAAGCCTTGCTCAGTCTCGTCTTCCTGCTTACTGTGTTTCCTTCCACATAACATGTACAAGCTTTTTATGCTACTGAGCTGGTGACTAGTGTCCGCATGTAGATCACACGACATTGTCAAACTGTGACAACCCAAACATGTTATTTCGTCAGTCCTCACTCCTGTCCGTATAAACCATCAAGAAACCAATCTGAGCGACCAACAATTTAAACATTACTTAAACTAAGTAGTTAAAACTTAGAACCACTTCTTCTAATAGGATGCCTGCATTACTCTAAGAACTACAACAGAGTCTATATTAAAATATAAGCAGTTACAGGACAATATTATTTTTCCAGAAATTGTTTCAAATGTGCGTAGTTAACTGTGAATCAGCTACAAACAGTGTATCTGAAATCTGTCTTCCTTGCTTTGTAGTACAGGTAACGAGGCAGTAACAATTCAATATTAAATAATTCAGCTATTTGGACATGCTTAATTTTGTGTATGAAGGAAGTGAACCAACCAAAAACCTAAAGAATAATTTATAAACTGTATGTAAACGTGTTTGTAATTTAAAAGAACTTGTATTAAAATCTTAAACATGTATATAAAAAAGACAGCATGTTATTTAATAATAAAGTATCTGACAATATTTAATTTATTGGAGGAGTGCTATTTTATACTGTGTCCATTTAAAACTTTGGGAAGCAAACACCCCCCTTCCCATCCCTTTTTAGATATTCCTAGCTACATCACTGGTATTACTTGCAAGCTAACTTGTGCTATGTGCAAAAACACTCATCTACAAGGCCAAAATTTAACTATGTAACATATTAGAGTTTATGTCTATTGCATTAAACATGAGGTTGCAATGAATGGCTATATCATCTGTGGTTTTAAAAAATAGTTATGGTGAGTTATGATGTGCACAAGATTATATTTGCATCTCCAGTTGGTGAACATACACCAATTCAGAGAAAATACATTATGGTTGTGACATTTCATATTTCACTGCATACAATACATAGTAATATATGGTACAGATATGTGTTGTGCTATAGTGCTTACATTATTAGACTAGGAGCTAACACTTGTTTTGTGTGCACTTTTATGTACTCGCAGTTTGACTTTATATATTTGCTATAGATGGTCTGGGTGCATAAAAACTGTTGGTCACACAATCTGAACTTTGATCACTTAGGCCAGCATACTGGATTCAATATTGTAAATCATGGTTTTCTTATAATTACTTGTATCTCTGTTGTTTATTAACCAATTTAAATTTTCTTGTTTAATGTTAAAGATTTTATCTATCACTTCAATTTTTATCCCTGTAGTTTTGTTTGAAAACTCAATGGTTTACGAGGAAATTAGGAAAAACCAAATTTTTATAGAGAATAATAAAAAATGTAGCAGTTTTAAGGTTTTAAATTGGTACCATTAGAAATATTGTAGCTTGAAAAATAATGGGGAAACCAATAAATAACTGTGGGCAAACCTTAGATACAACACTAGCTAGGATTGTACAAAAAAGTCAAAATAATTCATCTTAATGAATTCAAGTGGACTGTGTTTACATTTTGTATTATTTCATACTTAACAATACACTATGTTACCATAATTTTTTTCTCTCAGTTATTATTATTTTGTACTTCATGTAACTGAAAATTTGCATTGTAAGTTTCGCGAGATTACACTTGCATTGATTTTTTCAACACATGGGCCTTCTCATAGAATAATCACTAAAACAACATTCCTTGCTGCAAAATAAGATCGTACAACTGACCAACAATTTAATGCTTCTATTTTTAAGTTGAATAAATGTGGATCAAAATTCACAGTTCTCATTCTTTTATTTTGTATAAATTATTGCACATTGTTCCTTATTCAAATTTACAAAGCAATAAAATAAAATAAAAGAAAAATCTCTTAAACGGGAGAAGAAAGCAATGATTCGCCATATTGAATCCAGTATGGTGGTAGAATGATCAAAATTCAGATCATGTGACCAGCAGTTTTTATGCACTCACTCCATCTATAACAAGCATCTGAAATCAAACTGCAAATACATAACAATGTACACAAAATATCAGCTAGCTGCACGACTACGTAAACTTGCTGGGGCACGATCTCTGGAAACGGTTGTCATTTACTTTGTAATTATTATAGATTTCGTTAAAGTGATTGTTTTCTTTAGTCCATGCTACATTTGTCCATGAGGTTATGGGTTAGTTTGAAGCTGAAGTTTCTGTCATGGCAAGCCAAGAGAGTTAAAGCACACAAAATAGGCAAGATTATTTTATTTTGGGGTACAGCCATGGAAGATGCAATAGAACTGGTTAGATGAAGTCAGTATGCGACCGATACGTTGTCTTCGAATTGGTAAGCAACATTGGGGAGGATGGAATATTTTTTGCATCATAAATGTTTCAGGGTAGTACTGGAGTTATTGTTTCTGTCACGAGGTGTTACAAGAACATTTTTGGAGACTGTATATGCATACATCGCTTCTAAACTATCAAAGGAAATAAATTTTAGTATTTGCATTTGTGGCACCCTTAAAAAATTGAATTCTTAGTTACGCTGTACAGGGAAATAAATAGTCAACAAGCCACAAGAAATTTTATTTTACAAAGTTTAATTAGCGATATAAGTTAAAAACAGAGGATGACATCTGATGATAATTTTAATTTGATATTATATTGCTGGTGTAAATGTATGACAATATAAAACTAGTAGTTTGCATTCTTACATGATAATATCAGTACAGCATGCATGTATCCCACCATATTTCAGGGATTAAAAAGTTTGATGATTCCATCGGTTATAGAACATGCTTTAAATTACATATTACAGACCATGATGCACTATAGAAGCTCATTGGTTAGTTGCAGTAGCCAGTCGTGTAAGGTGTTCATTACTTTTACTTACTGTAGATGGCCAGCTGGTTGAGCAAGTATCTAGGACTATAGCTACCTGACACATTGCCCTATGCGGCTAGTGTCTATGTCTTCTCCCTACCCTATGGTTGCGGCACCTCCGCACCAGGTCGAAACGTCTGTATCGCAGGCAGTGCCACTGGGGGATGTGACGCATGTTCAGCAGGGCCTGCAACAGAAGTTTTGTTGTTACAGTGGTAGTTTTTCTTGCAGTAATTATTGTTTGTAAATAGGTATTTATCTATCAGTATTGTGGTGAAGCAAACATTCTATGTTTTTATCATGTTGTTTACATTGTTTAATTTATGGTACATTTTATGATGAGCAGTTACAAAATCTAACCACAATCTGTAATTTTCATTTTATTTACATTTTGTGTCAAGTCATGTGAGACATCTTGCACATCTCAAAGTCATTGTTATATCAGTATCAAGTTACTATGAATTCATGGCTACTGATGGAGCATGTCATGCACTCTTAGCTAGTTAGTGTGTTGTAACATTTGTAGTAAAGATATTAACTGCAGATTGTGTTCATATAAAAATTTCATTATAACTTTTCATGTAAGAATTTCCTTATGGTAATATTAACATGTATTGACATTTATGAACCAACGTTATCACCTTTCTTGAATTAACCGTTTTTGATGGTAGCTTCACATGCTTTGCAAGTTAAGTGTTTTCATCTTATACACATATACTGAAAAACTAATGTATATGTTCATAATGTTCATTAACTTCATAAGAAGTGCCTCTGTGGTATTAGCAGTGTATGTGTACGTGCCAACCAGGAGCTTGTGAGTTTGTCTTTTATTGTAACAGACATAATTTAGTATGTCAGCCGTACCTGTAAAGCCATTTTGGGATCTCAATTAGAGGTCTTCTTTTTCAAGTGTCACTAATTCCTATCAAACCTAAACCCATTCTTAACTGCTCGAATAGCATTATGTTACGGCCACGATCCTTCATTTCCACAGCTTTTACGAGAAAATTAAATTTCTTTTTAACCAAACAGGAGCCAATATTGTAAATTCCTCTTACAATTTTGTTGCAAATTGTTTTTATTATAGTCTAATTTTTCAACACAAAAAAGATGTATAAGTTTTACTAATTATTAAATAAACAAAAATTTCATTAATTAATTGGATAAAAGTATACACTTTTTTTTGTCGAAAAAATTTGACTACGTAATAAAAACCATTTGTAACAAAATTGTATGAGGATTTTACAATATTGGCTCCCATTTGGGTTCAAAAAATTAATTTTCGCAAAAGCTTTAGAAATGAAGGATCATGGCCTTAACTGGACATATAAAGAAACATTGAAGTTATTTTAATCTGATTAATAAAACCGCTGTTAATTTACCATCCTACAACTAACTGAAAGTCTTAAAAACGAATTTGTTAATAATAAATACTTCATGGTAATACATGCAGCAAAACTTGTACATATAATTGTGATATGCCTCTTACAAATAATTATTCATATTTTCAAAGATATTTCAATTCTCTATTCACGTCACATGTACTTGGATTATAGAATTAGTTACAAATTAAAGTTAAAAAATATTTCAATGAAGTTGAAGCTTCAACCACAAATGAATATTAATTTTGTGGTTAATGCCACTGAAAAAAAAAATCAACACTGATTTGGTACATTCTTTCTGTGTTATAAAAATAAGAGGGAAACACGTCTGTCCTGAATTTAAATTATTTAATGCACTTGCCATGTTCATGAATTATATCCCATAAACATCTTCTTTGTATACTAATTAAGGCTAACGTTGTATCAATCACACATTTTAATTTAAAACAAATGCTTTACAGCACACATCTTAATGCATATTTACTAGATAACAATTATAATTATGAATAGCATAATATTGTGCAGGGAATATTGTGAGTCTTAATTTAAAATTAAATTAGGCAGGTGGTACCAAGGTATCCTAACAGGTTTAAATTTTCCTTAAATGATTGTACCCTTAAGACATTCATCTTGAAAATTAGTTTTTCGAACTAGAACATTTTAAAAAATTCTGTTTTTGCATAAATGTAAAATATTTTTCAAATTGGTGAAATAAACTAAATTCATGGCATGAAGGTTTCAAACATTAGTTAATTTGACGTGGAGACTTGAGCTAAGGATTTTACCAAAATTGAAGTTAACTTTTTGGTTTGTCTGGTTATCAGAATCCGCAAGTTTTTAAGGTGTATTATTTTTAAAATGGCCTTTATTTAGTGTTTGCCAGTGCTCTTTTACTGTGCAAGGAAGTTCACCCGACTAATCACTTTGGAAAACTGGCACCACTTGTGAATTATTTACACAGCTCTCATACATCATTAGCCTCAATACTCCTGCTCCCTCACTTTTGGCCATGCCTTAACCTTATCCTTATGGGGTAGTTTGGATGCTGGCTGGCTTCTGATAGGATTACCAAACCATGGGATGCATTGGTTCACAGCCGGGAAACCAATGCTCATGGTCACCGTATTTGTAGACCCCCAATAGTTAGTGGCATTTCCCAGGTTGTAGTTCAATGTTCCACCTTACTAAGTTCTGTAGTAGAGTTATTGTCTTCAACCCCCTTAATCACCTGTGTGGCGAAATGCATCGGTTGACACCCAGAAGACCCACAAGGGTAAGTGATTCTTTGAGTGGCAGTTCCATGGCTTTCCATTAGAAATATAGTGTGCCTCATATTTCTTCATACATATCTCAGTATAATCCTCACCAAATGAATTCGGCACCAGTTGATCTTGTAACTGGGTTCCAGAAAGGATAGATGCATTAGCTGACACTTGGGAGATAAGCTCTTGTAATCTTTGTATGGGTAGACTCATAAGGAATGAATGTGATTTTCCCACATAGCAGTTTCACATACCAGCCACCCAATTCCCACTGTGTTTCTAGTGCAGGACACTTGAATGGTCATGCAGGGTAGTCCTTCGATACATTCTTCCTGCTGCAATGGTCCCTCTCAGTTCCAAGTTGAGTTGCCAGTTGCACTAACTATTGAGTAAGTAGACATCTTGCTGGTAAACTGGGTCTTTTATTGCCCTTGGTCCTCATGACCACCAAATCAATCAGCAAAACACTATGTTGGCCTTTTAGTAGGAGGCACTTCTGATTGGGGAACAACACTTCAGCAGCAATGGCCGAGAACCTCTCTCTTCAAAAGCTTAAGTAGACTGCCACAGTGTTAACTGCAGCAGAAGTCAAACATAGAATGCTTTTGATGTTACCTTGTTGCAAAAGCTGGAAAAAAATGTCATTGATTTTTAAAGTGGCAGAAGCAAAGCAAAGAATGCCATCCAGGAGTCGTAGCTATCTAGCAGGGGCACCAATTTTACTAGGCGAAGGAGTTGTCCACATACACACTGCTTTTCATAGATTTATTGAGTTTATTAAAAGGGAACATTTATGCCTTTGATTAGCTGAAGGATTAGAATCTTGGCATAATTTTAGTTATATGTGAGCCGCACACATAGTGCTAATTCATTCATACTTGTACCAGGAGTAGGTATGCACATAGGTGTATATATGCACTGGGAAAAAAACTAATATAACTTTTATACTTTTTAAATATGATACAGTGTTAAAGAATTAGGTATGTAAATGTGGGATTACAGAGAGAGAGAGTCACTGCTTATAATGCCCAAAAATAAAGCAGAACTATGAAGATGTGTGTTATTCTCATATGGCATAATAGTTTATGCGACCTGCTCGTGTTGAACTCAGTGTTGTGTTGCCTGCCTAGTGTAATCAGGTTGTGAAGTAACGACCGCAGTGCACGTAATGTTGACATGCGATGATCCAATTACACCAACTGAGTTGTTAAACTAAATCAATAACACAAGTTGGTTTCTACTGCAACTACTTTTAAAAATATTTTATAACTTTATCTGTGGTTTAAATATTGTTGCTTGGTTAAGTTGTATATTTTGTTGTTATAAAGCATTATTTCATATTAATATTTTATGTGATTATTAATATTTCTTACTACTTGGCTTTAATTAAGACACAAGTTAAAAATAGATTACTTAAAGATAGGTGAGATTGACAGTAATAGTAAGATTTCTCTTGTCCTATTTACTCTTTCAGTGAAAGTTCCTTGTCTGTCTGTCTTTGATATATACATTTCACAAGCAGAGTACAAGAAAAGAAAGGGTGATACAAATTCTCGACATTTCGTAAACATTCAAAGAGTATAATCTTGGTAGTATGGTGGTTTTCACATCTGTAGATTGAGTGCGGTAATGGTTCTGTCATTAGTACTTTATTGCATTAGTTGCTTTCATTAAGTAAGAAAAGTAATGAAATTAACATGTACACACATGTTCGTACATGTGTACATCCATCTGCTCATCCTTGATAATTCTACTATTGTTAACAAGTTTCACTGTATTTTCATATTTAACGCTTTGTAACATAAAGTTCATTCACGGTTACGTCAGCCTTTTCTGAAGCCCTGATAAATTTCTACTTTCAGGATATTCCTCCGCCTCGTAAACTAAGCTTAACTAATCCTGGAGAATTACACCAGAGGGACAACGCACTACATTCATGCGCACAACAGTATTTGTATAACTATTTCTCACTAGGTGCTACCAACATACCTATTTTCTCCCTAATTTTTATTCAGATTATTTATAAATGAAGCATTATAATTTATAGATAAAATATGAGTAACATTTCAATTTAACAGAAAAAAAAAGTAACTTATGAACACAAGTATAAAATGCTTGTGATACAGGGCATATTTAGGAAATAACAAAACACGTCATTCACTGGGATATTTTTCAAAGGTTTGAGTCAAAAAGGCAGAAGATACTGTGAATGGACTATAATCATGTTCAGATTTGTTTAACTATCGGAAAAAACTGATGGGGAAAACACTTGCATTTCATTTCAGGTCTAAATAATTTAATTGGATTCTGCTCAGAAAATGTGCAGCATAAAAATGATGTATTATTTGCAGAAAATATTTTTTGATGCTTGTAACTGAATAGTGTAAAACCACACCTAAATAGCTGAGTATGGCAAAATATTAATTTGAAAGTGTTGGGAAACGTAGACGAAATGATTATATCCGGTTTTACCCATTATAATTTTTTTAGTAACGGATGATCTATATAACTATACTTGGGATTAACAATTAAAAAACTAATGATTAAATTGAATAGTTAAAAAAGTGTGTAATTTTTAACTTATTAGTTACTTTTAAAACTAAACTTTTAAGTTTTAACTTTTAATCATGAAAATATCTGTTTAACAATTAAAACTAATTTTAGTTAACTTTACAATCGCCTGGAGGCCAAAAATAACAAAATACATGCAAATGCCATTAATATCTTAACAAACTTCTTAGAAATATGCAACGTATTTGACGGCCAATGAATTGCACCACCACAATATACAGATTGATACACTGATGAAGTTATTTACTGAATCAAAGATCATTGTTGGTCACAAACAATGTGATTGTGAGGTAAGCTTGATGCCACTGTCGCAATCTATCAATATAATCTCTCACTACACAAAAATCACAGTTGCACAGTTGATAGTCCTTGTGTAACATGCACATTTCAATTGTTTTTGTAGTCACTGCACTTGTCTGGTTTCGTGCTAAGCAGTGCTATAAAGAGTTTATTTGAGAAGTTTATTTCAAATGGTTTTGTAGAAGATTGTCAGTTCATAATTTTGATAAGTAGGCGTATCAGATTCGGTATCCAGCAACCAAGTAACTTTAACTTTAATCGATTAGATTATTTTGTTAACTTTTCCAAGTATGTAATAACATATCTTGTACCTATTCTATTTGTCAATCTAAAATTATGTAAGAAGAGAAGATAGTAATAAGAAACAATGTAACAAGGACTATTTCAAATCCCCTATGAGAGATATTAATGTAGTATTGCAACCCTTTTCCTCTCCTGTACTGTGTTGCAAAAGGCAATGGCAAACCATTGAATCATCCCACCTAATTGCATCACAGAGACTTTGCCTGGGATTTCAGCCAGTTTTAAGGCTAACCATTTACCATCTCTAAGTAATTGTGTTATCTTTTAATTACAAATTCCTAAGTTTTAATTATGTTAAAAAGCCTATTACATATCCTGAGGAAATACAATTTTCTTTCTTTCCTAGGATAATAAAATAAAAATTTTGAGAAAAGTACACATAATGACTGAGAAAATACCATATAAATGATTGAACTGTGGTAAGGTAGCAAGAATTAATTTTACTGCATGGAATATAAGAATAACATATATTGATTATTCAATAAAATTTAATAATATAGTATGGAATTTTATGAGAATAATAATTTAATAGACTATTTACAAGTTCTAGAAAAATGTGGGACTTTGTACATCTGAGTGTAGGTTTACACTGTAAACTTAACTGTAATAACTTACACTATAATACTTACATCAAATTTTTTTAAACTGCCAATTAAGTATTTACACTACAAATGTACATCTTCCCCCCTTCCCTCCTTAAAATGTGCAGCATTAATCAGTGCTGCATTTTATTATTGTTCATATCAAGCAACCACATTCAAACCCCACCAAAAAAGCCTTTATCTGTAGGCACTTGGTTACTTGGCCCCAGGTAGGATAATATTATAATTATTTTAAAGGAACACATTTAGCTTTTATTTGTAATGTAGAAAACATCCAGCGTAAGTACAAATAAAACTATACCGTACCACACAACTACTCTACAACTTATGGGCAGCGTGTAATATTAACATTCCATAACATTACTAAAAGAAAGTCAATGTATACTTAGCAATATTCATGTTGATGATTCCATTACTATTTATCTTAGTAACAATATTTGAATATTATTTAAAATAAAATGTTATTTACATGCTACTGGAAGAATTCTTCAAACCAGTAGCTGTGTAATTTACTGTCAATCGTATGCATATATTCTCAGTACTTTTTATTTGCCAAGCACAGTGTGAGCAATAATAAATTAAAAAATAAATATTTAATTTGACGTGTAGGACATTTTTTTAAGGCTGCTCAGTAAAATTAAAAATATTACTTTAGAATTAAGTATTTATTTTTATCTTGCTTATACTGTTTTCTCTTTACCCCCTATACCCACACTCTCATGTAACTCACTGATCTTTCGCTCAGTGATGGGTCATATGCAGGAAAGATATGTGGAGGAAGGGAAGTTTAGCTAATCATCTACTGATTTTTTAGGTGAATAATCAGTTTCAGGACTATAGGGAAGGAAGGGTCACTAATGTGATTTTTATGAGTTGGATACAGTCATTTCCGCAACTTTGGGGCAATACAGGTAACTTTGCAGCGCACATTTTCATTTAAATTGAAGGCTCTAAAGCCTTCACCTTTATTTTAACTTCCTAGTTAACTGTTTTATTTATGAATTTCACAGTTACGTGCATAGAATCTTCGGGTCTTCATTTTTTTAAAATAAATTAACAGGATGATTCAAAGTTGCTAAAGGTGGTGAAAAGTTACCCCGAATGTGTGAACTACTTTAATGGAAGTGTGTGTGTATGCACTTGTGTGTGTGTGTGCACTTGTGTATGTGTGTTGCAAGCTGGGGGTCCGAACATACAATGATAGAGTGAACATAGGAGTTCATTAGTGGTGGGGGTACATACTTTAAACATATAGTCCTTGGAATCCAGGTTTGGGGATCAGTTGATAGCCTCGGATCATTTAGTGTACATAGACTCTATTATCAGTCAGTTATCTTTTAAAGTTAATATCCTAGCAAACTTAATTTTTTTCACCTCCATCCTTTAGTAGTGCAGTTTTGGTTGTTGATTCCACTAAATTTCATGCATATGTTTTTAAATAAAGTGATGGTTGAGAACTTGGTGAGGGAGGGTTGTATTTGTCAATGGGAGAGTAGCCTGGGTGGGGAGAGTATGGACCTCGAGAGGTGAGAAATTTTAAAATGGCCTCTATCCGAGTGGAATGACTGAGCAGGTGTGCTAGAAAACCTGTGCTCCCACTACTATATATTTTAAACTAGGTGCAGTAGGTTTAGTTTCCATGGAATATCAGCTGTAATACATGTGAAGATATATTTGTAAGTTTTTCTTTCTATGTTTAAAATAGAGTTATTTCGCTTTATAAGCAGGAGTTCTCCAAAAGTGTGACTTTGTAGAATTCTTAATTTTCTGCAGTGTGGGTGAAGTGATGACTGTTCTTTTAAAGTGGTGTAGTGTAAAATTATGACTTTGGAATGCCCAGTGGGGCAGGCTCATGAAATGCAAAGAAAGGTGATATTGTTTGTTGTTATCTCCTTGTACACTGGCATTGTCGTGTGCATCTGAACAGCGGCAAGAAAGGCTGGTTTGCACAACTGGTTCTCTACTCCACTCCACAGCAACGTTCCCTATGGATACCAAGTGGTTAAGTGGTTAGCCTACTTGCCTCCCACCAAGGTGAACCAGGTTCAGTCCCCAACCGGGTCACCGGAATTTTGCAAGTGGGAATCGGGCCGGACGATGCTGTTGGTCGATGGGTTTTCTTGGGGATCTCCCGTTTCCCCAGTTTTTGCATTTCGGCACCGCTCCATACTCACCTCAATCACCCTCATTGGCTCTCACGACCTTGTTAAGAGCCATCCAGCTCTCTCCCTCTCACACCCTAAGGATACCAAGACCAAACGCCGGCCCATGCGAGTGTCTGTGTTCAGGAGAGGCAGGAAGAATAACATGAAGTTACTGATATAATTAATGAGCTTCTTTTCTCAACATTGGTGGAGTTAATTTTTAAATAAGTTCTTAAAAATTGAGTTAGTAGGTATGACTCGACTACTCTTTGAAAGCAGTAACACGTGCCTCATACAATAAACTAGCGTGCAATCCACTGCATTACAGAGGTCGGATTTGGAGCATCAACTTATAATTTAATCAGTCTGATGTCTTGAATGATTGGGTTTACTAACCTAAAATATTTACAGGGCCGTTATAATGAAAATAAGTGACTGAGCCTCTTAAAACATGTAAATTTACATGGCCTACCATAGCACTATTTGTTTGAAGAATTTGGTGGAAATTGGTTGTTTGGTCCCAGATATATGGCATAAAACCACTACTGCAAGAACACCGGTTCTGTTGATGTCTGTGTTAGAATTCACCATTGTCTTATTGGCCCATACCATGCTGGACACTACCCTCTACCTTACAGCATTCATTATTGGCCGGTCATGAACTAATGGCGAGCCAAGCTGATATTGACCAAATCAAATGTCCTTTATCTTACAAAAGGATTTACAATCAATAATGACCCTTGTTACTGTGCTGTCGTGTTCTTGGGAGGTCATGTTAAGAACTAGTTAAACAAAGACTACACATCCATGCGAGTTTTGTTCTGAGCAACAAAGAAATTTTCAGATTATCTTTGCTTGAGCTACACTCCAATAAAGATAATTTGTTTTAAAACATATCACTTAACATAATCTGCATCAGTACTACTTGTTTGCCAAATTTGGTAGAAATCTGTTAATTGAGATATGATGTAATATCTTTATTTATTCGTATTAGATTATCTTTAAAAATGGCTGACAAAAGTGGTTTTGTGTTGGTACATACGATCCTTATAATAAATACTTTCAATATACAAAATTTGGTTGAAATTGGTTAAATGGTTATATATATATATATATATATATATATATATATATATATATATATATATATATATATATATATATATATATATATATATATATATATATATATACACATACATACATACACACATACACACACCAAATTGACATAAAATGTTTGTGGGGTCGCCATTTTGAAAATAAGTACCTAACCAAGTCCAACCACTTATGTTTACATGGCCTATCATATTAATACTTACCTGTCAAATTGGGTGAGTATTAGTTTAATAGTGTTCGAGATATAATTTAAAACCTTTATTTCTTAATTTGGTACTGTTTTCCAAAGTTGCAGACGAGCAACAACATCCATTTCAACATTTAATTCTTACTTGATGTGCCAGCGTAAACACTTTGGTTTAAATCGGTTGAATGGTTCCCGAGATATGACATATTCCAAATTTTTTAATGGACCCCATTTTGAAAGTAAGTGCCCGACGTGATAGAAAACTATAAAAGTCAGATGTCCTTACTAAGTATTGTATGTGTACCAAGTTTGGTGAAACTCGGTTGACGCATTCAAAAATTGAAAGGGGGACACACACGTACACACACAGTGATCTCGTAAACCTTTCTGTCCTTTGGAAAGTAGGCAAAAATGGGGGAAAGGGTAGACTCTGCTGCTGGCGTCCTGCGCCGCACATAGCCGTGGCAAATTTAACACATTGCTCGCAACTTAAAAACACAGATTTATGAATTTTTAATTCCTTTTTCAGAGAATGACGGGTTTCTGGGCGTCTTATGACGTTATGCCACTGTATATGTTCAGTATTGAATAATTTACGCACTGGAGTGATTGACCCGAGTGGCCTGAAAAAAAAATAGCATTTAAAACACAACGCAACATCAACAATGCAGGACAGAAAATGGGATGTTCCGATTGTTTAATGGACCTCTAATAGCGTGTTGCCGACTCATCGGCCGTGACATGCCGGGGTTGGTATGGAATAATTTCCCATTCGGCGTCACCGAGCGAGGTGGCGCAGTGGTAACTCACTGGACTCGCATTCGGGAGGACCCGGGTTCGATTCCCTGTCCTGCCATCCTGATTTCGGTTTTCCATGGTTTCTCGAAATCACTCCAGGCGAATGCTGGGGTGGGTCCCTAACAAAGGCCATGGCCGATTCCGTCCCCAATCCCTCTTCCCTGCGCAACTCTAATGACCTCGCTGTCGACGAGACGTTAAGCCCACTTACCTTACCTCACCCATTCGTCGTCTTCGCTATAAGAGCGCGACACCTCGGAGAAGATGCAGTCATTACAGCTCCTTGGCTCGTGTTGAGCACTTGTACTCTGGTCGACCCAGAGTTGAGCTCTGATCGCCGCTTGATGTTTTGTTAAGAAAGAACGAAAGAAAGGGACGTTGAATTTGCGTGAAGATCTCGTTTCTGGGAAGAAAGTGTTAAAGTGTAGGTTTGGTTTGGCTAAAAGACGACGAGTAGGGGCGCAGATAAAGGGAGGTACAGAGAATTTGTCGGGGTACAAAATACATTTGCATACCCCTCCCAGATATTATATTACTGTCGTGATCTTCATTAGCTTAATAAATTTTGCAGCTATGTCAATTTTAATTACAGCAAAATTTCACTGTGTTCCGCAGCAGACAATTTTTGTACCACATTAACAGGTGAATTGAAGGAAAAACACCCAAACAGAATGGACGTCTACAGACAACTGCTTACATTTCGCTGCCAATTTTGAGAAGAAAAAAAAAGCCTACAGATTATTTGACTCAAGGTTTCAAACTGTGCCTCCGTAGTTTTAATCCCCGGCCGGGTCACCGGATTTTCGCAAGTGGGAATCTTGCCCGGACGATGCCGTTGGCCGGAGGGTTTTCTCGGGGATCTCCTGTTTCCCCCGCCCCTTCATTCCGGCGCCACTCCATATTCACTTCTGCTCTCAAGACCTCGCTGTTAAGAGCCGCCCAAATCGCTTCACTCACCCTCTCCGTAACTTCAAACTGTGTGAGCGCCACTGGAGGCACGTGCCAGTTGGTTAGAGACACTCCTGGCGGCGAGGATTTGGACTTGGACGACGCACGATACTCACGTGCTCCGGGTTGGTGTAGGGACGTCCATCAACGCCGGTGACCAGGAGGACTAACGCCGCCGCCAGCGCACAGGCACACCACTGTAGCAACCACTTCATCGTGTGTCTTCGCCGGCCGAGTTATCAATTGCGCGTGACGCTACCTGCTGCTCGAGGAACGGGAGACGAGTCACGTGCTGAGGAGGCGGCTGTGCACCGCGACGCTTGCTCGCCCGTCGACGACGTTCGCTCGACTGAAAGCGACGCGCCCCGCCGCGCCTCTTTTATACGCGCGCGTCGGCAACCTGCATGTGCCGCTCCGCGTCGCTGTCGCAACGACGCTGACTCAAACACAACCCCCTCCGCCTGCTAGGGGCCGGCACCTTCCCACGGGCCCTCCCGTTACATTTGCCAACTTAACCAGGTCTGGTGATGTCAGGAAGTGGTCTGGTGGACAAATTTCATACTTGCGTTGGGTCAAAAAGTTGGTGAGTGAAGAGATTTGGGTGGCTCTTAAGAGTTAGTTGGAGCTGCGCGTCCAAGGTCAAGAAGCGAGGTAGCAATACAGGCGACATTAACAAGCACGCCTAGTGTCTTATCGCTCCTACGCGCAAGGCGTGCTGTGTTTCCGTCGTGACGCTGTACTGCGCAATTTAGATCAGTAACATAGGAGTTTTATTACATGCGATGAAAGCCCACAGACTAAACTACGTCTGTATATTTGTACTTTTATCTTGCCGTGTAAAGAAACTGCGCAGGCAAGCGTTAAAAATGTGATATTAGATCATCTTCACGAATTTTTTTTCTAAGAATATACCAAATATGACATGTAAAACAATAGGGACATAGATTAATTTTTTTTTATCTTTTCTGACAAAAAGTCGTATTTGCAGAACATTTATTTACCGAGATACGCATATTCGCGCAAACAACTATTGCACAAAAAACGTGCAGGTCCATATAACTCGTTAACAGCGTGGTCTTGAGAGCTGATAAGGGTGATATGAGAGTATGGAGCAGCGCCGGAATGAAGGGGCGGTGGAAACGGGAGATCCCCGAGAAAACCCGCCGACCAACTAAAGCCTCCCGACACAATTCCCACTAGCGAAAATCCGGTGACAGCCTGGGATTGAACCCGGTTCGCCTTGGTGGAAGGCGAGAGTGCTAATCGCTCAGCCACCGTGGCCCCCAAAAAGTGGGTGATTTCTGTAAAAATATGGCGGAAGATCTGCTGATTTGAAAGAATATTAGTATATTTTTCTATAATCAAGTGTTTTCATAACTGTTACTTTCCCCGGAATCCCGGAATATATTATGTAAACCTAAGGAGACCATGGGAATATCTTGAGATACATATGCCTATAACGTGAATGTAATTGTCACTTTATAGGTTGTCAAGTCGTGTGGGATGTGTCTTGCTTGAATAACGATACGGTTTGGCTCAGAGCCATAAGCAAATTTTTGGGAATCTTTATAGCGGAAAAGTACTTGAAGTATCCACAGTACTTGGATACTGTGTTTTGGTACGTAAGCCGAGCGACATCGTTATTAAAATGTTTTTAATGGTATTTTTCCTATATATATATATATATATATATATATATGCAGAAGGGTGTCAAGACGAATGTTTTGATCTAATGAACATGGTGTTGGAAAGTGTTTCTATGTTATGGATTCTAATATTACGAATAAATTAAAGCAAGACGCGTGTGCTGTAAGCAATAATTATTATGAAAAGAACATGTAGCGTAATTAGTCAGTGATTTGACACCGAAACCACAAGTATAGGTTATTCACGGTAAAATGAGGACTCTTGAAAGCCCTGCTTAAAATCTACTTTTATGCACATTTTGTATTCTACCGCCTTATGTAAGATTTACATTGTCACGGGCCTCATCACTTTTTTATGCGTCGGTCAAGTGAAACTGTGAAATTATTATAAAATTAAATATTTAACAAATCTGCTCATTTTTGCACTTCGATGCACAAAAAAAAAAAAGGGAAAGAAAGAATTTAAGTTATCAGAAATGGTTTCCTAACACTCTTTATTAGACGTTAAGATACGGACCTATTTCCCATTTATCGTTACCAATTTACTGGGCGCGTGTCACTTAGGGCGCCCGTTAAAATATATAAGTAGGGGCAGTGACTTTTTTCTAAAGTTGGTTTCAAAAGTGCTCACTTTATCGTGAACAGCCTGTAGTAACACAGTCAGAATGTCAGATAAATCTCCGAGTCTCTGGATGATGCATTATTGAACGACGATGTGCAAGCCATGCAAATCTGGTTGCGGATATCGACCCCTTTCCATAAAAACTGTTAGGTTGGATCCCCATTTGTGCATTTAAAAATGTAACCGTCCTATATATATATATATTTTTTTTTTGTTAATTTCTTCTTGCGGCTTAGTAATTTACCGTACTTGGTAAGCGAAAAGGCTGTCTTGTGTTTTCACTATAAACGCTGCCGTTTTTGAGAAATTAATCCATCGAACACTACAAAAGTTGCACTTTATTATGCATTAATTTCTCAAAATCGATGGCATGTAGGGTAAAAACTAAAGACGAACTTTTTATACATGTACGGTAGATTATTAATCCGCGGGGAACTATTCAAAAATGCCACATACTTACATTGTGTAAATGTATGCACGATGTTCCAGCCCGTCCATTTTATTGGAAGGGGTTTGATATACGCAACCCAATTTTTTATGGCTACCACGTTGTCGTTCTAAAATTTGATCACGATAAAGTGAGCACTTTTGAAGTCGACCTTAGAAAAAAAGTCACTGCTCCTACCTGGCGCAATGAGTGACATACGCCCTGTAATGTTGGCATCGATGCAGGGAAATTATATCCACATCTTAACGTCGAATAAAAATTGTTAGGTGACCATTTTTGAACTTAAGTTATTTCTTTCGCTTAGGTACTGTGATTTTTTTTTTCAATGCATTAAAGTGTAAAAATGAGCAGATTTGTAAAATATTTACTTTTATAATAATTTCACAATTTCACTTGACCGACGCATAAATAAAGTGCTGAGGCCCGTGGCAACGTTAGTTTTATGTAAGGCGGAAGGATATGCAATGTGCATACAAGTAGATCTTAAGTAGGGCTTTCAAAAGTGCTCATTTTACCGTGAACAACCTATATAATGCATCATCCAGAAACTCAGAGATTTATTTCTCATTCTGGCTGTGTTGCTAGTAGTAAACATCTGCTGTAGTTACACCCTTCCGGAGTAGACTTACGTTATTGCTCGTGTGTATACTTACGGCCTATTTTTGTAAGATGAGTCACCTGCCGAAGCTTGTCTATTGAATTCATGTCAACATTGTATGTGTACGTGTATACACACACACGTACATACATACGTACGTACATACGTACATACATACATACACACACATGCACTCTAAAAAGCAATAATAAATAATATTTCAAGCTGCTAAAACAAACATTTTATGTATTTTCTGTACATTTAATTTGAAGCAGACTAAGATTACAGTCTGGTGATTTCCTATACTTAGAGACTTTCTCTCAAGAAAAGTTGGCAACTCTCGTGCCGACTCGTGGCTTCTTAAATGGTTGATAACTCGCCGCCGAGATGACTGGCCAGGACAGAGAAGACAGCGCACGAGCCCGCGGGACTGGCTCACCAAGACGCCGCCTACCCTCGATGACGCCAACATGACGTGGTGAGCCGGCTTTTGGGAGCCCTCATTACTTGATGAGTCGATCGGCGACGTGATGTGCTGACGCGCTTACCCTTACGTGATGCCAGATTCTGGTTTGCACCGGTAGTGAACGTAGTTTCCCTACTGATGATACATTGAAATGTGCGGTGCTGTTTTTATTGTTATTTCGTACTTATGTCGTATTACTGTCTATAAAGAGCAGCGGTGACGCAGTTGCTAGGGCGATCCGGATACGATCCCCGGCGGGTTCACTCCTGGATTTTCGCATGTGGGAATCGTGCTGGACGATGCCGCTTGCCGGCGGGTATTCTCGGGGTACTCCCGTTTCCTCCGCCCTTGCATTCCAGCGCCGCTCCATTCTAGGGTCTAATAATTTCATGTCCTGTCCGGGGATGACAGGCACCTACGGGTCCCAGCTGGAAAGCCCGTCACTCGGTGAGTGTTGCCTCGCCCTGGGTTTACTCCCCACTCAAGGTTTTTTTTTTTTTTACTATCTATAGGGCAGACGACTTACCTGCTAAATAAGTTATTAACTTAAATCGAGATTTCACCAGTTAACGGAAAAGTGTCCATTTGCCCTTAGTCCTGTCTAATGTTACAGTAGCTTTACTCACCTTACATTTGACACTAACAAGTACCCTGAATTTGAGCTTAAATACAAGGCCCCGTACAGAAAAATGGAATTTCTTAGATTTCCGTATGCATGCATTTCGCGTGCAGCTGCTGTTGTTCGCTTGTAAACATTGAGAACTTAAATGGGGTATTGGGCGAGGGGAGAGATTTTGACCGTTTTCTCTTACTCCGCTCGCTTTCTATTATTCCAAAGGCCAAGCTTTATGAAACTGGATATAAAAATTAATCCCTCTGCGAGTGCTGGCCGAGAATTCGAGGCTTTTTCTCGATGCCATTTATTCCCGTTGAAATCCGAACGTGTGTGGCTTTGCGACAGCATGCGTCACTCGCGTTCAGAAGGTTGTGGGTTGAATTCCGGCCGATTGCACGTGGGGAATATGTTCGCGTCTTTCCATTTCCGTTCCAGGAGTATTCCACCACAGTTTCTCGCGTGCTTTACCAGTGTCTCGCCGTTACATAATCCTGCTTAACCTCTGTGTGTGTGAAGGAAATATAAATTATTGCTGTCATCATCATTTCACTGCATTGCTGGTAGGTCACTAACGTATATAAAAGAAGCACTTCTCTCGGGTGTACAATTTGCGGACGACATTAATGAGCATACGTTCTTCACACTGTGGGCTATCCGTAAGATTGCAACCGCCTGTATCTCCAAGTAGGTTGTAGACATCATAGTGTGATACGTAAACCTTTTTCAAAACCTTTTCTTTCTAGTCATTAAAAAGTGTGTTCATTTCGAAAAGGAAAAAACCCCTGTACTATAGTAACGAAAAAGTAGATAAATATATTCAGTTCTTGTTTCAATAGGAAATTAAATTATTTTTGCTCTAATATATTGTAAATAAAAGTAGTTATAATTTTATTTATCGAATGTCTTCAGAGAGTTTTTTATAGTTTAAGAACTCATGTGATTGCATTTCTCGAACTTCATATGGACACTTCCAGTTATGATGGTAACGAGTTAGGAACAGGGAACAGTAGTTCTAAGTCTTCATGTCATATTGTGGGTGCGATGTTTAAATTTGTAGACAGTGAATTTATTTCATTAACTTAGCCACCCTAAGTGTCTCAAGACATACAGGAGCATTGCAATGACTATGGGATATTAAAGTTTCGCCACGACTTAATAACCATTTAAGATACAAATGTGGAATGATGAAGTGACGTAAACACAGTTGCTGGCACTTACGCCACTTTGTGTGTCCAAGAATCGTGTATAGTCGGTTCACGACTGGAACAGACTCCTGAACAACACCTTAGTCGTCAGCTGCATGCACCGTTACCACAGACAGGGACTGGCGTGGGTACAGTTAGTTTGGCAGCACGGAGAGAGAATATAGTTTGAATGTTTTAAAGTATTTTTCAAATCTATTGCTTAAAATTGAGAGTAGGAAAGATCCCGAGAAAGTCTGTTCCAGTCGTGATCAGACTATAAATATGCTGCTTACGCCAAAAACACGATTGCTTCCTACAGCAATACAGAAAAGATGGAGATACGCCACTTCGTCAGGTTATAGATCCACACATTAGATATCCTTAGGTGAAGTATCTCACTCTTGGCGAATTTGGCGCTTACGCCATTTTGTCAGTCTAGTGACGATATGTACATATACCCATATGTGTATATACTCCATATATACACATAAGTATACACTTAATATATTTGTGCATGTGTGCACACGCGCTTTCGACTGCGTGTGTTAGCCGACTGCTAAATTTGTTCTTGCTCGTATAAAATACGGCGCAGTGGTATAGTAGACTAAAGGCTGTTCACGATAAAATGAGCATTTAATTAACCTCATAAAAAAGTCACTGCTCTTACCTGCATATGTTTTAACGGGTGCACTGAGTGGCATGCACCCAGTAAAGTTGGTCACAATGAAGGGAAAGTATTTCCATATAACTACGTCGACTAAAAAGTGTTAGGTAACCATTTGCGAAGACTTAAATTATTTATTTCGCTTTCTGTTTTTTTTAATGCATCTAAGTGTAAAAATTAGCAGATTTTTAAAATATTAACTTTTCTAATAATTTTACAATTGCACTAGTCCGATGCACGAATAATGTGATGAGGCCCATTACAATGTTAATTCTACGTAAAGCGTAAGACTACACAACGCGCATACAAGTAGATATCAAGCAGGACTTTCAAAAGTGCTTACTTTACCGTGAACAGCCTATACTCGCCCTCCCACCCAGACGAACTTTCGACTTCGATTCCCGGCGGGGCGACCCGGATTTTCGCAGGTGATGAACGTAGCGGAAGTCGTTGGTTTGTCTCGCGGTGCTTCCTCTTTCCTTGTCCTTGCATTTCACTGCTGCTGCTCCGCCTTCACTGTGTTTCAGCCTCGCCGTCGCTCAAGACCTCGCTCGATTGAAACCTCACCAACCACTTGTTCGCGTCAAAATATTTCCGGTGTATTTGTTTATGTTTACCGTAGCCGCGGTGGTGCGGACAAACCTCTCCCCTTCTGCAACGACGAACCAGACTCCATTCCTGGCTGAGTCAAACCAGAATTCTCGGAAAAATGAAAACGTGGTGGACTTTGTCGTGTATTCGCAGGGTACTTCGGTTTCCCATACTATTTCGCTCTTTCGCTGCCCTAAATAATTTCACTTAATCACTTGCCCCCGTTTTACTGATAATCTTGCATGAATTATTGGACTATGGTTAAACGATTGAACTTGAGACACACTTTAATCAACCATTTTTCTTGGAAAGTTTTGTTGTATTGTTTCCTCGACTATTAGGAACTGCAGCGAGGAAAGAAAATAACATGAAAAGTATCCTCGCTGCATTTTCCATTTTCCATTGCCATTCCCGAATCACGGAGCAGATAGCCGCACAGATGCGAAACGGCGTGGCGGTTCCTTTGATGCGGGCGTAGCCACTCTTCGATTGGCCACACGAGGCTCTGGGAACGGACCTTGTGTCTGAGTGGCAGTTGTGTGCGGCGGGTCTCCTATTGGCTGGACTGCCGGCCGGCGAGTATGTTACCAGGCGCTAATTGGCGAACGGCTATTCTACCTGATGCTGGCACGTGGAGCTGGACTTCGTGGTATAGGCTATTCACGGTAAAGTGAGCACTTTTTAAGGCCCTTCCAACAGGCATTAACCATTAATAAATATAATTTATTGCAACTTTAGCCGTTAACTTTTGAGAGTGGTGAAATATATACACTGTGTTAATTAGTCATGTAGCAATGTTTATATTAAAAAGTGGCCCAAAGATAGAAATTGGTTTGAAGAAAAAAATTAGCAGGGCCTTAAAAAGTGCTCACTTTACCTTGAACAGCCTATACAAGCGGTCGTTTCACCTCGCGTGTTCTGAAGTACTGTGTGCCCCAATATTGCGTTTTTTAAACATGTTTTATCCACTACCCTTCCCCTCTTTGTGAGGCATAATGTATAACGTTTCAGGGAGAATTATAAGTATATACTTAAATTGTGTAATCCAATAAACAGTTACGACCTTAAGCCGCTATCTATTATTATTATTCTTTATGATGGGGTAAATACGTGATGCGAACGGACTGCGCGTCCGCCATCGAGCATAATGTTACGTGTTGACTATATACGAAGGTCAACTCTATCGCGCGCCACCTTTCACATGGAAATAGCTATTTTATTTCCTCCCCCCCCCCCCTCCCTTCGACATAATCTCCCCCCATCATAATTCTCACTTCCTCACTTCGCAACTCGTGTTCCTTGGCAATGGAATGCACAGGAATTTCAGGTCCCCGTGGCGCATGCTTTCCGGAAGGCAGCTGTTTTATACGGGGTCGCGAACGAGCTATACTGCAAACGTGAGTAATCAAAGTATGCAAGCATTCCATTGCGGGTTGTCTGGTGAAGCTAAGTTGACCGTGACGGATTTTTTTCTTTACGTGCTGACTCTTAGACGAGGAAACCGGAAACCACGCAGCCTTAGTATAGCAGACTGCCTTGGAAATTCGTGTCGTGACGACATGCTGTTAAAGTAGAGGCTGCAACTGTGAAGTGATATCGAACTTCTGCAATCTCTAAGAGTAACAAGGTTTTGGTTCCCTCCAATGTTGGGTGGGGGAGAAGAGGGAACAGGTTTGTAAGTTACTGCGCGTGTTCGGTAAGCTGTAAGGGTCCCGGACACAATTGACTCAAGCATTTCGCAAACAAAATAATAAGGCGAGTTAGAACGCCATGAAAATTAATGCGGCCAGATACAATCACGCATACATAGCTATAAGCACTTCCCTAAACATGTTATTATAGCCCATTCACGGTACGTCCAACTTTTCTGAAGTCCTGCTAAAGTTCTACTTCCAGAATATTCCTCCGCCTCATGCAAACAAAGCTTAACCAAGTCTTGAAAATTATGCCTAAAGGACAACGCACCGCATACTTGCGCACTCAGTGTATAGTCTGTTCACGGTAAAGTGAGCACTTTTGAGCCCCTGGTAACTTTTTCGCCATCAGCCATTTTTTATCCTTCCACCAGTTATTTAATTGCCATGTAAGTGATAAGCACAGTGTATATATTGCACCGAAATCGAATGCTAACGTCTAAGGATACAATAAAATATATTTATTTACTATTATTCCAAATGAAAGGGCTTCAAAAGTGCTCACTTTACCGTGAATAGCCTATAGTAACATTTTGCATTAGAACTATTTTTTATTAGGCATTACCAACAGACCTATTTTATCCCAATTAAATATTATAATTTATAGACAGATTGTTAGGAGAAGATCATTTTAACTTAAAATAAGACCTTTATTGTTAATATAAGTATAAAACGCTTGTGATACGTGGAATATTTAGGAAGCAACCAAGCGTGATTTTTCAAAGGTTTAATTTAAAAAATGCGAAGAAAGCGCGAATAGACCATAGTGACAAGATGATCTCGACTTCCTTGTTACGGTGGTGTATAGGCTGTTCACGGTCAAATGAGCACTTTTGAAAGCCCTGCTTAAGAACTACTTGTATGCACGTTGTGTATTCTTCCACTTTATGTAAGATTAACATTGCCATGGGCCTCATCACTTTATTCATGCGTTGGTCAAGTGAAACTGAAATTATTACAAAAGTAAATATTTAATCAATCTGCTCATATTTACACCGGTGCATTAAAAGAAAACAGAAACAGAAAGAAATAATTTAAGTAATGACAAGTGGTTACCTAACGCTTTTTATTCGACGATAACATACGGAACTACTTCCCATCCATCGTTACCAACCTTACTGGGCGTATATCACTCAGTGCGCCCCTTAAAATATATGCAGGTAGGGGCAGTGATTTTTTTTCTAAGGTTGATTTCAAAAGTTCTCACTTTATCGTGAACAGCCTTTGGTAGTGAGGTCACTCGCACCGGTTTCTATTCCCGGTGCCGTCACCCGTATTTTCGAATGTGGGAAACGTGACGGACGTTGCCGTTGGGTTTCCTCGGGTCTTTCCCGTTCTCCTCGCTCCTGCATGCGCCTACTGCTCCATCTTCACTTCACTTCGCCCTCACCAACGTGGTCAGGACACATCGTTGTTAAGCGCCGACATAACCCTCTCGGTTCAACATTCAGGAACTTCAGCTTTTTAAGGGCGTTGGCCGCGACGAAAAAAATGTGTTGATTTATATCTGTACTACACACCCTTCAACTTGTAGACATTATCTGTAACTCCATTTCACCTATATAAAGGTTGTTCACAGTAAAGTAAACACTTTTGAAATCAACCTTTGAAAATAGTCACTTCTACTACCTGCATAAATTTTAAGGGACGCACTGAGTTACATGCTCCCAGTAAAGTTGGTAATGTGTGGGAAGTATTTCCGTATCTTAACATCGAATAAGAAGTGTTAGGTAATCATTTCTGATATTTTAAATTATTTATTTCGTTTTTTTTTTTTTGTAAATGCATCGAAGTGTAAAAATAAACGCATTTGTAAAATAATTACTTTTCTAATTATTTCACAGTTTCACTTGACCGACGCGTGAATAAAGTATGTGGCCCATGGCAACGTTAATTTTACATAAGGCGAAAGAATATATGACGTACATAAAGTAGATCTTAAGTAGGGCTTTCGAAAGTGCTCAGTTTATCGTGAATAGCCTATACAGTTTTAGATCGCATAGTTTTTTGCAAAATAACATGTCCCAGTTAAAATTTAAAATGTTGTACAGATAAAATGGAACCGAACCATTTGCAGAAAATTTAACAAGGACGACTGAAAAGTCTTGTCTTCATTCATTTTAAGGTACGCTCAGCAAAAGTAATTTTGCAAAAATTCAGGGGCAGCCAGAAATAAAAAGAAATATGCAAAACAATTTTGATTTGAGCAAAATTTTTTTTTAAGTTGCAAAAACATTCCCTTGGTACGATTTTATAGATGCCTTAAAGTAGCTCGTAGTATCTTTCAGTGCGAATTATTTCATTGCTATATTTAGGTTAGTTTTAATTATTTGTACATTCCGAAACCAGTAAAATTGTGATTTATGCATGTATTTATTTATTTATTTGGCGAGGAAAGATTGGTCACTGATAATGTTGAAAATTCGGACAGTTTATGGTACATCAACAAAATCAGTTCTTCTTGGCTAACGGGGCCGCGGTAATGTAGTGGTTAGGCTACATTAGGCGAACTGGGATGCATTCCCGTAGCGGTCGCTCCCGGATTTTCGCATGTGGGAATCGTGCTGGACGATGTCGCTGCGCGCTGTCGATGGGTATTCTCGGGGATCTCCCGTTTCCCACGCCCTTGCATTCCGGCGCTGCTCCATACGCACTTCACTTCACCCGCATCGGCTTTCGAGACCTCGATGTTGAGAGACCGCGTCACCCGCCATATTGAATTTTTTTTCTCCCTTATTCAAATTTAGGAGAATTTATTGAAAAAAATGCGACAATAGAAGCTTACCTAATTATCCTACCCATCATTATGAACCTGACTCTTCTGTTATGGCACTAAAACGAATAATTTCTGTATAACGGGTGATGCAGTATCTTAAGGGTCCTATGTACTGAAACGTTTTCCGTGAAATCGTTGTTTGCGCGTAAACGCGTGTCTCGGTAAATAAATGTTCTGGAAATACGAAACTTTGCCAGAAAGGATACAAAAATATTGTCTATGTCCCTATCTTCTTACTTTTATTTTATTAAATGTTTTAATGGAGGAAAAAAAATCGAGAAAGTGGTCAGATATCGCATTTTTAAAGATTGCCTATGAAGTTGCTTTAAGCGGTAAGAGAAAAGTACGATTATACGCAAATAGTTTGAGCTGCGTACTTTCATCGCGTGTAATAAAACCCCACTGTTCCAGATCTAATTTACACAATACAGCGTTACGACGGAAACACTGCACACCTTGCGCATAGGAGCGATGAGGCGCTAGAAGTGCGCGTTAGTGTCGCCCGTATTGCCTGGTTGAGGCGGCAGAGTCCCACGCCTCTGATCTCCCCTCCGAAAGACGCCTCTGGATCCGTGCACGAAGACGTGGTAATGACGTAACTGGGCGGAGCGGAGGAAGTGCATTTTGTGTCGACGCGCAGAATTGCGCGCTCCTGCTTGTCGCTGCCCCTCTACCTCCCCTTAATCATGCGGAGAATGGTCGCCTGGAATGTAAGACAAACATACGCCTTCGTAGTGTTCGCCCAATTAACTTCTGTGTTAAGCAGATGGTTTACACGTAGGCGCCGTAAGTGCCTTTTTATCGCTACTTAACGACAGAGTTTATCGTCGCTTTCGTCTGTGTGGTGCGACGTACAAATTTCCTGTTCCCCTTCCTCCTTTGTAAAGGTCCTCCTGTTACCTCTAAATATTCTGTGTATTAATCGCTGTTGACCACCAAAATTGGGATATTCCGATACATTCTCTGCCGTTAAAAATAACGTTATTCGAAATAGGTGCCTTTCTTTCTACACTTTCTTCTACGGAATGGGTAAAAGGAAAACCTGGAAGGGGTCTTACCCCAAAATGAACGTAGGATACTGGTACAGATTTTCACATAGATGACTTTCCTCGCAATGCTGTGTGACGAAAATTTATTTTGTGTGTTTTGATTTACGTCGTATTATCTAACACGCCATTCAAATTTCTCTCCATAAAAGACCGATGCCTTCTTAACTTCGGAATATGGAAAAAGAAAAGCCGTAAAATTATTTAATAAAGTTGTCTAATGTGTTAGGTCTAATAATTTTACTTTAATTCTCACACGGCTGTCGGTTTCTTGGACGTAATTGGTTGAAACTCAAGCTTGCCGTGTGATAGATCCTAAGTTGGAGCCCCGGATATGGCTAGGCCTATGGTTTTTTTGGCATGTGTATGTTTAAATTTAGGTTTATCTTAACGCATAGGCCCTTTTTTCGATTTACCTTATGACTAAGCGATTCCGTGATAAAGAAAATTAAAAAAAAACACGCTTGATCTTACTCCTCTCGAGCAGATACTTAATTATTATGTGAGAGAAGGATGTGTCTGACCTTGCTTCCATAGTGACCTTCGTTTTTTACTGGAAAAAGTGTAGGAAGAATAGTTAAATTTTGGATTTTAAGGGCTTTTATGTGCCGCCAAGTTCAGATGTGTGCAAAATTTGCGGGAAACCGTTTTATGGGAAACAAAAATTTGTCAAGTGTGTTGGAACTTGTGCGACTCGCTTTCATGAACAGCGTGTGCCAGTGGACAGTGATCTAGAAAACTTTCTTTGTGAAAACTGTAGTGATGCGCTGGAAATGTTCAGTTTTTCACCAAGAAATACTGTAAAATTTTCCAGTGCTACTGAAAAAATATATATATATCAGGACAAAAAGAACTATGCTGTGACGCTTGCTTACTCTAGGTGACAGTGAAGTGGGAAATCACCCAGAAGACGCCTTTAAAAAAAAAAAAAAAAAAAAAAAAAAAAGTATCATGGAATCTATTACTTTGGTACCATGCCAACCTCCCTAAGTATACGTGTATTCAAGCTACATTAAGAAGGGATATGGTAAACCCCGCATATACAGGTAAAACCCGTACCGACAGAAAAGGAGTTAAACTCGTAGGAGCACTAGTGAAAATGCTAAAGGAGATAGCAAGTGTGGAGTCCATGCTGTTTAATATGGGAGTGAAGAATGTAATAGAGAGGTGGCGGGGCTTTGGGCCAGCATGTTTGAGACACATGCACGCTTGGTGGAACTGCCATCCATGTTCCTGCTCTGGCAGTCCGACTATTAGTCGGCCACGACACAAAACAGCCCGTAAGGGGAAGGTGAAGCGCTACCCCTCCTAGAGCGACACGCCCAGGGGCAGAGTGGTACACTCAGAACAGCCTACTGAGAACCGTCAACAGTACATTGGCATTCACAAAGGTGAATCTGGTCCTGATGAAAGTTGTTTACGCGCCTACACAACAAACTGTAGAGGCCCCCCGTCGTGGTACAATTCAACCAGCACAGTTAGTTCCGCACATACGGTACATAAATCTAAATATTAAAACCATCCATCTAGCTTGGCATAATAACGTTAACAGAATATAAATTAAATATAGTTGTAAATCACTTATGGTCAAATTATATTTACTACACATGTTGCTCACATTGCTTAATGTTTCCGTTTCCGTTTCATAGGTACTGATTCCGGTCAGGTGACCAGGATCAGTACCTATGAAATTTAACCTTGACCTTTGCTCTGGAAAAAGCAAAAATTAAAAAATAAAATATTACAATACTTCTAAATCGATTTAAAAGTTTATAAAAAATTATTATTAAAATTTTTAAAGTAAAAATTGTTTTAAAAATTTTAAAAATCCTTTTAAAAACTTAAAAAATCGTTAAAAAAATTTATATCTTTTTCTTTTAACTTACATTTCCCAGCACCACCCTTGGTCACATTCGTTCCATCAATTATTTACTTTAGTTCGACTCCAAGCAGACGACTGAATTCGTCGCCTCCTTCCCCTCAAATATACTCATTCCACCATCTTGATTTATTCGTTCGTCATTTGTTTACATGCTCCTGGAGGCAGCCATAGTTGTTTATATGTTACTGGAGGCCACCATCTTGGTAGGCGACCGCCATATTTTATAGGTTACGACTATTGCAATTTTCCATCGTATGTTTAAAAAACATTTTTTTTCTCGAATAAATGGTATAGTTACATGCATGATGCATGACTGACTACATGCTTAATTTATTAAATATTTTAAATACATATTGTTGTTATTAAAAACTAACAAGACCAAAAGGAGGATATGACACACAAAAAGAAAAACAAATAATTTTATTATAATAATTTATTATTAATTTGTAAATACATTTTCAGAAGAAAGCACTTCATCACATCATCTTATATAACTCCGATCCTTAAGTGCTCTTATGAAAGAAACCACCTCTTTCATGGTCGAATAATCCCCACATTGTTGCCCATCAAGCAAATATTTAAGTCTGTCTACAGTTTGTTGGGATCATCGGTAAACATATTGTCACTATACTCGGTGTCTTCTGCCTTCTTTACACCACTTGTCGAAGGAAACTCGTTGGGGAAATGTGTGGGGCCGTCGAGGGAATAATCATCGTCTTCATCACTGTCGGTGTCGTCATAGTCGCCATCAATGCTGTCTTTATGATCGGCTTCACTTCCTGCTGCATCCCTCAATATCAGGTTTACTATTCTGTGCAGCAGGAGTTGTATGTTCATCAGTATTTAGAGCTGATAACCGTTTATTTTGAAATTTTTCGACTTCACACGAACATCTTGCAAGTGTACCTTCTGCACAAACTTACTGTACTGCACTCATTCCGACTTTAGCATTAACTGTGACGTCATAATCGTCTGCGGAAACGGTACCCAACGATGTAGCAGGATGTATTGATGACATCACTTGCTGGTTCCCAGTAAATGAACCCTCTCGACAGACAGCGACGAACTGATCGAACCCACGCCTGTGCCTTCCCCTATGTAGCAGACAGTCCTTAACGATCGTCAAAAATCCATATTTCTCTTTCCAACACAAGGCACACATATCTTTGAAATCTGATAGTCATGTCCGTCTTAACATGATCATCGTAAACATGGCGTAAATTCGTATCGTCCATGCGAAACAGCACCAACATGTTTGCGTTGTCGCGAAGCATCTGTTTGGGTATGCGCGAATAAGCCTGGCAGATGTACACGCAGTCCACTTTCGCGTGGTGACCAATGCTGAAGCATTCTTGAATACAAAATTTTTTTCGCAGGCAATGTCGTCGAAGACAAATGTCGAGTTCGCAGTGCTTCGTTCGGAGGTACGACGGCTTCGTTATCACGGCATGGGAAATAACCCGTGCCTTCCATGGCCTGCAGTACTCGTGCCAATCGCTGATATTTAGGTGGCTGTATCGATTTCAAATAGACGTACACGTTCTCGAACCGAAGATCATTCTGTGCTTCCAGCAGGCTCAGTAGGACGCATGTCTTGCCGCAACCCGACGGCCCCGCAATGATGCACCTCACTGTGTTCGGAAATAGGCTTTCATGTCGCGATTCGTGGGAGATAGCTTCATCCTCAGCATGAATGCGTATGGATAAAGTAACGTGTTGCATGATAATACTTATGTTACCACGCCTATCTTGCTGTGTGTGTATATATATATATATATATATATATATATATATATATATATATATATATATATATATATATATATATATATATATATATATATAAACATATTTGCAGTGTTAACTGATATACTTCGTAAAAACACCCACGAATTTGAACAAGCCTGAGGCTAAATTTAGCCGTGTGAATAAATAAATGGATACATTTCCATTTTGTGTATCGCCGTTCGATATATAATTTAATAACAGTTTTTTCGTTCGTTCGAATTAAATTATTTTGATATAAATTGACTTTAAATAATTCTCCCGCTGTTTCAAACAGTTGTTGGAGTTGCCTTTTTACGAAAAACTGATCCCCGACATTTTCAATGGGGGGGGTTTTTTTTTCATCTTATATTTAAGAATGTAGGCCCTATCTGGAAATTTTTAGCACTACAGGGCATCAATAATAGCTACCCAAAATATCTTAAAATTGTTGCGAATTTACTACGTTGGTTAGTTTAAGACTCGTAACTAACCGTCGAGAAGAAATAAAAGTTTATTGTGCGCAAACTTTTACATGGGTGAAAATAGCACCATTAATCAAAGAGGACTTCAGGAAATGTGCCCATGAGTTGTGCCTTGCTGGTTAGTAAAAAAGTATGATGTTGCGATTAATGTTGATGTTAATTTAATTGTACAAAATATCTCCAATTAATTACATAATTTGTCTTCATCAATAAATTATACACAAAAGAATATTCTCAGCTTCTGTTCCCACATTATCAGTGCCGATCATCTACTACATACAGCTTCTATTTGCACTAATGATCAGTTTTAACAATATTTATACAGTAATGCAATCAGTAAAATTCTGTATAACAATAACCGAATACCCAAATCGAGACGGGCTTAATAATAAAAATAATATAGTAATATCTTGTTTTTACAATATTGAAATATCAGTAGTTCACGGAACCAGCCCACTTCCACACTGTCTCACGAAGTGATCACCATCTTCACTCTCCGCTACTATTCTGAAAACATCGTGAGTGGAGAGATTTGGGTGGCTCTTAACATCGAGGTCTTGAGAGCCGATGAGGGTGAAGTGAGGTGAGTATGGAGCAGCGCCGGAATGCAAGGGGCGGGGGAAACGGGATATTCCCGAGAAAGCCCGCCGACCAGTGGCGTCGCGCTCGATGCCCACATGCGAAAATCCGGGAGCGACCCCGCTGGGAATCGAACCCGGTTCGCGTAGGTGGGGCGCGAGTAGTCTAGCCACTACACCACCACGGCCCCGGAAACTTCACAGACACCGATCCGCAATCGCATTGCACTCCTCAATCGCAGTACACCGCGGCGATCCGTGCTGTCCTTTGCTGTCGCGCACATAATTTTTTTTCTAACTACGCTATTACTAAGGCCGTGTCCGAATGGACAAATTTGTATTAATGGAGAGAAACATACATTGTTGCATGGAGGGAAAGGTATTTTAAGGAGAATGAGAAGAAATGATAGTCTGGTGAAGAACAGGTTACTAGTGTGTGCTGGATTCGGATGCGGGGTTTGTTCCTGGCGCGTATCTCATCTTTAAGTCTAAAATCAAAAGTGGCGACTACCACGAATTTTTCAAAATCGATATCCGAAATCTTTTACCCAATCTGTCTCGTAGATGCGTAATTTTAATGGATAATGTATCCTATCACTCGGTGCAGACAAACAAAGCCTCTATGTTTCGGTAATTTGTGGCACATTCCTTTCAAACAGTTCGCATTTCTTCAGTGTACATTTATCGACACGGGCGGATGCCAGGGACGCACACCAATATACCCTCCCGGGAGTCAGAATATACACACCACTTGTTTCGAGGTACGTAGTTATTAACGTGACACTTTGCTAATGATTTGTAACGTTAACAGTTGTAACTTTATTATGTATGGAAACATGTTATTGCTATTATGGAGTATTATTTTTATATCTATCTGTAAATCGTTCAAATTATATGTACACTTACAGTAATGTGGGCATTGTATTATAGGACAAGGCATAAGTGTGAGCAACGTGTGTAGTAAATATAATTTGACTATAAGTGATTTACAACTATATTTAATTGTATATTCTGTTAACGTTATTATGCCAAGCTAGATGGATGGTTTTAATATGTAGATTTATGTACCGTATGTGCGGAACTAACTGTGCTGGTTGAATTGTACCACGCCGGGGGGTCTCTACAGTTTGTTGTGTAGGCGCGTAAACAACTTTCATCAGGACCAGATTCACCTTTGTGAATGCCAATGTCTTGTTGACGGTTCTCAGTAGGCTGTCCTGAGTGTACCACTCTGCCCCTGGGCGTGTCGCTCTAGGAGGGGTAGCGCTTCACCTTCCCCTTACGGGCTGTTTTGTGTCGTGGCCGACTAATAGTCAGACTGCCCGAGCAGGAACATGGATGGCAGTTCCACCAAGCGTGCATGTGTCTTCAACAAGCTGGCCCAAAGCCCCGCCACCTCTCTCTTAGATTCTTCACTCCCATATTAAACAGCATGGACTCCACACTTGCTATCTCCTTTAGCATTTTCACTAGTGCTCCTACGAGTTTAACTCCTTTTCTGTCGGTACGGGTTTTACCTGTCTATACGGGGTTTACCATATCCCTTCTTAATGTAGCTTAAATACACGCACACTTAGGGAGGTTGGCATGGCACCAAAGTAATGGCCATGTTACCCATTCCCTCTCGGCCGCGATGCCCGCCTCCTTTGTATTCAATTCCCTCTCCTTTAGGCGTAATAGGCTTAGCCCTAAGATGCAATTAGAACCCGGCCCTACCTTCGGACTTACACTTAAACACTTAGAATAAGGTAGTTTAGAGAAAAAAAAAGGGCCATGACTTCCTCCCTAAGTGTTCTTATAGCTAAAACTATAACTAAGAAGAGACCGGGCACTGTCGCTGTGAGGTGTTTATCCTGTCGCCCCGATGTCTCCTGTCCTCGTCCACTCCACTCAACTCACACTCAGCACAGAAGATCAGTCAAGAACCGTCGTCCTGGAGGTGCGATGTGGTCCTATAACTGACGCGATACCTTCTATATTGTTCCTCACACCGGTAGTCACTCCTATAAGGTGCTACATCGAGATAACGTCCGTGATGGAAAAAAAACTTGCGCGGTATTCTGGCAAAGCAGTGCGTAGGCCGTCTCGGTCAGCCTCGCAAGTGTGCGAACCAGGATGATACATCCAAGAGGGAGAGGAGGTGGCAGCCTGAGTCATAAACTAAAGATGAGGTAGACCGATGATTCGTCTTATGCGCATGTACCCAACATTGACTACCCCAAAGGAACACAACTTCAAAGTCACATGGTCAACAGTGACGGACGTGTTTGTTTGTATCTTAATTTTTAGATAACAAGCAATATTATATTAATAAAATACTTTTACAAATTTAAATGTGGTCAAACTGCAATACAAATAGGTCAGAGGAAGAATAAAAACATCTCCAATCATGTGTTTACAAAACAATTTTCTAACCTAAAATCCAAATCATTACATTTTTGCTAGACGTGTAGGCAGAAAAGCAGTTCAATATTGGGACACGGAGATTGGTTGTGCGCAGCCAGCGAGATCGGTCGTGCGCAGCCAGCGAGATCGGTCTACCTCATCCTTAGTCTGTGTCTGAGTACGTCGTGGATACGTAACACTTTAGGCTATGCACGGGAAATTGAGCACGTTTACACGGCGAAGCGAAAATAGTTCCTTGTCTGAACTCTGAATTGAAGTGCTAGGTAAACGTTTCAGGTTACTGAAATTATTTTTTCTTACCTTATACTTTTTTATGGATACTTACGCGCGTGTGTGTGTATATATATATATATAGTTTTTTTTTTCTCGCTGTTTGACTCAGTAGACGTACGACTACAGTGATCAGGGCAATTACTATGTTAATATTTTACACATGGCGAGAAAATGTACAATGTGTATATAAGTAGGTTTCACGCAGGGCTTTCAAAAGTACCCAGTTTACCGCGAAAAGCCTATACATACTAGGTTTTTACAGTCAGGTTGTAGCGAAAAATACAAAATTCTGAAATGGCGGTGCCAAACACCTTGATGGCTCCCTCTTCTTTAGGGATAGGGATGTAGAAAAAAATATATATATCGAAATTATTATGTTATATCGACAAGCTATCGATATAAATGGTCGATATATTTCGAAGATATTTTATCGAAATCAATATCTTTATATAGGTATTGGAAATAAATATTTTTAAAATACTCTTTTCGTAAGCGCTGTTTTAATAAAAAAATTTAATTTAAAAATTGCAATAATTACTTTGGCAACATACAAAAAACAGGCGCCACATCTTGCTGAAATGCCTCGATTCCTCATTATGTAATATTTCAAGAAAATTTACATTTGTCGAGTCCTTTTAATACTGAAAATATCGGATTCCAATGTACAGAAAATCGTTTTTTTTTCTTTCAATATTTCATTTGGTTAAACAATACTTGTATAATTAATATCGATTCCCCCCTACACCCCCCCCCCCCCCCGATATAAACATCCCTACTTGCGATAAGTTCAGGCCGGGACACGCGGGAGCACCGAAAGTGACGCAGGCACGCGAAGGGCGACGCGTGAGTACGCACGTCGTGTGCATCATCTCCTCCACACGCGAGGCAGTGAACTAGCGTGCACTCTTCTCGTCGATAACTTGCCTCCATGGGACTTTCACATGTGGTCCTACAGTTCTGTGACGTCGAAATAAAGGGCGAGGTAGAGCAGCTGTGATTCACTGGGATCGTATTCGGCAGGACCCGGGTTCGATTCCCGGTCCGACCGTCCTGGGTTTCCCGAAATATGTTCACATGAATACCTGGATGGTTTATTGATACAGGCCACAACCGATTACTTCTCCGATCTTGGTTATCGTAGCTGTTGGTTTCTCCGGTAACTGCCACGCAGTCGGTGAGACGTTCTGGGATACGCAAACAAATATTTAAGATAAAAATGCTATCGCTTCCCTTTGTTATTTTTAATATTCTTTGCGAAAATTTTATAGTGGATTTTGTAAAAGTCCAATTCAGCTTTTTTCATTCTCAGAAAAAAATACACGTTAGAGAACAGCTGAGAAGTTGATGCATGTGTACATATTTCTAACATTTCTTGAATGTTGTTAGTAGTCTGACACCACCCTGAAATATAAGGCACTTGTTAAATAAAGCTTTTTTTTTTCGAGCCACTAGGGTAGGTTTTTTTGCAGCATTTGCATCCTAAAGTATGCAGTTGTGAGTGACTGATAAGTATGAGTGAAGAAATTTGGGCGGCTCTAAACATCGAGGTCTCGAGAGCCGATGAGGGTGAAGCGAGGTGAGTATGGAGGAGCGCCGGAATAAAAAGGCGGGGGAAATGGGAGATGCCCGAGAAAACCCGTCTACCAGCGGCATCGTCCGGCACGATTCCCACATGCGGAAATCCAGGAGCAACCCCGTCGGGAATCGAATCCGGTTCTCCTAGGTGGGAGGTGAGTATTCTAACCACTATAACACCGCGGCCTCTACGCAGCTGTGGTACTGATGTTTGGCGGTTGAATTTTCAGTATTTTTTGCGATACTCCTCCATAGACGTGCGCACGGGTCTTCGAGATTTATTTATTTATTCTAGAATTTCATCATGCCTAAGAGCATGCTGGTCTTGGGGCCACGGTGGCTGGCGGTTAATCTGCTCGCCTCCCACCAAGATGATCCGGGTTCAATTTCCGGATTTTCGCATGTGGATATCGTGGCGAACGATGCCGTTGGTCGACGGGTTTTCTCGGGGAGCTCCCGTTTTCCCCGCTCTTTCGTATTCCGGCGCTGCTCCATACTCACCTCAATCACCCTCATCGATGTTAAGAGCCGTCCAAATCTCTTCACTCACACTCATGCTGGTCTTTACGAGATATACTAAGGGATACTGAAATTGATTTATGTATCGCGTCAGGACTGTGCACGAGTGTCTGATGGGGTCTCCGTTCCTCCAATGTCCCCACAGCAGCAGCTTTCGCAGAATGGCTTCATATTTATTCCACACATGTCATCATCTTGGTCCTTGTAATGTATTACTTTTCTTTTTTAGTAAAACTACTGAAACTTTTTAAAGTTAGTCCTAATGAAAAACAATAACAGCAAATTTATTTAATTAATTAATTAATTGCTTCATCTCAGTTTCCAAATTTGTAAACAATAGTTTTCGCTATTGAATTTTCATAAATATTTGCGAAGTGGGATCTTCTTACAATACCCTATTTTGGCACAACTTTTACCAAACTACCACTATTTTAAACTTTAAATTAAAAAAAAATCCCTCATAGGAGAAATCCCTGCAGACCCCACTTTGTAGGTTGCAATTGGGGATTCTTTAACTTTGTGGCACATCTTAAACATTAAGGCTGCGCGCACTTATGTCCTCCTCCAATTATAATCAGGAATATTTTGTACGAATGTTTGGTTTTAACAAACTTTAGAAGCTACATTTAAAATTGGATAAATTTAGTCATTAGAAATCATGCTGTAGACAGGTCGTTCTATATTAATAAATAAAACCTAATATTTGGTAACTGTACGTATTTTTACATGATAAAATTTGCGTGGATTTTTACATTCGCAATTTTTTTTCTCCAGGTCAAAATTTCGAATTTTCATGGTACGTACTGAATTCACGCAACGGGTGAGTGTCTAAAGGACAGTAGGTCGAAAACGTGTCAAACAGTTGAACACTGCAGAGTTAACACATTGAAGGATATGCGTACGAAAATTAAATCCGTGAAGGGATGCATCGACTTCACTCATAAAAGTCGGAAGTTAAGTAACAATAGCCGCGTATATTGCAATTTTTTAAAAATCATAAGTACAGCAGGTAACTTCTTAAACAGAAATTTTTTTGTGCCTTATTCGCAGTTGTTTCCCCCTCCCCACTCTTCTTGTTTATTCGAGTTCGCACCGTCAAGTTGTGCTGGCAGTCATTCTCGGTTTCTCCAGTAAAAGGACTGGAGGTCACTTGATTGTATAATGGTAAGCGGTGAAGAGCGGCTTTAATTACACGACGCCCCTTTGTGTGCGTGTCGTCACGGGTCTAACAGACCATTTCCGCCCGGTGCATGATGATGGTCAGCCTGGAGAAGACTGGTCCAAGGGCTATGGCACAACTGTCCGCTTCCCAATCCCTAGACGTCTCTGTCTGAACTCTGTTTGATTTGCAAGCTGGTTTTATGTTAGCTGTTCGAAATATGGTGGTGACGTGTGTAATAAACATCTTGTACCTTATTTGATATGGCGAAGTTTGGAAAATTTTTCCACCAGCGCATTCTCGGTAAACCTGTGTGAAACATTTTTATAGCATTCTCGTGGTTGAATATACTTTCTGGTTATTACGTTGTATAATTTTACTGCGACATGTGATTAGATTCCTGCTTAGAATTGTTACATCATCTTTGGTGTCATGTCGTTTCTCTCTGCGTTATTTTAACAAGATTCCTTCGTGGAATTAATTCAAACGGCATATGTAGGAAATTACTATTTCTTATTGTTCTTTATTGTAACATTCGCTGGATCTATTGCCCATTACATGGTACTAATAGCCCTATTATGTTTCGTCGTCATTTTACACTGTGAGAAAAGGTTCAAAACCGGTACGGTTTCACTCAAGTTCCGTAAGGTTCGCTACGAGAAAGCTGTTTTCAGTATATCTTCCGAGTGTCCTGTTTTGAGAAATAAATTAGTCATATTAGGTCATAACAAATCAATATACACAAAATAATTCGCGAATTCACGACGTAACAAGCTAGAATTAGAACTTTTTTTCGTGTCACGTCTCTGATTGGAGCACGGTTAAATACTCCGCAGACAACTTCGGGCGAATAAACACGCAATAAAAAGAGAAGAATCGTATGTAATTGAGTCAGGAGCAAATTTGGCCTCCCGCCAAGGCAGCGCATGCAGCCAATCTAAAAAAAAATTGCGGTTACTCGATTACACGGGAGATTGCGATATCTCGGTTACTGGCCATTGAATCCACGAGGTTTTCAAAACGGGAGAGGGAGGAATAAAGCCAACAGTTTGCTGGATGAACACGAGTTTTGAGACTCGAGTCCTTGCTGCCATTCTTAGGCCCGGTTTACATAAACACTCATTCTCAACTTAATTTCGTACAGGTTTAGTTTTACACGTATTTTCTGTGAAACGTTTTAGTTCTTTTCTGAGACACTTTTGTGAGGAGAAGTAGTATAATTAAGGACTACGGCATGCCATTTAAATTTTGCCGTTGTTTGCGTGATTGTGCAGTCTATTCGAAGATCCTTCATTTTTTAAAAATCAAACCTATGAAAAATCTCCCCATGTATAACGTGTTTGGTTGTATCCTAAATATGTATTGTGCCACAAGCATTTTATATTTCTCCTACCATAAATCTGCCGTATTTTTTTTTTTATTAAATTGAACTTTTACTTACATTCTGTATATAAATATTTAATTTATAATCAACCCCTATATGAATAGAACAGAGAGAAAATAAATGTGTTAGTAATGCCTAATAGTAAATAGCTTTTATGCAAGATATTACACTGATTGCGCACGAATGCGGTGCCTTGTCTCTTTGGTGTAATTTTCTACGCTTGGTTAAGCTTCGTTTGCATGAGGCAGAAGAATATCATTGAAGAAGAATTTTAGCAGGGCTTCAGAAATGCCGGATGTAACCGTGAATGGACTATAGTGCCATTATTATAAGGTAACACAGAAAAAAAGTTGCGGCAGCAAAAACATTACTATTGAGGCATTTCTTTAATCGTTTATGTTGTAGTAACATCACTAATTTTCTGACAGAGTTACTTAACGTTAACCATTTACAAAGTCTTATATTCCTGTAATGCAAACATATTGTTGAAGTGTTAATGTTAACAAAGCCTCTAAGTAATGTTGCCGGTTATATTGCGCTAAAATTAACAGGAAGAACAAAATAGTTTATTTTACCGCGACATTGAAGAAATCTCCAACCAACACAAGGTTACACTAACTTGGCGTTGTAAAAATGGCGGATAGTAGTGAACAGCGTTAACCTCTTCAAATGAAACCACTGTATTTAAATTTTAACGCACAGTATTATAACTAAACGTAGTTTAGATCAGCTCTCAAGCCTTAAAACAGCAATTTGCGTGTACCAAAAGTATTATAAAAAAAAGGTATTTCTGACCCACCAGGTTTCAGGCTGCGGACCCGCGGACACCGATTAGCATATCAAGGTCCCGCCAAATTTCCTTTTTTTCCTTTTTCCCCGTCCAAAATGGTCTATTTCGCGTACAAAAACATTTCCCCCGTTTTTCCCCTCCCGCCGACGGCGGCCATCTTGGCAGCCAGTGCTAATTAGCATAATCCGGACAGTTTACCCTTTGTGGCAGAGGTTTGTCCAATGCGGATTAATCTGTCGGAGCTTTTCTCAAATTCGGAGCTTCTCAAATTCCTATAATTCTCGGTGGCCATCTTGGTATCAACGACCTATGTCAACCCAGGACAATTGACGACCAGCTGAGGACGTCAGCCATTTTTGCGGCCAGCATGCCGGCGGCGGCGGTGGGGCATCAAGGCATCGCGAACAATATTTTCTTCGGATCTCGTGTAACACTGTCTCCTCCTGAAGTCTCTGTGTGTGTGCATAACACATAAGCTTCGTTGGCTATAATTTCTGAACTGTGTAAGTTATAGTTGTCAAATTCATAACATAGGCATCCACCCCGACTATAGTTGATTCACGATAACTTCAGCCTTTTCTGACGCCCTGCTAAATTTCTACTTTTGGTTACTGATTACGTATCCTTCCGCTACACGTAAACATAAACACTGCCGTGTGACTTCTACTTTTATAACTGTCAAATGAGTTGGTTGCTGTTTACAGCTGTTCAAAGAATTGTCATATTGCAGAAACCATTTCATACTAATGTTCACAATTTAGGCCTATAACAATATTTAGGTCAGCTTTATAACTCTTTGTTACACATGATATAGCATGTTACACATAATACACATTAATATTTTGCCACGACGGTGTTTGTTACAACTGTGGCGAAAACAACAGTAGTATTTAACCTGTGGTTATTAATATGTGTTTGGAATAAAAATTAAAACGAAGAGACAACCAGTACGACGAAACAACACAGTAAATTTGAAGCACGCAACTCGTGTCGCTTATTTATTGTACCTAGCATCGACAAACGTAAAAGATAGTGGTGAACATGCAAACACATAGGCCTACTGTAACATTTATTCCGCTAATATTTACATGCATTGGTACTTACTGGTTTGTAGGTTTATTTTATTATTTATTGAAATTTATTTGGTTGGGCTTAGTATTTTGTTGGGATTGTTGCAGACATTCAAATCACAGAAACGTAATTTCGTTACACAGCTGTTTCTCAAACATCTAGCGCAAAGGTACAACATTGTGGACGTGAATGTAAATAATTAACTTTGTCATAACATCAGTTCATGGTTAAAACGTATATATTTTGCACGTATTTGAAATAACACACACACCTGGCCTGCGTAACGATTACAACGCGACCACCACGCCATTCCATATGCAACGATTACAACACATATCACTCTGCCGTGGAAACACATATTTATCACAACATTGTAACTTGCCTAGGATGTATAAAAAACACGAGTACGAAAATTACGCTTTGTTAAGAAACATACCGTATCATTTACATGTCGCCACATCACTGTATTCGTAAGGCCATATAAAAACTGGGTATAATCGCCCGCCATATTGGGACAAGTGCGTGGAAGGTGATCAAGTTCTAGATTCTCCTTTCCACACCACTTCTGCCAACCTTCTGGATTTGTCAGCGTCGCGCCATCGCATCTAAATAACATATAATAGGTATTTAAACAATATAATCCCTTCTCAGTTGTAAATTCCAAATTAAAATATCAATAATGCAGCGCATTCCTTACATGTTGCACGATGTCTTTTCAAGTGACTTCGATGTCCAAATTGAGATTTACACTTTTCACGCCCGAACATATTACGACCTGCATTGTGATAACGACAAGCTTCATGTTGTCTGTAGATGTTTTTGTTAGAAAATACCTCTTTACAGTATCGATATGAATAACTTTCTTGTTCCATCAATGAATAAGAGCTCGTTATCCAAGTCCGATGTTCATTCTTCGACATCTGGATAATTCAGCTGGCCAACCCTTTACTAAAACCATCATATTGGTAGTTTACCTGCTACTGTGAGATTCATGTCTATCGACAACCAGAGCCAGGAGAAGGAACTGCGAGAGTGCACCCTGCCAGAACGTCTTTACCACTACACCAAGGGCTCTCAGGGACAGAACTACAACCTTGATGGAGGCTGTCAGCCTAACCTGTGTTGGAACAACTACCTCATCAGCCGCTTCATGTACACATCTCTCTCTATCCTTAATGAGTTCCTAAGGGAAGGAATCTGTGTTGCATGCACCTTCATTACTCTTCCGACATGCATTACACTTACCCCTGGAATGTGGTGTGTCCATGACAACAGTAAATCCTTAAAAACACTCTGTACACGGAAGACATTCGCATATGTCTTCATCCTGTTGTAGATATGTGGGTAGATGTTTGTAGACATACAGTATTTCGTGTCGAGCATATGACAGAAGGAATTCTTTAGGCAAGTATGCAAGCTCGGTTTCCTTGTCGAGTGCTGCAAGTAAGTTATGCTTTCCATATGCCACACTAACTGATAGAAACTTCTGAACTCTAGAACTAGAACAGCATGCCATCATTTTCACTGTGTTCCACGACAAGTTTTTTGGTGTAACTATGGTACAAACTGCTGACCTGAAATGATACACTCTCAGGTCTGTCCGAGCTGGAACGACAGACTAACTGTGAATGTCTTGACACAGAGTGGTTGTGATGTAACTTCTTGGTCAGTAATGTATACCGTACACGGAAAGACAGAGCGATCATTGTACTCTGAGCTTCCAGTGTGTTCACGTCGCGACCTACAGGTATTCTGCTCTACAGACAGGTTACATACATAGTTGAAATGTGTGTGATATATCCTTACTCACCATGTCTAATTCGATTGTACTCGGTTGTCTAGAATCGTCGATGATTGTGTATGTGATATGCATTGAAGTATAGGTACACGGCAAATGCAGGTCGGTCGTCAGTTGTTGTGGGGGTACAGACTAGCTGTGAGCATTGGTGGTTCAGTGTGCAAGTGTGGGTTGGACTATGACTGTTGTACATTGAAGGTTCGATACGGTGTATGACTGACTGTAATTACATGCTTCGGTACACGAGTGTGTAGGTTGTGGTCTGGTCGTGAGTGATGGTTTCGTTTCATTCGGTTCGTAATGGGTTTGTTTGACAAGTGCGGTCTCGCATCATTTGCATTCAGTGTGTATGTGTGTGTGTGTGTGTGTTCGTATTACAGAGCAGGGTGACGCCTTCCTGACCACTCCCTGTTATTATTACCTGCTTCGGTACACGAGTTCAGGTCTGAGGTACTGGCGAGTGTGTAGGCACTTGTGATATTAGCTAGTTGTGTTTCAAACAGTTCGGAAATTACAGATAACTATGTGGCGTATCACTGTCTGTAATTGTAAAAAAAAGGTGGTACATAAGTACAGGTCGGCGACAGAGTATGACTGTCATGCTAGTCTCTCTTCATGGGCAGTGGGACCGAGGAATGACTGGATGTGCTCTCAACTGGATTCAAACCTACGATACCATATTTATTCGAGTGCAATCCAGAAACAAAAAAATGTGTCAGGTGCAGGTATTCGAACCCACGCTCCCTTTCACTTGGGAACCAAAGCTTATATCAGGCGCCTTAGGCAGCTTGGCCAAACTGAGTATACGCATTAGTGATGGAATTGCATGGTTTTTGTCAAATGCTGTACAATGTATGATCTTGTCTCTCCGTAGCTTGTGCAATATACACGTGCGTGTTGTTAGGTATTTTTTCTCTCTCGTGCACTCTAGCGGATGACATGAGAAAGCACACAGAGCAATGCATATGACTATCTATATTTATGCGTGTGACCACTCTCTACGAGAATCGGACCTTCGATACCTCGAGGATGGTTCAGAGTACATGCATTAGTTCCCATAAATAGTATACCGGTAAGTACAATGACAAGAGGGAGGTGGTGGGGATGTAGTATTTGGTTTGCTATCTATCGTGCACAGAAAGGCAGGATCGGTCATTGTGGTCTCCGCTTCCAGCGAGGTAACATCGTCGACGAAGACGACGGTAAGATGAGCTGGTGGCCTACGTGTATTCACTGCTGCACCAGTTAAGGTAGGGGACAAATTGTTACGTAATAGGAAGCTCATCATTCTAGTGTGTGTTGTTGAATATGCAGGGACTCGACTGTCTAGCGATGACTGTGTATTCATTGCGAGTGACATCTCATTGAATATGTACATATATACATTGACGTCTCTGTACACGGCTCACGGGTGACGGGTGCAAGGCTGGTGATACTAACCGACTGTCTGGAAGTAAGTACACTGTTACACGAGTGCTCGTGGGTCGGCGCGCGAGTCGCTGACGCTTGGCCGGGCGGTGGCGAGCGCTCTAGAATGTATGGTCAGGGGTGATGTAGACAGGCGGAGGGGGAGGACAAGGGATGGAGAGAGCACGAGGATGAGTGGAAGGTCGCTGGTCGTGACGCCGAGGAGAGGAGCACGCGAGGAAGTGTGTGTGTGTGTGTTGCCAGGCGGTGTCACCGAGGGGACAGGAGAGACAGTTGAGTAAGAATGGGGAGACGTGCAGGCCGACATATGCCCGCGCGTCTCTTCTCGTCGTCGGGGGATTATGCATGTATTATGATTTTGGTAGTTGTATCTCAAACGCTTTGTAGCTTACAGCCATATATCATAGTCGTGGTTGATGTCTATGTTATGAATTTGGCGACGATAGCTCAGATGTTTTGAAAATTACAGCCTACTATGCCATAAGATGGCATAGGGCATACTTGTCCCTGCGAACCCTCTCCTCGTCGTGGTGGATGTCTTTGTTATCAAACAGTTCGGAAAGTACACTCAACTATGCTTATACACTGACGTCGGGCATACTTGTGCCTGCAACCCCTTTCCTAGTCATGGTGGATGTCTATGATATGAAATTTGACAAGTATAACTTAAATGGTTCGGAAATTACAGCCACCTATGTTTATAAGTTGAGAAGGGCTATATTTTTCCCCGCGGCCCTTCTCCTAGTCGGGGTGGATGCCTATGTTATGAATTTGACAATTATAAATTAAACGGTTCGGAAATTTCAGCCACCTATGCTTATAAGTTGACATGCGGCATACTTGACCCTGCGACCCTCTCCTAGTCGAGATGGATAACTATGTTATGAATTTGGAAACTATAACTTACACAGTTCAGAAATTATAGCCAACGAAGCTTATAAGTGTTATGCACACACATAGAGACTTCAGGAGGAGGCAGTGTTATACGAGATCCGAAGAAATGATCGATTGCGACGCCTTGATGCCCCACCGCGGCCGCCCCGGTGAGGTGCTGGCCGCCAAAATGGTCGACGACCTCAGCTGGTCGCCAATTGTCTTGGGTTGACATAGTTCGTCGATACCAATATGGCCGCCTGGAATGAAAGGAATTTGAGAAGCTCCGAATTTGAGAGGAGCTCTGACCTATTCATCGACATTAGGCAAACCTCCGCCACAAAGAGCAAACTGCCCGGATTATGCTAATTCGCACTGGCTACCAAGATGGCCACCATCGGATATGGGGAAATTCAGGAAATTTTGAAGGGAAAAATGACGTTTTTGTACGCGAAATCGACTATTTTGGACGGGAAAAAGGGAAATTCGGTGGGACATTGATACGCTAATAGGGGTCCATGGGTCCGCAGCCTGAAGCCTGGTGGGTCAGAACCGCCTTTTTAATACTACTATATATTTCTGGAGCATAACGTATTTCCATGTATGCAGTTTGTAATTATATTGTTGCCGCAACCAAATGTTGCACTACGTTAAAAATATCGGGAAGAACAAAATATCTTGTTTTTCTGTAACAGTAGTGAAATTTCCAAGAAGGTTGCACTGACTTTTTGTTAATTGGCGGATGGAAGTGAACACCGATAACCTCGCATAATGAAATCACTGTATTTAAATTTTTAAGAAGTGCATGAGAGCTAAATGTAACCTAGACCAGCTCTCGAGCCTTGCAAAGAGTTTACATGTGCCAATCATGCATATATTTATAGAAAACAATGTATTTGCACATAACGAAAGAAAACAGCAGTTTATCGCTATGTTGTAATTCTTTAATACTTACAATACGAAATTTATTTAAACAATTTAAGGTAGCACAGCTGGTAGGATGTCGGGTCCTGTGGCACGAAGAACATTAGTACTCTCAGCGTGTGTTCGATCCCTCTTACATCTGTAAAAAAATGTACCTTCGGTAGTGTTTCTTTTTGTGACAAAATAATAGTACTAATTTATTTTACATTGGGATATTTTTAATGCAAACGTTTAAATTAAAAATTTTGCCACAAATGTTAACATCAGTTCACTACGAAATTTGTTTTGGCGCAACATAAACACGACATTAAAGTTGATAGTACAGAAATGATATAATGTTGTAACGTTATTATTTTAATGTTACATTAACATAATAACTTAACAGTATAACAGCAACATAAGTTACTGTCGGCTCACAGATAGCTAAAAATTAATGTTGTAGTAACATTAATACTGTTGCCACAACATTAAACTTTTTTTTCTGAAAAGCTGCCAGGAAATATTTTGCGTGTTAGAAGTTTAGAAGTGCAGGCGACTAGATAGGTTTGGTCCCTTCCAGGTCAACAGGGATTAGGGAGTTGATGGACGATCTGACCTTGACCTAAAATGTTTCCAGTTTTTCTCCCAAAATCTCTCGTTTTCACTCAAAATCGTACGCTTTAGCCCAAAAATGCCGTAAAATTTCCTTTTTTCCCCTAAAAAAATTTCGCGCTTTTCCCAAAAAATTTCTAGATTTCCCTTAAAAAGGCCATGTCCTAGAATGTGCAGTAGCAAGCCTCAGTTATGCAAAAACGAGCCAATTCTGGTGATTAAATGTTATATATCACCAGACTCCTCTTTTCAAGGCGCATACGATTGTGATATTATACTATTATTCTGTCTCGATTATTTGTGCTCTAGCAACTTTGTAAAATATACACGATTTTCAATTTCTTAATATTTTACTTTATTCAATTGGTTTTTACTTTTGTACGGAAATTAAGTCGACTAGCCTTGTAACCATGCACACATTCACGTGACGACAGGTCCGCCAGGGCAGATATACCAGCGGTGACATGCGCATGCAGTGAATGTAGGCAAGCACTGTGCGGGGAAAGGAAGGGAGACCAATGACCGTGAGGCACTCGGCTGGCCGGCCTTGCCGTTCACTCATATTTATAAATAAGTAGAATTATTTAAATTTATTTTATTTGTCATCTGAAAAATGCGGAAAGAAAATCTTTTTTCAATACAGTAAAATGTATTTTTAATGCATTGTAATGTAAAAATAGGTTTAAAAAATTTAAATTATATAGATTTCACACTTTGCTATGACTGCTGGTAATTGTTAAGCAAAGAAAAAATGCTCATGTAGGTGCGGGGACTTGGACCCAGGACCTTTGGGTTAGAAGTCAGGCATGCTAGCCACTAGCCTATAGTATGCCCATATGAGAAATGATGCTCAATAGTTGTATGTAAACTGCCAAGCTAAATTAGCGAATGCCCTTGTACAATTACAGAAACATTTTTTATGTATTATATATTTATTGTCAATCAGCACATATATGGCTTATGAATACTATATTTTAGAGCAGTTTTTGTTTATTTAAAGGCAAGCGATGTACTGTATTAAAGTAACTGCGTTATTTTCAGTCAGGGTCTAAATCATATGTGCTTAAGCTCACATCTAATTATTTTTATATGTTATTTTAAAATAATTATGTAGCAAAGCAAGTCGGGTTCGTAAGTGTGTGAATATGTGCATGCTCAAGCGAGTATAATTTGCGGACTTTTAGGAGGCAGGTTCATAACATTCAGTTTGCAGGCAACATTTCTAGCTCCAGGAATGTATGTTTAAGCCCTATATAACCATAGTAATAAGCTTAAAATAAAATTTTGCTTTTTTTAACGTGATCTGTTTATAAAAGACTGGTTACTCTACGACATATGTTTAATAAGAAATAAAAATATGAATTTATTATTAGATTTTAAAATTTATTTAATTTTTTTAAGTTGTGCTGAAATTGTATGCAAAGTAGTACAGCAAAGAATTTCTCTCAATTTCATTTCAGTTCTTCTCTCTTCAAGTCTAAATATTATATAATGTTAACTGTCTCGAAGGTTTTTGTAGACATTACTATCCTACTTGGATTTTATTCAATGTAGATATATGTGACTAAACCAAGCAACATCATATTCTCTATAAATCAGGCAGGATACACCACCAGCGAGAAAGTAAAGACTTTTTTTTTATTTACATCATACATATTTATATATTTCAGACTACGAACATAAAAACAGAAGCCTTAAATTTTCCACACTGTTTATGTAGTGTCTTTACACCAGCATGCTCACTTTTCATGTAGTGAATATAATATGCTTATACACAGCTCAAGACAGTGTATGCTAGCAAGCATCCAACCAGAGAACCCTTGACCATATATTCTTCTCAACAAAGTTTCACGACTGCCACTGCCAAACAGTTCCATAAAATGAACCCGGTTTATATATACTCGCAAGCAGGCACCTTAACATTCAGTGTTCCACCCACTGTAACTCATGCATGCCATCTGCTATGCCGACTAACTTTAGACTTACATAGACCAGTAATAAGTTTTCTTTTTAAGTTTAACATTTTAAATATGTATGTTTTAACTTACATATATGTTTTTTGTTATCCCAAATTTATTTTTCCGAATTTTTTTATTATTCGGATTTAACTTATGTAATTGATAAGTATTTCATTTACATGTAGGAACTTTGTTACTCACACTGGCCTATAACCAAAGAAAAATTCAATTCAACTGCACTATCCAATACACTAAGCACAATATCCATCATAAAGCGAGCAACTATACAGCCGAGGCCAGCCAATAACTTAACACCCATTCTACTTGTTCTACCAACCAACACCGCTTATACCTACCAACCATTCCACCCTCTATAACTCTAGCATACCTCGATCATTCGTCTACACAGACCATACGAGTGACGCAATCAACTTCTTCTCATACCATCCACCATGCCGGCTCATACCAGTCAAAATACACTATCGACAAAAAAGTAATTGGGCACCCGTAAAGATAGGTAATTCAGTATGTCAGTTGACTCGTGTGGCCGCCATATGCTGCAGGACGATGTAGAACCAGTTGACAAAGAGATGGCACTAGGTACAGAGCTATCGGACTTCGATCAGGCCGTTATTGTGTGCTGCCATCTTAGTGGGCTATCTAGCCGGGCGATTGCACGGAAGTTAAACAGGCCCAAATCAAGTCGCATTCGTCCTGCGTAAGTGGAAGGTTGCTGGGCATTGTGTCAATGCTGCACGTTCTGGGCGACCTCCAATCTTGACCGACAGAAATCGCAGAACCCTGAAACGTGAGATTGTCAAAAATAGGGCACAACCCATGGCTACCATCTGACAGGAGTTTCATGCAGCAACAGGAGTATCGGTTTCCATTGGAATATTGCGTACAGAGGCCCACCGACTTGGATATTTCGGAAGAGCAGCTGCACATAAGCCCCATATCACGACAACCAATAAAGCTCGGCGACTCGGGTGGTGTTCGGAACGTCGTAACTGGACACTGGAGCAGTGGAAATCGGTTCTGTGGGGTGATGAGGAGAGGTTTACATTATTCCGGTCCGATGGACGTGTATGGATGTGGCGTCTACCCGGGGAACAGCTTCTACCGGAGTGTATAGTGCCAACTAGGAAATTCGGTGATGGTGGAGTGATGGTGTGGGGCTGTTTCACGGCCTTCGACGTAGGACCGCTGGTGTTTGTCCGTGGTAGCATAAACACAGAGGCCTATTGTAACATTCTGGATAATGAAATGCTCCCGACATTGTAGCGTTTTTACGAAATGGACCAGTGTTACTTCCAGGATGACAGTGCCAAGTACCGTGTTTCAAGGGCTACTATGTAGTGGTACGCCGACAACAATGTTCGCAGGTTGGACTGGCCCATCCAGAGCCCCAACCCTAACCCTATAGAAAATCTTTGGAACGAATTGGATCGCCGTGTGAGGGCTCGTCAGGCACTGCCAAAATCCATTGCTTAACTTATGGAATGGTTGCAAGAGAAATGGCGACGAATCCTCGTGAATGTCCTGCAAACACTCGTAGACAGCATGCCAGACAGAGTGGCTGCTGTTATAACCGCAAGAGGGGGCCCTGCGAGATTCTAACGGGGTAACAACCACCAAGCAAACATTGTGGACAGGTGCCCAATTACGTTTTGATCGATAGTGTACAATAACCACCCATACCAAACACTTTAACTGAAGCATACCTTAGCATTACGTGCATACGTACTTTCCACACCGTTCGACATACACCAACGATCACAAGACAGATATTCTGGAAAAAATATTACTGAACATACAATCCATGATAACCCAAGCATGCCAAGCATATTTTATCGTCCAGACCGACCCTTGACCGTAAGTGCGGTGCCTGCAGTGCTAAGTCGGGTGCCTTTGGTGCTAAGTGTAGTGCCGACCTCTAAATAACCCATAAATGACCCATGATTCATCACCAATGACACATGAACCACGACCCACGTCCCATGAAACATGACCATTGACCCTTGGCCCATTGACCTGGTGCTGACCCCTAAAACCTCAGCCATTCAGTCAACACAAGCCTTACAAAAAAAAAATTACCTACCACCCATACCATCTGCTCTACCGACCATCATTAGACTAAATATACGTGTACTGTCCACTAGAATTCAAGCAGACGTCAGCCCACACTGACCTTACCAAAAATAATCACAAGTCCAACATGTTTTTCATACCATCTGACACCAGCTAAATATCATACCACCCATCAAATAAACCACCTGATTATATCAACCCTCCATACCAATTAAAAATTCTGACCATCGCACCTCAGACGTAGCAAAAACAAAACATGAGTAACCCTGCTGGCCAGGAGTACTGGGTACAATACCAACCATAACCCCAGCGGACTTCAATCATGCCACACAAATCACATTGTATATGCAACATAACTACTACTCATTTCATACCACCCCTACGACATCCATTAACCCCACCAACCAAAGCATACTAGGCGACAACCCTCCAGCATACCGGACATTAATATAAATCGCTCTGTCAACCTACAAACCAGTTAATTATGCCAGCCATCCATACTAATAGCTGCTCGTACCGAACCTACCAGGTAGCGTACCTCCAGCATACTTAACAAACATACTGATAACGTAATGGTACTGAGTAATAAAACAGATATACAACGTGTTCGGAAACTACCTGTCGAAATTCAAACCACAGCATCTGTGGGCGAATAGACACAAGAAACTCCAGTCACAAAATGTTCGGAAAGGCCATTTGGTATGTTTAATTTGAAGTTGAATTTCGGCAAATGACGCCGGGTGCCCGCAGCCGTGTGTACCTGCGTGCACAGCAAGTTGTGTGACACGAAGGCGAACGGCGGTGGGGCGACATGCGGCCACAACTGTACATAGGCAACCAAGAAATACGCAAGCCAAATTTCTAAGTATTTGATTTATTTCGTACCAATAATTGACGCCCTCCGAATGTATTGACAAGATTAAACTGTAAAAATACAACTGTGTTTGGCACTAAGCGTTAATAAACAAGCTTATTTTAATTATTGGAAAACGTTACGAATTTAATAACGAAATAAATATAGGTGTCATCTAAAGGAACATTGTACTTTTCTCATTTTTCTCAAGGGAATTCCACTGGAAAGTCCTAAATATATTTGTAATTATTTCATTATTTTCTTTTTCGATTCAGTTGTGATAATTAAATTAAGTAATTCTGTAAGCCAAGGTTTTTGCTGAATACAGTTTACTGCAGAATATTGAAGAACGTGTGAACATATTTCTTTATGTTTCCACTTTCGGTGCATTAAAAATGGTATAATTTCGGGAATGCTCGCCATTTAACGAAAATATCTGAATTAATTTAAGGTATCATGACACATGCTTTGATGCAGCTGAGTGTTTGTGTATTAAATTGTTGCATTTTTTTTGGGACGAAAGGCAATCCCGAAATAACACTATTCCATGTAGTTCTGCTGTAATGATTCTGCATAGTATTGCTGTATAAATGCTGTGAAATGTTTTCCTGCTCCATCTCTCCATCTTCACAGTTTGGCTTGCGAGTGCTTTTAGGGTGCAGTGCATGCGTTTTGAGATACAGTACGAGCGGTGGTGCGTGGGAACACGCGCTATGAGCCACAAAATTAACTACTGTGGCCGCCATGTTAAAATGGCAGTTTTCTGGTATGATGAAGTCAGGGATGTGTGTCTAGACAGTGACATTACGACGTATCTTAACGAAGTGATCTTTTAATTCACTCTGCCATTTCTTTGTGATAGCCACTATATGCATATATTTGTTAAGTAATAAAAACGTACGAGTGAATCAAAAACTTACTTCTTAGTGAGGATGCACTGTGGATTTGTCCCCCCGTGACTATTGCAATTTAATAAAAACCTTCAAAAAAGGTAAATTAACACTTTTATTAGAAAATCACAAAGGAAGGGTTGGGCGTCAATAATTCAATTTGTAAAGCACTTTGATTGGCATTGAAAACGTTGTTTAAAATAGTGATATAGTTCCTTTATGCGCGTGTTGCTGCTACGTTTGCCGTATAAATAGGAGCAGGAAAACTTTGCGGATTCAGCGAAGGGTAGGGGAGACCACACAGTCATGTGCACACTTGAGACTCAGGCCGTCTCCCAACTCGTAAGTGTGCTCAATCTCACTGTGGCACACACTAACTCACTTTAGCGAATTGAGACTTGTGCCCTCTGTAAGCCCTCGGCATTGTTTCTCTGACAGAAAAAGTAATAAATAGTAAAAAATAAAATATTGCTGGCCGTTCACTTTTCTCGAGAGAAAAAAACAGTATTTTATGAAATAGTAACTTTTTTTAATTTGTTACATTTTTGCATGATTAAAAACATAATTGTTATTCGAAATCTCAGTATTTAATAATAATCACACAATTAACCTAAATGAAACATGAACATAACATTATAATTTGTTATGTTCCATATCAAACGGAATATTGCTGTTATTACACATTTCACATCCGCAATGATTAAGTTAAAGTCGATAAAATATTTCTAACACTGCTTTAGAAACAACAAAATATATCTGGATATTTGAGGTTAGACTTGAAAACAATATGGCTGGCAGAGAGGGTGCGAGAGTGAGGAGCACCGAGTGTACATCGTCGTTCACTCTCCCTCTCGCACTCTCTCCTCGGAGTTGGGACAGCAGATATGACTCTCTGTGACGTCAAAAGTTAACGAGAGAGTACTCTCTCGGCAAATTGGGACACAGCCTCAGCTGGTTGTTGATTGGTTGTTGCGCCAGTGGATGCTGAGTTTCACCGCTGACCAGGTAGCAGGGTGTCAGTCCGTGTTTTCTTGCGAGTTTGTTGGGGCCCGTGGTTGGCGTAGGGGCGAACCGGGATCGATTCCCGGCGGAGTCACTCCCGCATTTTCGCATGTTGGAATCGTGCTGGACGATGTCGCTGGTCGGCGGTTTTCTCGACGATCTCCCGTTTCCCACACCCTTGCACTCTGATTCTGCTACATATCCACCTTGCTTCATCGCGTCGGCTCTCAAGATCTATTTGTTAAGAGCCGTCCAAGCCTCTCTACTGCACATCCCAATCTTTTGGTTTTATTTTATCTTATCTGTTCTGTGTCCTTAGCGCGTTTCTTAGTGAACTGTGATCGAATTGAGAAAGACACTGTAAATGTACACGTGTTTCAAATATAGTTTGCTCTAAAAATTTATTCGCGGAATTTTTCCGTGCCGCTGTATGATGTTGTCGGGATGTGCGGTGTCGGAAAAGGGAGAGGGGGAGAAGGGATTTGGACGGTCCTTAACATAGAGGTCTTGAGAGTCGATGAGGGCGATTGAGGTGAGTATGGAGCAGCACCGAAATGAAGGGGCGGGGGAAACGGGAGATCCCCGAGAAAAATCCGCCGACCAACGACATCGTTTGGCACGATTCCCACATGCGAAAATCCAGTGACCCGACCGGGGAGTGAAACCGGATCGCTTTGGTGGGAGGCGAGCAGGTTAACCGTTAAGTCACCGGGGCCCCGTTGAGAAAAAGGGGAGGGGGGAGACCAGGAACAGACAAGCCAGAGTTTGGAGGTTTGGAATCCTACCGGACCCACACAGCGAGAAGCCACTTAGACCTGCGTGAAAAAAAAAGAGATAATTAACTGCAAATGTTAAGAGTCTACAGAAGTGAAGTTAAGAGCAATGGAATAAGACAGATGCAAAGAAGGAAAGAAAAGCGACGAGAAAGAAATTTCAAATTTTACTTAAATTTTAACTCTAACTTAATATCTTCTTTACAGAAGCGCTGGATAAACTTTAAAAGCAAATATTAAGAGATATTGGCGTATTAATGCACTCCAACTACATCAATTAAATCTTACGGTTTTTGGAAGCCAACATACAATAACTAAACATGAGCAATCCTGGATAACGGTATTTATCAACTTGTGAACAATTATTTTGCAATATTGATGCATTTATTTCACACGATGTCCTGCGCCGCCATACACTGAGAGAAAGGTGTTTGTTCGAGCCAACAAATACTAGATTGTAATGCGCATATTATTATTATATATATATGTGTGTGTGTGTGTGCGCGCGCGCGCAATATTTAGTTGCCCCAACAAAATATTTTGTTAGTAAACAAAACTTGAAAAGCAACAAAGTTAATTTTGTTTAACGGAATACACGCTGGAACAAACAGAACCTGTATGTTGGCATAAAAAATTTATCCGTCTACAAAATATTTAGTTGAATCAACTGTTTGTTTCGCCATTCATTTGAGTGCCTTCGTTCGAAAATACAGCTCGAGAGTTTGTTCGTAATTTTCGTGACGGTTATGATGGTAACAGTGTTTGTTAGTGCATTTACTGATGCTTAATAATGGTATATAAAATCCTAGTAAATCAAAATCAACAAGAAACCAAAAAGTAAAACTGTAAAACATGAAATATTTATGTGCTTACGTTGTTCAGTATTTGAAACGGTTTTTTTTTTTTTTTTTTTTTTTTTTTTTTTTTTTTTTTTTTTTTTTTTTTTTTTTTTTTTTCCAGTAATGACGGAGAAGGGGGATTTGTAACTTTCACTTCCCAAACGTCACAAATTTAATTTTACTATATATTTTTGCCACGGCTAGCTTTGGAACCTTTTAATAGCAAGAAAATAAATTCCTCATTCAAGTGTAGGTAACACTACCCCATGTAAACTAGACATAGAGATCGTCAATAGGACAAAATATACTGATATACAACTAACATGCAAAAATACTAACGTAATTAATAACACTTCTTAAAATTACCAACGACAAGGAATAGAATGAGGTGAATCTGCTAGAAAATTTTAGTAAATATCAAAAAGAACAAATTAGTGTGTTATTTTAATCAAATATTCATATAAACAAAGTGGCATATGTTCGCAACCCAAGCCACATTTTTACTAAAATAACAATTAAGAGACGACACGACTTGTTGAAGATTAGATTAAAAATAATAATTTACCTAACAAAGTGAGAGGAAATAAAAGGTGTTCATTTTTCAGAAAATTATTAAATTAACCTTCGATTGACCTTTTATTAGATATACGGCCATATAGAACCTTGTATGGAATACCGCCTAGGGATGATGATTATCCTCCTTCGGAGTCCGTTGATCACTCAAGCTCTCTGCTTGAACACTGGTACCTGGACTTCCGCATTGTCTCCAAGTGTTGGTAGGCCGTTACACTCCAGATGCAGCTATGGATCCCTAGCAGTGGCATACGATCGTCCTTCCTCGGGTCATCATCAGTTCCTGGATTGAAGTCAGTTCTTCACGGTCCTTCATTAAATCTGATACTGTCCAGTTTTAACATCGACATATGATATCTTAACCATCACTTATGTAAATCAGGGCTGGACAGCAGAACAAAAAATAAATAAAATAAAATAAACAATTATTTTATCAACTTTTCAATATCAGTTGGCTGATTCCTCAACATTCTTTAGCCATTCTGAAGACCAATAATAATATTCCTAACAAAACAAAAACAAAAGCTGATCAAAACGAAATTTGTCATTAGAAGTGTCGCGTCTTTACATTTGCAATACATTTCCAAGTTCATAGAGTAGAGCGTAAACGTTCCTGCATCAACAACAAATAATATGGGAAGCATAACAATTTCGCTAGCATATAGAGACCGTCCTGATTATCATATTTACACACCTCGCTGTGATAAGTTTAAAAGTATAAAGAATTTCAATAAATTACTAGTGTATCCTATCTAAAATTAACAAAACAAGTACACAAAATAATTTACAAATTACCAGTTGTTACAGATAGCGCCGCTAGATTTCACGACCGTTTAAATTAAATGCGGACGTGGAATCTGTCTTTCACGACTGTAATATTGGTCTAAGCTCTAACACTGAGAATTAAATGAACATTAAACACTCAAAAATACATATAACGGCAGATTATAAACATTCCTTTGAATGTCAAAAAAATTTAACACATCCATTATAGGTCTCTATAACACTGTCTCAAGTTAGAAGTGCAACAAGTTCGTTTCGACTATTCCTTTTTACTACAGTCCCCCTCTCAATAAATGAAAAATTAGTTCATTTGTATTTAGAGTCGTTCAACACGTCTTAAACTAAAATACAAAAACAATAATAATAATTTCCCTCTTGTAGCGATGAGGGATGATGCTGGCGACAGTCTTGCTGCTGGGCACTCCACACTCTAGTTAACCGTTGGACTGGAAGGTGGACTGCATATTTTGTGGCTCCTCTGACCTCTGCGTAGACTTCGCTATGCCCCAGCTTTCTTCGTACTACAGAATTTCCCCTCGGAGCTACATACTTCCACTGTAGCAAACTATATATTAGGTTATGGATAGGTCAATTAGCCTTTCATTTCCCGTTACACTGGGTTTCGGAGACACGTCATTAATATTCGGCAATCCTTTGTCTGCAAGAGGAAGGGGGAGAAGAGTATATAAAGGGACAGTCACATCCACAACACAACACTATTTTCAGTTCAGTTCGCGTAGTTAACAACTTATCTTCTCTCTTCCCGCGACTTGGTTTTAATCCTATCTGATAGGTCAATTATGGCCGCATTTACTTCTCAAAACAAACACAAAGTAGTGTCGTTCCTTTCATTTATAGGTTTGACTATATTGATGTAATTTTAACAAGTTTATTAAAAACCAATCTTGGTTAGTACAAGAATTTCAAACAAGAGTCCAAAACCATCCATTAATATTTTAAACTCTGATAAGTAACTACACAGGATTAAGATATATACACACCATTTTGAATTAGAATTCACATGAAGAAAGAAATCTATACAACGATGTCTAACTGGGATATTTCAAGAAGACTCTAGCCACAGAACTATCAATCTAGGTCACAATTAGTATTATATTGAAAGTTATGAATAAGATTTTGGCAAGTATTTCCATTTATTTTCTTCTTCCATTGAGTAGTTCGGGCAGTCCAGTTGCTTACGATATACATTATACTTAATTTTTTCAAGTTGGACATTCTATTAGGATTAAAATTTTGCTGCTCTTTATTTTGGCTTATATCTCATTTGCTGCAACAACGTAATGTGAGCCATACCCACGCCACATTTGAATTTTTCCGGAACCTTACATATACTTAATTTCAAAATACGCTTGAAGATTACAGTAAGAAACATCGCTCATCTTTTTTGAAGAGGGGCAAAATAAAAAATAAAATACACAATACACAAAACATATAATCATCATCATCTTAACATGGCGGCTATCGGCTACGTCCATTAAATATTTCAACAAAATAATAACATTTCACCCCTTTTAAAATATATCAATTATAATAATAGAGATGTAAACATCCCTTCTTCTTTCTTCAAGTATAATAGAATAAATTAATTTTCAAACAGCATAATCAGCACTGGCGTGTCTATATCTCCACCACATTAAACAGCTGTGGGAGGTGGCCGGTATTCTTTCATAGCGTTTATATTATATCTTCCCACTATTTCACCCTTGTCCAACGAAGCTAGTTCATAACAATTGGTATTTATAACTCTTACTATCCGAAATGGACCTTTAAACAATGGCATAAGTTTCTTCGTAAAAAAAATCCCAAGATCTGCTCATGGAATGTGCTCTTACTAACACTAGTTTTCCAATGCCTAGGCTGGTCTTTCTAGATTTTTTAGCATATTTACGGCGATGTTCTGCGGCAAAAATTAGCTTCTTCCTGACAAAATCTGCTAGTTCTTTCTTCCAATCTTCCGGGGTCTTTAATGGATCTTCTGTCGGTTTAGGTGGTGCAGATAATTTCTTTGGATCAGATATATGGGATCGCTGTATTCTGTCGAGGCGGTGACGATGGAATGAACATTGGCCCTCGGGTCAAGAGGTGCTTGATTCCCAAAATAACTTCGTTCTAGTCCTGGATACTTTCTCCCTGAGCTATATGTTGTGGCCTATGAGGCAGCGTATTTCTTTCCAGTTCCCGATTTCGTGTCTCCTATCCCTCTTCTTTGCAGTTGCTGTTCCGAGGTTATTTCACATTGGGAATCATTATTTCCTTGTGTGTTTATTCTTTCCCGTCCGTTTCTCCGTGATCTCGGCGAATTTGGTTCGCGACGAAAATCTGGCGAGTTTCTTTCCCGTGGTCTTCCACATCCGAAAAAATGTGCTCTTCGTTGATCCCTGAATCTACCACGATTCCGATTCGAACCTCTTGTGAAATTCCTATTTCCCCTATAGAAGCGCGGAAAATTTTCTCTTCGTGCATTTCTGTTATTATATGGTGCTGTTCTGTACGTCGGGACTCTAGGGTTCCTATCATATCTAGGTGATCCTCTGTATTCCATGTTACTTCTACCTTGATCGGGAAGCGAATCACACCGCTGAATGTTGGCGTAATCATTATTTGTACTACCTATCTGTCTTTGTAATTGTTCGATTGCTTCAAAAGCCAATAGATCTTCCCTGAACGTGACTAATTTAGATCATGTCTGCCTGCCCAGTGTGCCCAGTGCCTGTATGGAAGTTGCCGGAGTACCACGGCGATAAACTCCTCGTCTGAAAGTGGTGGTTCAAGAGGACGCGATTTTTCGTATAGATCATATATGTGCGTATCGAGCGATTTTCCTTTGCCAGGAAAGAATGTTTCGGCATGGAGTTGAGCTCGAAGATTGCCCTGGACCTTTTTATTCCAAAAAAATAACTAGGAACCTGTCTTTAAAATCGTCATAGGTGTGGGTGTTGGTACGATTCATCTCCCATCAATAATATGCAGTGTCCTTTAAACACAAGTTGAGGTAGCGCAATTTATCCTTTTCAGGTAGACAAAATTGGTTGGCTTACTCCTCAACCTTGAGGTCAGTAGTTATGCCCAGATTTTATTCAGATGGTACAAGAGCGAGTTTACTAATGGTAACATAGAAATGCTGCTACTAGAAGGAGTAAGGTGGTCTACATCACGAGGTGTGTTTTCTAACCGCATGTTAGTAATTTCTGGGTCTGTTACATCGTCTTGCACCCGGCGATCGAGATTAACTTTTTCCAAAGAGGTTGCTGTAGTTTTCATCTGATCCTCAATTATTCTGATTCGCCCTTCCACCTGATTTACCTGTGACGTATTTCTTTCTCTCTCCTCCTGAATCACTCTGTCTACTACTTGCGTTAGTTGTTCATCTAATCGCTCATTACTTGTCCTTTTGATTTCAGGATTTTGCTCTAAATTTGCTAAACGCTGCTGATTTATTTTCATATTTTCCCTCAGCTCGGATGCAGTACTCATTAAATTACATCTTACAGTTTCCACCTCAGTTCTAACATGAATTACTTCTCCGGTAATAGTTTGGGTTAACTGTCTGTATTGTAGACTGACATATTCCTGCATCGCGTTCATCTGACTCTCGAAATTGGTCACTATACGCTCCAATCGTTCCTTATGTTCACGCACTATACGCTCCTCCATTCCACTCAATTGCGGTAATATTATGGCGGTGGATTGATGCAACATTGTATTCTGTTCCACACTGTTTTGACTCGTTGAGAAAGTCTCCTGTGCGTTTCGGTCGGACTTTAATGGTTTTTTTTTATATTAACCAAAACCGTTTAACTTGCGTACAAGCAAACGAATCTTTTGTTGCGTCAGCCAGATCTTACAGTATGGGGTAACCAAATAACAACCAAATAATTTTATTTCACCAACAGAATATTTCATTGACCCTATACGAACAATTAATTTGGTTGCGTCAAACTAACTATGTTTGAGTCAACGAAACCTTTTTCTTAGTGTAACACATAAAAACTTTGTGTGTCAAAAATAGATAGCTCAGCAGAAATATATCACACTAGTAAATTATTAACTCCCGTAGGCAGTAAAAAATATTTGTATTGTTGCCCTTTCTTGGTTCTTATCCTTCTCCATTCAATGTAAAAAAAATTTTGTACTTTGACAAATAAAATCCTTGGAAACCCAGTTGCCGAGAAAATCCTTTGAAAAACTGCAGAGAGTTTTCTTGTAAAATCTGCAAAACATTTCTTTGTAATGTGATAAATGGTAGCCTTGTAATAAAACTGATATTATTGAGAAGTGTAAATTAAATAATAGCCCTTATTAAAAAAAAAAACAAATGTAATGAATTAGTAACAGAGAAAAAAAATTGAAATGTAATTTACAAAAATATATATTTACCTCGCCAGCACGGGGACTAGAACTCACGCCCGCGCCTTTATCCGCAAGACCAACTCGACTTACGATATTAAACGCTTATTTTTACTGTAAATATACAACAAGTATATACCGTGACGATTCAAAAGGGTGCGCCAAAATGTTGCCAACTTGCACACAATAAACAAGTTACTTGAAACCTAAATAAAACAAAATAAAATCACAACAATTCACATATGGAAAATTAACATTTCAACTGCTGCGTGTACATTAATATTACGTAGAATTAAGAAAATTAAATTATGATATAACACTATTACATGTGAAACATATGACGTTCATAATATTTGTTTACAAAATAAACGTGCGTGTGCTCTTATGATAGATTTGCAAGCTAACTAAGTGTGTTGTAATGCAAATCGCACGTATAAAATAATCAGACGTTACAATGTTTAGATGGAAATTAATGCAGTGTCTGCGACTTCGTTCACGTGATCTTTAGGATTTGTTTACATATGTTCAAAATATAAATTTCGCTTCGGTTTTATGGTGTTATTAAAATACATCCCACCAACGCTTCGCTCAGGTTTTGTACTTAAACTAAAAATATGCGCTTCGTTTAGGTTTTATGGAATTATTAAAATACTGGCCGCCATCGTTTTGCCCAGTTTTTATGTAGTTAGAAGATTATTGCTTTATTATCGGAAATAGTTTTATCGGTGCGTTAGTGTTGGTTGTTTGATAATATGTTATTTTACTATGTTTTTCCAAAACCTAATGTAACTTTTTCTATGATGCGTTTTATATCAATGATTATTTTATAAAGTATTGTTGTTTCAACAATACTTTTTGACAATAATCCTTTTCCAAAGACATAAGATACGAAACATAGACGATTTTAATGAAAAAATTAATTTACTTAATAACCATTTAAGATATCGAGATGAAATAAAGAGCAGTTTTTTATATAGAAATAAACTCTATGATCTCTGAAAGTTTTATCAAAATTTATTCATCTGTTTCGGAGCCTATTCTGAACAAACATCCAGACAGACAGACCGGAATTTTTTTTAAAAAACAGTTATTTATGCTTCAACATCGTTTGAATAGCATATTACGCTTAGATATTGGTATCAATTTAGATATAACAGACAGACACTTCAATTTTATTTATTAGTAGGGTCTACAGATTTTATGGTTACTTTCTGTATGAATTTTGTAAAATCGATAACCACTACTATGTATATTATATAAATAGTTATTTAATTAGTCTTTCAATTAAAATAAAAGTGGTTAATAATTTTTTTGTTTTCTAATTTAAAAAAAGCAATTATTGAACAGTGGTTGCAAGTATAGTCCTATATTACATTATACGTTTTCTCCGTAAGAAGATATGGTAAATTTTAAACATTTTAAAACATGAGAAATGCTTGCTTCACACTATAATATTGTTTGTTTTCTTTACTGTTGCCACAGCTAAACTTCTCTGATCTGTCAGGATGTTATAATTATTTTCACTGTTTTATCGCGTGCATACTATATATGAGGAAACCAGTCTTGTGTAATTATCTTTAGCATGTGTGTAAATATTTTGTACATTACCCATAAAGCATAAATAATCGCGGTTTTCTTGGTTACAAAGAATGTAGTATAGTGAGGACCGAGTGCAATACATGAAAGGAGTTATTATGACATATTCGTGTCAGTATATAGGGACATCGATTAGTTTTTTTTCCCCCCGTAACGAATATTTGAACAGTTTTAAAAGTAATCGATATGTATTCATGTTCGATATTGTTGTCCGATGTTTGCGATCCTAGTGACCGGGGGGAGAATGGGCAGACCACGTCGTCGTCGGTGTGACCCGCGAGGCTGGCACCGACGCACGCACTCGCGCGCGTGTGTCTGTGTGCGTGCGCGCGCGCGGTCGTCCGCGGGATGCAGGGCGCTATCGACGGGGTTTCGGACCGGAAATAGCCTGCTGACTGATTCAGCCCCGCCGCCTCCCAACGCGCCATCCTGCATCTTTCTTTAATGCCTTTTCTCCGCACCCCCGGAACAGCCTGGGTCGGTCGAGTCCGTGCGTCGGAGAGATGGGTCAAGAGGGGAAGGGGTATGAGGGGGGCATTACTACTCCCGTGCGACTCGCGAAGGCATTTCGATAAACTGGCGAGGTACAGTCGGTTCACGGCTTAATCGAACACTCGAAACCAACCCTCGAAGAAAAAAACATGGCAATAAGTGGTATATCGTAATATAAGTAGTGATCGGCTTGTACCCTGTAATATCAGCACCGAATTATGGACAGCAGTTCTTTGTATTAAATAACTTACTTGGAATGGTTACGTTTGAAATGGGGGAGCGGCTTTTTCTTATAAACAATAGAGCAGGAACTTGTGACATGATAACATGTATTTAACAACTTAATGGCGTCAGTTAACCAACGTGTAGATAGTAATTAAATCCATGTAAATGCACACTGCATCTATAGTGGCGTGCGTTTATACACTGTATCTCTGTCTCTTTCGAATTTTGTGACGCCACAGAGGTGACAACTGCTTGAAGTGGTCCATAAGAATGTACACAAATGCCGCGTTATATTAGATGTTTTTTGTTGGTGGTTAATTATACATGCTGGAACTGAACTCTACCAACAAACTTCGGGAGGTTATTTTCCATCGCAAAATAGGCCTAAAGTACACATGCACGTTCTATTGTCGATTCCAGAAGGGTGTAATCACCCTTGAAAGCGTAGCTGAACCAGACGTTTATTGCTCGTAACGCAGCTAAAATGAGAACCAAATATCAGAGCTTCTGAACGATGCATTATTGAAATAAGAAGTGTAAACCATAAAACAATAGGTTGTGGATATTAACCCCCGTCCATAAAATTGGATGTATTTGTAACCCCACATATGCATTTACAACAGTAAAAATGTGACATTTTTTTATTAGTTCTCTGCGGATCAAAAATCAACTCATTCATGTTAAATAAAGTTCGCCTTGAAATTCAACCATACAAGCCATCAATTTCGAGAAATTAATGCACAATGAATTGCAAAATTTGCAGTATTAGATCATAATTAATTGATTTCTCGGAGATGGTGGCATTTGGAATAAAAACACAAGACCGCATTTTCATTTATCATGTACGGTAAATTACAAAGCCGCAGGAAGAAACAAAAGTATCACAATTGGGATTCCAACCCATTCATATTTATATAAGGGGTTTAATATCAGCACCAAATTTTATATGTTCTGCACTTCGTCCTTCACTAACGCAATGACCAGAAAGTCTGATTTTTTTGTCTCATTTTGGCTGTTTGACTAGCCATAAACGTCAGCTCCAGCCACGCTTGCAGGGGTGATTACACCCTTTGGAATAGACTTGGGCAACAGGTCGTATAAATACTTTCGACCTATTTTTCTACAAGGAATCATCTGCAGAATTTTGTCGGTAGAGAGCAGTTCCATCCTGTATACAGCTTGCTATAGTAAGACAGTAGCTTATTTTTCTGCTTACTCTACGAAATTTACTTCTTTTTTTTTTTCATGCATTTATTTGTAAACCTGGATTTTTTTATTTATTTTATGAATTTTCTCGGAGTTTTTTTAAATGTATTGGTCTATTGTTATGCGAAGGAAGTGCTGATTAAATGTTTGTGCTCAGATCACATAAATTGTACGTTTTAAATCCATGGCAGGTTAGACCTATCCGAAATTAACTTTTTTCATGTAGTTGACCAGCGTTCATACAAACACGAATATGTCACCGATAAGGATCAATTTTATTATAAAATTAACTTTACTGAGACACTTATAAGTCAACATGACAATATAAAAAACAAGCAACGAGTAAACACGGCCTTCACGCATTGCTGTAAACCTCAGGAATTAGGCGTTTTAAAATGCACTCATGATTGGGGTTATATATTATATATTCTTTTGAAAAGGAGAAAGTGTATGCATGTAAATATTAAAAACGCCGTTTTCAAAAATATCCTAATTTAAAAAAAAATATATTGTTTGCCTATTACTGAATCCTACAATCTTGTGCTTGGTATTTATTTCGAACACTGATTTTTCAAGTTTGCTGGACTTGTCAGTGCCCCCTTGCTGGACTTGTCAGTGCCCCCTCCCCCTGAAAGGCTTTCAAGATATTTATTAGATGTAAAAGAATAATATTTCACTTACAAACCATAATTTAGAATAAATGTTTTATACGGTCGTATTATTGGTGATTATATTGTATTATCTATCATGCTCACCATTTACTAAACTTGCAATAATCCAAACAATAGATAAGAAGAATCTATAGAGTACCCTCATTCCATCTTTGTAGAATGTGGCATAAGAACCAACAATATATGCCTGCAATAGAGCTTAGTAAACCTAAGGGTTGTCCATATTTTGAAAATTTAAGGGTAGCTAGCATATATTGTGACATTAAAATAGTCATTGTATTTTATGATCAGGCTAATGTATTTGCATTGAGTTCGTATTATTTTTATTGTTTTTAATGCGTTTATGGAATATAAAAAATGCGCATACCAAAAATTTGATTTTTTTGTATTTACACCAAATTTACTCAATAAGTCTTCCATTTTTGTGTAATTTTTTTTTTGTCGTCGAAAGTTTCAATATTGACACAAATCCGGTCACAAATGTGCTCACGAGCATGTTCACAAAGCCATGTCACTAAAGTCACTTGCTGTATAAAAGCATTTCTCCCCCTACGGCACTGTGAAATACCGTACTTAAATGTTACCAAAGAATGTAAAATTTGTAGTGTCCGACAGATGACAGCACAATATTTAAATCAAGATCGCTACTGGAGTTGTTATTCGTATGAAGTCGCCTGAAGACTCGGATCCTCTTCAACAGGGTGCCGCGGGTCTAAAAGGTTGGCAATCCTAGCTATAGGCTATTCATTGTAAAATAAACACTTTTTGAAGCCGTATCATTTGGAATAATTGTTAATAAATATATTTTATTGTCGCCTTCGACGTTAACTTTCGAAGCCGGTGAAATACGTGTATATAAACTGTGTTTATTTCTTACATCGTAATATGAATTTTAAAAAGTGGTGGAAGGATTAAAAAAAACCGGGATATCGGAAAAAATAAAGTAGGGCCTCTAAAGTGTACACTTTGCCGTGAACAGCCTATATAGATCTTTATGTAGACGACGGTATATGCGAGTAAAAGTCTCCCCGCCTGGGTACGTGCGTACCCAGCTAGCTGTGGTGACAGAGAGGTGGCCTACACAGTAGGCGCTAGTGATACAATCTGGGCAACTAGCTGTTCAGAAGTCATTACCTCGCGATCCTACCGTTATTCGCACACATGTCGGAATGTTATAAACATCCACTTATCCCCTACAATCCTGTATTGAAGATCACGAATCGTAGGCTTAGGGAAAATTCTGTTTGTATGAATTTAGCCTAAACAGTTTCAGAACCGTTACTTGGCCTAAATTCACTTGGCCTAAAATTATTTAGCATAAAGTCTCTTGTCCTAAAATTATTTAGCGTAAATTCACTTGGCATAAAATTATTTGGCCTTATTTTAGGCCAAATGGCGCGTACCTACACTGCATTCGTATAACTTATCACTTGTCGTGCACAAATGTTTTAAGTAATAACCATGATTATATATGTGTTTTGTATTAACGCTTATGGTATGTTGTGTATTTATATAATTTCGTATTGGGTCAGAAAGTTTTATATTTTACAAATTAAACAGATTGTTTTAACATGCGAATAGTTTTCAAAAGTTACTCTCTGAATCACCGTAACGACGCGTGGCTGCTGATTCATTACAATAAACACGTAAACATCTTATTAGTGATTACTAAGAACGGTATATGCCTTTGAAGTTGTGGCTGAACCAGTAATTTACATGTTTATTGTAAGTATTACTGACAGTAATTAAGATTAAACTCTTTAGTATCTCAATAATATTTAATTGGACAAACATCTGCAGCCAATACAAAATCTATTACTGCATTCAAATATTTCATGGAAATAACCGGGGGCTGTCTCCTTTACTTTTCATTTAATTTTGTGACGGCGGAGGCTTGTGTCTTATGATGTGGAGCAGGAAACAGTATAGCCAAATTCTAGAATCTACACATTGCATTTGAGGTCAGTGTAAATTGTATAGCCATACCCATCACCTTGCGTGAAGTGAGCGTTACCCGCCTGCTGAAATTTAAAATCCTTGTTTCTATATCTGTGTCGGAATTATTCCAAAATTATGGTTTTTTGGGTTAACACACATTAAATTTTTTGTTAGTTTTGTTATCTTCGTTAGTATTCCAAGTACAAGAAGGATGGTAACCTTTTGCGTGGGAAAAAAAGAAAAGGGAGAGCGTATGTTAAGGTGGCTGGAATGAAAACGCAAAAACGTTTCGGAAAATTCGCCTCCAGAGCGGTTGGTTAAGATCGAATTCTCTGCCTTCCCCCTCACTCTCTCTCTTTCTCTTGCCTATCTTTCTTTCTCTCCCCTCCCCCTCCAACTGTTTCGGTTCTAGGACGTCTTTGCTCGCTGTGGCACATTTGGTTTGGGTGTCTACGGCGAGTCGAATTATATCCCACATGCTTCTTTCAGTGGCGGAAAAAAGTGCAGTCGAGAAACCGCTTATATATGTATGCAGGCCCGTTTATCAATACGCTCTGCGCTTAATTATTCAGTTATTCTGTAAATACGTACTAAAACGCAAGTGTTCGTAAACTTTAAAAATCCACGTCGCACATCATTGGCGAACACTTGGCGTTCTGCAAACATTCATCATATAGGTTTGCTTGTATTTTGAAGTCTGCAGCGGGCAATAATGATTGTTGTTACAAACGCAGTATTTTTATGTCGTAAACTGTCCAAGTGGTACCTACAGGCAGTTTTACACAAGTAACCGCATGATGAGAACGTATCTGTTTTTCATCGGCCATGTATTTCGGGTTTTGTGGTGCTCCTCGGATAATCCCCCCCCCCCCCCCCTCAATTCTTGCTCGGATTTTCGCAAGTGGGAATCGTGCTGGACGATGCCGCTGGTCGGCAAGTTTTATCGGGGATCTCCCGTTTCCCCCGCCCTTGCATTCCGGCGGTACTCCATTCTCACGTCATTTCGCCATCGTCGGCTCTCAAGACCTCGCTGTTAAGAGCCTCCCAAATCTCCCAACTCAGCTCAGTGCTTGCAACCCGTTTCTCCAGACTAATTAAATTATTGATTTTTGCACTTGGTTGTTTCTGCCATTACGTTCAAATTTGAAGTTTTCTTATAAACTTATGTCAAAGTTTAAGTCGTATTGGTTTATCCCTTGACACACGCTAAGATCTCGATTACATTTTCGGCGTTTTCCAGCTGAAAACACTTGACAAGCAATTGGTAGCCGTGCAATTTTGAGAGTAATGCCGTAAATATGGAATCGGTCATTGCAGATTTGAAGAGAGTGGGTCTTGTTTCTTCAAAACCATTCTAATTACATAACTGCAATGACCGAATTGAAAGGGTGTATCACAGCAGCTGTGACCACTATCAACCGACCCTTTGTTTGGAAGGGTATGTTACTAACTGGAATATCGTTTCAGCTTAGAAGTGCAATTTATTAATCTAAACCCTATAAAAGGGATGGGTGGTTTACATATTTTTTAATTACTTTAAAAAATCATAATCTGCATTATATTTAATATAAAGGAAAGATGTAAACACTACACAAAAGCAAAATATAAACAAACTGTTATCTGAGAAATTAAGTATAGAAACTATTTCATAAACTGTATATACCAAAACCGGTATCATGTGACCATTCTGTCTAACCAAAGAGTGTTCACTTAGTGTAACAGTGAATAGTTATGTTTGTGTTGTCGTACCATGAACCCAATCATGACCACATGTAGGCCAGTTTTGCAGGTTGAGTGGTCACGGATTGCATGATTTAAGCTTCCGGTTGATATGTATGAGCACACTTCGTGTGGTTGGCAGCACAACACGTCAGTTTTTTTTTGTATAGCGTAAAGCGTAGATTCTTAGTATTCGTGGTATAAGTGAGATATTTATACGCCTCCGAAATTCGTCAGTCAGTCAGTCATGTGCGGTACACTGTAGAAAGACTATACTGTAAATATAAGTACTTTAAATTTAATTATAAATTTTTTGTGGCTAACGCGTCTGTGGACCAAGTTGTTTGTGTTGCATTCTTTGTGTAATTTATAAGATAAATTTTATTTAATAAATAAATTTTATATAAAAATGTCCTTCATGTCAGTACGTAGAGCTGCTACCATATAAAATGGTTGCATTTAATTGCGTCCTATACTTAATTTTTAATATGCATAAAACTCTAGAATTCTTAGTAAGTCGATTGTTGTATAACTTTTAAAACTCACTAACGAAGTGGGCTGCTTTTATGTTGCACGTGGCATAATTCGGGAGGTGTCCTGCTGAACAAAAACAGCATGCATTACACATGCAATGTTCAACAATCATCCTTTGAAGACTGGTTAAAGCCTCTTCGCGATAAAGTGAGCACTTTTGAAATCAACTTCTGAAAAATGTCACTGCCTCTACCTGCGTATAGTTTAACAGGCACAATGAAGGGCATGCGGCCAGTGAGGTTTGCAACGACGAAGGGAAAGTAGTTCCATGTTTGACTCTGAATTATAAGTATCAAGTAAACATTTGTGAATACAGAAACTATTTCTTTTTGTCCTGTTTTTTTAATGCATAAAAATTTAATGGGAAGAAAATTTGTAAAATACTTACTTTCCTAATTATTTCACAGTTACACTCGACCGGCGTATGGATAAAGTGATCAGGCCCGTAGCAATGTTAGTTTTATATAAGGTGGAAGAATACACAGTTTGCCTACAAGTAGATCTTAAGCAAGGATTTCAATGATGCTCATTTTATCGTGAATAGCCTATACCACAGCAGTGCATAATCTTATACTCGTAGAGGGATACAACATCTTGTGGAATGTAGAGATTTGGGCAGCTCTCAACATCGGACTCTTTAATATTTGCTTTGCACTTGTTTGGATTTCTATCGATGTAAATAATGATGTTGCTACATTTAATTCATTTGTTGACAGAAAAATTTTTAAGTGCCAGCTATAAAGTCTGAAAATGCCATGACAGGCTAACTTTACATCAAAACACATAACGCACTGCTGCCGTAGAAAACAAACAAAGAATAATAAAGCAACAAAGTTTTTATAAGTGCCACCAAAGTAATAGAAACTCCAAAATGTAATATTTTATTGAAATTAATTAATAATAAGTACTGTATAAAAGAGAGAAAGAAAATGACACGCGCGCACACACACAGGTGCGGTAGAATCGGTAATCCAAATACAAAGAAAGATTCGGAATGATCAGTATTATAGAATGGTTGAAAACTTTTTGGCACAAAAGGACTTAAAAAGAAAATATAGAAATATACACATTTTTTCTTGTGTTCTCTTGAACGTCGCAATAATTTTCCAAGTGTACAATAATCCCAGCACTTCTGTGTCTCTAGTTTGAAATTTTTAGGGACACAAATTTCCCAACTACTGTACATCCAGGGATAGTTTCGGTTTTCCTAATGTCGAAACATTGTGTTTGATTAACATTGTACTGTAATTTAAGTGTGGATCATAAACTTTACACCTTTCCAAAACTGTCTTAAAAGCTCTAATCTGAATTTTTTCGAGACATCGTGAGTCGGTTTCCAGAATGCATGTACAAACAATAGAGCAGTGTTCGGGGTTGTATTTGATTATTATTTTAAAATTTCTCACAACATTATGTAGGCTATCGTGCTTATAAATAAAATAATTTAATTATTTGAAATTGTAATCTACAACCTACAAACAATTGGTAAAATTATTTATAGCAATGTATAGGCAGTAACACCCAAAGTCTCTAAAAGTTAAAAATTCTTTCTTCTAGTTGCATGTAACTAAAATCCCATCAAGAAAATATTCGAATATTGCAGAATAACAAAAACAGGATATAATTTTGTAGACTCCATATATTTGCGTGTGTGCGTGCAATTGACGTAATTATAGTAGCATATTTGTAATATTAGTAGGTTTTGTGTTTTCAGTTTTTCATTACTTCGCCGAGAATTTAAAGACCTTACCTATTACATTTTTGAAATATTCTTTGTATTTTTTTAACACACAATGTTTTTCGTCCGGAAAATTTACTGTACACAAAATGTACGCTCCAGATGACAGTTCCGTGGGACTCATTAGGCTGGGGCAGTTTTCAATACTTGTGAAACATTTGAGGTAGGATCACCAGACTTAACTGAAAGCGGGCACAGGAAGGTGTTGAAGTATCATGGAAATGGAAATAGGATGAGGTACATGCCAAGTTATAACTTCATAGCGTATTAAGTGGATCGGTAATAGCAGTGTGGGTAGCTGAAGGGGCGAGAGTGGAGCCATCATAAGAATATAAGTGAACAAGTAGTGTGTAGAGTATGAAGCCTATAATTTAAAAAAAGTTCGAAGTGGCAAAGGGATTCGTAAAAAGAAAGGGTCATGTATGGTGGGGTACGTGTCTTCTGTGAAGCATGTAGCTTTTAACAGTTCTAGAGAATAGCAAAGCAGTATATAAAATATCCCATAGTGAAGGGCTGGTGCAGAGTCGTTATACAGGATCCGGCTTAAAAACCTCCCGCATTTGGAAGGGCAATACGAAAATCATGTTAAATAATAGGCACATGTTTGCTACAAAATATGATATGACATAAAATGCAGTTTTTTAATTTATTATTGTTGCATTTTATGCGCAAAATAGCTGCTTGCAGGTGAAAACCTAACTCTAAGTGGTTCCGGAATGGCAAAAGAGCATGTAAAAGAAGTGAGAAATCTGTGGAGAAGGGGGGTAATCATTATGGAAACAGAAGAGGTTAGGTCAACTTGGCCATATACCACTTACGAAGCTCATTTATTATTTGAACAGGACGGCGTAAATAATGGAGGGAAGGATTGTTATGAATGTGATCAGGTAGGGTGGTGTATGTGCAAATGAAGCATTTCTGAAATTTGCTAAGAGGTACATCAGAGGGAATGAATTAAATATAGAAATTGGGTTGGACCTTCAGAGTTTAATTCAGCTAATCCATTGCTACGAAATTTCAAAAACTTCAATGACCATTGTGGACCCGGTATGTACCTCTCGACCAGAATCAGCTTCGACAATGGAGAAAGCCCAACAGATTCCTGAATTTAATTCAACTGCACTATTACACGAAATTTTAAATACATAATTAGAGAGGCTGGTCGGGAGGGTATTACGAGTTATCACGGAACGAAAGTGGGTGGTAAAATGGTGTGTTATATATGCCATGTACGAAAGCCGTATCGTAAAACGTTCGGGATTTTCAAAGCGGCGAGTGAACGGGGCGTGAGTATGAGAGGAAGTTGTCATCACGTTAATTTAAATGGTCAAATAGGACAGAATAAAATTACGTCGCGGATAGAGACTTTAGCTTAAACAGCCTATGAATGGGAAAAAAAAAAAAAAAAAAAAAAAAAGATCATAAAGAGTTGGAGATATGAGGAGGAAGAGTAAGGTGTGGGAAGAGGAAAGGGTGGTCTATCGGACTTAGGCGGGGTAGTGTGCAAAAAACTGAAACTTACAAAAAATGAAAGCTGTTATGAAACTGTCGAGGAATGATAAGAGGTGAATTTAAAAAGTAGGGAAGGCTCATGCCAAAAAAAAAATTAAGTACTCTAATAATCTTCTCAAAAAAAAAAGAAGAAGAGTACGTGGTAAATAAATGTGTGATGTGTATGAGTGGAACTGGCCATGTATCATGTATCACTAATACCATCACATGCCTATCACTGAGAAGAAAGAAAAACAGATAGAATTAATTTTCCTAACCTGCATAAATAACCCAAATTGCTTTAACTGTTGTTTGTTACAACAACATTAGGAAAAAGAACTGAAAAAATTCTATAATCATGTCAACTAGTAGTTTAGTACTATGAGGCTGGCTTTGGAAATCATTAATATTATATTAGTGTTCGTATGTTTTCTCGTTGCACAATTAAACTGATATGATTTGCCAACACAACCGTCAAAAAATATAATGTCATTTACAAACATACCACTGCAAATGTTTTCATTTTTTTTGTTAAAAGGATAATAAACCAATAAGTAATATAATTAATTATTGTAGAGTCTTATTACCTCTACAGTATGGAGCTGTAGTGCTTTAGGAATAAATGGAGGAGAAATAAATTGTACATTGTCATTACATATTATCTTTCCTATTACAAAAATTAACTACTCATGTGTTATAACACTCAGATACGTGAAAGTTGTCTCAGTGGAAAGGGAACTCAAAAAGTTTTTTTTCCTTCACAACATCACATCACCTGTGCTCAATGTGAGCGTCCTTTGTCACGCGACACACATCGAGTCTGTAGTCCAATTCCTGCCAGATACGTTGTAACATTGGACGATCCACTAATGCAATGGCCTCTGCGATGCGAACATGAAGATCCTGGATGGTCGATGGTAAAGGTGGCCGATACACGTGTTGTTTGACAAAACCCCAGAGAAAAAAAGTCACAGGATGTAAGATCGGGGGAACGTGGAGGCCAACGCAAACAATCATTATTGTCATGGCCAGCACGCCCAATTCATCTGTTTGGTAGTCGCCTGTTGAGTTCACATATGACACCCAAGTGGAAATAGGGCGGTGCCCCCATCCTGCAGAAAAATGAAACCTTGTTTGTCCGTTTCCAGTTGTGGGAGAAGCCATGTGTGTAACATTTGCAGGTACGAGATCCCAACGATTTTGTCCTCGTCGAAAATTAAAGAGCCGTACACCTTTTGATGACTGATGGCACAAAAAACATTCAGCTTGTGGAAGTCGCGCACATGCTCCACATAACCTTTAGGATTTTCCAGACCCCAAATCCTGGCATTGTGTTTGTGCACTTTGCCCGACAGGTGGAAAGTGGCTTTATCACTGAACACCAACAATGCCGAGAAACCATCCGTTTCCATTTCGATTTGCATGTTCTCGCAGAAAGACAGTCGCCTGGCTTTGTTGTCTGATTTCAGGGCCTGCAACAATTGCAGACATTACGGATGGAACCGCAAATGTTTCCGTAAAATTTTCCACACAGTTGGTTGTGGAATGTCCAATTCTCTGCTGGCTGGTGCGGTGGATTTCTGTCAACTTCGCATGAAACTCTCTCTCACACGCTCCACAGTTGCCTCGCTTACTGGTGGACGGCCGGTTGACTTTCGCTTACAGGTTTAAAGTCTTGCTCTTGCTTTAAAGTCAGTGTACTACTTATGGATACTGGGCCCACCGGGTGCACCTTCACCAAACTTCCTTCTAAAGTTACGTTGCACAGTGATAACAGACTTGCAGGCGTGAAAATCCAGCACACACAAAGTCTTCATGTCTTTGTTGGCAGCCATTTTCTCTCTTATCGCCCTAGCGGCGAAATCAATAACTACGCGACAGCTGTACCAGCCACTAAAACTTTCTGTGGTTCCCTTCCCATTGCGAAAATTTTCATGTATCTGAGTGTAATTAAATATAAGTTATTAATTTTTGTATTCGGAAAGATCATTTGTAATGATACGTATATAAAGTGTGTAGACATATAGTCCCTTTAGAAAATTTAAAAGTACTATTAGAGGGGCGATAATTTGGAGGAGATGGTGTATGGTGCACTGTTTTCAGGGGATGTTAGAGAAAAACTGGCATTTAGAAAACATAACAACAACAAATATAACGAAACGGCATTCAACTTTTTTGCCAAGACATATGCTGTACCAAGTGTTATTTATGGAAATATATTAATAAAAGAAGGGGATACATCAGGCACTAAGGCGGTATATGGGACTGTTAGAAATATAACACAGAAATGTATTTTGGGGCAAAGTGGGGGGAAAAGGAAGATGTTAAAATAATGGGATAAATGTGTATCAATAGCAAAAGTGGAGCTTGGGGAAAAGTGTGTGCCAAATGTGATGCTTGTGCTCGTACTGGATACTTATAATAATACATTTGGGATGGGTAGAAAAGAGTCATAATACCGCCAATTGATACATGTCTGTATATGTGGGTATGAACAATGAGCACACACATATATATATATATATATATATATATATATATATATATATATATATATATATATATATATATATATATATATATATACATATATATATCGAATCGCATTATTATTATCACCTGCTAGTATCCAGAGTAACTGCCCTTCACAGCACGGACAGACGCTAGACGAGCTGGCAGTGACCCACTCGAGTGCTGATAGGTCTCCATGGGTATCTGGAACCATGCTGTATGCAGTGCATCCCACAACTGTTGAAGAGTGCTTGGCGGAAGATACAAACGGCGAACACGACGATCGAAGTAGTCCCAAAGATGTTCAATAGGATTGAGATCGGGATTGTTTGGGGGCCAGGGAATAACTTTGAACTCTTGATTGTGCTCTTCCAGCCACATGTGGACACTTATCGCTGTGTGGTAAGGTGCATTATCGTGCTGGAAAATCCCATCCGTCCAAGGAAAGACAATCATAATGTATGGGTGGATGTGATCGCAGAGGATGGATTCATAGCCAAATCTATCAAGAGTGCCTTCCACACAAATGATGGGATCTAGAAAATACCACAACACTGTCCCCACAGCTTTGTGTTCGTCTATCAGTGGTTGCAGGGTGTCGGTTCTCTGACATTTATCGCAGGACATGCTGATGTTCATCCGTTCTAGGCAGCTGAAACCATGACTCGGAGAAGGCTGCCCATTGCCAATCGGCAACGGTCCAGTCCCCTTACTGTTGAGCAAATTCCAGTATTTTTCGTCGATGCACCTGTGTTAGTGTGGATGCAGTCACCCTCCAACTACTCTGGAGCCTCTTTCGCAGAAGGGTCGCTGAATTGTTGCGGTAGACACGTGTCTGGATGACCCCTGGTTCATATGTACGGTGAGCTGTTCCACTGTAACCTGTTGGTTGGCCTTCACGCACCATCGTAGTCGACGTTCACCTCGGACATCAATGGCGCGTGGAGTTCTGCAGTTTCCACTGTGGTTATTCCCAGTTGTGCCATTCGTCCACTCACGATGCATCTTTACCACAGAGGCGCATGAACAGTTCCCAAACGCCGCTGTTTCCGAAATGCTGTCCCTCTTGGCCCGAAAGTCGATAATCGTACTTTTTTGCAACTCGGTTTAATCACTTCCCACAACCATGACAGCAGGAAGTGCACTGTGTACAGCCAGCCTGTAGGTCGCATTTGGCCTATATACCAGCTTCACCAGCCCACATCACGTACCATAAGTCATGGGCTACATGGGGCAGATGGCACTTCTAGCAGGGGGTCATAATAATGTGTCCATATATATATACATACACACATATACATACAGTGGGTCAAAAAAGTATTCGTCTGATGATGATTGCCGCACATACCATGAACATTTTCCAAAGACTGGACGACATCACTTTCTGCATGTGATATGTATTATGTGTCAGTTACAACAGTGTTAGAAAGAAAGCATATTGAAGAGACACGGCCTGTCGTTTGGACAGAAATCAGATATTTCCAGATTCGTTGCCCATTGGAGGTCAAATAAGTATTCGTCTGCCGCACAGCAGAATGCCCATTTTGTATTGTCTGAACGCTTTCATCCCTCCAGTTCGTAATGGAAGCAGCGGCAGGACATTTCTCATCTGGCGCAGAGATAATGGGGTGCAAAAAGAAAGAAACCACGGAAGAAGTGAGGCACATTATTGTGTGTGTATTCCGCAAAGGGTAAATCCCTTGAATAAATCTGGGAAATTGTTGAAAGACCTGTCTCCACAGTCAGAAGTATTACTTATAAGTATAAAAGAATAAAAATTGTCCAGAATGTAGCAAGAAGTGGCAGTCATTCTGCATTTACGGAGCGCGAAAAATGCATGATAGTGCGGAACGTCATAGTCATTCCACAATTGAGTGCCCCAAAAATAGTTTCTGCAGTTGCACAGGAGATGGGAAAGATTGTATGTGCACAAACTGTGCGGAACATCATCCATAATGCTGTCTACCGAGGGAGAACGACTCGTAGAATGCCTTACATCAGTAAGGTCAACAGGAACAAGAGGCTCGAGCATGCCATAGAAAGGTTTAGAATTCTGGAGGAGTGTTGTCCTCAGTGACGAAAGTAAATTTAATTTATTCTAGTCCGACGGCCGTATGCTGGTGTGGCGGAAGAAGAATGCCGAGCTGGAAGAGAGGAATCTTCAATGCACTGTAAAACACAGTGGCGGGTCGATTTTTGTTTGGGGATGTGGGAGTGTGAATGGTGTAGGTGACGTAGTTTTTATTGATGGAACGATGGAACACAAGGTCTATATTAAAATCCTGAAGGAGCACCTGACCAAAAGTGTTAAAAATATGGGCCTGACCGAGGGATGTATCTTCACCCAAGACAATGTCCTGAAGCATGTTGCCCTGAACACATGACTTTGACTGGTATATAATACACCTAAGTGGATGCAGACAGCTCCTCAGTCGCCTGATATCACTCCTATGGAGAATTTGTGACACGCTATAGAAGAAAGAGTACGGAAGTACCCAATGTCTTCCAAGAAGGACCTGCAAGAAGCACCGCTATTGGAGTGGCGGAAAATTTCGACAGAAACGACCTTCAGGAACACGGGGCTAATTCATTGCCCCTACGAGGTTTCGTTGATTTCATGACGATGAAGGGCTAAAGCCCTACGCCCAAAGTATTCGAGGAATTGAGTTAATACTTTGGGGTTGTGGTGAGATATTTTCATATGTGAGCATCAGATAGTAAAATAATAATAAATATGTTGATATGTAATGTCCCTTGATGTTATATGAGATGATGAGGAATTTTCTAAGTTCGAATTTTCTTATCTGATGTTACGTCAGTTGCATCGGAATTTTCCATTGAGAGGTCAACTGTTAACATGTATTCTTATGGAGAGAGGTCAAGTGTTAAATCGCTGTAGTGGACAAGTGTGGACAAGTAAATCTAGGCTAACGCAGTGAGCCTGCCTTTTTGCAGCTATCTTGGGATACAGTGGATTGATAGAGCAGGAGGAACGAGAACTGCTTCGCAATTCACATAAGGATCAACAGCATGGCTGAAGCCAACTATTGGATCTTAAATCCAAATCCAAGTACACACGCATGACACCTCAAGGGTGGCATACTCCTAGTGAGTTCCCTTCAGGAACTGGGGATTACTGTAAATATGTCTGTGGGGTATCGATGTATTAGTGGGGGTTGGTGACCTTCAGTCATGTCCATGCCAAGGAGGCTGCAAGAAATTATCGAAAGGGGGCCCCACGAAATATTAATAGGTAAAATGACTAAGCTATTGGATTCGTGTGTACGAGCCGAATACTTTTTTTAAAGTTAAAATATATAGGCCCTGCTAACAGCTGTATATATATTTAGTTGTTAGCGGGCCGGATGAAGGTTATTAAACTGATGTAATGTCATTAACTTCGTGTGCCATTGAGGAAAAATTAAATTATTAAATTGGTTGACTACAACATAGTGCGAGCATGGTATTGGCTTCCTGTACTGCCATTAAATTTAATCATATTTGATTCAGTGTTTGAGAGAATCAGTGAAGCTACAAGTTTGTTAAATAAAGCAATCAGTGGCCACGGAATATTGGCAGAGTTCGTGATAGCATTTTAGGAAAGTTTGCAGCTGAAACAGGAATTTCAGTCGAACTATTTTGCATTGTACATATTCCCAACCGACGGTGGAAATAAAAAATGATGGGTCATTTACAAATGTTCAAACATTTCCTTGTTTCATCCTCATTCATGCGAGAGTCCAAGAAATTTCCTCTCGATACCATGTGATAAGAACTTTGCAACAACGAGCCCAAGGAGGGCACATTTATGCTAGAACAGCACAAGTGCTAAACGATGATATATTCGTTTATGGCAGTATTAGCATAGCACAATAGTTTAAAGCAATGCTATCTCTAAAGCAGAACTCGTAGTGTCCTTCCTCACATTGGTGGCTTTGAGGCAAATGGTCTTTAGCAACCTTGGTCCTTGAAATGTACCTTTAATGCAATTATGAGGTGCTGCATAGCTTTTATGGAGAATCAAACCATGTATTGAAATTGTTGAGCTTGTATTTGTGTCCCGATCTTGATAACTTGACATACTATGTTAGTGTTGCTGTAAGTTGCTGATCTTATAACCAAGTGAGGCATATTGCTGACAATTTATAGATTGTTTAATCTTGTGGTAGGGTGGTTTTGGTGGTTGTTTGGATAAAGATACTGCTTCAAACACTTTTGACATTAGCATTGTATTGAACCTGTTCGTAATTACATTGTTTAAATGGTTCAGCTGTAAGAGATTATTGGTCTCCATAGCTGGTATAAAAATTCCTAGATGTGTTTCGGTCTCTGATGTTTTAAGTATCCACTTTTATGGCTTTCGCAGACGAGTGAAAAATTTACTCTGCAGTGGTCTTTCGGACTTTGTTTACATAAAACTATTACTTTCCATATAAAACTGAGTCACTAGAAATGTGTGAGAATCCCTGCATCTCTTATGTGACACACGAGGTATCATAAAAGTGGAGGATCCGACCGATTGCAGAATGAATTCTTATCTTATGGAGCCACACACGAGATTTTTATTCCAGCAAATGACAGTTGGCATTTTTAATTATTTATTTATTTTTATGTCGCCTATCTATAGGCAGGACTCCCAGCTACACCCTCCTTAAGTCAAAGACAATTTTAGAAGTGCCTCGCTGATAATCCAACAGCAGACACAAATACGTTTGTTACATAAGTTATATTTTCCCTGTCAGTGAACTTATTTTGCCAGGTTAGGCCATTTGGGATTGTTATTATATAGGTGGGCCATTTGTGGCAAAACCTGTCAAGAAACGGAGGCCAACCACCATCAAGAGCTATGTGTATTTGTTCGTCTGCTTGTAGATCAAAGTAATACACTTGTACTCTGAACAAAGGCGCAGCATTTAAGAAGTTGAGCCAAATGCTGTTTATAGAACCATTATGGCAGCCACTTCACAGCTAACTAGCTAATTCAGGGCACTATCAAGTGGTATTTTAACCCTCCTGCGTGCCCTCTGGAAGGCAGCAATCACATCTGAAGTGTCACATGAGACGAGTTTTAGGAGATCAAATGCTTCCCTTTGGGGATATGCCGACTTTGTTCGCAGAAGTTTTTCATATTGAACTACCGACTATTCTACAACTTTCTTCTGATATCTCTCAATTTGACATTTTGACACCTGGGCACTTTTTATTTTTGTGCACCACTTGCTTGCCTACCTGAAGAATACCTGTCAATCGTGACAAGCACTGCTTCCAAACTGAAATCCCTTGTGGAATCGTGCAAATACCTGTGACAAAATTTTGTAAGCTACCTCTAAACTATGATAATGGTCTTCTGATTTGCATTTACATGGTGCCCACACGTACTTAAATTATTGAAAAGTAATCTTTGATTTTGACCTTTCCTATGAAAATTCCAGGAAAATTGTTGAATTTCCGTGCTTATCATTGAAATTTTGACTTTTATGTCCTTGAAATGTTGGCTTTTATAATTGTTGGAATACATGGAATACCTTTTTTTTTTTTAGCAGCATGAACAACGATGGAGGTTTTTTTTATGTAATATGATGTAGTTGGTACAGTATTGAAAATGAGATAACATGCAAAAATATTTTAGTAGGTATTTCAACTTTGCCAGCAAAATTATAATTTGTTTCGTTTTAAAGATGTTGCAATTGACGTAATCAGGTATATACAATATGTTTTTATGTTCCGATTTATTAATTATTTTGTTAACCTTTCAAAGAGTTGACACTGTCCTTGAAAATTTCCTTTTTCGGCCTTGAAATCTTGGAAATGCCCTTGACTTTAGAAATTAGATTTTTGCAGCCACAATGATTTGCTCATGCTTTACTGAGACAGTCTAGGATAGCCTGTCTCACGAACAAGTGCACTTCCCCCCCCCCCCCCCAATACAGTTCTGGAAGTAGTATTTTGTTCATATATTTCCGTGGCAAATATTTTCTATTCACATATTGGGCTCAGTGTATGTAAACCTCATAAGTTCGGTGTAAGTTTCAGTGCCTCGATAAAATTATTGAAATGTATAAACTGTTTGTCAACGATCGGAGAAGCAAAATGGGAATGAGCATGAATGGTTGAGAAGAGAGAAGGCTGGTACCGGATAGAGGTGGTAACCTGTCATCTCTTGTTAACCAGTAAGACGACGCTTGGGGAAGGGGGCGGGGCTAGGTAGGTAGTTGGGCTCAACGTCTCTTCGACAGCGAGGTCATTAGGGGCGGAGAAGTTGCTCAAAGAAGAGGGATTGGGGAACGAATCGACTATGCCTTTTGTTAAGGATCCATCTCAGCATTCGCCTCGAGTGATTTCTGGAACCTGGAACTGAAGTCAGGATGGTCGGACCAGGAATCGAACCTGGGTCCTCCCGAATGCGAGACCAGTGAGTTACCACTGCGCCACCTTGCTCGGTGGGTGGGAAGGTGCCCTGTAGATAAGGTTTCCATCTGCCCGGGCCTTGGTTCGAACTGATGATTCCAAAGTGCCCAACCACTGAGTCAGTCCTGGGTTTTCCTAAGTGGTTTACAGTTTTGACAGCAGCTGGGGTTGTTCACAGAGAAAAAAGAGCACTGAATTTGATTTTTTGTGGAGGAATGTCTACTACCTGATTTACCGAGATAAGGCTGCAAATGTGACACGTAAAATTTTTGTTTGGATGTCCTGGAGACGGCATGATTCTTATAACAGTGACAAATGAACGCCCAGAGAATGTTTACTTCACATATTAAAGTTCGTTCGTAGGTAATAATTCGGGGTTTCCAAGCAATAAAATGCAGTATTTCATTGCGGAAACAAGCATGATATTGTCGCGGTGTTTTTGCTAATGCTGTTTTTTTTTTTTTCCGACTTCCGACAGATTCCTACTTGCCGTTGGCGAGGTATCCAGCGAGTGATTCAAAAGAGCGTTTGTCTTAACTACAGTGTGAAATAAAATTATTTGAATATAAAACAGGATGCAAGGCTACATAAATGTATGTCCATCACTGTGTTGCCCTTTTGTTAAATTATTTGTAGTCATTAAATGGTTGACCAAGGTTCCTTCAGCATAAATGCGGCATATGTGAGAAAATAGTCTATACGCCAAATTTTTTCCCAGAAAAAATGCAATATCCATATAAGGACTACTAGTAAATAATGATTACTTATAAATTAATTCAGTAATTTTATTAAACATGTGGTTTTCTCAAGAAGGTGGTTGTAATACATTTGTAGATGTGTGTAGGCCATACTCCCAGGAAACATATCTGACACCTCCGAAATGTTTGTATTATATATTTTTACTGTCTCCTTTTTTTTTTTTTTTTTTTTTTTTTTACTCTATTCCTTCTTTGAATTTTCCACTGTTGTATAAATATTTATTTTCTCCATACGTTGTTGTATTTAAAGTGTTTTTTCGTGTTCAGTCTGGTTTTTCCATGACAGACATCTGCATCGCAATGGCGAATATCCAAAAATCTCCATCTAGCCATTCACCTCCATTGCACCATTCATTCAAAGATCACAGTTCATCTTGTCCAACCTCTCACCAAGGCGAACCTGGTTCGATTCCCGACGGAGTCGTCCCCATATTTTCGCATGTGTGAATCGTGCCGTATGATGCCGCTGGTCGGCTCATTTTCTCGGAGATCTCCCGTTTCCCCCGCTATTGCATTCCCGCGCTGCTTTATACGCACCTCGCTTCACAATAATCGGAAGCTCTTCACTCACTCTTGACCGACATGTTTTCCAACCAGTTGCTATCTGTTTGTTTGTTCCAAATAGCGGTGACGATTCCGTACATCACTTTTCTTCTTTAGAGTTATGCCTGTTGGGCTAACTTCTGAGGTTTAAAATTTTTGGCCAATTCACTTCGTAACGTTTCTTCGTAAAAGGGAATTGTAATAAGAATTAATTGTGTGTCCTTGAAGTAAGCAGGATCTTTTGTAAGAACAACTTGTTTATTGATGAAGTTTGACTTCTGGAACAAGGCCGCTTCATAGGGTCTTTGTCGCTCTCCATAGTTATACCAAAAGGGGAAGAACTTTCCCGACAGTATCGGCTCTTCAGATCTCGCTGTTAAGAGCCGCCCAAATCTCTTCACTCACTTTCCCGATAATACACCATAGCTTCGGGATACTTCTTGGCAGTAGAAATAGTGTCTTCATTCTTGATTGCCACGTTCAATTACACCATATATATTTTTTATCAAATTGACTAGATGAGTAGACATTGGCAGGAAAAAATGCATGACAGTGACATTAAAAAAAACTCGAGCCACATATAAACAGAGCCGATAGTAATGTTTTTATCTTGGCTTCCAGCCACACCAGATAGCAAAATGTGATTTTAACATGTCCGGTGGTTTCATATGTACTTACTGATACGTACTTAAATCTATATGCTGCAAAGTTGGAATTTTAAATGAGTTTACGTAATTTGAAGTAGGAAATTGACGGTGCTGCATCACCGCGAACGTGGGTTTAGAACAAACAAAACTTCTATAATCGGGATCAGTTGGAAATTTTTACAGGTTACGTAACACTCACTCTAGATTTAAAAAAAAAAAATTATTTTCGGGAAAGAAATTGTTTAAAGAACTATGGGCTCGTATTCCAACACACCTTTTAATTCACAGCACAGGATTATTGCTGCAAAGTGGGTAAAATAAGGTTTATTCTATTTAAAAATTGGCCCTGGGAGTGGTGCGGGCTATCCTTCGCCCCCGCAGTAGGGCTGTGCGATATCCACTTTCCAGCATCGTTTTGAAACACTCTGGACATATCGGTGTCAGTGCGATATTTTGCTCCCAGAGAGTATTGGAAATCGATGGCGATATCGCTTACATTGATGTCGCAAATATCGCATGTCGCCAAGATCGCGCATTGCTAATATCGCGTATCGCCAACATCTCATATCGTGATATGCGATACACTGTGGATCATATCGAATTGCGATATTTTAGAAATATTGTTTTGTGATCTATGTATCGCCATATGGCACCGTCCTACCCCGCAACACCGCCGCTCACGTTTGTGGTTCGATGTTTGTGGCGCAGGCGATCTTCTGATGTGGTGTCCTATAACGTAAATAGCGCAGCAGCGCCCTATCGCGTCATGCCGTGCGCACTATTGGGAAAGGGGGGTCAGTGCCCCCCTGCGCGCGGGGCGAAATCACTCAGGTTGCTGGGGCAGTGGGCTTGTCGGCAGACGGATGCGCCCGCGCGTCCCAATTTTCCGCCGAAAGTGATCTCCTCATCCCCCTCGCTGTTAGCTAAGCGTCGCGCCGATTGCGCCAAGACCGTCCTCCGCGTGATTGTATAATGGCGCCTGTGCGTGCGCGCGTGGGATCCGCTCCACGTGTGTGCGGGGATGCGTCCGGCCGCGGGGTGGTGCGTGACCTCAGCGTGACCGGCCGCGCGCGCAGGGGTCATTCAACTGACCCGTGCTGGCCTCGTTTGCCGCTGAAGGACGCGGGGAACCGACGCGTGTGCCGCTCCCTAATCACCCCCCCCCCCCTTTATCTCCTTCAGTCACCGAGGCCATAGGATCAGCGGCCAGCCCTCCGCGGTTCACAAGGTACTCCACTCCGCCTGTCACCCGACTTGAGGTGCAGTTATGTGTCCCTGCAGGCTTCGAGTCGGCCCTCTTTCTCCCCTGTCTGTGTGGCTGCTGACCGGGGAAAACAACCCGAAACAACACATTGTACTTCACCACATTCAGTTGCTGGTAGTACGTTTGCCCTGAATTCGGCGATCCGGTCGTTGACGCCAGTGGGATGTGTGCCAACATTCGACCGTCGGCGAATCCTCCTCGACCGAAATTAATGGTTTCCCTACAAATGTCTTCATCCTAGTATTTCAATGGAACGGCCTGTCAGCTGTGCGGGTTTGTAGGCATGGTAACTCATTGAGTGTATTACCGCACGCGCTGCCAGCGAGATGAATAAGATGCTCTTCGGGTCCGCGTGACTGCGTTTATCAAAACAGAGTTATCATCGGCCCCTCTCTGACCTGTTGACGCCACAGGTTGGTGTTCCAAGTTTTTTCGAGAGAGGTACATTGTCGTTAATGCCCTGACTTGGGAGGAGGGGAAAAAGGAAGGGGTTTTTTTTTTAACATAAGAGCGTGTTTTTTTGTTTTACAGTCGCCCATGCAGTAGCTCGACGGGCTGCATCAAGAGAGACATTTCGATTAGGCGTGGTGTTTCATCCCTCCATTTCCGGCAAATATCAGTAAATTGCCTCGATATTTTTCCCGCTAGACATCCGTCTCCCTTGAATTTGGCAAGCTTTTGATTAATTCAGTTATAAATCAAATTGAGATTATTCGAAATTCAATATAAAGTTTATTGGAAGGAAACTTGCGAAGTATTCAAATGATTTGACGTAGTGACTGAATTTTTGTAAGTGAAGAGATTTGGTCTTGAAAGCCTATGAGGTTGATTGAGGTGAGTATGGAGCAGCGCCGGAATGAAATGGTGGGGAAAACGGGAGATCCTCGATAAAACTAGCCGACCAACGGCATCGTCCGGCACGATTCCCACGTGCGAAAATCTGGAGTGACCCGGCCGGGGATTGAACCCGGGTCGCCTTGGTGGGAGGCGAGCAAGTTAACTGCTCAGCCACCGTGGTCTCCCTGAATTTTTGTGTTTGCAAAAGTTTACTGAATGTCTACGACTAGGTTTGTTTTTGTAAATATTTTATTGCCTCGCCAAGCAACATGCATTTTGAATTTTCTGTGTATTTATTTGGAAGCCGTCTCTTTGATATATCCTTCGCAGCGTGTGTAAATTGAAGTAGTTCCCCTCCCCCCCCCCCACAAACACTGGGGTATTATGAACTATAGTCTTAACCAAATGAGTCCTGGGGCTGTCTCCGACCCCACCCATTGATGTATTCTTGGATGTAAACTTACTTTACTTTTAATACCTTAACAATTAGATTGGGGCAAGAGTGCGCACTTAGTGTTCGAACCCAAATGTCTGATGTGTAAATAGAAACAGAAGTTAATTACTTGTAATTTAAGACTGTTGATCCATTGTGCTTTTAACTAACCAGATTTTATATAATTATTCTCAATGTTTTGCATGGACTAATGTTTATGTCAACAAATAGCAAAAACGCACTTTTACCTCACTAGTGGGTAAAAGTTCACATTATATGGCTCAGAAGTTCGTACGTGACCAGGAACTAAAAAAAAAAAAAAAAAAAAAAAAAAAAAAAAAAAAAAAAAAAAAAAAAAAAAAAAACGAATTGTGTTGAAAATTGTTTTACAAATAGTTAACACACAAAGGCATTACAAAATGGCATTGAAAAAAATGGAGAAATAGATTGCATGGAAAATCGTTTCTTTTCAATAGCCTGGCAAAAAAGTGATGTCTTTTAACAGCTATCACAAATGAAAGTACATCTCCCTTCATAATCAGAACCTGTTCCATGCCACCACTCTTCGCGATCATTAAACATTATCCAATCTTCGCATGGAGGATTAGCGTATGTCTCCTCTCGCATCACGGACAGAGTAACATGTAATCTGTTTTACTAGTTTCCTTTATTTTTACACAATCCCATTTTAACAACGCCGGATCCCTGGAAAATACAAACATCCGTAACTATTTAAAGAATGAACAGTATATGATCATTTAAAATAAATTAACATTATTTTTTAAGTTTAATACAATGGTGTGGTGGAACTGAATTCGGATTTTGATTGGATCTCCATTGCCTACAGTGACTACGAAAAAAAGTAACCTAAATAAAGACACAATATATGGATGAGGAATACAAATGCAATAAAAATGAAATAATGTAAATAAAATCACATATGGAATAAGAGATAACGATCCAGTCAAACACTGACACAGAAACAAAAGAAGACAGTACATGTGTGATAGTATGAAAACAACAAAAACCACTCGCGAAACAGGCAATACATAAAATAAAAATAAATAGATGTATCACTGTCAACACGCATAAAAGGCAAGGAGAAATACACAGATCTAGACTACACGCTATTCACGGTAAATCGAGCACTCTTTGAAGCCGTGTCATTTGGAATAATAGTCAGTAAATATATTTTATTGTATTTTTAAGACGTTAACGGTGAAATGTGTACACTGTGTTTATTACTTCCATGGCAATATTTATTTTAAAAATTGCTGCTATGTAAAAAGTAACTATGGCCTCAAAAGTGCTCACTTTACTGTGAACTGCCTATAGCAGAACATGCCTGGGACAATGCGACACCAGTAACAAAAGAGCAGAACTCCTATAAAAGGAAATTGAAGGAATCTGCTTTCATTGTATACTATGGAAATATCATGAGCCAACAGAGCATCGAACTTCAGGAAATCTGGATACCTTCAGTGAACATGGAGACATGCTTGGATAAAAGGAATATCATACTATTTCAATGACCAGCCCCCACCTCCACCATTGGCCACTCAGAGAGAAGCCAGCCTCTAATTGGGACACACAGAGTCAATCAGAAACAACTTTTTCAGGCCCTCCAATCAGACAGCAGTCATTGCCTGACTGGATCATAAATTTTTGTGACTTTTTTACTGTTTTTAACGTGTTACTTTGTATTTAGCCGTCTGTGTTTTTAAACTTGTGCTATCCAGGATGTTTTGTGTTGTTCGTTGTCTGACTGAATCATAATTTTTGGATCCATTTTATAAATTTGGTGACTTCTTTTGCTATTTTGTGTTTCGCATATAAATTTTGCTGATGTTGTCTAGCCACATCTATGCTGTTTTTGTTTTCTTTCATTGTTAGAAGACTGGATCACTGTAATTTGTTGATCCCTTCATGTCTATTTATTTTTACTTTCTGCATTGTCTGTTTCACTTGTGGTTTTTGCTGTTTGTTTTATACTGGGAATAGAGGAAAATTAATAGGCTGAGAACAAGTTTTCACGTACTCTTCAGAATTTTTTTTTCATTTAACTTATTCTTCTAACTGCTTAGCGACAGTATCTTCACGCACCTCTTGTTACAGATCTGTGTTATAAGCAGAGCAAAACAATCCGCTACAATGTTTATATATCACTCACACTTTAAGCCAGATGTCCTACAACTGACTTGTTCTATTGAAATTATGTCAAATACTGGTTTTTCAAATGTTTTCTTTGCAAATACGAGCTAGCAGGTGTTTTATCTTTTTGAATGTGAGCTAGTCATTTGGGGTACCTCGCTGTTTTCGGACATACCCCAACTTCAGAAATTGATAGGTAACGAATTCTCGATGACGGACGATGTCTTGCTACTGATTGCTAATATTTTGAGAATTTGCAACTGCTTTTAACATTCGCATTGTCCTTATAGCGTCAGACACAATCAGTTCCATTAGATTGTATATAATAGTGTGTATTATTCACATTCAGAGATATGATGTAAATTTTACTTTGGGGCATCCGGTATTTAACCTGTATTCACACCTGAATGCACAAAAACGCGTGTGTAATACGACATAAGAGTATTTCGTTGCGAAAATATACCGTGCGTGTTGCGTCTGTCGTTGATACACGCACGTACGTCGGCAATAGATGAACCACGCACGCACGCCATGGGTCGCCCACATGTTTATGCCCATGTCTCCTTTAGCTAGCCTCGCGGATATGTTCCCAACCTCAGAACGTTCCGTGGTGTGGCCCCTTTTACCAGTTTCATTTTTGCACGCTTTTACTGGAACGTCCTGCATAATAGGCGTATGAAAATGAAACATGAGGTTCTATGTTTGGAATTAAAATAGAGCCTTGTGTTTTATTTTTAGAGCATTTCCGGGACGAGCTAAATTTAAAATTCTGAAACTTTGCTATTTCCAATTTTTTTTATTGTGAAACTTGAGTATTAAGAAGTAGCAAATCTATAGTGTAAGCTGTGTTTTCAATGTAGCAGTTTTTTTTTTAATGCAATGCTCTAATGCGAAAGTATGGATGCTTAAGTTTTGAACCGAGGAAACCGCCCAACTTACGTAGGCGAGGACGACGAGCCGATGAATGGGCAACATAGCAGTTCACCTACGAGTACGCATGGGTATACGTAGGGGATGGGATGCCAGAAACGACGGTCCCGGTAAAGAGTACAATTAAACTTTTTTTCCCCATGGCTGTCGATAATGTGCAATGTAAGCTCTGGCACTGTGACATGTGGCATGCATAATACGTTAGAAAGTCCTATGACAAGTTAGTTAGACCTACTAGAAAATATTGAGACTAACGTCCGTGCTAAAAATTATTGGTTAATTTTTTTATGTCAAATTTTTTTTTTTCTGTGCATTTTGCTTTGGCAGTTCAAGTGTCCGTTCAATATTGCTTAAATTTAGTTGATTATAGGCATTGTAGTAAAATAGATGAAAACAATTTTCTGTGTCCTCAATGTCACCATTAATTTGCTGTAGAGAATCGATTATAACAGAGTCGCTGCACGCTTTTCTGAAAAAGTAACGGAGAGTGTGCTTTTAATGCGGGAGAAACTTGACGCGAGTCTGATAGGAACAGACAGACCGACGTATACTGTTGTGTGCCTTTCTCGAATATGACAGCGCCAGACGCAATCAGGTTGTTCGCCGGCGAACGTCGAGTCTGATGTGCGGTGTGATGGATCATGTAAACGGCCTTGAGGCAGGAGCGGAGATGATTTTCTGCAGCCACCAACACATCAGTACAGTACATTTATAACTTACGAAGAACTACAGTACTGCAGGAACCACTAAAACTGCCAGAAAAATACGATGTTTATAACGTCTGTTCACAGTATATTGAGCAATTTAGAAAGCCCTGCTCAATATCTAATTGTATGCACAATGTGTATTCGTTCGCCATGCGTAAAATTAACATTGCCAAGGCCCTGGTTACTTAAACATTCGTCCTTCGAGTGAAGCTGTGAAACCACGGGAAAAGTAATTATTTTACAAATCTGCTAACTCCTACACTTTATATATATATATATATATATATATATAAAAGAAACGGATAGAAAAATTGATCGTTTCAGTATTCACAAATGTTTACCTGGCACTTTTAACTCGAAGTTAAAGCATGGAACTTCACTGAGAAAAATGTTTTGTTTAATCAAAATTTGTTTGGCGCAACCAAATTAATTGTCCGCACAGGAGCAATGAAATATTTAGTTTTTGAAAACAAATTGCATTATTGTACTTATTTGATTGTTCAAAACTGTAGGATTTGGTTGCTGCAACTTAATGTTTGTTTGGCTCTGAGTACATTAAACCGTTTCGGTCAGTATAAGAGAAATCAAAGCGTGGCCGAGATTCGAATCTAGATGGTTTACACCCGAGCAAACTCAGATAAACTGACTACTGTTATAGGCTGTTCACGGTAAACGAAGCACTTTTGAAACTAACCTTTGAAAAATATCACTGCCCCTACCTGCACATCTTTTAACGGGCATGCCGCCCCTGAATGCGCCCAGTGAAGTTGGTAACCACGAAAAAAAGTAGATCCATATCTTCATGTTCAATGTCTTGGTTTTTTTTTTTTTTTTTTTTCATATGTGTGTATGCTGATTTTGTTTATTTTTCTTTCTGTATTTTTGATTCATGTAAGGGAAAGAATTATTAAATAAGTGAAGTATTTAAATTTATAATAATTCCACAGTTTAAGTTGATCGACATATGAATAAAGTGATCAGGCCCGTGGCAATGTTGATTTCACGTATAGCGTAAGAATACACAATGTGCATACAAGTAGATCTTAAGCAGGGCTTTCAAAAGTGATCAGTTTACAGCGAACAGAATTTAGTGTGGCAAGGTTTTAAGTACGTACAGTTCAAATACTGGACAACGTGCGGAAAGACAGTTTAATTTTTTGTGCCTAACGCAGAGATTTGTTTATTCTAGCATGTAGTTAGTCAGATAAACAAAATTAATTTTGTTCCTTTTCAAATTTGATTTACCCAAGAGCAACTAAATACATTTTTGGCCTTTTACAAGCAAATATTTTGCTGGCTGGAACAAAACTTGCTGTCATTGTACTTAGGGGCCGCGGTGGATGAGCTGTTAGCCTGCTCGCCTTCCACCAAGGCGAACCGGGTTCAATCCCCGACCGGATTCCCACTCCCGGATTTTCGCATGTGGCAGTCGTGCCGGACGAAGCTGTTGGTCGGCGGGTTTTCTCGGGGATTTCCCGTTTCCCCCGCCCTTTCATCACGGCATTGCTCGGTCACCCTCATCGGCTCTCAAATCCTCGCTGTTAAAAGCCTCCCAACTCTCTTCACTCACTTATTGTTCTTACATTCCGTCGTTACCTAACTTCACTGGATGCATATCACTCAGTGCGCACGTTAAAATACACGCAGGCAGGAGCAGTGACATTTTTAAAGTTTGATTTCAAAAGTTTTTTTTTTTAAATACAGTGAGTAGTCTATGTTAGAAAAACTTGTAAGATATTTTTTATAACACAGTAAAATGATGTTTCGGTACGCTTTACTTTTGTTGTAAAGTTAATCGATTAATAAGTATTTTCTTAAACTCAAAGTCCTTAAGTCTTCTCTGTTTCCAAGGCTAGTTACTATAAAGGCGACAAAAAATAAATTGTGAAATTACAAAATACGTAATATACACGCAGAATTTGAAGACAAATTTGTACAAAAAAAAACATGTAAGATAAATACGCAGGAGTAAAAATGCAATATTCAGACAAAAATTTAATTTCTTTCCCGTTTTTCTTTAGACTGCGTTCTCTGGATGCTTTAGAAAGTACATAATGTAAATAAACATTTGTCAAGGAGGGAATTCATATTATGTACATTGTTTCTGTGTAAGAAAACATTTATTCAACTTTTTATAATCGTACCTAAGCATTCATTGTTTTAACTGTGCAAATATATTATAGTTAAGTAATTACAAATATTATTTATTTTGGCAGCAGTGTTACAGATACTTCGTTTTTATAACATCTAGGTGGTATAGCATAAGTCAACATGAATGTGAAATTTCTGTCCAGAACCGCGCGTTGATAATAATATCCGTACGAGGTATTAAATATTAATACTTAACGCGTGTTAGCGTGACAGTTTTTATAGACTGTTCGCGGTAAAACGAGCAGTTTTGAAAGCCCTGCTTAAGATCTAATTGTAAATACGTTGTGTATTCATCCGCCGTATGTGAAATTATCATTGCCATGGGCCTCATCACTTTATTCATGCGTCGGTCAAATGAAACTGTGGAATTATTAATAAAGTAAATACTTTACAAATCTGCTCATGTTTACTCTTCGGTACATAAAAAAAAAAAACAGAAACAGAAATAAATAATTTTAAGTTATCACAAATGGTTACCTAACACTTTTTATTCGACGTTAAGATATGGAACTACTTTATATTCATCGTTACCAACTTTACTGGGCGGACTTCCTTCGGTGTGCCCACTAAAATACATGGATGAATGGTCAGTGATTTTTTCTAATGTTCATTTCTAAAGTGCTCATTTTATCGTGAACAGCGTTTAGTTTGATGGTAACCGCGTTACTAGCTCTCTCGCCAGTTTCCCTCTTCGTCGGGCTATTGGCTGTATCGATAAGATAAGGAAAACGTTAGGGGTGGGGGGGGAGTATAGTGAGCTCGCTCAATCCCTTCTAGAGTCACGCAAATAAACGGTTTGTTATGTAAGGTCAGCACAACCTTGCGTGTGCGTAAGAAGAAAAGTTTTTTTAATCTTACTGCGCAACAGTTCTGCATTCTACAGAAGTAGATAGGCGATATTATTTTGATGTTATCGCCATAGTTATTTAATTTTATTTTCAAAATTTTTTTTTTGTTTGTTTTCTGTTGTATTGTTATGAAATCTGTTCTCGGGTCTTTTATGGCCAACTATAGCGAGAGTAACGTTGGCAGAAATTTTATTTCTTCGAAACACAGTACTTCACTTGAAACCTGCAATAATTTGTTTCGGCTTGTAACATTTGCATTGCCGTTTCTGGCAAGCAGTGAATAAATTTGAAGAAATTGAAAGTTTACTTTGCAAACACGTTTTTCGAATAGGTACTTCTAAAATAAAATTTTGAAGACGCGTCGTCGAATTAACACATCTTTTGTTCGGTAAGACCACTACAAATGGTGGCGAATTCGTAACACTCGAGAATTATGTATGAGCTGTTATTGTTAATACGATTGGTTTACTTATGTTTTTGTTGTTAAAACCTACACGCGAGCTCAGTTAGTACGACAGTACAAACTGTGCCCATCTAAGACCATAAGTGTTTATAAAGATGTTGAGTGTATTTCACGAGGTCACGTTGGGCTATGCGCACACTTTCGGAATACGAAATCAGAAATGCTGACTTGATAGTGTTTGAACTAGGGCAGTTGGTTGAAGCAGTGGTTAGTAAAATCTCCACCCCATATTGTGACCTACGATTATAATGTTTTTACTGATGTGTGAGAAAAAAATCTGACTTGCGGATGCCTTCTTGTTTTGATCTTGCAGCTAGTGAGCCGAAGTCACTGCTGATGTTGGGGTTTGATTTTATACGGATCCGAGCCCCCCCCCCCCCCCCCAAAATGTAGGCCTGTTTAGTCACTATCATGTTCGCGTGTAATGATATAGCTCCACCTCTTAAGTGGAATGTTCCACAAAAGCAGTGTATTTACCCAATTTTCGTCATAAATTGATTTTCCAGGATGTTGATCGAAACTTTTGGCACCACGGGAAGTATATAATAATTTTGAACTCCTTACATTCACCGCCTTTATTATTCTCGGATCACTGATGGAAGATAGGAAATAAAATGTGTGTGACACGGGGACGCCGAGGGCGACACTTGCACGGACATCTAGTGCCTCGTCGCCTCTACGCGCAAGGGACTGATCTAGCTGCAGTCATTTTGTCGCGCCTCTGTAGAACTTCGCTTGTGCACTCTAAACATTTTATAGTGTAATAACACAGGTGTACCGCGCGTTCTTATTCTTCAACCTTAGAAATGTACTTCGTCGTTCCATGTTATTGTCAGACAGGAGTAAATTTTGCACATGATTAAAAAAAAAAAAAAAAAAAAAGTGGTAATACTAACGGATGGTACCTTACCTGGGAGTAGGTACTGCGACCTCTTGGTAAGGCAGAGTCAAATATGCTCGTTCACGTTCGTAAACTATGCGCATGTCCATCTTCCCAAGGTTAAATAATCTATACCAAAATTTTCGTGTGTAAAATACTGCGAAAACCATCCGTGTGTAGCCGTTCTAACTCTCGACAAAAATACAGGTTAGAGGACAGTCGAGAAACCTATTCGTGTAAAAATACGTACATTTCCACGATGCAAATTTATCTATAGAATTGTTTAGCTTTCTGTTTGGCTGCGGCTGTAGACGCCGTGTGGCGGCCTAAGCAGGTTCCGCCTAGCTGGAGCTTTTTCCGCGTTTAAGGCCGAGAAGTGCGACATTGCTACACGCATCAAGCGCGCCATCGCCACTGAGCGTGAGGCTCAGAACTGACGTACAGTGCTCTCCTGCTGCGTGTACTTTACGTACCGTACAATTTTACTGGCAAGATTTGACGCAGGGTTCTCCGATAGTTTTGTATGTATTTGGCGCACATACTTATAGATTTTCAGTCATTTTGGAGTACTTTGAAATGGTGTTTCTCAAGTATTGTTACGCGCTCGCTGCTTCACCTCCCACGCGAGCGAGCCAAGAGGACAGAGAGTCGTTATATGATAGCGGCGGCAGCGTGAGCGATGGTGACTGCTTATCAGTTACAGAAAGCGAGCTGACACGATAGTCTCTTTTTCGACGCAACAATGCTGACCCTGGTTGTATTGAGTTCTGCGTTTATCTGAAGAATGTTCTGGATTACTGACCTCGTTCCCTCAGCGCGACTCGGGATGCGTTGGACCTTCCAGGTGGTCGGGGCAACGCTATAAATATTGCGACAGGCCTCCAGGCCGAGAGTGGAGTTGGAGTTGATGAGTGAATGAGTGGCTGAGTTCCGAGCGATATAACACGAGCAGCGCGAGAAGCGGCCAGCTGTAAGGGAAGTCTGCGACCGTGGATATCAAGCAGTGAAGTGTGCAGCTGGCAGGCTGGGCTGTTCGACTAGATGCGCGAGTGAAAGACATTACAAATGACAGCAACAGATAGACTTATCACATGTTAATAATGAGTATGAGTTAATTGTCTTTAACCAACAGAGGCGTTTAAGAAGGACGTTAATAAAAGTTGAAATAGACATGAAATATTGCGCTCGCTGTTAAATAAAATAAGTATAAAAGTGTTGACGGATAACTTAATGCTGGAAACAATAGCAGAGTGAACAAATTAGAAATCAAATTTAGTTTCTTTTATTTTTTTTATTAAGGCCTCCATCCCTCGCGAACTCAGATACGCCCCGCAGGCGTCCGCATATAACAGTATGTAATGTCTTGAAATCACTCAACCGCCCTCATATGAAAAGTGTGTTCTTTTCCGTAGACCAGCACGTTGAACGTAAGTCTAATAGTTTCGTAAGGAAAAAAAAAGCTAGTATTTGAAACATACTGTAAGCGTCAGCCAGGCAGGCGGGAGTCTTACGAGCGTAGGCCGCGGAAATATTTATTTTTTGTTTGTACGGCACACTCTTCAACTTGTAAACATTATCCGTGACTACATTTCCCTCATATATATATATATATATATATATATATATATTAAATCGCGTGGTTTTTGCGAAAAAAACACGTCAGAGTCAAAATGTTACTGTTTTTGTAATGTACCATTAAATTAAACCTAACTATTTGCAGAAAATTCAACTAGGGAAACTGAAAGGTCTTGTCGTAGCTCATTTAAAAATATGTTTAGCGAACGTTATTTTCCAAAAATTTAAGGGCAGCTACATATCAAATAAGTTTACGAGAATTGCCTTGTTTTTCAGTTTTTTTTTTTTTTTTTATCGCGAAAACATTTCCTTGTACAATTTTATAGACGACTTGACGTAGCTATTGGTAGCTGTCTTTCAATGTCAATTATATAAGTTCTGTACGTGAGATAGTTTTCATTATGAGCATTGATGAAACTGTTAAATTGTTCTTTCGACATATGTTTATGCGAAAATAATACGCTCAATTTTTTTTCTCTTGCGAGGAAGGAGTAGTGACTGATAATGTTTAATGTGGCGCAAATATAAAATAACACATTGTTCGTGTCAACACAGCCTCCGGCGCGCGTATTGTGCAGATGCTGGCCAGCCCAGGAGAGAATTCTTGGCAATTAGAGCCAAGCGGGAGGCCTTGTTAACCAGCGACACGGGAGGAGGGGGTTATTAGTGACGTCACTCTCTGCTCGAGCACATTCTCCATCACTTTTTGCACGCTGCAGTTGTGTGTGTGTATGTGTCAGTCTCTCTCACTCCGTGCCAACATGCACTTCATATATATATATATATATATATAACAAAAGTGGGAAGGTTTATGCTACTAGGAATGCAGTTATAATTGGTGCTTGTTAAGACCCCAGATTTTATGTATTTAGATTACACGTGAAAATAGGAGCCTTTTATAACAAAAATAACCCTACCTTATTCCTAAAGTATAGTATAAACATACCCGTAGCCGGGATTTAAATACATAACCCCTCGCCCCCCTTGTGTACTAACACACCAATCTAAATTGTACATGTGCTAAGCATAATGGATTTATTCTAAATGCTGCGCTGTTAAGAATTTATTGTTAATGTTAAAATGGAATTACTAGTGATGGTGTAGACTGAATAATCAACGTTTGTGTAGATACAATTCAAAGAGGGAAATTTACTGCTTCTGAATTTTATTTGCTATCGCTTAGAAACGCCCCTCATTAACTACGTTTAATATTACCAGGAAAACTGCGTACACAAGTTTTAACTAGTGCTTAAGATATTAACTTTCCTGGTAACATTTTAACTATGTTATGTATAATGTAGAAATGAATTTACGTAAACGGAATATGCAATACGCGTGGTAAACTCATACTATGTGTTTAAACGTTGCAAACAAAAATGAATTAGTATTAACGATACGTAAGTTCTGCTACCTTCTTTCACAATCTTGCGCTCTGGGTACCTAAAAACGTCAGGCAAGAGGAAAAGCTGACAACACGGCTTATTTTCCGATTAGTATCGCAAAAAATAGGGTACAATTTCACTGTATCCATCCGATACCGGTAGGAATCGGACCGACTTCTGACAATCGGCTCGTGCGCAACGGGCCAAAGGAAGCCGCGGTGTTGCAGTGGTGAGACTGTTCATCTTTCACCACGGCGAACCAGTTTCTATTCCCAGCGGAGCCACTCTTCAATTTCCGTACTTGGGAAACGTGTATTTTCTCGGTGTACTGCCGTTTGCTACAGCATTGCATTCCGTAGTTGCTCCATCATTAATGGGCCGTACAGGCCCTTTGTTGGGAAACGCCGCCCGAATCTCTCTTCGCTCTCCAGGTGTGATTCGAGGTTTATTAAAGGCTGTTCACGATAAAGTGAGCACTTTTGAAATCGACCTTAGAAAAATGTCACTGCTCGTAACTGCATATATTTAAACGGGCTCATTGAGTGGCATGCGCCCAGTAAAGTTGGTAATGATGGAGGGAAAGTAGTTCCACACATTAACGTTGAATAAACAGTGTTGGGTAACCTTCTGTGATAGCTAGAAATTATTCGTTTCGCTTTCTGTTTATTTAAATGCATCGAATTGTAAAAATGTGCAAATATCTAAATATTTACTTTTCTAATAATTTCACAGTTTCACTTGACCGACGAAACGAATAAAGTGATGATGCCCATGGCAATGTTCATTTTACATAAGGCGGAAGAACACACAACGTGCATAAGCAGGGCTTTCAAAAGTGCTCATTTGACTGTGAACAGCCTATACAAGTATTATAGTCTATTCGTGGTTACTTTCAACTTTTCTGAAGTCCTGCTTTAATTCTACTTCCAGGATACTCATCCGCCTCATGCAAACAAAGCTTAACCAAGTCTTGAAAATTACACCGAAGGGACAACGCGCCGCTTTCGTGTGCACTCACTTTAATAATATTCTACATAAGAACTATTTCTTACTAGGCATTACCAAAATACTTATTTTCTCTCTGTTTTAATCATATAAATTGCAAATGCAATAATATAGTTTATAGGTCAGATATACATAAATGGTTAATTTATTTGACAATAAGACAATTGTATGTTAATAGAAGCACAAAGCGCTTGTGATACATGGCGTTTTAAGGAAACAGCGAAACTCGTTATACAAGGGGTTATTTTTCAAAGGTTTAATTCAAAAGGTATGAAGAAAGTTTAATTCGAATTGTGAAGAAACCGCAAATATACTATATTTCCTTTTATACGATGTTGCTTTTAGGGCCTTAATATAATGGATGAGGACTATAAAAGTTCTTATTACAGTTATTTCATGGTCGAATAAACACTTTTAAACTCAACCTACGAAAAAAAAAATCATGTTGCTAGCTGCATACATTTTGGACATACTGGCCGGTATACTGCCAGTAATGTAGAAGTGACATACTGAAAATAGTTCGATATCTGTATGCCGTATGGACACTTTACACATTTTATTTACATATGTTTTGTTTCATGCATATTTAAGTAAGAATTGGTAAACTAGGTAAAATATGTACGTTCCGAACTATTTCGCACATTTACGTGATCGACGCTTAAACAAGTGATCGGGTTATTCAAATAGCGGAAAGATACAAAACTGCTAACTCAACCGCGAGCTACCTATAAGGAAATGGAGTGGCATTCTCTTAGAACGGGGATGGGAAACGAGTTGAGAAAAGCCACCCTTACTGCAGACGACCGGGCTCGAAGCCACTGCCTCCGGAATATGAACTACATACTGAGTTAGTATTGCCTTCTGCGAATCATAGAGGGAGTGTAAGGTAGAATGCGCATTCCACCCGCCCAGTAACAATTACTCATATTACACGTAGGGCTGTCCTTAGGCCCGTTCTACAACGCACGGATACGTAAGAAAACGGATTACGAAACGAAAGCGGAACAAGCAGACGACTCGGGCTGAATTTTTAACCATTCTACAATACGAATAAACGTATTGTCTTGCAACTTACGAAATCAAAAATACTCAGCTGTCGCAAATTACTGATACAGGTTTCATAATACATCTCATTTGGTATATTTCTGCAGTGTTAAAAAATACGCAAATACTACTGCCGAACCTTGTGCACTTAATTATCAAAACAAAAATGAGAATCACCACGCCAAGTCAATGGACTTGTTGCCGTGTATACCACAATGGCCACGAAAACGAGTACCAACAAACCAAGTACTCGATTCCTATTGGCTACACGGATTCACGGGCACGCAAGAGTTGGGAGTTGGCGAACTTTGTTACGTGTATCCGTACGTTATCCGCGTCCTCGTGCGTGTCATTGTAGAACGCGCCGTAGGGGAGTGCGACGGGTGCGGCCGCACAAATATTTAATAACAGGTATTTGAATATTTTGCGTTCGTTTGGCTGTGAGTTACATATTCAACAATAAAATTTGCATATTTGAACTTGTTTGTTTATAAAATGTAAAACGTTTTATCACTAAAGTGTTTGGCGCGGGGCGCGGGCGCTTGAGAGCAGTGCATATTATTCGAAAGGTGACCGCGTAGTTGAAGGGGGATTAGGAAGGGCCTCGAAAAAGTTCTTGCGCCTGGCCTCGCTTTCGCTAGGGACGGTTCCAACATTGAACTGTTTATTTTTTATCAATAGCTTCAGCAAAACAACGCGGATCGGATTTCAGATTAGAACACTTGCTGTGAACCGTTTTTGCATTTCCTAGGCCTTGTCTTGATGTATCTAAAATACACTCAATTATATCCGTATAAAAGGTGGGGGCTGTTGAAGAGCGAAATGTAAACGAACACGTTTATCAACTGTCGGCCATCGAGATTTTGACGATTTTGTTGGCGACGGGTGAGTTACTGTTACAGGCATACGCAGAAGACTGAGATCGTTCTACGTCATGTTTAGTCTGCCGTATGAACTTTGCCCTGTGGTGCCGCTCTAGATGCGCGAGACTAAAGTCCCTGTCACGCTATCAGATTTATTCGTCAAACTGCTTTCAATTTGTTTGGTTCAATAAAGTTGGACAGTTATTACGTCATAAACGCCGCCATATTTTCCTGTGAAAGTTTGATGTCTTCAGTTCCCATCAAACGTTTTAAAATTGGACCGGTTTTAAAATTTCTATGATGTTTGACGGTCTCCGCCAATCAGAATCGTGCACGATAAAAATGGATTTCAAGAAACTTTAAAATAACGAAAAACGCCTTTAAACGAATTAGGTTATTAAGATAAATAATTTACGTAGAAGCTGTATGGGCGTGAATGCTATTTTAAGTGAATATTGCACATAATAATTATTACGAACTCAAAGGTATTAAATTTCGTTGTGCATGAAGCATTTCTGATAAATGAAATTTAAATTCAGTAAAGAAGTCAAGAAGTGAAATTACATCACAATATTCTTAACATTTCTTCCTGTGGTGGATTGCGCAGAAACACGCCAGCAGAATCGCAGTTTGAAAATTACTTCTTAATGAACGTTCAGACTAGATCTTCCCGCTTCAAAAAATTTGACAGTATGGCACATTTTAAAACACATTCAAAATTATTTTATAAAATTTGTTGGAAGGAAAAATTTGATGGCCTTATTTTATCTTCAAATTTTATTTTCAAATATAGTTGAAGGCGAAAATTTTAACAGTGTGACAGGGGCTTTAAGTTAGTTCTACTCAGGTTAGAAACGAAACTATCTAATGGAAGCGTTTGGCATAAAGAACATTTCCGCCGCTAGGTGCGCAGTCTTCTAAAGAAGGCACTTTATTAAAATTTTAAGTTACGTAAATTATAAAAGAGAAAGAGTATTCTTAGTTATAGTCCATTCACGGTATCTTCAGCCTTTTTGAATGAAACCTTCGAAAAATCTCCCTATGTATAACGTGTTTAGTTATTTCCTAAATACGCCGTCTATCACAAGCGTTTTATACTTGTGTTCATAAAAGTTTTTTTTTTTTTTTTGTTAAATTAAAATGTTATTCATATTTTATTTATAAATTATATTGCTTTATTTATAAATAAGTTGAATTAAAAACCGGTAGAAAATGGGTACGTTGGGAACGCCTAGTAAGAAATAGTTCTTGTACAAATACGGTTACACTTAGTGCGCACGAATGCAGTGCGTTGTCCTTTGGTGTAACTCTCCAGGTTTAGTTAAGCTTAGTTCACACGACGCGGAGGAATATCCTGGAAGTAGAACTTCAGCAGGGCTTCAGAAAAGTCTGAAGTAACCGTGGATGGATTATACGCAATTATTTCATATTTGATTTATGATCATTGTAATGATTTTGTTTTTCAATGTAGAAAATACAGAAAATCCGAACCACATGCGACACTAGCGCTTATCTAGTGGCGAAGAAATGTATTTGCCAAACTGAAAGCATTGAGCTTCCCACCCTGAGTAGAATAAACGTCGGCGAGACTAAAACGTGTTGCCAGTTACTGACGCGGTGTCATCTCACGGACTGTTTTATTGGATGTATGTACGTGCTCGCCCTGGCTTCGTGCCAGCTCCAGCACTTGCGACAGCGAACCTGTTAATAAACAATGCCGTGCATTGTGCATTGCGAAGTGAAGCCTGTTTCCTAATCACCGAGTGAAGTGGCCAGAAGTTAAATGGGACCTGCGAATAGCAGAGACGGGCGCATTCATCTGCGAGATAACTGCAGCGCAACCATTGTGTGCCGCACGGTCGCGAAACCTAGTTAAACACAGGCCTCACTGGACTGTGTCTTTCGTTGTCATTTAACACATCTGCAGCAACGAAATCTATGTTTTTACATGCTAGGGTTTATGCATTATACTGTATCTACATTGCGACGTGAAGGAATCAATCAAGTGTTTATTCACATTAGGCCTGTAAGATAATAGCCAGTTTACATTTAAATTTGTTTCAGTGAAAAGTAGCCAACTTCCCGTCACCTTAATGGTTGGTAAACAGACTTGGCACAATTCTACACAGTAAACGTACAATTTTATTCGCAGGTACATCGAAATTCCCTGTGAAGAGACCTTAAAAATGCCTAAACCTGATGTTGCTAGGATCCACGCTGGCTGAGCGGTTAGACTGCTCGCCTCCCACCAAGACGATCCGGGTTCAATTTCCGGCCGGGTCGCTCCGGATTTTTGCATGTGGGAAACGTGCCGAACGATGCCGTTGGTCGGCGGGTTTTCTCGGGGATCTCCCGTTTCCCCGCCCTTTCATTCCGGTAAAGTGAGCACTTTTGAAAGCCCTCCCATTTTGAATAATAGTCAATAAAATTATTTTATTTCAGACTAGATGTTAACTTCAGAGTGCGGTGGAATATACATAGTGCGTTTATTACTGACATGGCAATATTTGTTTTAAAGGTAGAGGTAGATGATAAAAGATAGCTGAAAGGAAAAAGTAACTAAGACCTCAAAAAAGCTCACTTTACCGTGAACATCCTACATTCTGTCAGTAGTGTACAATATTTCGTAATATAAATCAATAAGTTCCGGGACCGACGCCGTGATACTTGGTCGCCTGCACTCGGCCAACTAGTCTACCAACGTACTGAATGTGGCGGTGTTGGTTCTGCACTATTGGGAGAAAAAAAAAATCTCCTACCCTCCCCCCTTTCCAAAGAAAAGTCATTGGGTACGATACACGAGCTTAGTTTATTGTGAAGGACTGACGCTTTAAAAATTATTAGGAAAATATCTGTGAATTTAAGAAGTATTTAGGATTCCGTGAAAATAGCATTTTACCCCTTTTTCGCCCTCTTGAATGCTGAATTTCGGAATATCCTTGGGTATTTGCATACGCAGTAGGGTCGTGCGCGCCGGGTGGGATTTGGGGGGGGGGGGGGGTTAAACCTCTGCTATGAAGTTGTAATAAATAAAACGAAAAAGCATGAACATTATTATAAACGAACTATGTTAATCTTAGTTTTAATTATTCTTCATAAAGGTTATTTTCTGTTGTTGTCCCTTGAATTTGCATTTTTTAAACTGCGCTGTGCCCAGAAAACGATGTTCGTTGTGAAACTGATGGCAAAGTTGATGTATAGGTATGCACCTATCATATCAAATCCTGTGCACGAGCCTGATAAGTAGTATTTTGAAGCAAGGATCACCGCGGCATCACACCGGCATTTAAGAGCTGTTGAAGATTCCGTGAAAACACACGTTACCCATTTTCAGCCGCCACCAAGCCTGGAGGCACGCAGTTTACATAGGTAATCAATCTCACAGAAATACCTTCTCATTGAGTATCAGTTTTTAAAGATAACCGTTTCAAAAAAATATCCTATCTTAAAAATACTGGCATGTTAAGAAATCTTTCCAATATTTAATATTTTTCTACAATTTAACATAAAAATGTACATTTTACAAAAAAATATAGTATAAACACAAACACACACATATATATATAAACATATATATATTAATATATATAAACATATATATATAAACATAAAAGTTAGCATCTGACAAAATTTCGTTGAATTTTTTTTTGTTTGAGACGGTTTTAAAAACTGATGCACTGAGGATGAATTTCTTTAACGTTGACACTCCATTTAAACCCCGTGGCTGCAGGCTTTACAAAAATCCCCACCTACTGGATACTTACACTCTGAGCAGAAGACACCCCTAGAATGTCATGCCTCTAAGTTCAGTGGCTCAGTTGTGCGTTGATGAGTCAGTAGAAGAGTTGCAAATGGTAAATAAGCATCTTATAATCCACTCACGTTAACTTCACACTTTTCTGAAGCCCTGCTAAAGTTCTACTTCCAGAATGTTGCTCCGCATCGTGCGAACTAAGCTTAGTTAAGTCTAGAAAATTACAGCAAAGGACAACACACCGAATTCGTGCGCACTCAGTTGTAATGATATTTTGCATTAGAACTATTTCTTACTAGTCGCTACCAACACGCACGTTTTCTTCCTGTTTTTACTCACATTTACTTTAAATGAAATATTGTAAACTATAAATAAAATACAGATAAAACTCAAATCTAACGAAAAAAGAGATACTTTGATGTTAACAGAAGTATAAAACGCTTGTGATACATGCAATACATGGGAAATACCTAAATACGTCATGCATGGAGTGCTTTTTTAAAGGTTTGATTTAAAAAGTCCGAAGAAACCACGAATAAACTAGAGCAACTTGGCTTTCGTAGACTTGCACAGCTAAACCACAACGTACAGTCTCTCTCTCGCTCTCGCTCTCGCTCTCGCTCTCGCTCTCGCTCTCGCTCTCGCTCTCGCACAAAGAGGAAAACGTGACGTTACATCAAAATCCACACAGTCATACGACTGCTATTTTGACGTGAAGTTAACGCAGGCCAAAAATGTAATACTGAAACTTGTTTATGACATATATCAACCTACCGAAGAAATGAAATAGACGAATGAAATGCAAGAAGAGGACGAGTTTATTTTGTACCTACCCTATCATTAGTTTTTTAAGTACTATATATGACAAGGTAATCCACCTGCAGAACTATTCTGCCTACAACTGAACCAACTTCATATAACATATACCAGTCAAACATTTGTTTACAATGCGTTATAATATAATAAAATTAATAAATAAAGATGTTTTTAGAGCGCCGGGAAAGTATTAACTTTTTTAGTGTAAAAATAACGTTATCAGAAACATCAATGAGCGAGTGAAGAGATTTGGGCGGCCCTTAACATCGAGGTATTTGGTTCTCTACCCACTGAGCTATTGCGGCTCTTGGGAAGGAATATAAAACAGCCCATAGACCAAAAAGAAAGGAGAAATGACGGAATTTTTTAAACAATGCTTTTTCATGCAGTAATCCTAAGAAAATTTTAATCCAGTACCTATGTACATCTCTAATCATCATTTTTGGAACCATTTGAGATATTTCCCGGGATAAAAAGTAGCCTATGTCACTCTCTGGACCTCCAACTATCTCTGAACAAAAAACCACGTCGATCCGTTGCTCCATTTTGACGTGAAAAAGGACAAACAAACAAACACACTTTCGCATTTATATAGTAGTAAGGATTATATCCTGTCCATTTGCTTTCACATAAGAACGCAACGAAAAGTTTACTGTGATGTATTACATCATTCATGATTAATATGACGTTTGTAATTGCAACGGCTAACAGTACTCGTATTTTATCATGAACACCTAAACTATAGTAAAATAATAGATTATAATTAAAAAACAATGACCGTTATGTATTTATGATCATTTTCGCAGAGGTAAATAAAACCAAATAGTAGTGGATATCGTTGCATACTTCCGCAAACACATGATTCTAAGACAGAAACGGAACACATGCCATGGTCGCCACTAGTAAATCATGAGTTGGGTATTCTCAGGTACAACGAATGCTGATAACTCGTATTTGACAAGCTCGCCTTTGGCAAGTCTTGGAACGAACACGTGGGTGAGCCGAGGCCAGGGTTATGGCATACTTCTACCGGCTGCGGGATTGGGAACACCGCACGGATGACGTCGTCGAGAACACTAGCGCTCCTTTGGATCATTCGCGGAACTAACACATAAAACTGGTCAGACTTTTCCCTATCCCATGACCACTCTAGTGTGTATATCTTTACTTAGTGGTTCTATCCACTGAGCCACTGCGACCCCACTTGGAATCTCTATCCAATGAGCTACTAAGGCCCCATTTTATATATATTTATCCACTTGGCCACTGCGGCTCCACTTGATATAATTATATCCACTAAGCCACTGCGGCCTAACTTAGCATAGTTCTATCCACTGAGCGACTAAGGCTCCACTTGGAATTACTCTATCCACTGAGCCACTGCAGCCCCACTTAACTCAACATTGAAGCGAGACATTTAAAGTAAACAAAAATTATATTCTTTTACCTTCATATCTGTATGCAATATTCTCTGTGCATTAATACAAAACTTTTCATAGGGAAAAAGTAATTTAAAAATGAGTTTTTAGGGTAAAAGGCAATGATTGCGTAATCTGATCTTGCTGAAATTCGAACTTGACCTGTATTTTACCATGGGGATTCGCTCTGCAGAATTCGAAGAACTTCTGTTGAGTTTCAAGGGACTTAGAGGTATTAAAGACGGACGGACAGACAGACAGAGATAGTGTACTTATTATATAGGATAATGGTGAAGGCGAGACCACGTGTGTAGCAATTTCCAGTCCACTTTTTTTTAGCATTGGCATTGTGTGTCTAGTTGTGATCTTCACTTTATAGGATGCAGAGTTTTACACGGAATGGCAAGGGGCGGTGGTGATAAAAATAAGTTGTACGATTGAGAGTTTTACAATACAAATTAAACGAAGCTGTCAGTGTCTTACCATGGGTGTTTTTGCAGCTAAATGCTGTTCACGATAAAGTGAGCACTTTAGAAATGAACCTTAGAAAAATGTCACTGCCCCTGCATGTATGTATTTTAATTAGCGCACTGAGTGACATTCGCTCAGTAAAGTTGGTAATGATGCATGGAAGATAGTTGTGTATATTAACGTTGAATGAAGAAGTGTTAGATAGGCATTTGCGATAGCTTAAAATTATTTCTTTCGCTTTCCACTTTTTTTAATTCACAGAAGTGTAAAAATTAGTAGATTTGTAAAATATTACTTTTCTAATAACTATACAATTTCACTTGATCGACGCATGAATAAAGTGATGAGGCTACATGCAATGATAATTTTACATAAGGCTGAAATACATGCATACAAATAAATTTTAAGCAGGGCTTTCAAAAGTGCTCATTTTACCGTTGGACGGCCTATAATAACTTGGCATGTGTTATTATGTAAGCTCTCCCACGTAACTTCTTTCCTTACACAGAACACTTGCGATTTTTTTCTGGACACTTATTTGCAGTAATTTTTGTTGCTACGCATAATTAAATAAAATGCAACAGAATTGTCAGAAGAATCTGTTTTGCATATTTGTTTATATAGTATCCGTGCTTAAACTTAATTGATATTCGGATAAGTGTAGTTGATATGTGTTCATGCTATGTGCAGTTTACGCCGCGTTCCGCGTATCTCAATTTTACAATATATATATATATATATATATATATATATATATATATATATATATATATATATATATATATATATATATATATATATATATATATATATATATATATATATATATACTTTTATTTAGAATATTTTGGTTGGGAAAAATAAACCAAATAAAACCATTTTACTGGCTGTCTTCCCGTTTTAAACCCAACAATTTAAATGAGACTACGATCCACAATTCCTTGAAAATATTATTGCAGACATAGTATGTATATCGAAATGTGTGGTTATTGGTAGAAATTTTTCAAGGTTGATTTTATAAGTTCTGGCACCATCACTAGAGCCTATTCGCTGTTTCTTCACACTTTTTGAATCATAACTTTGATAAATCACTCCATGTATGACGCGTTGAGTTGTTCCTTAAACATGCCGTGCATCGCAGGCGTTTTGTCCTCTTAACATAAAAATTACGTATTTTTTATTAAATTGAACTACTAGTGTTTTATTTATAAATTACAATATTTCATTTATAATTAATATGTATAGAACCAGAGAAAATAGGTGTAGGCTGTTAAAGGTAAAATGAGCACTTTTGAAAGAACTGCTTAAGATCTACTTGTATGCACGCTGTGTGTTGTTCCGCCTTATGTAAAATTAACATTGCCGCGGGCCTCAGCACTTTACTCATGCGTCGGTCAAGTGAAACTGTAAAATTATTTTAAAAGTATTTTCAAAATCTGCTCATTTCCACACTGATAAGCATTAAAATAACATAAAGGAAAATAAATAATTTAAGTTATCACAAATGACTACCTAAAATTTGTATTCAGCATTAAGATACGGAACTACTTTCAATCCTTCGTTACCAACTGTACTGGGTGCATGTCACTCAGTGCGCCCGTTAAAATATATGCATATAGTAATAGTGACTTTTTTCTAAGGTTGATTTCAAAAGTGCTCACCTTATCGGGAACAGACTTTAAGTTGGCAATACCTGGTAAGATATAGTTCTTATGTTAAATAGTATTACACTGAGGACGCACGAATTCGGTGCGTTGTCCCTTTGGTGTGGTTACCCTTTGTTTGCATAAGGTGTAGGGATATTCTGGAAGTAGAACTTTAGCAAGGCTTCAGAGAAGTTGGAAGTAACCGTGAATGGTTTATACCACAATCACACGGGTGCGCAGCATATGAATGCCGTGCTCAGGCGGCCGGCGCTATAATCTCGGCTCTGCTGCGGCACCTCAGTAAATGGAGAGCAGCGGGCGGCACTTACTCATTGGAGGGAGCGGTCGATGTCCAGATACGCCGCAAATGTGGCCCGCCCAACCCCTGACCTCCGTCGGTTAATCAAGGTGCTGCTGCAGCAAGCTATAGCCTCCTACCTTTAGTTATCTCGTGTTGGAAATCGATTAAATCACGTTGTGGGCCCCGTCTTTCTCCCTACCTCCCCTCCCCCTCCATCTTCAGTTACTCCCCCTCTCAGTTTGTAACTTATAAGTAAGCTCCCTCCCAGTATTTCCCTTCCCGTTATGAAGCTTTATAAATCAGGTATGGCTTGATAATTGACTGCTGATTTTTTTTTATTTAAAATATCTTACACTGTGTAGTGTGAAAGCAATGAACATCGACTTAGATTTTCTCTTGTCTCAATCATTCTCCTCCTCCTCTCTCTCTCTCTCTCTCTCTCTCTTCAATTTTTTTAAAATCCGATCGTTAATGCAGGATCAATAAATCCTTTCCTTTGTCATACACATTGTTTATAAAAAAGATTTACCGTCACCTATGTGTTGAAAATGAAAACCAATATGGAGGGTGCCGACAGCACCACATATACATAAAAACTTAAACAAATGCGGCTTTCGCCTACTTTTTTCTGGTAAAAATAGAAGTGAAGAAATAAATAACTTTGGAAAACTATGTATTCATCCTCATTAAAAGGATTAAGTCAATTATAAATGTTTTTAACTTAAATAATTTTCCAATAATTATAATAATAACAGCAAATAAATGTAATTGATTATCGCTTAAACGCTAATCCAATGAAAGACAATCCAATGAACAAGCGGATTGATTGCACATCCAAATAACATTGATACCGATAGGTTCATTAAATAAAATAACACATCAAATACTATTTAAAATATTTTTATTTAGTATCATAATTTTACAAACATTGTATTACAATCTTATAAGATCTTATTCTTGACCCACGAGTCGTGTGCTTTTGAGAAACCCCTCCATCGAACCAAGGACATATCTTTTTTCCTTTTAATGATTTTATCAATCAAATATTCATTTAGAGATCTAACTTTTTTCAGTTCATGTTCGTAAAAACCGCCCTGTAAAGGCTGTCCGTCATAGGTTTCTATAGTCTGTTCCCTATTGGAAGCAACTTTCTTGGAGCCCTGCTAAATATCTACTTGCAGGCCCGTTTCGTATCCTTCCGCCAAATGTAAACAAACATTGCCATGTGACTGCCATGTAGCATCTGTCAAAATCAATGTTTACATACTATTGTGTGTGTACATTGTTCGTATACTTTCGCTACACCGAAAAATAAGCATTGAAATGTGACTTCTACTTTTATACCTGTCAAATGTGTTGTTTACTGTTTACACCTTTTCAAAGAATTGTGTCTTAGGTCTATTTCAAAAACCATTTCGTACGAATATTCACAGTTTAGGCCTATAACATTATTTTGGTCAGCTTTATGACGTTTTAAAAATGCCTGAATTGACGATAGTTCTTACGGTTACGTTACATTAACATATTTATTTTCCACGACATAGCACATTACACGTAATGCACGTTAATATTTTGCCGCGATTGTGTTAAACACTCTTACAACTGCAGGGTAATGAACTGCAGTATTTAACTTTTTGTTGTTGATATGTGTTGGGTTATTTCTTTAAAAGGACGGCCTCAGTTAGAATAACGAAGGAATATACAGTCCAACGAAAATGCGACATTAAAATCAAGCATGCCATTCGTGTCGCTCATTTTTTGTTATAGAAACTTGAAACATAGCGGTGAACATGCACTCAAATAAGCCTACCGAAATTTTTATTCCACTCATATTTATATGTATTACTACTTACTGTGTATTAGGTTTATTGAAATTTATTGGGGCTGGGCTTAGTTATTTTGTTGGGATTTTTGGTAAATCACGTTACACGACTGTGTTTCAAACACCCAGGACAAAGGTACAGCGTTGTGATAAATAAACATACGTGGATGTAAATAAATATCTTCGTCATAAAAACAGTTCGCATTTAAAACGTATAAATTGTGCTAATCAAATATTTGAAATCACGCACACACAGGGCCAGCGAATCGACCACGATGCACAAACGCACGCCATTTCACAGATGCAATGATTAACGAAACACACGTCACAGTATATTTATTACTGCCGCGGAAACACAGATTTATCACATCGTAACTTGTCTAGGTAGGTTTAAAAAACACAACGTCTACAAACGTGATGTGATAATTCGAAGTATTTTTCGGAGTAAGTATAATTTACGTTTCGTTTGGTAAAACAGCAGCACGCCATGACATGGCTTGCCACGTCTGCCAACTTCACTTTGTTTCTACCCCGCCATCATATCTAAATATATTAGAATAAGTATTCAAACATTAAAATCTCGTTTCATTTGTAAATTACAAATTCAAAAATCATTATTTTGCTGTAATAAGTATGAGATATGCTACAATTGAAAACATGTACAACTTAATCGCGTACTAGCGAAGTGAAACTTCCCGAGTGTGAAAGAGACAAAGACAGAGAGAGAGAGAGAGAGAGAGCGAGCGAGCGAGCGAGCGACAAAGCTCGCTCACCAGACAGTTGCTTCAAAGTTTCTCTCGCTCGATAAAACAACATCGTACCATTACGGCCTACTCACAATATTTTGCGCTGTTATTTTAAACTGTAAAAATGAGATATGTTGCCTTCGGGGCTATCAAAATATTTAAATAGGCACCGTTTAATTTACAAATGGTATACTAAAAAACTAGGTTAAAATATTATAACTGTGAACTATTTCTTACCGGCCGTTGCCAACACATCACTGCTCTCGCTGTTGTTAATTCATATTTAAAAATAGATCAATATTACCAGTTATAGAAAATATTAACGTAAAGTTTAATATATTCAATAATACAGTACTCTAAAGTTAACTACAGTGTTATATTTGTGAAATATAGGTTATTGAAAAAACAGGTTGACATGGTTTGCCTAGAGTGTTTTTCCGAAGGTTGATTTTCATAAGTCGCTTCCAATCGGGAATATGTTTGTCTAATTGAAATAATTTTAAATATTTCATAAGACCAAATAACCATTAATTTTTCTCAAACATTCCTTTCTGTTTCTAGATACGTGTATATTTGCCAACTTTGAACTTTTGTTTTCTCTCGTCAATTTCTTTAACATCATTATAAATGGTTTTCATCAAACTATTGTCCTAACTTCTTTGGGCGCGATCTTGATAGTTCTATGATATCTGGAATTATAAAATTTAAGTATTTCAGTTAAAACATCCACCCATTTGTAAGTCTCTTTCGACGTGAAATGCTTATTAACTGCTTAATAGATTTGTTGTATCGTTCCACAACACCGGCTTTAAGGGCTGAATACGTTGTGTAGTAATTAATACCATAATCTGTCAATAGTTTCCGGAACGGTGTGGAAAAAAATTCTGTTCTTCTGTCGGTTTGGAGCGAATTTGGTGTTCCCTCTTTCAAAACGATTTTCATTGCATCGCTAATATGTTTCCCAGTTTTGTTTTTCAAAGGTATATCCCAACCATATTTGGAATAAACGTCTATTACAGTTAAAATATATTTTTATCCCTTATTGTATTTGGAAAGCAGTGTCATTTCACACAAATCGGCTTGAAAAAGATCATTTAACCCCTTAGTAATAACTCTTCTTCTAGGATATCTTATCCTGGCTGGAGCGTGGAGTTCTTGAGAAATATTACTAAACTTCATTGGTAATATAGCCGTCTTCTTTCAGCTCTTCAATAATAGAAACAATTTCGTTCGTATGTGAATTATTACGAGATTCTCTCGAAGCGATGAGAAGTTTTAATATATCGACCAATTCATTAGGATTGTTCCAATATACAGGAGCTATAGAGGTATCCATCCAGTGTTGTAATATAGTATTTGTAAATCAGGTATGGCTTAATAATTGACCGCTGATTTTTTTAATTTAAAATATCTTACACTATGTAGTGTGAAAGCAAAATTCATAATTTATGCCATCATTAAGCGTCTGGCAAGCATCTAAAGATAAGTTCTATTCGTAATGTGTGCATGCCGACAAAAGCAAAACAAATTGTATCAATAAAAACGCAATGTGTATGCAAAAATTGGAAGCAGATAATTCACCAAATAATAATTTCACAAAACGGGCAAAATAAAAACCCACTATTTACGCGAAAATGAAGACGGAACTCCCGTATAAAAATAAATCATGCAAAATAGACTACACAATAAAAAGACAAGAACCCTCAATAACCGACAGAGAAAACATATCTGGATGCGAATAACCCAGTTGTCAGTTTATCAAATAAAATGTACAAGAACATACAACGTTAAAAATAAATAGGAAGAACAGCGACACAAAATACAATACAATCAAGATGCAATGTACATAGGGACCAAGACAGATGTTAGAGTCGAAAACAAACACGATACAAACAAAGAAGTCACGAATACAATGAACGACAGATGTGGACGATTATACGAAAAGGAATAAAATTTGCAAACGACACAACTTTTCGAGAGCTAAAATCTGCTCCTGCAGCCTCGACCGCTGACTGCGAAATGCACAGAGGCCTCATCTGGGTGCAGGTTTGTGGTATCTACTGTTCCACTTGCCGTGAGCAGCGGTCAGTCATTGCGGAAACATGTCGTCCTGACCCATTCAAAGAATCTTTTTTAAAAAAAATTACGGTTCATAACTATGGTTTGCGGCCATTCCGTCCCATACCATGATGCGTGGTATATTCTTCGCAAATTCTTGCGAGAAATTGTGATCTTCCTTAGCCACAAGCGGGCCAAGTGCGTTCTTATATCAATGTTTAGAAGATTTAAAACAAAAAGAGGCCTTTTTACTTGCCGCTAATTTAAACATTACCTTTCTGATAAAACAGTGGGACTGAGTAGAGGAATTTTTTTTTTTTTTATTCACTTTCAACTTTGCTGTTATGGTATTTGGTATTGACTTTTAGAATGCATACAGTTATAAGCAGCAGTTTTGAGTTCATTAAAATTTCAAAAGTCTTCTGTTGACCCTGAACCAGCTTCTAGGAAACCTTCGTATCTGAATGTGTGCTTTGTTACTTTCAGATCATTGTTACTTATTTCGAGTTTTATAACGGGAGCATCAGCTAACACAGATTTTAATCCCCCCCCCCTTTTTTTTTTCCCCCATCCACAACGTCAATAATAGTGTACAGGGTGCATAACAGATAACACCACTTGTTGCCACGGCAAGCCTTCTCTGTTGGTTGTTGAGTCAGAGAGAGGGAGTGTGTGTATGTATGTATATATGTGTGCGCACGCTCGTGCGTGCGTGAGAGATTCTCTCCGGAGGTAGGGTCAAATATGTAACGGCTGTTCACGATAAAGTGAGCACATCAGAAAAGATTCACTGCCCCTGTTGCATATATATTAATGGGCGCACTTAAAGACATTCCCCCAGTAAAGTTGGTAATGATGGATGGTAAGTAATTCCATATATTAATATAGAATGAAAAGTGTCCGGTAACCATTTATGACAACTCGAAATTATTTCTTGCACTTTCTGTTTTTTTTAATGCATCGAAGTGTATCAATTAGCATATTTGTAAGGTATTTACTTTCTTAATAATTTCACAGTTTAATTTGACCGATGCATGAATAAAGCGACGAGGCCCATAGCAATGTTAATTTTATATAAGACGGAGGAATACATAGCGTGTATTCAAGTAGATCTTAAGCAGGGCTTTCAAAAGTGCTCATTTTACCGTGAACAGCCTATACTTGGCGAGTTTGAGACTCAGAAACAAGCAAGAAGGGCGACACTGACACGCGCGTCCAGTGCCCCATCACCCCTACGCGCAAGGCGAACTGGATTGCATTGTTTCCGTCGTGCTGCATGTACGTATGGCACTTCAGACGGTGACCATACTATTTTATTGCTGTAAAATCTGAAGCTATGTTCGTTACAGGTTCCTATAATAGTTTCGCATGTTTCCGGCCAGCATATAACGTGATACAGCAGTGTGGAAAGCAGTTTTTAGCTATGATGGAGGGCTCGGGGATAGCATTTATAATGTACATGATGTACTGAGATTATTATTCGTACCTCGTCTGAAGTGTGTTTCCTTTTGGTACATCAGTATAATGGGGACATGATAAAACGCGCTTGCTGCAGTACGCTCTTCATTGCCAGAAAGTCACGGTATTGTGCAGAATTAAGCAGTTTAAAACTCTTGGCACGTGAATTTTCTAGGATGATAACGGACTTACCGGTAAGATCTGCTCTCTACGTGACCATGCTCAATGAATTTCTGCTCCCGGAATTGCGTCGGGGTCATGCCCGTAAGCTCCAACCGTGGTTTCTTGGTGCCACAGCGTACGCACTTATCGCGAGTTTCGTTGCTCTCTCGTCGTGCAGTGTTTCCCTAGGAGAGCAAGAGTCTCGCAATAGTGACGTCACGTGGCCTCCCCAGTCTCCGGAGTTACCCCTTGCGACTGTGGGCATGTTTAAAGGGAATATGTAGCTTCGCGTCCAAGGTCAAGAAGCGAGGGGGCGATACGGGCGACACTAACGCGCACTCCTAGCGCCTCATCGCTCCTACGCGCATTACGTGCAGTGTTATAGTCGTAACGCTGTACTGTGCAGATTAGATCTGTAACAGTGGGGTTTTATTGCACGCGATGAAAATACACAGATCAAACTACCTGCGTATAATCGTACTTTCCTCTTGCCGCTTAAGGAGACCGCATAGACAAGCTTTAAAAATGCTATATTTGACCATCTTAACGGATTGGTTTTCTCCATTTATTCACTTAATATGATAAAAGTACAAAGATAGCGATATAGACAATAGTCTTTTTTTTCCAGCAAAAAGTCGTATTTCTATAACTTTTATTTTCCGAGATACGCGTTTGCGCAGAAACTACGATTTCACAGAAAACGTGTCAGTACATAGTCCTCTTAAAGCATTATGACTACGAGACATGACCCTTGTACCTTAACAGGATTGAAGGAATCCATCCGAGCTACATCCCCAGCAACTACCCGGCGATGGATTCTGCTGGGATACATGCACAGTCATTTAGATACGTGATTGTATGTGTGCGTGTGTGTTGCTCATCAGTTTCATCTAAGATATTTAGTGGATAATATAAAAAAACGTGTGTACTGCGTAACTTATCTCGTGTAAAAGTGTAGCGGGGAAGGTGGGAAGAGAACGAACAGGCGCTAGGAAGTAAAGTAGTTATGCAAAATCCAGGCTTTCTAGTAAAATCGTAACTTTACAAACACCGTGTTACTTGTTCTATTTCTCCTACATTGCTTAAAATAATGGTTCTAAATGTATATTAGCAACTCTTCAAGTATGATCTGCAACATCTACAGAATTATTTCGTGTGGGTCGCTCACCTGATGTTATTTAATGTGTTTGGGGAAAAGTAATAAGGGATCCTCAAAGAGCAAAGTTGACATCCGTCAAATATTTCGCTGTATTTATTTTGGTTAAACACTTAGTTTTATTAGCATGGCTTTTCCGCGTGATTCTGGAACATACATAGGCATATATTAAAAAGGGGTAAATGGGAAGGGGCCTAAGTACTTTAAATATTTGATAACGAACGCTTTTACAAAAGTTCTAGCAATATAAGTGTAGTATTTTGGGCGATGTTTTAATTTGCTTTGATCATAAACTGAAATATTAACACATGCGATACACTTGCGAACCCGATGTCGTACGAAGTAATCTTGTTTTCACTACACATTTACTCACACTGTGGTGTAGTGTATATGCACCGATACTTCTGCGAAATGTTCTGAAAAATTCCCGCAGAATTTTCGTCCTTGTAACGGAAGCAAATTACACTCATATCCATATGTAATGGGAGTTAGTATTTTCCGGTACTTTGTATATTACTTCAAAACTTAAGTTAAAACACCTGAAAGATTTTTCGTCGTGTTGCAATGAAATGACACTTCAGTGGTATAGGCTGTTCACGGTTAAATGAGCACTTTTGAAAGCCCTGCTTAAGATCTACTTGTATACACGTCGTATATTCCCCCGCCTTATGTAAAGTTAACATATTCCATGGGCCTCATCACTTTATTCATGTCTCGGTCAAATGAAACACAAATTATTAAGAACGTAAATACTTGACTACATCTGCTCATTTTTACACTTCGATGCGTTAAAAAAAACAGCGAAAGAAATAATTTTAAACTATCATAAATGGTTACCTAACACTTTTTATTCAACGTTAATATATGGAACTACTTTCCCCTCCATCGTTACCAACTTTGCTGGGCGAATGTCACTCAGTGCGCCCATTAACATATATGCAGGTAGGGGCAGTGACTTTTTTCAAAGGTTCATTTCTTAAGAGTTCACTTTATCGTGAACAGCCTTTAATGGTGTTGATGTTTTCGAAATACGAACAGGCTCGCGAGTAATAATCTCCGTTTTTCTTTTTGCGGGACCGGCCGAGTGAAAGGACAGGATTTTACATTTTAAATTATTTTAGGAGTGTATCTTCCGCCTTTCACGATATTGTTTTCAAACGAAAAACACGTTGTCTATCTTTGCCCGGATCACATTCCTACAAAAAAAAAGATATTTTTAAATATATAATAGCCGGGAAATTGCTGGTAAATTAATATTTATAGACTCAGAAAATCACATATACAAATTAATTTACTCGCACTCGCTCTCTTGTGGCATGGTTCTTCTCTTCAAAGGGCACAAAGTGTTTTTGCTTGATAGCGATGTTGTAAAAGGTAGCTGATATGTACCTAAAATCATTTAACCACCTGGGCCAACTCTTCCCCCCTTCTTCCATCCAAGGCTATGCAGTCGGTTGGGTTTGAACCCGCGTCATCCCGAATGCTAATCAGGTCCATGAGGGCAGGATTAAAGCCGTACTACAGTTAAAATAACTGTAGCCAATGCCGCATCCATTATTTAAAAAAAAACGCCTTGCTACAATATACATTATAAAAATGGATATTCTCATTTTTGTCCAGTCAGTGAGAACATGTATAAAAGTGTTTTTAATTTGGCCAGTTTGTAACATATCGGGCCCTATGTGGCTGAGCGGTTAGCCTGCTCGCCTCCCGCCTAGACGAACCGGGTTCAATCCCCGGCCGGGACACTCCCGGCTTTTCGCATGTGGGAATCGTGCTGGATGATGCCGCTGGTCGGCGGGTTTTTTCCCTGTCCTTTAATTCCGGCACTCCTCCATACTCACCTCGATCACCCTCATCGGCTCTAAAGACCTCGCTGCCTTTGTAACATAAATAACTGCCAGCTATATTTATCTTTGTAAAAATTCTGCTAGCAAATACCCTTCACGTTCGCTAATCTCTAATTTATTTGTAAGTTTCCGCTTCACACAAACGAATACGTAAACAAGAATGCGACTCAAATTGTATTTTGTTGTAGGCGGAAATTAAGATTTATGAAAGTTAATTCTACTTGTACGGTATAACAGATAATATTGTGATTACCTACGCAAAAATTCTCGCACAACAAAGTTTAAAAATAATAATAAACGTTACATTGATTTGTAATTATGCAGTGCCTGTTAGACATGATTGTAGGAAGCATCACTATAAAGAAATTATTAATCTCTTAGCGTTATTCGTATGGTAATGGATATTTCAGTTGTAGCATGCCCTTCTTAGCCATTGCTTGAACTGTGTACGTGGAATATTCAACGTAACTCCGCCCGGCTTGGAGCGAGGCAGGTAGGACGGACATTTCCGCTCGAGTGCATATCCCCGACCACCGGTTTTTTTTTTTTTTTTTTTTGCGAGGGGTGAAGCCAATGATAGGGGGAAAAAAATCCTCTAGGAGACACTGTTCTGAACTGGGCGCAGGTGCCTCACATCCCCGTAGTGTGAAAGATGCATGTACGAATAGGACGGAAGGCGTTCATATCATAGGTAGTGGAAACAGGTTGTTGGCAAACGTCAGTAATGTTTCCCACATACGAGGATCCGGACTCGCATCTGGACGACGTTCCAAAACACTGCTCCGAAAGTAGAGTAAAGTTACGAGAGAGCGGCAGTTGAGCTTAGCAATAGTAAAAGGGGTTTTGGAACTTACATTATATACATACTGTATGCTGTGTTTACAAATACGTACTGATGACGTAACCAATGTAAATTCCAAAATCCGTTTCATCACTTTCCACAACTTAATGTTAAACGTCATGTCAAAAAATGTAGCAGCTATATAAATTAACTTTTAAATAAAAAATCCGAATCTTATCACTCATATTTTGTCATTTTCCCGCGTGTCTGTAACCAGAATATCCACATTTCCTTTCAGTTCGTTTAATTCTATTACACTCGCCGTCGTTTTCTGTTGTCCTTTGTTACTCGCCGAAATAGTTGGTGCAAAAGTTTTACTCCACCAAGATGCTCAGAATAAAGACTCCGCAGTTTTGGGACAGCCGAAAATTAAAGTTTACTCGCAGAGTAAATTTCTGGAAAGCCGCCCTGGCGTGTATGGAACCCGGTTCGCAAGGGTGGGAGGTTGGAATCCAGAGCACTACTTGACAAGAACCGTGCGTGAGGTAGCCCCTGATAACGGACACGTATGCAAACTTCACGCACAAGTGTGTGTTGTGCAGCGTTTCGCACCCACGTTATTTGTAGAAAGGAGTTGAAGTGAGCAGGAAGAAAATTATTGTATTCTTAGGAGTGAGTGAGTGAGTGAAGAGATTTGAGCGGCTTTTAACAGCGAGGTATTAAGAGCCGATGAGGGTGATTGAAGTGAATATGGAGCGGCGCCGGAATAAAGGGGTGGGGGAAACGGGAGACCCCCGAGAAAACCAGGCATCGTCAGGCACGATTCCCACTTGCGAAAATCCGGTGACCCGGCCGGGGATTGAACCCAGTTCACCTTTGTGGGAGGCAAGTGTGCAACTCGCTCGGCCACCATGGCCCCTGTAGTCTTAGGAGTTTTCATGATTACTTAGTCCAACTTTCCTACCAGCAATAGTGCACCAGGTTGTTGGAAACTTCCACCACTGCTTACAAATTTCTAGCCATGCCTAATTATTTCTATTATTCCAATTCTTTTACTTCTGGGGCACATTTTCGTCGTTTTGTTGCTCTTGACATGTTCATTTTTCCAATACGTGGAACTAAATAGAATGTTACTGTCGATAGATAAAGCCCACCACTACAATTTCTTGAAACTCTCATTAGACAATCATAACAATATACCTAAATATTTAGTATTTTAATAATAATTGAAGAATTGCATTATTCATTTATGAAATGGAAAAATTATGGCACTCAATGAAGCAATGCAATTGTAAATTAATTGTTTCTACAACTTCTCATCCATGGCCAAGGTCATGAATGTGTTAAATTTGGACTATGATGTGTTCAGAAATAAATTTAGGTAGGTTTAGCACCTAAGCCACCCTTTATCCCCTCATTTAGCTCACCCACATTTCAGCAAGATCAATTATTTTCCGTTTCCAGTGTGACCGGAATATGATTTTAAAACAAAACTTCCTTTCTTTGCATTTGTTACGTATAAATGCAGCTAAATATTACTGTATTTGTATCTGTTACTGATGCAATCAGTGTGTGAGGAAAAAAACTCATCTTTCTCATAACCAGTGTGGATTAAGAATATGCATGTACAATTTGTGCATTTATATACTCTTGGAAGTAAATGTTGCTGGGAAGATATTTAATCTCATGGTATACATAGGAATGGTTCATATGTGGAAAAAGAAAAAATAAGTGGCATCTTTATTTATTGCATGTTCGGCTTTCATTCCTTTGAGAAATCACGGTAAAGAAGTTTGCATGGTGTCCCATCAAAAGTCTAGGATCAGAATAAAATTTAAGCCTGTATTTAGTCCAAGTATTTTCTGTCTGAAATTACTTATTATTTCTTTTGTTCAATGTGTGTGTGTGTGGTTGTTTTTTTTTTTTTTTTTTTTTTTTTTCCATAAAGTATTACAACGCACTCATCCAAATATCTTGGTTTTACACATTTGATTACACTTATTCTCCTGTGATATTTGTCTCCAGGTAATTGCATATGAACTAAGTGTTGTGTTCATATAGAGTGACGCTGTCGGGTGAGAGACGAAACGAATTATGACACAAATACTTACTGGTAATTTGGGCGCCTGCAGTGCTTCCCAATCACTGCACTATTGAGACTCAGGGTTCTCAGGGATGTTGTGGGTTCTGTGTGTCCGTCTCATCCGTGCATACTTACAAAAACATTGGCAATACTAAACTTTTAATAAAATCACTGAAATAACAGTTGATAAAACATGTGTGACTAGGACACTGTCAGTACTGAACAAAAATTTGAGTTCACTGTAGACCTTTTTTATTGATATTTGTTTATACACATCAACGTGCCAATGAAATGATTATCTCGGTCATGACTAGCCAATTGCGCTTGGGTGCTCCCCAGCCCGTAATTAATCTAGCGCACGTCTAAATGGATGATCTCACCGAGGTGCGTGAAAGCACAGCCTTCACAAGGGAAGAGGGCCGACATCCGCTAGTGTGGACTGACGGTTTTTCCCTGAAGACAGGACGTGGTGAATTACAAATAAATACCCTTAATACACATTAACATGAGTGATTATTCGGCATCACTAATGCAAACTCGTCGGGGCTCGCCCTCCAGCACATGGTTGGTGTGGTGACGGCCTATACACAGAGCGGCTAGGGCGGGAGTAATTGCACCGTACACTAATTACCCAATTACATAGACCCTTGAATGATACATGAAATAAGATGGGACACGAGATGAATATTCACAATAAACACACATATGTGTGAAAACAAGCTTAGGTAGCGCGGATGCCGCTGGATGAAGTTCGTAGCGAACCACGTGGTGCAGGTGAAATTGCAATATTTCTGCATGGAAACGGCAAACTAAATTCAAATAAAGTATTATTCATGTTGAGCACGTGGTTCTCTTTACGATTAGAGTCGTTACAGGCTTGTAACATGCCTGATGGCGGTGAAATCAAACATTACTGTGACCGCATGGTCAAGTACAAAAAGCATCAATTTACATGAAAAATACATTTAACCCTGAATAAAACTGACATAGAACACTGAAATAAATGATTGCACATACGATGTTATATAAATAAGCTCTTAAAAGCCATAATGTCGTATACAATGACTTAGTTTCAGTCGGCCACGTGGTTATACGTGATGTTGCCGTAAAATATTCAAACATGAAAATTACCCTTAAATACATACATAAAAGTGAAGCTTTTAAATGGTGTGTAGCAACTATGCGGAAGTTACACTGAAATGCCATAAACATAGGCAGATGGCGTCTGATTCAAATGCGCGGGTCACGTGACCTCTCCAACATCTTTCTCCTCCTCCTCCTTGATTAAGTAAAAATGCCACAAGGGCGTAAGAATTAGTAAAGCGGAAGCATAATGCTGGGGAAAAATGTCTGGCAAACCATACGGAATGCAAATATTAACCGGTAAACTAAATTGACTATGGAAACCTACATCCATGAACAAAAGTTGTAGTGTGCACGTGAGTGTGTCCTACCTCGCCAGCTCTCCTCGATAGACTGTCCAGATACAAGCGTCGCACAGACCTATCATGGCCACATACGGGGTTCACGTAAGCGGAAGCGCAATGCACGCCGAGTGAAATATTTTATATTGAAAATAAAATGACACAAATTAAATTAAATATTGTTTTCCATTTCTATTATTTTGTTATGAATTTCAGTATTATTTTAATGTCTCTTTTTGATGGCGTTCATGCCAGAATATTAAGTGTCCTTAATCTTGGTGCCGCAGGCACATTTGAATATTCATAACCAAACAATTAAAATCAGTACAAGCACTTTAAAACATTTTAATACATATTGAACACTGTAAAGACAACATAACACATTTTACCCTGAAATTTAGGAAAGTTCAAAATTATCGGCCTCCTTATGCACGTGCGGGACACGTGACATGTGAGCGCCGTCATGGGCTCTAGTGCCACTGGCTGTTAGCCGGCATCAAGAGGATATTTTGCAAACAAGAAAATCAGTTCTTAAAACATTTACGTGCATATTTAGATAACTTTTTTGATTGAAAAGACATATTTGTTAGTGTAAAACAATTGTACTGAGAAATTAAGTACTAGTTAATTATTTTGAATTTACTTACCAAAATATTTTACAGTTTTAAATATTTATTACATGTGAATAATTCCTTTTAATTTTATTCAGTACTGTTGGGCACTGCTAGAAAATTTATAACATAATTTAATTTTGCGAAACTTACATTACATTACAAAGCATTACATAAATGTTTCATGTGGGCACCAATTGTAGTGCAAATATTATATAAGCAATAAAGGAGTTTATTCCATATGCCAGTTCATAGTTAATGTTGGTTGACTAAATGACATCACAGTTTTGATTCTTAAAGTCATTTTGTCATGTAGGTATAGTGGCATTTATGCTTTTTTCTAAACCTGTCATCATTATGAAAACAGCACAGTGTTTGGTGGATACAACCCCATCCTGTTGAAAAATTTGAGATTTCCATATTGATGGAAAAGCTGTGAAATGAGGAAAGGGCCTGTAAACTTATGCTAAAGAATTGTAAACAAGAAATTTGTCTTCAGGTTATCGTTTACATGTCCTGAGGCAATAAGTGTTGGCTCATGATGGGAAACAGCACGTGACAGAGAATGTTTCATTGTATTCAATTCCAGTTTGGATATTGTTACAAAATCTTACAGGTTATATCTTTTAACTTTTGGTAGGACTTGAAACATGTAAATACTAGAAGCCATTATCAAACAATTACTGTACAGTATTCAACACAGACAGTAGTAAGACCATTCAACTGTAGCAGAATGCACCCCAAGTAAAGTGAAAAAAGTCTGAACTCTTATTTCTCTTTTCAGTTGTTGAATATTACCTATGATTGCTGTAGGAAACAAATTGGTTTAAAATTTAAGTGCTTATCTTGTATATTTGATAGACACAAAAGGAAATGAGTGAAACTTTTCATTGTCTTTTTTTTTTAATAATGCCATGTTTGTACAAATGCAGTAACTTATTGAAGTGTACATGTCATGTATGCATAAAAAGAAAGTGTAGTGACTGTGTAATATCCCTTTCGTTTTCAGTTGCTGACAACTCCAGCCCACACCATGATCTCAGTTGCACGACTTTGTCAGCCCTTCCTGCTGTCATTTATGGCCACAAAGTCTAAGTGAGTGCTGTTTGCTTAATGGTTTTTAGGCACTTTGATTGCAATATTTAAATTATTATCATTAGCATCTTACTCTGCTTTGTAAGTACTTGTGAATTACTAATGAAAATATCTCAGACAGACTACAGTTAAACAAATTTATACAGTGTTATTCTGAATCTCATTTCAGACTGCTATGAGATTGTGTAATATGTAAAATCAGAAAGAAAACATAATACTTCTTATGACCTACAGGGGTTCATAAGGGAGGTACAGCTAATTATGCAAGTGTGCAAAAAAATAATTATCCTGTATGGGAATTGAACCCTGTCGTCAGAGCTACCCACTCTGGTGGCTCTCCAACCCACGATGACCACAAAAGCAACTCCTTACATCTCTGGTAGTCCTACAAACCCCGGGGGGACAGGGGACAAGGGAGTGCATGTGCAAATACAAGTGCATCTGCAAGACGTATGTACAAGGAGTCATCAGAGGTCATTTACATTGTAGTACCAGCCCTCACCTACTACTCGGTGCTACTCCATACTCACCTCACTTCACCCTCATTGGCTCTCAAGACCCCGATGCTGTGAGCCGCCCAAATCTCTTCACTTACTCACTCACTCACTCACTCACTCACATAAACTCCATTTATGGGTAGCCATCAAAGCAGGGCAAAATTATGGGGTATTTGAAGAGTCACAGTAACAAAGAAAAATAAACTATGTGTAGTTTATGTTTTACTTTAATTTCAAAAAAAAATCCACAGTAAACATTTATATTTTTTTTAATTTAGAGACTTTAGGTATTATGGGACATGTTTATCACATCTACTATAGTTTCATTACAAGTGATAAACTTTTACAGCATTTCAGCAACATGCTTTCATCTGAACAAGCTTTGGCTGCTATGCATACCTTAAACATAATATAGTGTGCTCCAATAACACATACAGATTTACAGCATAAGAATAGCTTGACAGAAATGCCTCATACTTGCTAAATCTTTGTCCCCCAAAAATTAATATTGCCTTTTTTTATTTTGTTCTCTGAATTTTTAAAACATGTAAACTTTAAATAATATATTTAGAAATTGTATTGGTCCAATATAGTTATAATAAATTGTTTTAAGATATTTGTGAATTATTGTATCATTGTATCATTCGTGGCTTTTGAATTTTAATTTGCGGGACCATCGAAAAAAAAAAAATGATCTTGTGGTTGTGGATAGGTAGTTAGACCCATGAACATGTGTTTTATTTCAGAGGTGGCCAGACTAATAATGACACTACTCCAAGAGCTGAAGACTCTGAAGTTGACAGTGGTGATAGTGATGATGAGACTATGCCTTTGAGCATGCTGCGTTTGCCAGGGCAGGCTCACACCACTAAAACACCTTTCATCCCTGCAATTGACCTGTTATCTGTGGAGAAACGTCTTGAACCTTTGCTACAAGAGCCTTTCAACTGGGTTGCACAGCTACAACCTTCATGAGAGATTTATTGCTTACTCTCCTGTAGTGAAAATTTCCACAAATTCCTGTGCAGGGGTGCATTAGAGCTCCCAGTTGCAAAATGTGATACACAGTGTACATTTAAAATGTAGGTCGGAAACCAGATTTACAATGTCAGTGATGTACCTGTATGTGTATTTTTAAGCAACAGAGTAAGTATTTTTTTAATATAATATTTGCAATTAGTTTAAATTCTGAAACAAATCTCAAAAGTTATTTAAGTCCAAAATCATTTTTATCCATTATATATGTTTCATGATGATTGATAATACTGGAATACATCACAGATGGGTAGAATACCACATCCATCTTTGTCAGAAATAACATTTGACACAACACAGTGAAATGCTTCATAGCAGCAAGTTCTGTTTTTACCTTTCAGGACCTTACATCAAAATTTACATATTTATAATATTTTCTCTCAGAGCAGTATTCATAAACACCAGTGGAGTCTGTGGCTGGTTTCAATTACATGACCATCATGTTATAGCATAACTTCTCATCAGCGTGATCCCAAAGGCAAACCAGCAAGAATTTGTGATAGCCTTCCCATTGATGGATACATGCTGACCATAACCATGGACCACTGACAGAAACATGATCTACCAGCTTTTGTTGTTGACCAGACATTCAACCTCTTCATACAGAGATCCTCACACTCAGTATGCCTATGGACCTATGTCACTACTTAACTGTTGGCCAGTCTCTGAAAAGCTGTTTTCCCCTCATGATCACCTCTAACATCAGAGTATTCGAACCAACCACCAGCAAGAGTTCATCCTCTGTCAACCAGAGAAATCTGGGGTGAAGGTAAACCGATTGTCATGTGCTACCATTAATCTGAAAGGTGATCTGTGTTTGGATGACTATGGCTGACCACCAGAAATGTCTACATCCAGGTCAGTAGGGTATTTCTGCCATCCAGTAAGTTATTTTGTCCTGCTGCATGAGCTGTTGAGTGTCATCTTCATACGGTACCACTCTATCATGCAGGCTATGCTTGATTATCACGAAGGTGTCTTCGCAAAAACTAACTCTCTGAGGTTCATTACTATTGCGTGGATACTGTGGTGAAAATAACGCACAAAATCATTCCTAAAAGTTACTTTTAATTAGAAACAAGTGGAACACACATCCGACATAGCACACTGCCATTTCTAAAACTTATACTTACACATGGCATCACGTACAGCTCTCATGCAGAGTCATCTATGTAAACAATACTGTACTTCAACTTCTTCAACCAAAATTTTTACACACAACAATTACATCATCCCCTTTGTCACAAAAAGTCCATTGGTAACTAGCTGACCAATTTAAATGCAAAAAGACAACACATGATAGAGAAACTATTCTGAGAAATGTTGGATGTCTATGTCTCATCTGCATTAGCAGAATCTTACAGACCAGATGGAGATTAAGTTTGTGGGGTATGTTTTCAACCAGTGGTAAACTGCCTGACAAATGAGCATCTCTGGTTGATTGAAGATCTGCAGTCACCATGTACTCGAAATCAAACCCAGAAGATACTGGGTCAGTCTAACTGGCTATATGACTAAATATTAGGAACCACGACCATTGCATCTTTCATGACAACCTACTTTCAACGTAGTGGACGTTGTGAATGAAGATCATATATCACACACACCCTGAATTAACCAAGGTTACTCTTCCATAGTTGTCAAATGGTGATTCACAAAGAATCGTAAGTATAGACTCCCTACATGGAAGATCAGTACTAGCCTAGATAAAATCATCATATTCCTATACAACCTACAGGATGGTGGTAGCTACAAATCATTTTGGAGTAATTTGGTTCCTTTTTCCCTGCTCGGAACTCTTGCCCATGGATCTTGCTATGCTTCCCTAAACATCTGGTCATAGAAATCATGCTTGTAACTACTGGAAATGGAAAATGAAACAAGTCAGAGGTATCTTAAACTGTAGCTTTACTTTACCGCTCTTTATACATGAGACAATACCCTGTTGCCATATTTTGACATACCACAATGGTTTACAAGTTGAGTTGCCGACATTAGAAAGTATTTTAATGACTCCTTTTAACACTCCCCCTCAATAAAATACTTATGTGCTCACTCCTACTAATTTCCTGAACTTGCAGAACCGGTCTTTTGCTAAGGGTTTTGTAAATGTATCTGCTATCTGATCCTCACTCTTAAGATATCATATCTCTACAATGTTTGCAGATAGCACTTCCCTAATGAAATGGTACTTAATATCTATATGATTTAATCTTCTATGACTCTCTGTGCTCTTAGCAGCTTTTATTGCTGACCGATTATCCTCTAAAATCTTAATAGGTGGTGTTACATCAGGAAAATTAAAGTCACTCAAAAGATTCTTTAACCAATAGGCTTCACTAACTGCTATGCATAGTGCTATATATTCAGCCTCAGTGGATGAAAGTGCAACACAATTTTGCTTCCTTGAGCCCCAGGTAACAGCACACCAAATAGTTTAGAAGCAAAAACCTGTAGTGAATTTCCTGTCACTTCAATCCCCTCCCCAGTCTGCATCAACATACCCTACAAGAACATCATTACTATCACAATTATATACAAGTTTGCGGTCCACAGTACCCTTAACATATCTTAAGATTCTTTTGATTCCTCTCCAAACACACTCATTTGCACCACTTTGGTACTTACTCAGTAGGATAACTGAAGCACACAGATCTGGCCTTGAGGCTGAAACAACATACAACAACTACCTATCGCCTGTCTACACACCTTCTCTACGTCTTTATCATTACATGTTTCATTCAGCATTTCAGCCTTGAAATTCTGATCCATTGGGGTACTAATTGGTTTACACTCACATATGCCATATTTACTGAGCACACTTTTCATATATTTTTCTTGACTTATTTCAGTGGTACCCGCCTTCAAGTTCTGCTTTACATTCATGCCTAGAAAATCTGACACTAATCCTAAATCTTTCATTTCAAAATTGTTACACAGTGCCTGTTTTGTGCTACCAATCTCTGCTTCATCTGACCAAAACATTTAAAGGTCATCAACACAAACCAATAAATACAGTTTCTGACACCCCTTACATTTACTATACAAACAATAGTCACTCTTAGACCTAACAAAACCTTCTGAACTCATGACTGTGTCAAACTTTTTATTCCAATAGTTAGGTGATTTTTTTCAAACCATATATTGATTTGTTTAACTTGACCACATTATTTTCACAACTGACTCCCTCAGGTAATTTCATGTACACCTCTTCTTCGATATTTGCATACATAAATGCCCCTCTTACATCTAGTTGATGAATGGGTAATTCAAGCTTATTGGCAACAACAACAACAAAGATTCTAAAGGTAGCTAGTTTTGCAACTGGTATATAGCTCACTTACATCACAAAGGTCTTTCAGTTCCAAGCCTGTGGCAACCAGTCTAGCCTTGTAATCTTCTTATTCACCATTACACTTTAATTGGAAAACCCATTTGCTACTGATTATTGGCTTACCTTTAGGTACATTACACACACTATGTATTATTGTCTTCTAACACTTTAAGTTCTTTCTCTATTGCCTGTGACCACTTACAAGCATCACATTCTTTTCATAGCTTCACTATATGTTGATGGTTCATTGTTTACACTAAGAAAGCATGTTTCATAATCATTTAACCAAGCTGGTTTCCTTACCCCGCACTGCCTTTGTTCCAAAGAGTTAAGATACTGTAGCTCTCCTTCCTCCCAATCACAGTCACTATTGTTGTTCTCTTGATTGCTCTCTGATTCATGCTGCTTGCTTGTACTCATTTCTTCTCCCTCTTGATGGCTAGTTGATTCGTACTGCATACTTGTATTTATCTCTTTATTTTCACTACAACTGATTTCATACTGCTGACTGTTCTCTTCTGTACCTACTTCCTCTTCCCTTGATGATTCCATAAATTCAACACTCTCCATACTGTCCTGTTGTTCAGTGCCCCTATTCTTCTTTGAGAATATTACACCCCTCTTGATCTCCACCTTCCTTTCCCCTGTAAAGAAAATTCTGTAACCTTTTATTTTTCAGAGTAACCAACAAAGATGCCATGTACAGACTTCACATCCCACTTCTTCCTTTCCTCCTTAGGTATATGTACATAAACTTCAGTACCAAATACTTGTAGCTCTTCAATATCGAACACCTTCTGAGCCCAAACTTCATATGGTGTTTTTCCACTGGTCCTACCCTTTCCAGTTATATTCAAGATGAAAACTGCAGTGTTCACAGCCTCTACCATAAGTCTGTACTCAACTTCTTAGCATGTAACATTGTTCTTGCTGCTTCTACAATTGTTCTCACCTCCCTCTCTGCCCTACCATTCTGCTCAGGTGAGTAGGCTACTGTTCTCTGATGCTGTATCTCACTATCTTCTAGAACTTGCTGAAGTTCATCGTTAAAAAACTCTGTACCATTGTCTGTACATAATATTTTTATCTTCATTCCAAGTTGAGTTTGTACCATTTGTATAAACTTTTGTACATGCAATATAGTTTCGTCCTTGTGTTTCATAAAATACACATACCTGTAGTTGGAGTAGTCATCCTTTAAAAGCAAAAAATATCTGAAACCTCCTACAGACTTAACTTCCATAGGCCCACAGACGTCAGCGTGTATAAGCTCACCAGGAAAGGTGCAAACTGAGTTGCTTTCACCAAAGGGAATTCTATGTTGTTTCCCTTCAAAGCATGCTATACACTGAGTTTGGGCAATTGCAGAGTTAGGAACTTTTATATTGTTTCTTTTTAGCCCTTTTGTAACGTGGTCAAAGTTCTCGTGGCGTAATTTCTCATGCCACATTAAGAACTGATCTCTTGAGGTAGTTTTCCCTGGACTACTGACAGCAACAACGTCATTAACATTATATCTGAACTGCATAGTGTACACTTTACCTTCTGCATTAGCAATTGCTCCTACTTTACCATCGTTCATAAATTTACACACTTTTTTATCAGCTGACATGATATAACCTCTATTTACTGCATTACTAACCAAAAACAAATTTTGTTTCAAGTCAGGCACATGCAACACATTGTTCAGACTAGTTTCTACCCAGCCCTGGCCTTCATAAGCCTGTAGTATTATCTGGCCTATGCCTATAGCGCTAATTACTGACCCATCACCAATCATAACCTACTTCTTGCTGCAACTTTTCATAGTGGGTGAAGATTTCATGTTCAGAACACGTGTGTTCACTGGCACCGCTGTCTACAAGCCACTTATTGCTCAATGAAAGTCCTGCCATTGCCGATATTTATACAATAAAGGCATTGCTGTTTTCTTCTGTTCTTAATTTGAACCTACAGTCTCGTTTGAAATGTCCCGGTTTTTTACAATAAAAGCGCAGTTTGTCACCCTTAGCTTCACTTCCATAGTCTTTCTTCAATGTCCTTGTTTTATTACTACATGTAGCACACTCTTCTTTTCTCATCACTAGGACTCTACACTCAGCATGTTCTCGTTCTTTTACCCTTTCCTCTTCCACCAAGAGTCTTGCAGTTAGGTTATCAAGAGTCTGTATACTGTCCGGAGCTGACTCCCAAGCAGATACAAAATGTTTGTATCTTTCTGGTAGTGACATGAGAACTTTCGTTATGATGAATTTATCACAGACATTCTCTCCCAACTCCCTTAGCTTGTTCTGAAACTCTACTATTTTTTAAAGAAACGTTTACATATCTTGGCTCTCATCATACTTGTATGCAAAAAAACTTTGCTGCACCATGTATCACTCTTCTGCTCATAAACACTGTGTAACTTCCTCCATATCTCGCTGGCTGTAGTACATGTGATTATATGCAACATTGCACTTTCTTAAAGTCTCGTCACTATCAGGCTTTGGCTTTTGAATCTTTCTTTGTCCATTCTAATTTTGAAGATTCCACCTCGGGTTTGGTTTCCGAGCCATCTACATCACCATACACATCTAGTCCCCGTAACAACACACTAACCTGAAATTTCCACACTTCCAGTTCTTAGTCCCTTCAAGCTTAATAACATTCACTGATGTGTTTCCCGTCAGTTGCTCCATTTTCACTAGGCATATAACAATCTCTTCTGAGCTTGGCCAACTGTTCTAAACCGTAAATTCAAGATGTCCACCAACACACCTACAATGTTTACCGCCACATTTTCATCTCGTGACAAGCTGCCATGTATTACTTCTCAGCTGCCTTTAGCACAATGCTACACCACGTGTCTGGGCCCATAACCTATTGGAAATGGAAAATGAAACAAGGCAGAGGTATCTTAAACTGTAGCTTTACTTTACCGCTCTTTATACATGAGACAATACCTTGTCACCATATTTTGACATACCACAATGGTTCACAAGTTAAGTTGCCAACATTAGAAAGTATTTTAATGAATCCTTTCAACAGTAACCCTGGGTACTACTATTTGGTTTATCAACTGTCAGCATTGGAGCATATGAAACACACCCCCAGCACACACTCTTTTTTCAGACTTTAAACTGCACAAAATGTAGACATAGTGAATTAGTGAAGTGTTTGATCTCACCTGCCACCCAGGACTTTAGCCCACTGCTTGTACAATGCTAGCAAGCAGGAACATGACTATAGGCTGTTACGTTAAACTGAGCACTTTTTAAGACCCTCCCAGCAGCCATTAACCACTAGTAAATGTATTTTATTGCAGTCTCACATGTTATCTTTTCATAGTGATGAAAGTATAAACTGTGTTTATTAGTCATATAGCAATATTTATGTTAAAAATTGGCGGAAAGATAGAAATTGTAAATTTCAGTAGGGCCTTAAAAAGTGCTCACTTTACCATGAACAGCCTATAGTGGACAGAATGGGCTATACAACCTCCCATGAGCCATAAACACATCATCCGGTGGTGAGGGATTGTGGCACACAGCTGTTGGCAAGATACCAGAATGGGCCCACTGGCAGCAGAAACTGCTTCAAAATTGACATCATAAAGGCTACCGCTTAACACAAACATGTACTGCATAATTATTAATGTTACTGTGTAGAGTTTCCAGTTAGTGTTAGGTTGGGAAGAGGGCCCAAAAATCCCTACGTGACTGTGAAGTGACTGGAGTCCAAAATAAATACACACATGCATAATCTTCACAGAACATTTTACTCTGTTGAGATACAATACACAAGTAAATACACAGCCATGGATCTGGCACTACAGTCTACCAATAGCCTATGCTGCATTATGAAAAACGACCCATGGCCAACAGAGATAATAAGATAAATCACCCAACAGTTGCAATATGGCCCATGTTTACATTTTCTGTGAGTAAATGGGATTTTTTTCTTTTCATTGATGAAATATAAATTAATTTGATAGGGTGATGTATTCTGATGCTGTGTTCCAATTAGTTTCAAGTTTCATTTTCTGTAATTTGTATCTAGCATTTTGTAAGGTTTAAGTTGGAACAACTCAGCATTCAACTGTCTAGCATGCCATGTTACTATTTTTTCTGTTTATTATTATGATTTCAAAATTTGAAGTCAACAAAGTATAAAATAAACATTAATTATTTCTAAAAGTTGTTAGAGGACGGTTTCAAATTTAAAAACAACAAAATAAAACATTACTAATGAGAAAAAAATCTATGTTAAGAATATTCCTGCAACTTCTTTTGTGAAATAATTATTGTGAGTATGATACACATTTGTTTATTCCAATAACATTGCCTATATAAATACTTAAGCGTTTGAAACAGGCAAAACTAATATGGCAGCGATTTGGTCCTTTGTCAGCTTCGAAGCTGACAAAAAACAAATTACAAAAATAGGTAATCTATTTTGTAGACAATTGGGTCACATGACCATTTTGTTAACAAAAAGTGCCAATTGGAACACATCCTGGGTAAAACAATACCCCAGGTGTACAGAAACAACCAGTGAATCAAAATTAACAACAAAACAGCAGCAGCACCTGCGCATAGGCCTAACGTACAGTCTGATGCAGCCTGTTTTCTCATTTCCTGCAAGGAAATTAGATGTTTTACATTAATGAAATAATATGTTATATATATGACATCCTCACTCCAAAACTGTACTCAATCAGTATAATAAACCAAAAGATGCAGAAACATATTATAAAAACTACAATGCTATTACAATCCTAAATAAAACATTGTGTCTGTAGCAAATGACATTTTGGAACATATTATCACAGAAAAATTAAAGATCCTTGTATTAAAATTAAAATTAATTTAATTGGTCAACTTGTTGTGATTAAAATATGGTAACCTCCACTGGCTCAGAAAAGTATTTCTGTCCATATAAAAAAAAATGGTGGTGTTGATAGAACTAAGATGGGTGGAACAGGCGAGGAAGAATAGGGAGGGTAAACGGCGGAGTTATTATTTATTTTTGGAACCCGCACTTTGGAAAAGTTGCCATGTTAACAACCTTTGCTTGTGCACTGCATGCTAGCAACAGTAAATGTTAATGAATTTCTGCTGGCCTTTTTTTATTTTCACCATCCAACACATTGTGTGATGGTAAAAGTCCATACATATTGTTATAAATGTGGCAGCTTGCAACTGTTGTGATAAATTTGGGGGGGGGGGGGGGGGGGGGATGTTTTCAAGAACTTTTCTGCATTTCATGGTTTCCAAAAATCTGTCATTACGAATGAGGTGTTCATACGAACCAGGTACTGTACGAACTACGTTTGAGTGCTATTTATTTTCACCATTAACAGGTGCATGCAGCTGGTATTATTAATGCATGACGCATTCCTCCGCTTCTGAAAAGCACACCCAATCAAATACTTCGCCCCATCTTGAGCCACAATCACCTGACAGGCAATTCACCTCCTAAATTACAAATGGTAGTGGAGGTGGGACACGCGATCTACCTAAGTTGACAGAGCCTCAAAAGAACCATAAAACACGTGAACTCGGCTTTTACAGTTTCGCCGCATTTTGTGTCGTCCCGTCAACATCCCTCTCCGAAGATCGCCCATTTCAAATTTGCCGCTCCTGTAGGATGACAGCGATATTTAAACTTTGCGTCGCTGCAGTAGCAGGCTGCCTAACGGAGAATCACAGCCTCCACAAGCACATGAGGGCGAGATATGTCGCCGCCTCGTGCCTCGCACTGCTCACACAATGATCCAGGAACCCATGTGTGGCATCAGAGCTTCCAACACCCTAGGAGCGGGGATAATACCCCCGCACCCTTCTGGGTGCCACCAATCTGGAAAATTTATTATAAATAAAAGCTCCAGCACAGGCCTCAAGGCAATGTGCTACACCTCTCACCGCTGTAGAAACCGATGACATTAACCATAGGCTGAGTTCCATACCTGCACCGGTGTCCGCAGAAAAACCAGTGGCCATTGACGACTCCAGCAGCCCTGGAGGATTGCCACCTTCCAGAGGGTCCTGCCGATGTCGTACTCTACCACTTCCTCAACCTCTTCCTACAGATTTACCACCCAGGTAACAGTAGGTCACTGCGACAATGTTCCCTCTGGACAACCCTTAAGGTCCTAGCCAGACAACCTCTTCACCACTTGGGTGAAGACCCCTTCCTTTGATTAAACATAGGTCTCTTCAGGACAATCCTCTTCAATTCAATTAGAATTTTTGTAATTGACTAATTTTCTATTCAATTAATCCACTTCGATATCTCACTCAAAACTATGTAATTTTGTTCTGTCCGCTAGCCTTCACCTGGTTATAATGTATCCTCTTCTGTTAATTTAATTTTCAGTTTTTGTTTTGAGTTTTATTCAGGAAAGTGTGGAACCACTTGTAATTTTCACATAAATACTATTTCAATAAACGTATTTCTTTTGAAATATATAATTTTTTTCATCCACTATCTTATAACTTTAGTAACCCCATTTTACTCTTCAGGTATTTTATATTGTTGAGCTTGCATTGCTTACCCGTTAAGGCGAAGCAGACTACCAAGTAAAGAACACCACAAAGGCAAGTACACCACACCGTTGAGTGGAAAACCGAAATCTGCTGGTAAAATATCATTATATCTTGCTGGTAAATCTTCGGGAGTGCCCAAAGCGCTAGGTACTCCTTTTCCATTCGTTGAAACATGTATTTCAGATAGTATTGTACTCTGCCCACTGGAGAACAGCCAAGGCAGGGAGAGATGTATCCTTATTACATGACCCTCGGTGGAAATATCACACCTAGGCGCTATTGGTTTTCAACGTAAACACCCCACGCTTTGGATTGTACCATCCACAGCTGGATAATGGCTGGACACGGAATGTCAAAGTAGGTATAGCGTTGCCAAATCCAGTACTCCTGGTAATACATGGTAGGACCGCTATTCAACTGGCTTTGTCATACAGAAGTTTAGAAATTTGGCCTTGTGCCGTATCATAACAAGGGTAGTAAGGAAGCTTAAACTGAAACTAATAATAAAACATATTGAAGCTGATATAAATAACCTGCCTACCCCAGAAATAGTGAAAGAAGATCCATTGTTTACACCACCTATCAGAGTATCAAACCACTCACAATTATAGCATTTGCCTACGAATGCCTACGAATTAGTTGCCTAGATATAGTGAACCTTGTAGGCAATCTTTTGGGATGTAGGAGATGTTTCAGTTGGGGCGCAGCCGTAGCTTTAGCTGCATATTCATGAACAACCCATTTCAGATGTTTAGTAACTGAATAACACCAGCTATATTTCCCAGTAACCGTTCGCTTGGTCACCAGGGGGCCATGCGTCTAATTTCAAGTAACCTTCGCGTATCTCACGGACTGCATAGTTGTGATTGTAACCCACACTGTTAAAATAGAGTTAGCTGTTATCAGCGCTCTGCAGCTTCTCAAATCCCCTAGATTTAATCTAACGACTAAAATTCTAGGACGCCGTCATGCGACCAGCATCACACAAATTGCTTACAAGTAAGCAATTACTAGTTAGCTGTCTCCTTAGAGCTCCCAGGAACCTAATGGTCGACACCTCTCAGACCCTGCAGGTTTAGCTCATGCTAAACAGGACTAACTCACTCAACCAGACTTCTGGGAGTCCGCAGCATTAAAAAGCCACCCTGTAGTGTCTAACATCCGCTATTAGTCACTGTCCGTCTCAGAGCAGAGCTAGCATGAGTTTCCCGTTGCTTTAACTCATGGACACCGCACACCCTAATCCATTGAAAGATGTGACGTGGACGCATGCCTAGGCACGGGCGTGTATTGGATCCACTGTGCCCACTGTACAAAGTGCTTCCGTTATGCTTGCATCAGGTGGGAATATGCTCGCCGATACACAAACGGCCTAGAATACCATTGTGTATCGTGTAGAAACAGACAGGCTGCCAGGTGAATCGGGCTCAGTTGTGATGGACGGGATATCTTTACAATCTGGTGTATAACATGTGCATCGGAGTATCATCTAGCGTGTATAGGCTGGTTGGACGAGCAAATTACTCGTCATGGCCGGGTCTATCACTGCGAGGCATCTAAATCTAGCCTGTCACATCACCCAACTAATCCCAGATCGCGACATAGCCCCAGAACTAACACAAGTCGTCATAGAATTTCAGCTACCGGAATTTAGCAGGAAGCTGCACGAAGAACCTGTCGTGATTTTGCACGAATGCAAGGGGAAATTCTACCACCACAAAATACCTCGTAAACAATGGGAGTTGAAAACCCAACACCAACACATTGGTACTAGTTGCCAGCCTCCTGAGCATTAGACAAACGTCATAGTGGTGGTGGAATCCCACTCCAAGTGGGTCGTGGTGTTTATCGTCCCATCAACGACAGCTGAAGCGACAATTGGGAATCTCAGAACCTTGTTTAGCGCGTATGGAGTTCCCGAACAAGTAGTATCAGATAATGGGCCGTAATTTGCATCTATGGAAGTTAAATCATTTATGAGGAAGAACGACATTCGACATGCGTTAACTCCATACCACCCACAGTCGAATGGATTGGCGGAGAGAATGGTGCAAGAAGTAAAAAAAAAAAAAAAAAGGATTGCGCAAACACTTCTGTTTACTGGGAAGTGCCACGCTCTCCTTACAACACAGGTTAGATAATTTCTTGTTTTCATTACGAAACATTCCATCATCAAGCACGTTGCTGGCACCAGTGTAGTTGTTTCTAATGCAGAAACCTCATAACTGGTTGAGTCTGTTGAAACCTCTGAACTATAAAATGCAAGAGAGACGGACCACGTGGCAGGAATGTTCGGCAGCAGGCAGTAGACAGCCAAGGGACTTTTTGGCAGGCGACGAGGTCTGGGTGCACAGTGTTCGGGGCGAGTAAAGGCCACTGTCAGACCAATGAAATATCAGGTGGTGGTCCAAGATAGTCCGCTTTTGTCACGCAGACCATCTGAGGCAGACACACCAGGAACAAGAGGGACAAGAAGAAGACATTTACCAGAACATCAGACGAGGAGAGAGCACTATACCAATGGACACGCTATGGTGCAAGGGTATGGAAACAAGGATGTCTGTGGAACATCAAGAAAGGACGGAGGGGCGGCCGGCCACAAGGATACAAAAGGAGGTGGCAAATGCTGTGGAGGAGGTGGAGAGAGTACTCACACCAGAAAGTTCGCCAGGACAAGAGTTTCGCGAGGGGTGATACACGAGAGGGTAATATTTCGGGGGTTCCTAGAGATGGTCGCCCGAAGAGAACAGTACAGAAACCACAAAGACTGAACCTGTAGACTATTTGTATAGGAGGGCCACAGGAACGAGAGTAGTATAGGTTAGGGTGAAGAGAAAGTTGTTCTAGACTGTCAGTGGGAAGGAGTGTGGTGACAGGACTAGGTGGGCTAAGGTTGGCACTATGTGTGTTGTAAACATGTAATGGCCACATACCCGAGTCTAGTGTAAGGGCCATGTGGTAAATACAGTAGAATAGAGATGTTAAGCTGCAATATAGACGTATTACTACAGTACCCACAGGTATCTGGGCTCATACTAAGCTCCGCAAACTTTGAACGTCGTCAGTCCAGCCGAGACCATCTCCATAATACCAACATAAGACGTTCAGAATTACAAAAGACTGGTACCTACCAGACTTAGCAGTAATACCTTGTAGACGAAAACGAAACAAAAATCAAAGTAAAATATAACTCTCTTCAGAAGCTAACACTTTGAAACACTATGTTTTATGTACTTTAGCGACATCATAACTCGCAGGTAAAACATTACGGTACACCTTAGTAGGATTTTACCTTGAAACACAGATATATCTACAAAATATTTGACGTGGAGCCTTAGTGGGTAGAGGCAGAATTTGAGGGGCGGTTAAAATTTGGGAAGTTGGAGTTTGGTAATTTGGGATGATTTTATCCAGGGCACCAGGCATTGCTGGACAATGCTGTGTGTTGAACATTAGAGCTGACTTGCATCAGGGTCGTTCGGCCGACGACCAGAGCATAATCCTGGGGTTGAGGCTCCTCTGTAGATTAGGTTGTAGAAGTTGTCCAAATACATGTTGCGCTGTGCCCTGTTTGGGGCCAGCCACACACTCAATATGAATTATATTGCAAAAGAAAGCTCTCCGAAAATTGACTATTTGCCTATTGCATCGCGACTTATTCAGGCTAATCACACGCCTTATGTTTACTGCATTCGTCGGTACATACGCATAACCCTTGCGAAAAATACTTGACAATGGGGCGAGTATTATAAGGGCCCCTGTTCTGAAGAGTCCGAAGGCAACGAAATAAAGTACACACACGACTATTTCCCAATGTGGTATTTTCTTGTACGTTAATGTGGTTTTGAGGCCAATACTTTACACAAGTTGCCGAGCTTAACCTGCCGGTAAGGTGACAGAAAATCGTTGCGGAACCTACAAATGAATTGAGGTGCATTTTAAGCTACCCCAGGCGATGCAAGAACTGGGGGAGAGTAAGATGGCGTCTCGGGTAGCGAAAGAAAAACTGTTCCAGTAAATCTTACTCTATTGTATGAAAATGATTGAAGATTAAAGTTGATGGCCACCTGAGCATGCGAAACCCGAGCTGCGGTAACACGCAACCACACTTCCGAGATGCTCGGTCCTTACTGGCTGCTCAGCTTGGCATGCCGGCCGGCGTTGACGGGCCACGTGGATCTACTTTCTCGACATGTGCTACACAACAAATAACTTTGAATTTCTTACCTTTACAATTTAACATGGACATAAATATTACAATTTTAACATAGAATGCTCTTAACTTGTCAATATTAAGTGAATGAGATGGGGAAGCTAAAAGTGTGGAATGGTACACTTACAAAACACAACAAAAACACTTTAACACTGCGCTGATTATATTTCGGGCTATTCCTTTGCCCATATGTAATGCACATGTGGGTGTGCGTGCTGCCAAACTACATACCAAGCCCTTCTAAACATATTTGTCCTTAATATCGGATCTCGTTGCATTGGCATGTATTCATGTGTGCAGTACAGCACACTGCGCTTAGATGTCACACTGAACAGTCGGCACATTGTAACACTTCACACCTCCCTGCTTTGTTGACACTTGCAAGTGTTTCACTCATGTAGCACTGCACTGACGTCGAGTGTGGGTGTGTGGGCTTGCTGCACCATTGATCTGCAGTGTGGCTGTCAAACAAACTTGAGGCAGCGAGGACATGTGACAAACACCCCTTTCTCCCACTTATAGAGTCTGTTTGTGGTCGCACGGTGTCAGGCACAGCAGAGACACTGCCTTTCTCCCTGCTGACTCCGGTGTAGTTGATAGGGGCTCCTTATCACCCCTTCACGGTCTCGAAGTGGTAGATTCGGTCGCTTCCTTCTTCGGCTCTGCTCTTGGCTGGATGTGGTCAAGCCCCCACAGGTGTTGCATGCCACTGGTGGACTTCTCTTGTGTGATCGGCGGGGGCAGTACGAGCCGTCCGACCTACTGCCCTCGCTGACACTACTACCTGTGCTGTCTTCATCTTTGTGCTGCCATTGTTGGGCGCAACCCACACAACTGAAGCCTGGGGGGGGGGGATCTCCTTGCTGTGGCTCCCCAGCCTGTGCTGGGGAGGTGCTGACCCACCTTCCTCTCCTGCTTGCTTGCATTGTACATATTACTGCTTTTGAATGCAGTTGTTACTCGTTGACTCGCATCGCCCTCATGCAGCACCTAACTCGTGTGGTTGATGCATATTCCTTTCCAGTATTACTGTGTCCTTCAGCACTTCCTCCACGTTGCTGTACAGAAACGGTAACAATGCTGCTCTTTACTCGAGAAGCACAGTCTCTGTCACAATCACTAACACTTCGCATTCCGGTAATTGTGGCTGGAATCTGCAGATATGCTATACATTTTTTGTGATGAAAGTGGGTACCTAAAATGGGGTGGCATTGGCCCCTTGGGGAAACTTTGTCGCATTATTACTAAAAATATAGATATGTAATTCCAAAAAGTTTTGCAAATCAACACATTTTTGGTATCATTTCTCATAGCTAAATGTAATATTTTTATATTTTCCTGGTGCCAGACATTTTTTATAATTCAAATTGATTTTTGCCGCCATATTGCAGTGCTGAAATTTTATCTGCATAGGACAGTATATTCATCAAACGCTCATGGTAAGGTTCTTTGGTTGTTTCTTCTATATGTAAGTAAGAAGTAAACGTGACTAAGTTATATAAATTCTCATTGTTATTATTTTCTTAATTGTTTTTGGAAGTTGTGCCGAAATTGTCATAATATGAGGTGTCTTTGGCCCAAGTCAATATCACCCCAACATTTGAGGTTGAATATGTTAGTAATGAAAATTAATGACCAATAGTATTTGTAGTGTTCATGTAATGTAATGATTTCAAATTATTTACACTAAGAAATGTAATTTTGTTTTATAGACTACTTCAGCTATGCAGAGGACATACAAAAGGAGACTAGGAAATAGGCCATACATCAACTACTCACCAGAAAATCTGACCAGATGTCTGGATGCAGTGTAATGAAGCAACATTTGGCCAGTGAAATGTTTGTAATAACAAGGAGCATCATTGTAAATAAACTAAAAGTTCAGTTCACTCCATGCAGCAGTGTAGATGGGCAACCCATTTTTACGCTTAAAGAAGAGGAAACTTTTGTTGCCCACATTTTGAAACATTCCAAGTATAGATTTCCGTTCAACGAGATAGAATTTCGGTTTATTGTTGCTGGATATCTAAATAAGCAAGAAAGGAGTGTTTCTAAGTTTAAGAATAATATGCCTGGATACGATTGGGCAAAACGTTTTCTTCAACGTAATGTATTCCAGACGTCCACGTATCCCTTGTGCTCGTTTGTTCCATTGCAGACGCAGCAACCACACAGCAACACTCGACCGATCGACATTAAGTCGTGGTCACGATCAGTGCAGGTCGGCAAGATCGGCATTACACTTTTCTTGCCAACCTGTAACTCTTGGCTACAGGTCATAATATTAAACATTCACCACAAGAGTTAACTCTCGTAATGAGTGGATATGTTACCTAAATGAGTATGTTCCGTGAAGCCATGTCCGTTAGATGCAACAGCCATTGGAAGGAACACTGGGATAAACGGCACAACTTATTCCCACGACTTTCCGATGTGTGCGATGTCGACGGGCCCCGTGGCCGAATTCGGAATGTGACGTGGCTCTGAGTGGTCTCAAAAGACAGGGAATTAAATGCTCACAGGAAGTGTGAAGTGGCGAGCAGTTCCCCAGCAGCATTGATTAATAGGAGCATATAGTTTAGCAATCATAATTATGTACAACATCAATTTCACTTATCGTGTTATTCATTAAGTTCAGTTCTTTTTTTTTTTTTTTTTTTTTTGTGTTTTCATTTTGGCGCCGGATTCGCAGGATATGCGGCGAAATCGGTGCTATGTCGTTAGACTTCAGCACTCCAGACAATCGGCAGGACAGACGATAAGCTCCGTGTATCCCCCTCGACAATTCAATATAGGCAGCTTTTTATTTCATATCCATAGTTAACGTAATTCAGGAACCTTTTAGTACAATTATTTAGCCGATGGGCGGTCTCCCTACATCCTGACAGCCTTTAAAACACGTAAAAATCATCTCTTTTAGCGCTTCGATCCACAATTGCCAGATCGAGAAGTGGTCGAAGTAATTCCAGAAACAGCACGGCCTGAATTTAAGGCATCATTTATACCTCCTCTTAATGGCATTTTGAAATATTTAATGTAAGCAGCTACCATTTTGGGGATAATGCAAGAACAACCATGCCATTATGCAAATGCTATAAAATGGTGGCATAAGCTGAGGGTAGATAATGTAATCAGACCTCATCACCACACCACGTCACAAAATCTTCCACAATAATCAATTAGCTATAGTGGCCAGTCGCATGAGAAATTGTATATGAGAATGTTTATTGGACAGTCACATGAAAAGTTGTACAAACCGAAACCAGAAGCGGAGCGGAACCACAGGATCAAGTGGTCAGAATCCGCTATACCGGAACTCAGCAGGTAATACCAATAATGTGAAGCAGGTAAACAATATGGATTTTTTTGCCATGATATCGATGCAGGTACTGTCCAAATCATCAGTTCTACTGGCACAACAAGTGTCCGAATAATCTGCACATGGACTGGATTAAAGAAGCAGTGGAATGTAATCAGCAGGGAACCAAGTTGCAGGGGTGAAGGTTACGATTGCTTACGATTCCCCGCCCGCTAGAATTCGGACATCCGATGCAAAATTAACCCCACAACAAACTTTTTACAACAGATTAGTAGCAGTTTTGCACCATTTTATCCGCATATTGGTCTCCATTAATAGTTAGTTATAGCACAATATAACTGACACTGCAGCTTCACATAATTTCGTACGACCGCAATTTGTGCACAAGCACGACGTTATAACTACAGACCACGTATTTCGGCTGGCAACGAATGAGCATTGTAGTATGGCCATAGGACAGGCAGTGGTGACAGTTCAGGTTCGTGACATCAGGACTAGCACCACAGTTATTGTTACACCAGACAGCCATTATTAAGCAATTTTGGGGATACCATGGCTGACAGAACAAAACACGATCGTAGAGCCCACAAGACGAATTCATTTAGGCGCAAAAGAAAGTATTTTGTATTATCAATAAGCTACGAGTGCACATCCCAAGGTTCGCAGTAATCACAGCCCCCTTTATGGTATCTGTTCTCGCCGCAGAAAAGACTTCAATGGACGGACGAAGCAGAGAAAACGTTCATAGACATCAAAACGTGAGTTCAGAGCATGCCTGCCACTAGCACGCTACGTTACAAGCAGACATTTGTACCTTCAAACTGACGCAAGCCAAGAAGGGATAAATGCAGTATTGTACAAGGTTAGCTAAAGTGGGCAAAACATGTTATCGATTTAGCGAGCATGAAGATAGGGCAAACTGAGAATGAAAGGGAATGCCGAGCAGTCATTTAAGCAGTGAAAAAATACAGTGTATACCTGGAATATCACAGATTTATGCTACGGGCCGACAACCTGTTCTTAGAACTGCTGCATCATATGAGAAAAGCAAAGAGCAATTTGACGCGATGGGCGTTGCATCTGCAGGACTACAATTTCGTAGTGTAACATGTGCTTGGCAAAGACAATGAACTGGCAGATGCATTGTCGTGTAATTCCAACAATGAGGTGATCATTCGGGACGAAGCAGAATGGGAGTACATTTTACTGCCAAGTTCACGGGATCAAGAATCTGAGGCGTACGTACAGAAAAGTTACAACAAAATGTTGCTGCACATGTGAATGCGTACCCTTGGTTAAGCAGACCCAACACTCTGGACCTGCTGGTGATTGCTACTGCTGAAACAAAGTGTAGGGCTTAACATATAATTAAGTACAAACGCATCTAATGTGTGGAGTCCTGGAATGCTACCTCAAGATGCAGAGAGACCTCCCCTTGGCTAACTAAGAAATAATTTGTTCTGGAATTAACATTAACTATTGAATTGAAAGGTTACAGCTGAAATTGAAGTACCGAGAGGGTTAACATGGGAGCTTACCATTACCCCTGCCGGTCGTCTGGAGTGATGAAGTCTGACTAACGTTATGGCATCAGTTCAGAACGTCCGGCAAATCCGGCAACAAAATGATAACATGAAAAAATGGAACTTAATAACTAACATGATTAATGAAACTGACGTACATAATTATGATTACTGAACTAAAACATGTTGTTGACATACTCATGAATGCCAGAGCCCCAGATATGGCTAAGAATGGGATGTCATGGAGTAGGTCACCGCACTTGAATGGTGATATTAAATGAAACTATGCCTCAGGTGGCCGAATCTCGATCGATGATCACATGTTCACTCTTATAATCAACATATTAATATCGGTGTGGATCGTAATGGTGATAATTACAGGAATGCATATGGATATCATGATACATGGATTTCATAATTAGGGGTGGAGTTATGATATGTTATCAACTCGCTATGCTGCAGCAGCAGAATTCACTAGTTCCTTGGTGTGCAATCGCCAATAAAAATGACTAAAAAGGCTCTAATTAATTATTGTAGCTTATGAGCCACTCACCACTTAGCACTTTCTCCGGGAATGAGATTCCCCATCTTTTGATACCACGTGTAGCCACATCACACTCTGGATTCGGCCACGGGGCCCGTCGACATCGCACAAATCGCAAACTGTGGGGAATAATCGTCGCCACTTATTCCAGTGTTCCCTCCAATGGATGTTGTTTCCAATGGTTATGACTTAATGAGACACTCTCATTTAGGCCACATATCAATTCATCACGAGTGTTACCTCTTGTGATGAATGTAAAATATTATTACCCATGGCCACAAGTTGCATGGTGGAAAGAAAAGTGTAAACGTCATTCTTATTGACCTGCACTTAACGAGACCGCGACTTAATGGCGATCTGTTGAGTGTTGCTGTGTGGATGATGCGTCAGCGAGGGTACAAATGGGCATAAGGGATATGTGGATGTCAGGAACACGTCAACATATGCGAGTGTTAAATGGCTAGTCAATTTTCCCGCCACAAGAAGAACTATGGTATGTAGTCGACCCACCAGCTACTGATTAACAAACACCTACAGGATCATACATCTGGTGCAACAACCAACGGGGCAGAGGTCACCAGCAGCATCGCTGTAGAGATTGGGTCCAGGTGGACAGCCGGCAACCCTGATATCAGCAGTATCAACAATCATCTTGACATCACCACGATGGCGTCTGGCGCCTACCAGGCAACCACATCCTTGACCTCACTTTCACCACCCTAAAAGCATATCCTACACGATTCCGCCACCCCTTAGCGGCATCAATATCAACAGATATTTACATGGTGTATGCCAAGGAGTCTGAAAGATACTGCAATAAATATTGGTGGCATTAAACTGCTAAGTGTTTGTCATGCCACTACTGACTATCTTAGGTCACGCCCCTAGCGGACAAACACATCATCTTAATTTCAAGACTAACTAAACTGCAAACAGGATACACTGAGCTGAAATGCACACACTAGTTTAGGCAAACCTATGCTAATAATGCAGGGATAAAGTGTATACAAAACACATGTGACAATTGCACTCGTAAATGTCACATACAACCTCCAAAATATATGTTGCGGGATTTCAACAAACCCCCCACATTGCCTGCTATCGATCACGTGATACACTAGTACATTTTATTTATAAACAGCACATGATCTGAACATGTAACATTCTGACTGATGGAAATATACAAGCACATAACACAATACAATTTACTTTTTTTTTTTACTACTCTAACAAACCTGCAGTGGTGTGGCACTTTATTAGTGCCTGCAGAAAACAGATGTGGATCTACTGTAAATACACCCTACAAAACAATAACATACACTGCTTAACCCTAGAACACTGTTGATGTGACAACATAAACAAACACACGTGGGTGCATCCTCTACTTGTTATGCTGCCCTAGTGATTTGAATGATTACAGGTAATTTTCACACAAGGCACATCCGTTGGGTGCAGTAGTACACCATTTGCGAGACGTAGAACACAGCTTGGAACTTACCTTATTACACTTTGAAAATATAAACAAACAAACATTGCACACTTATACTTAAATTAGCCATTGAAAAATGCACATTTATACTTTAGACTCTGAAACAATTAAACAGACACTATTCACATGTGGGACTGTGTGGTGCTACTACTCTCTGGTGGGGTATTTGATTTTTACCACGTAGGCCCCCTTCCCAGCCTGTTCGCCATTTGTCCACTTCAGCATAATATACACACAGTGTAATCATGAGTGAAGGAAGTGACTAGTGTTTTCAGTGTATATTATTTTTCCACTCCATTTTTAATTATAGTGTTATTGTTCAACCATGTGTGTTTTTGATGTTGAGTATTTCTGTGAAATAGGTGCTTGTGTTTATTCTTAAAGTGTTTTATGTCAAATTTATGAGTATGTGAAGAGTTCCACATTCCCTCGTCCCTAATGACCAGTTGTTCCATCGCAACCGATCCTAGATTGAATGTAATATTTTCAAAGAAAACTGTTGCACACTCTTCTAACATCTTTGGTTGCAACGTTCGAGTTCAAGTTTCCAACTAAAAATGTTAGAACAGGGTGCTACAGTTTTATGTGAAAATCGTAAATCCGATCATGGATCAATTTCGAACCACGACGGTTCAACTGGGCATAAGCCCACTTGTTTGGCCGTGATTTAAAAATCACCACAGCAGGTGTATGCGCTCTACTGACGAGCGGAGCTTGAACCAAATCGTGGGTGCGCGAACACGTGTAGTACAGGGTAGTGCATAATGGTACAGCACACCAGTGCAGTGCAGTCAGTTGCTGCCAAAGGTGGCTACAATGCAAATTCCCTGAGGCGGAGTGGTATGAAAGTAGAATCTAATAAATACTGGATCTGATAGACCAGGGCTCACACCATTAATCAGAGTTACATGTTACTAAAGGATTTATTGTTGTTGTCTTTCCTTGTTTTCCCAGTGTATTGTTGAGCTTGCTTTCATATATATTGCTTTCACCACTTATCTAGTGCTATATTCATTATAATTTATAAGTGTTTTGTATTGTACTCTTATATGTATATTTCAACATATGTTTTTGTAAGCATCATGACATAAAGCAGGAGATCTAGATCTGTAGCAGGAAGTAGTTCCATTCTGTAATGTGGGTCAGCCGAAACTCGCCCCCACATCAGCAAGTAGCATCGTACGAGGGTGGTGCATGTGTCGCGAAAATCGGCTTTTTCCGTGCACCGAGCATCCTCCATCATTTTTGGTATGGCCATTTAACTACAATAGACTTCATCTTCTGAAACCTATCTTATTCTAGCTGCACGGTACACCGCCCTCACATCCCGTGGGAATAGTATCGGCCCAGCAAGCATTTAATACCATAAGTTCATTATTGTCGCAAGACTGTTTTCAGCTTAACCGCTGTGGTCAGTATAGTTTAGCCATGCTTATTTGCATGTAAAGTGTTCCTCTGATAGGGATGTGTATTGACATTGAATAAATTATCCTGTGAACTGAACAGTACGTAAGTTGTTTCGACCACCTTGTGCGTTTAAGTTGACAAATGCCGATATCATGTCAGTGTTTCTTTATTCTATCCAGTTTTCGCAAGTTTGTATGTATTAGCAAGTTGTTCCATTGTTTATTGTTATTTGGTTGGCCCTAACAATCCACGTATGCGAGAGTTAATGTTTTGTAAGTTTCCCGCCACAGACTGGCCAGCATGATAGGTAGTCGACTAACTGGCTACCGTTTAGCAAACACCAACCACACAAGGTAATTGAAAATAGCACCATCGGGGCCTCCAAAATCCTTTCAAACCCATTTCTGAAACACCGACAGCCGTGCAATGTACTGCTCGTGTACATTATATTAATGCTCCAGGATATGTGACCTAAGCACTCATTGCGCTCTCCTGACCATTTGAACTGCACAGTCAACAATCACAATTAGAGTGTGCCGGGGAGACAAGAACAGCCAGGAGTATGTTAGACCGGGCCGCCGGGAACAGCCTGTTTCTTTCACTGTTAGCCGAATTGTGTAATTCATAAAATTCCAACTTGGCTAATTTCTTCCAAGAGGTAACTCCTGGGAGAAATTAACAAGTGGTTTGAAACAACGTCGCCACGAAGTCTCAGATATGTGATTGAAAGGCGATTGCATTGAACGAGGCGGCTGCCCGCGTAGCAGTGTTCTTTGTCCCTCAAATCTGCTGAAATATAGTGTGCCGCAAACCCTAGTGAGTGTGTATATAATATAGGAATAGCATTGCCCTACCATCCTAGCAGTAACGTCAGAAAGAAAGTATAAAGATACAAAATTTTCTCTGTAGAGCAAGTGTAGTGACGCCACACTTACTGCTTGTTACATTTAAGGAACACCCCATCGTATGTAATGTCACAGAAGGGGACAGAAGTGCCATGTAATAGGGATAATACTACAATTATGGCGACATATTGAAAAAGGGTATTATGCCATTATGTAAAGTGTACCATGTTTTTCATTCTAGGCAAGACTAAGGACCAATATTTAGTATTTATTAGTGCATTGGCACTCCCTGTCAAAGTAATATTGAGCAAACAAAGAGACACTTATTTTCACACTGGGGTGCCACCAATATGTTTTAATTAGTTTGTGTAATCGTCGGTGCGTGTGCTTGGTGTGGAGGTCTATGCCATGTTGGCATTTTCGACTTGGCTCTCGTAGAATCCGGACATATGTAAGGTTCGCTCCACGACCACCCTCGGTACACAACCTTTTTTGCCAATTTTCTTATTCAAAGTAATAGACCTTTAATTATATTAGTACCGAGGGTGGGACCCGCCTCTTTTCCCCCTTCAAGGGAACTTAAGTCACCCTCTAAGTTTCATGTGACTTCGGTCCATTTCGCCCGCAAAGGGCTATCGGCAGGCCCACGAGTGCCGATTCTGCTTCATTACACGGATCACCTCTTGAACGCGTAATAACGTTTGAACGAATAAACACCATCGTTAAAACTGAACGATCGAGTGTTCATTTTATTGTTCACAAGAACATGTGTTGTGCTACACCTTAATGTAATACACCCAGGGTACCTCTTGTATTCTTTTGCTGCATGCAGAGTGGTTGAGGCAACTCGGTAAGTGTTAGCTTCAGCATAACATGGTGTGTGGGATGGCCCAAGACAGTTCCATGTTAGGAAAGAAGAGTAACATGTAAAACCACACCGGTAAGGGCGTGAACACAAAATAAGTGACAGCGAAGCACCAGGTATCCCTTATGCCTTCGGACTACGACCTTCATCATTGCTGTACTAGAGTTGGAACCAGGCGAATCTAGTCAGTTTTGCCCCTGCCTGAAATTTCAGGCCGGGCAGAGCTGCACCAAAATCAACCCTGGACCCGTTTCATGTCAAGGGTTATGTTAGTATTTAAGAGTGTTTTGCTATGTCGAGTGTCATTTGTTTTTGTACCATAACCCTTGTAAGAATGTGTAGGTTATAACTTACAGTGTGACTCGGTAGGAAACATGTAGTACAGTGTTTATAGCTGCACAAAGGTGTTATGCCCTTTTAATTTATAGTGTGTGTGTGTGTTTGCATATTCCCGGCAATACACTTAACATTAACAATTATTCCCTTGGTGCACACAGAATACATTTCTTACGACGAAACATATTTGAATGCCATTGTGGAAGCATGGAGAGACCTGAGGGAAAATAATTAACACGAGGGCCAGATATAAGCAGGCAAGAATCTCAAGGTACCAAATTCACAGCTGGGAAGGTAAGCTTGTAGAAATGTGAGAGTAGCACTAAACACTCTGTCTTGTCCTAGACAATCATGCAGAATTGAAATTTGTTCTTGCCCATTTAGCATAGTCGTGTACATAACACTTAAGACTCCATATTCATAAGACTTTACTCTCTTATATTAATATTTACCAAGAAATAAGAAAATAAATTTCTAAAGTCAAACACAAACTCTGGTTTTAATCAACAAATAATCGAGACATTGAGAAGGATGCATGGAGAACACATTCAAATACCAAAAACACTTGGAGACACAGAACACTACAATAAAGCTTTGACTTATTTAACATTATCAAATATACTACACCACATAGCATTTCATGACATTTGACACAATCTGTTTCTCCAAGCCCGTTTGCACGCCATCGCCGGTAGTCGCTGCAGCAACCAGCACTATAACAGGTACTCTTGCAAAATGGTTGAGCAGTGCACCATTGTTGATACACAGGAGAAACGCGATTTACGAGTATGGCAGTGGGGCGAAGTGAAGCATTCGTGTCTAGAGCGAGATGAAAGGAATGTGTAGTGATAGGAAGACCACGTGCGCCTGCGTGCATGTATATTTAAATGAACCCTGTAGAACGGGGCATAATTAAAAGGGGAATATTTATCAAACGCTCATTAACACCAGTCCACGGGCTGCAATATACAGACCCTACACCACATAATGTCCCTGCAGGCCCCAGTGTCTTTGTTTGCTATTGTTTGTAAAGAACCATTTTCACATGTTTCACCCCCATCTCATCTCATGCAGTGTAATATGTGCCTTGAATGGTTTCCTTGTGAAAGGTATTTATTTATGTAAGAATTTAAGAACTGTAAGTGTCAGAGTTACGAGGATATGTTTTGCACGGTTTTTGTATGTAAGAAAATAGTCAGTGTACCTGCCTGCGCACCAATACCAATCACCATACAGCGAGGGACCAGTTAGTCATACTTGTGTGTCTCGGGATGATGGACGTGCGGTGCGGACCGAAAGGGTCCCGTTTCGTGCGCTTGTGCAACGCTTTACCTTTGTGAACTGATCATGTTAACATGCAATAAACTTTAATATACTGGAACATTTGTTTTATTCAACCGCCCAAGATTCTTCGCCTCCTCCCTCCCTTCGGCTAGCATCGACTAGATAGGCTTAGTTATTCCACAATATCTTTTGTGACCGAGGGACGTTTTCACAGTGTAACCCTGCCGGCTGGTAAAGAGTGGCATATCAATGTGAACTGTATCTTGAGGGAACGTTAATAAAATCCCTGTGAATTAGCATGTAAATGTGCGTTCTCATTCGGGGTGCAAATGGCCCCCACCTTTCCTGTCAAATATATTCAGAGTGCCATGCAAAGTGTTTTTAAGTATTTTACAGTGTTTTATTATTCGTTTACCTAAATACAGGTGTGCAAGTCGCCCTGAGACCTCAATGTGTAAGTTGCTAAACTATTGTATTTCTTCAACTTCCGGACCAGGCAGGGAAGAACGTTGCCGTGGCCGTTCTCACACTACCCAGGGAGAGGAGTCTGCTCTACTGAGAATTGTCACTGCACACTGACAGCGTCTGGCGCCCAGGCATTACTGCAGAGGTTTTGGTGAGAAAAATCCGACAAAATCCTGACTGCTTCCCAACCTCTAATTTAACCCCTTTTTCTCCAACCACCTACCATGAAATGGCACCAAACTCAGGGGCGTCATCCTTCGATCAACTTTTCCTAACTTCAAACCAAATTGCTATTTTTTCCGAATTTTGCAGACTTCCAAATTCAATATCTGGCAATTCGTGCTTTCCCTGACCTATGACAACACCAAGCGAAAAAGGAAAATCCTTTCCCGCTCGCACTTCCTGCTCAACGTGCCACCCATCAGCTGTCGACACATCGAGCACTGACTCGTGCCTCACGCCTCACCATGCAGGTATGCTGTGCCGTTACCTCACCCATGCCGCACCGAGCATCGCCTGTTACCATGTTCCCACGTGCGTGCTTTCCTTTCTAAACTCCCTCGATCAGGTGGACTTGTTAACTAACATGGCTGGCTGGACACTGAGTGACGCAAAGGTGTTACTGTGTCCGCATTGTCTGCATCCACTGCCGCAAGATTTAATCGCAAAATACGAGCGAGGTAAAACCTACTACAAGTGTGAACATAAGACCATACCTACGAGCAACCGCGTAGGTCACAACCGCGAATGTGAAATTGGACAAAACAATGAGCCAGAACATTTGGAACCAAAATTTAACATTTATGTTTCAGACGATTATGCAGCATATTGGTGCTACGACCTACTTTGCCTAGGTCAGTACACCCTACTTTTGAAATGTAATTTGTGCAACAACCGTTACCATGCAGAGTGCCTCGATGGGAACGAACTTCAAACCATTAGCGGAATAGTGTTTTCGTGTAAGCAATGCTATACACAAGCAATGCCACTCAAAAATGTGATATATAATTTGGATTCGTTCTTCGGTGAGTTACAACGGATTTATACTTGAAACCATACTAAATGCATTGAAAATTCGGACGGAAAATTACATCACTGCCACAAATGCAGCCAGAGGATACATGATCAGTGCTGAACCGAGGAAGAACAGCAGATGACGGGGAAGGAAATCTTTACGCGTGGTGACTGTGCAGGCAAGGAGAAGGAAATGCATTTTGCCATACCCGAAGTCCAGAATATGCACTCGGTACCACCAAGGATGACCCTGTCTAAGTCACATACAACAAATTTATAGCTAGCCTTCCTTTTACCTCTCTCCCTCCGATACCAATAGCACCTTATGTTCCACAAATGGAAACTTATTATCCTACACCCATGTTCACACAGAATTTCCACGCCATCTAAGCTAGCATACCGAATCTGTTCCCTAAGTCAAGACCATTTTCTAACATGCAACCAACATTCAGTAGTGCAATGTCAGCCACACCCAGTGTAAACAACTGGACTGATTCGCGACTTCGCACAACGCCGAAAGATTCCAAACACACCCGACCCTCTCGGGACAGTTGAACCAAGACCCATCAGCTTTCGTTCAGAACTGTACCATGTGTTTGCAACGGAATAGTGTCTCGGAAGATGAGTTGCCTGGATGCATTGGAAAACAACTGGAAGGGGATGCAAGACAGTGGTGGAAATCGACAACCAATTATGGGCTCACCTGGAGTGAGTTTCTGCACACATTCCAAAGTCGGTTCAGAGGGACTTTCACTTCCATACAGGCTCAGAGTAAACTGACTCTGCAAGAACAACAAGAGGTTGAGACGCTGGCCGTGTTTATAAACCGCAAACACACCTGGTGTGGAGGTTCCGCCCAAGCCTTACAGAAGTGAAATACTAGACATACATACTAGAAATACAGACAGTTCGAAACCGTTGCATTAGACCTCATGGGACCCTACCCACGCACGTCACATGGCATGCACATTATTGATGTCACAAACTTGTTCTCGCCATGGGTCGAAGCATATGTGGTGACAAGTTCTCATGCGCGAAAAATGTGGAAAGTGTTGGAAACAGAGTTTTTCCACCACTGGGGATATCCCTGTGTGATGCTCACTGACAATGACTCCCAATTCATGGGAAAACACAGCGAGACTACTATACGAAACACACAATGATGGCAGTTTACTACCCATGAACCAACCCGACTGAACAAATAATCCAGGATATCGAAACTCAGCTTCATTTACACGTTGGTAGATTCACACTTCCTGGTCAGAACAACTGCCAGCCGTGTTCTTTACATTACGCACCAGAGAAAATCAGGCATCCCGTATGATACCAGCATTGCTTATCCAGGACAGTGACCTTCACTTCCCTGGCAAGTTCAGGAGCAGGATGAAGGAGCGCATCAAGAGTCCAGCAGATGGAGGGAGCAGAGGAGAACAGGGGTACATGCACACTGCCGCATGTTAGAACCAGTGCTTTTATTAAGCCCCCCCCCCCCTGGTTGCCTACCTACACACGTCAACTACTCTTCTCCAACCCAGGAAAAATGTTATGTTCGCCAGCACCCACAGACTGCAGGTAAGAAAGGATTTTGCACTGGGCTGGCAGCAAAATGGAGTGGCCCACATACCCTCTGCGCCGAATGCTCTGTGCACCGTGCACTATCTGTGGGCCATCAGAGATGCCCAAAGCAGCCATTGCAATACGAGTACAGCCAAAATATTAGAAACACAGAGGATACACGTTTCGGCCACGTGCGTTTTTATGCCTGCCAGCCAGATTCAGCGTGTGTGACCGCATCAGCAGCTCTTCACGGATGGTCTTTTGGTTGGAGAGTTGGGGTGGGGGGGGCGTTTTACATGTACCACGTTTCTAGCCCCTTATTTATCTCGTTCGCAGCATCGCAGCTTCGACAAGTGTAGTTCAGTGTCTTATCGTATTGTGTATTAGATTCATTCATGGTCTTTTTAATTTTTTCAATCAATGTTGAAATCAGATGATGTGTGTGCATCACAGGGACTACGCGAGTTTGTTTGTTTACACTTTTTGTGTTTATATTGCCTTATCAGTGAAATATGTATTTTCTTGTGAAGGGTTTAATATTTAATATGTTTCAAGTGTTTTATTATTGTTATGTAAAAGGTAAGTGATGTGTGCAAAGAGTACACAAATAATAAATTAGTAAATAAGAAGGTTTTGTGTTTATAATTTGACAGTTCTAGTTGTTTATGTTCTTGTATGTTCCATTTCAAGCACTAGAGAAAACCAAGCCACCATGCATTTGCCCTAATATTAGTAAATCACAGTGTTGTGTATTATTCTTATAGCGTGTTAACATTCGTAATGTAAACAAAGTCACCACATGCCACTTTACCTACAACAAATATGTCAAAGTGTAATGGTATACAGTGTCCCATGTTTTAGATCAGAGGAAAGGGAATGTGCGTAAATAAGGCATTATTATTTTTAAGAATATTCAAGGTGACAACGTACATAACCTCATTGTCAGTAAGAGCAGGATACCATAGGCAACGTGACGGCACGACAATGGACGTTTCCATTCATAACATACACATATACCACGTTACATCAAGTTGCAATTTAAGTGTTTTCAGAACAAACTGACATCGTGCAAATAAAGAGATGTGAGTATAATACAGACACCAGTAAATGTGAGATAGAGCTCAATAAAGTGTATGCCGACGTACGTTAATGATGAAAAATGTAAGTAGTATTTTCACTTCAAAAGAACGAAGCACAGCCCTCAGAAATAGAATCACCACATAACATTGCATATAAGTGGCTACAGTAACATGATAGAAGAACTGAGAAATAACATATATACATACATAAATTAAAGTGGTACAATTCCCAGCATGACTAATGTGTTAGTCATGTTGGGAATTGTACATGGCACATTAGGATGAAAATTAAAAAAAAAAACCCAAGACTTAATACCTGCTTGTCAAATGGTAAACAATCTTAGGTCCAGATGCTAATACACTTGATTATGAGTAAAAACATCTTAATTTTGTGTGTGTGTGTGTGTGTGTGTGTGTATATATATATATATATATATATATATATATATATATATATATATATATATATATATATATATATATAAATAATTCGTACTTTGCATATAATTCTTTTATTATAACATTGTAGGACATGGTTATATGAATCAGAATAAAATTGTATCAGCACAGAAAACAATTTAAAAAAAAATTGAATATGTAAGTTCTTATACTTTGGGGTAACAATAATTTTAAATAAACATAATTGGGAATCTCAGAATAGTCACAATATTAAATATCTTTAGGTTTATCACAAGAATAAAATTGTTGACATAATTTTGTTAGTAATGATGATCTTGAATGTCTGTACACAGACAAAAAATTCATGTTTACAGCTGATATACATTGGTGCATATTAGAGTGCCATATGGAGGTGTTTGTATAAAAGAAATATTTCACATTATTCAATAGGCCATTAAAATCTTGCAATATTCAGTGGGTAATACTCGGCTTTCAGATGCATCCAGCCAATAGAAAGATAGTTACATATGACCAACAAAAAAATTACATTATGATATAATACTTATAATAAGAATATAATTGTCTCGTACAACTTTGTCATAATTTAGGGAAATTCATTTTTTTTAAAGTTTGTATGATACTAAGAGTTTATTAAAATATATTTTCCAAGACGTAGCTGGCAAACGAAGAGTTGAGGAAAGTAGAACTCGCAGAAATAGACGAAAAGAGGATGCTCTGCATGATGTGAGAAGTAGCGATCTGCATTACTTTAAAAGTTATACTGGAGTACATAATGAAGAATCATAGCCGTAGAAAGACAATGCAAAACTGAAATGCAGCATGTAAATAGCCATGCTATACCATTGGGGTAGAATGAAATGGAACCTTGGAACAATTGGACTTGCTCTTTAAAAAACGCAAAACAGCAAAAATAATTAATAAAGGGAATCTGGCTGGGGGCACATAGATGCTACGTAAATAAATTAGACCTGTACTCACCATCGAGGGTAACCAAAATATCCTTACATGGCGACACAAGAAGTCGGATACACCACGATAATTTTAAAAAAAAATTACCACACCATAAAAACTACATTTTCGGCTCCACTTCGTGATGTTAGGCATGTATAGACAACACAGAAAATTCGCCATGATGTCAGCGAGCCTGAAAGTCAGATGTGTAGAAGAAAGGACGGTGGAGCTGGAAGACATGAGAAAAGCATAGTACCGCAATCGATGCTAGATGGCATAGGTTGGTCAAAAGGCGATAGTGTGATGCATCGATGTTCCAAAGTACATCAAAATTGTGTTTTTAATACAAAATCACGAGCTGACTGCATGACTACAGAAAGATACTGCTGAAGGAGCAACAGCAGAAAAAAAGTAAGTAGAAGGGAGTTAAATACGAGACAACGGAATGTGCTCCGTTTCACAGCACGTCTGGTGAAAAACGAAATCAAGGACTGAAATACGGTTCTGGATGCCGCTAACGAGTTGAAAACGAAGCTTTGGAATTACGATTTAGTATTGAAATGAAACTTTAAAAAAAGCTTTAAATGTTAAAATATTTATCTCATATGAAGTACATTGAGATAAGAAAATTAATCGATTTATATTGCCTAATAAACAAATGTTAAAAGTATATTTGTTACTTTTCAAAAATGCAAATGGAGTTAAATAAATATATAGCAAATAGACTTTACGTATTTATCAAATAATCTTTATGTAGTTTAAAATGTAAATAAAAGTATTATTTACTATCATAATAAACACAATAAATGTAACGAGACACATGATAAAAAAAAAACTCCAGAAAAAGGGTTTTAACATGAATACCGCTCATATTTAAAACTAAGTACAAAATCGCGAGTAAATGATAATTCTCAGTAAAGTAGTAATCTATCAAAACATTTCAAATTATGTTTTCAAAAAGTTAAAAACTGAGACATCAAAAATTGATAGAGATACATATTGAAAAAAATATAGAGGCATACTCAAGAGACAAAAATTTAGTCGTAGGTAATAATGCATATAAAATGTAGTGTCGTTTTTGAGATGGCATAAGTGAGATCCACATGCGCTCAGCAGAAACCTGTATAATATACCTTAAGGGTTACCGGCTGCAGGACTGCCATGGCAACAGTGTCACACTGTCAGAGATTATGCTATAGATGTAAGGTATTTTATTTTATCCTTTGGAAAGTATTTGTGTAATTCAGTGTTAATTTGTACCATTTTTAGGACATTATACGTATCATATGTAATTCAATCATATTGTCTTTTTTTTTCATCGGGTCATACAGGAAGATAGGGTGCATGGCGACAGCCCTCCTGCACTGCCATCATTAATAATTTAGCTGTACTCGAGTGGTGCAGACATCTGCTGCGACCTCCAGGGCCTTCATAATTTTTGTTAATAATCATGTAGTGGAAATAGTGTAATCTTTTATTATGGAACTGTAAATAGTTTTTGTTTCACCCAGGGAGAGCTCTGCACCAAATTCCGGTCCGTTTTCTGCATGGCCGTACCATAATTTCCACTTAAATTATCATGTTGGTTTTACGCCTTTTTATATAGTGCTCGTACTCTCCCATGTAACAGAGAATTGTTACTTATGTTCCGCCTACGAGGGTTAAAGTAGTGAATGTATTGTAGAATGGTATTAGCCATCTTTTATTTCTAGGGATGACTTACGTACCACATAATACATAATATTTACATTAATGTATCAAAGACGTGGGATGGCCAGAAGAACCCCTCAGGCAGGAGTGGTGTATTAGGGGAGGCCAAACAGCCCCAACTAGTGAAGGTATAATAGGAATTTATTAACATCAAGTCTACAAGATTACGTGGAGTCAGCCTCCACAGATGGTGGAACATTGGGTTTAGCCACGTCAGCGCCGTCGGCCGAACGACCCCATTTGCAGTATCGTTACCATCGCATTGTAAGCTGGCTCCTATCCGAGCACATATACTCAGCAATGTTACAATCCTTGTATCTTCACTATCCCCCAAATGGTCCAGACAACCTAGAAGCTGTCAGTTTTCACATGTGCCTTACCTGCTCAGACTGACATATCACACTAAATAAAAACACATAGTCAACCCTTCATAACAAAACACTTGCAAAAATGATGGTGAAACACAATGGACATAATGTGCATGATATGAAAATTATGGTTTTGTGTCTGATGAAACAGGTTTAAGTTGGGTTTGAGGAACTGTAAATTTATTTACTAGTCAAATTTGGTGATGTTTGATACTGTACCCGGGCGAAAGGCAAATCATATGTAACAATGCCAAGTTAATGCCGAGAGCTGTCTGTTGGCTCTAAGCTGTGTGCCGACAACCAAAGACGGCATCCTTTCAACATCGCTGCTCTGCTGCTTCTGAGGTTAAGTTTAAATGAATACACGTACTATGGGGTGGATTCTTAGGGCGAACTATATACCCATACAGAAACACAATGGTGAAACGCTTGATGATTATGGAAACCACAGTACCTTGTTAAAGACATGTTACACTTTCGGCAGAAAGTGGGGTCCTGCACCCCTGGATGACCGAAGGCTACCCGAATGAAGATGCAGACACATTTTAACATAAATCAATGGGTTTATTTTATGCATTTCTAATGAAGACAACTTTACAAATGTTACCGAGCTTGTCCCATCGGTGAGGTTACATTGAATAAAAACAGCACGAGATCACACATAATTATAGGGATAACTAAAGTCTCCTCAGGCGATGAAAATCGTGGGGTGGGTGAGAGGTGGAGAGTACCTGGCGACAGACAAAACCGATTCTGGATAATTTTAAGCTAATGAAGTTGATATGATTGGTCCCTACAATAAGTTGCTGGCTGCCTGGGCGCTCGAAAACACGATGACGTCGGTTTACATATCCACACTCTCAAGCCACGAAAAACTGACTGACTGGTACAGTGTGGTGTGCCGGTCAGCGAAGGCAGGTAGGCAAGCTGTGGGAACTACTTTCTTATACTAGATAACAACACACATGACACGCTCATCTCACCTTGCTGGTTTCAACATGTAAATATATGCGCTCTAACAAAATATCTTTAGTGAACACATCAAACACTGCATATAATGCGATAGCAGTGAAACATGTGAAAATGAAAAAAAACAACACTATACAAAATACCCCTGCAGAGGCCAACGTGGATACAAAAACACTTTAGAATGGTATTGCATTGCTTTACTGCAAGCAAATTAAATCTTAACCTATATAATATATATCTTATGAATTTTCTCACAAAGAACAGAAAAAACATTCATTCATGTGGTAGCAGCAATAGAGACAAAATTAATGAAACTGCAGTGATTAAGTTTCTTGGCTTAAAGGTAGGAATTTACTTAACTGGCAATCTCACATTTTGTATATTTTACCTAAACTTAGTCCAGCATGTTTAGCTCTGTGTGGTGTTGAAGAGGTCTTGAACAAAAATACAGTAAAAATGGTATAATTTGCATATTTTCATTCCATCATATGCTATGGTTTAATTTACTGGGGTAATTCCACTGACAACAAAAAAGTATTTCACATGCAAAAGAGAGCTGTAAGAATAATCAATGGTAAAAGAAAGTCACATTTGCATGCGAGTACATGTTTCCAGTACTTATATTCATGTCCAACACAGTCATTTATTTCAGTAAAATAGTCCTTTCATAAGCATGACACTAGAATAAGAAATACTTACAGGTGGCTCCAGTTAACTTAAATCTTCTTCAGAAAGGGCCATCCTACCTTGAAAGCCAACTTTTCAATACATTACCACAACACCGAGAAATTTGCTTCTCAAATCAAAACTCTTAAGAAAACATCAGAAAGATTTTTTTTACGCTGTAGATGAATATCTAAGATATAACAATTTATAAATTACAGTTTAGGATGTTATTGTATGCATTTCTTGTTTCGGTTTTTCGCGATTACTTTTTATTCTGTTTCAGCTGAACGACGACGTCCCACAGCATGTTGGATGAAGATATATATGTGTTTACTATGTCCAGTGTAAAAAATGTGTATACTGTAATTTGGCTTATCTAATATCGTTGTACAGCTATGTATTGAAAAAAGATCTGATGCAATATAAAAAAACTAAACTAAACAAATTGCATCAACGAGCATTTCTAAGGACGAGGTTACACGAGTGCTGTTAAATTCATTAATCTACAGACATTCGGTAGCCATTACTGAACATGTTTAAAAACAGAATGTGATTCCGCAGTTACTCACCCAAAGCAGGATGTAATCTTTGAAAATTCTAACCTCAACAAACTTGGAATTTAAAATGTACGCTATTTAATTATAATAGCCTCCAGTATTTATCATTTTTGAACATTTTAATTTTAATGAACCCTACAATTTTACTTTAATGGCATAATGGGTGGGTATTTGTACATTCAACCTTGACCTTATGTAAGTTCAATATGTGCCAGAATTCCTACCAAATTCAGTAATATTTACTACACTACTTGTTTACTTGGAAGCAGCCAATAGGAGCGCAGCAGAGAAGAGAAGTAGTTCGAAACAACTTAAGTTTCTTAGACAATAGAAAACTTTAGCATTTGACTTTACGATTCCTTTCCTGTGAAGAATCCACCACTTCACAATACAATTGTAAACTCAAAGTTCAGACAATTGAATATCGATTCTGGGAGCTTCGTAAAAATGTGTATCCTGTTATGAAAATTATTATGACATTATCGAGGAAAGCATTTTACGTACCTTTCTAAAAATAAAAAATAAAAATAGGCTTAAATTTTATTCAGGAAGTTTATTTAAAAAATAATAATTTATTTACTAAATTCAAATATGTAAATTCAAATATTTTCTCTTCACATTATATTTATTTGCAATACACTTAATTTAAGACGAACTTCGTATAATATACCGAGAATAAACTCGCAATACAATAAAATATCGCATTTTTATGTAACAACCTTTCGATTCTCATAAAAATGGTTGATTGTTTTTTCTTTCTTTTTTTTTTCTTTGCGAAATTGAAATATCAAAATTGCTTTACTTTATCTTTCATTGTTCCATTGTGTCAAGCTCCATAAGAAACATCATGTCGGAAAGCAAAAGTAAAGTCAAATGGTAAAGTCAATCAATGCGCTGCACTTATTGGCACTCTTTTTGCTGTGTCCTGCATTACACAACTACTGTACTTAACCACTCTTGTCGCACTATTGGTGGGGCTTTCAAAATACACTCGATGCAACGCACTGCTGAACCCGGTGTGCACGAGCGGCTGGTAGAGTGCTAATGCTTCTTGCAATTTTCATTGCTTGCAAAGAGCTAGTTGCACGGACGATATCATAAGGTTACGAAATAAAAATTTTGATCACAATTTACCTGTTTACAATCGATACCACTATCGGTACTCGTTGAACACTACGTCAACATCCCTATATGAGCGATAATTGGGCATGGTTTGCACGTGAGGTTGAGTAAATAATTTGAAGTTAGTTTAATAAATAAAAATGGTTGATGCTATAAGCGCGCATCAGTTACAGATACGATTTTTCACGAAACAGTCTAAGTAAGTGTTACGCCTAACTGTTAAATATTTTTTTTTTATAGTACTTGAGTTTCTGAAATTTTGCTTGCGTAAAGAAAGCAAAGGATAAATGTTTATGTTAGCAACTTTCGGTAATAATTTATTTTATAATTATATAGAATAGAAAATGAAATTAATTCAGGGGAAATAGTGTAAATTGAAAGGGTTGGGGGTGATTCTTTACATTGGTTTATTCGTTACAACTCGTTACTGCACAATTGAAGACTAGATACTTGTATTCGGTATTTATTTATTATACCGAACCTACGGGAAAAAGGGGGTAGTGTATAACACGATTCCACAATGTTTACATGCATTTTATAACCACCAATATGGCGTCGATGTCGTCATACGTATTTTACTATTTCAAAATCCCGTACCTATGACAATCTAACCCCTACATTCCATGGGAATGTAGGGGTTTTCGGGTGGAGACAATTTCAGCATTTATAGACATTGGAACCGGGAAGTACACTAGAGCCCATCCGTTCAAGTGTACGACCCTATACCACGTATGGTATCGGTTAGTACACTTGAGCCCATCCACCCAAGTGTACTATGCGATACCACACAGTGATCATTGTCAATAAATTACTATTTTCGGTATTTCAGCCACTCCTTGTTTATCATGGGTCGTGTGTGGGCGAATCACTGTAATTGGTAATATTTTCGAACAAATACATGTCACTACACCCATCAAAGTATTCAATTATTAATTACAAATGGTAAAGACTAGTTACATGCTACAGAATTTTGGCCTAACATCACCTACCTAAAACTCTGTTAATTAAACCAGATACACACATTACTAAGTTAACATTTTAAAACTTACCTGTGACAGATACATTTTCTGGCAACTTGTAATGCCACACTCCTCCTAATCATTCCACGACACTCGCATAGTTGCACCACTGTGCGTATATAGTTATCTTTCGCACACAACACCATTATTCACAACATATTTTGTTATTAACTCCGTACACTATTCTATACCACTTCTTTTTATATAAAGCACACTACTTTATCACTATATATGATGTGTGTCCATTTTATGGCACACTTTTGCATAATAAAACTGACTCTGAAGACTCCGAACATGTAAAAGACTACACGACTGCACAAGAACAACTATTCACTATTTTTTTTCCTATTCTACGATGTGAATAAACATGCAGATATACAAGTTTCGAAAACTAAATTTCTCCGCTATTCTAATTTACTTCTTTATTCATTGCAACTACTACCAACCTATTACACTATACAAGTGATGTCCTGATATCATTAACTATGTCACACTTATAAACAAACCTCAGGAATTGAGTTGTACATTTACCCGAAAAAAGTTAGTAGACAGCAAACAGACGAACAGTTACATCAATTCGTTACTCGAAGAATCGTACCATTAGAACACTTTCACAAGAATAAAGATAAGAATGCTTAGTAAACTTGATTTAACCAAAGAATTTTGCTAAACACTAAATCGTAGATATGTTATTGTATTTATGATTTATGTCGGGTATTTTCTTCTACCATAGCTGAAGTTGATCTCGCATAGTAGGGAGGTTAGTTGATCTTACTGTGTGCGTTAATTTAACGGCAATACCTTTGCAACGCATGGAACTAGGTATCGATCTGAAAATGCTTGAACAAAACATAGTTATACCTCTCCCTCCAAATAATGTAACGGCTGTTTCCGGCCTCCACACCCCCCCCCCCCCCCCCAGCCCAACAAGTGTTATGTCTTGCCAAGCTGGCTGGAGGAGAGGAACTCTTTTACTTTGCTACGGTGCATCTTCGCTTCATTCTTCAGTACGAAAACCTACTGAGCCTTAAAAATGACCTGAGAGATAGCTTCGTGAATAGGTACTAGAATAATGAGTATTCTCAAGATTAAGTAGACCTACTTGTTACGTGAGATCCAGTGCAGTAGCTAATACTAAAGTAATTAATTGTTACTATTTGTCCATCCCTAATAATCACAGAGAACACAAATTTACTAGGGGCATCAATATATTCTCACTGCATACTACCAAATGCGATAGTAGAGAGATGTATGAAGATCAGAGAAATTGTGAGTTAAAAACCATACTTTTATGTAAATTACATGTAATGCGAGTTCTTGAACCACTTAAATGCAAGATGACTTAACCTAACTCAACCTAACTTCACAATATGTAATTACAGGGGGAGGATAGATTGCAGACACGAGAAATGTATAATAAGTAACCTCATATCAGTTCATCCAACCCTGACTTTGTAAAACAGTCTGCAACTGGAATTTATTAGGTGACGTATAAATAAATACTTTCAGGGTTATGAAATGGTATCATAAGGTCTTAGTCAATGTCATCCATAATAAAGTGCTGCTCATGTGTTTTTAGTCAATAGATTGATTATGCATGATATAGAGATATTTATATAATAATCGCAACCCCGGATTGCAGATTTTATTTTGTAATTTCCAGACATGCTGTCCCCAATACAACGTATGCAGTGCCCTCGACCCTTACTTCTCAAGAACTTAGTTTCATGATCAATGAGATCCTCAAAGGTATGTCATGTCTTAATAATATACATACAGTTTTGGTAAATATAACTGTAGGCTGTTCATGGTAAACGGAGCACTTTTGAAAGCCCTACTGAAGATCTACTTGTATGCACATGTGTTCTTTTCCACTGTAGGTAAAATTAAAATTCCCATGTGCCTTGCAGCTTTATTGATGCATTGGTTAAGTGAAACTGTGAAGTTATTAGAAAAGTAAATGTTTTTCAATTTGGTAATTTTTACACTTATTCCCATTAAAAAACAACAAAAATGAAAAGAAATTGTTTCAGAATTCACAAATGCTCACATACCAGTTTAAATTCCAACATTAAAACATGGAACTACTTTCTCCTCTATTTTTAACAACTTAACTGGATTCATGCCAGTCAATATTGCATATAGAATATATGCGGGTAAAGCGCAATGGCATTTTTCAAAGGTTGATTTGAAAAGTGCTCATTTTACCATGAGCAGCTTGTAGATAAGTACAGTACATTCTCACCAGTCCAGGATTTTGTGGGATTCACAATGCACAGATTGTGACAACAATGGATTTCTGAATAAACTTTTTACGAACCCAACTTTATTTTAAATTTTTACAATATTGAACTACAACCGTGATTCTCTCCCTTCCCCTCACCGCCTGTATCTGTATGGACGCATGACAGCAGTTAAATAATGGAATTAGAGAAAACAAAATTGAATGTATAACATAATTTATTTCAGTTCTACAGTACAGAGAAACTATTTCTACCTCCTTTTCACTTCACACTACATTTGCCATTACTACCTATTCCACTTGCAGTGCTGTATGCAATGACACTATCTGTTGTTTACAATATCTCGACATTCCGCCATGAGTGCTATCAGATACAGAACACACATCATGTACACAAACCAGCAGAGATAAATAAACTACTGTCATTATACTCACATGTGTTCCATTTTAATGCCACAAAAATTAATAGGTAGATAAAAATATGTACAGTATGTATAAAATCTCTTTCAACTTAAAAGTTCCATGTATAGAGTTGATAAGAATTTTAACTGAAAAGTTTATGTATGAAGTCGTAAACAGTGTTATAGCTGAACACAATTTAGTCGTTATTGCCAATTAAACAGCTTCATGGTCAGAGCTAGCACTTTTTGAATTAAAACTAATCCATTGGTTGGCGAGATTGTCTTGTTTGTGGAAGGTATAAACAGTATTTGAGTGCTTTGTGGGGGGTGGTGGGTGGACACAGAAATTATCCAACTGCAAAACAATTTTCTGTGTGACTTTTTTCATAGCCTCTTGTCGAGGAAACCAATTAAAATTCTCAGAGTCCATCCAACCATCGCTTTGAGATTTGTAGTTCACTGGAAGTAGAACACAAGCAAGGTGTGTCTTTGAAGCATTGTTGCTTGTCATTCTTCCCTATGACTGTTAGTTTCACTTTGTGTGTCCCCAAAGCATTTGCACAGCAGAACAGTTTCGCATGCTTTATTTTCTGTGAAATTGTACACTGCTGTTTCATTCCCACCATCTAGAGTGATACGTAGTAGACAATTCCACAATAAACTTGTTTCATAAGCATTATAAACTTTTAATTTTTGTTTATAAGTTTTGCAAGATAGACACGGAATCTGGCAGTTGATTTCTGTTCTCCTGACAATTCAAGTTATCATTTTCTATGCTGGTATTTAAAATGTGTAAGCCAGCCATTGGAAAATGTGCAAGCTTTGGTGAGCCCCATTTTCTCATAAAATTATTTGCCTTCTATTAGCATGAGGGCCGCAGTGGTGTAGTGGTTAGACTACTTGCGTCCCACGTAAATGAATTGGGTTCAGTTCCCAGCGGGGTTGCTCCCGGATTTTCGCATGTGGGAATTGTGCCTCACGATGCTGCTGGTCGGTGGATTTTCTCCGGGATGTCCCATTAACCTCACTCCTTCATTCCGGCTCTGCTCCATACTTACCTTGCTTCACCCTCATCAGCTCTGAAGACCTCAATGTTTAAAGATGCCCAAAACTCTTCACTCTCTCATTCTATTAGCATGTGTCCAGATATTGCCACACCTTGTGATTTATTTAATAAAAATTATGTTTCTAATACAGAGTCCAATTCTTGTAGTTTTGGTGTGTGAAGATATTTGCATTTCTTGCAACATTTTTTCCAATTTGCTCTCAGCTGAAAGCTTTGAGTTAATCCTTTTTTTAAATATTATATATATATATAGTCTCACCAATTCTGTACTCGAACATGATTGCTGCAGCATATACACCTTTATCGAATTGTTCACATTGATGCATAGCGTCTTTTTTAACAATGGAATTATTAACGACTTCCGCTCCATCCGTAGGTCAGTTGTTGCAGAGTTGGAAGTTAACTTTATCCTGTTAATATGTGACACTGTACTGTCTACCTTGCAGATTTTTTTCCACTAGCCCATTGTAACAATGTTTAAAGACCGAGAGTTTCTTTAGTCTCTGCTAGATAGCTCTAGTAGTAATTATCACTTGTCTTTTGTTTCGCATCCCCCTTCCAGCCATCGGTGATGTCACACAGGCAAGCCATGCATTCGCACACCCCGCTCTATGACTGTACCTTGCTCTAACGGCACAAGCCAATCGGCAGCGGCCCGAAATTAGTATAAAAGCGGATACGGCCCATGTCACCAGATTGTAGAACAATCTTCGTTTCTAGCGCTCGCCGCTCAGACCTGATCAGACTGATCTCACCGCTCCCTAGCACATGCTGCTCAGGAACACCTGTTCTACGTTCATTCTAGCACCTGTTGCTCAGGACAACACCCTGTACTTCACTTAAGCTATGCTTGCAATAGGGTTAACTTACATTAGGAGCTATCCGCTACATACCCCGCAAACACTGTGACCACCTACAGTTACGGACGTATCTGTAGAGGACCTCTCCTTAAAGTCTTTTTCGAGGCTAAATCGTGTCACGTTCCTTTTTTAGTCATCCTGCTATGTGTCAGCGATTACGGTACATCGTTACCTACAACAGGTTCGTACAACAATGCGCAAGAGTTTGTTGCCTAGACTTAAGGCAGCTCACACTGCTTCCCTTTTGTTGTGTCGGTCGCCTCTACCGGCCATCGTAATTTATACTTATAGCTTTCCAGCTGATATTCACGCCGCTGACCAGGAGCTAAAGTGTATTCGCCACATGTTTATTTCCTGTCAAACAAAATAAAACGTGTGTCAGCTTTTACCTTGAGTACCTTCCTTGCACACTTATCACCTTACGTAGTCACCCTCACGTAAGAGGTTTGCAGGTGATCCTAGGGAATTTTACTCAAACGAGTCTAACAATATTTTTCTGCCAAACATGCACTAGCATTGGCAGCCCTTATCTTTAACTCTCTGGGATTGACAGACAGGAGAAACCACACAGGTACACTGTCCTTAGAACAGCTTGTCATCTTGGTGTTCACTGGCCTCTTTCGTGTAGGCTGTGCTGAAAGAGACTTGTGTCCCCGAGGTTGGGAAGACTGGGACAGGGCCACCCACTCGCGTGTGTATCTGGACAAGGTGAAGCCTGACTTCCCTCATGTACTGCAATCTCTGCCAGACTTGGAAATAGGGTGTCCGCCAGTCCACTACCACCCTTGGTGCCACATGTATCACTGTAGATGTGGAGATGTGGTACGGTAGTAGGAGGTTAAATTCCACTTCCCAATGCCTTACGCCCAGAGGAAAGGCGTAAAGGAAAGAGTTAGGCAGACATTCTTAGCATCGGGTAGAGCACACAAATATCAGTCTTTTCTGGTCAAACAGCTAGCTAATTTGTCACCTCAACAACAGGTGTAAGCTTTACGCCACCTGTAAGACCCTGTGGAAGTTCCTGTGCCCAGCAAACTTCTTCACTCCACCCGAGAGGACTGGACCGGTTGAGTATCTGCGCCAACCTGAACAACCTCCCATGCTAATAATAACCTACTTAGTGCATACTATTCTTCATCCTACACCTCTGCCAAGGCCTCAGGTCACTACTAGTCTGAACTCTGTACCCAAAGTAGCCACGCCATCTCAAGTACTGCTCCACCCAAACGTCGCCCAGGGATATCTAAGACAGTGGTGGCACCTAGATGCAGAATTGTGTTGTCCACACCTGATTTTGTGCCTTGCCGTATAGCCACACAGCTAGTTTTTTTACAATGGGAAGGTGTCAGTGCCCAAGCGAAACTGAACTACCTTGTATATATAGAAGCGTCTGACTCAACCTCTATACAAAAAGACTCTGGCGTCATCTACAAAGACAATATAATGTGTATAGATTCCTGGTACGTCACGTAAAGTAGAGCAGCGACCTGGTGCCATCTTTTCCTGGCACCCAAAGTATGGTGCTATCTGTCGAAGTTACTCAAGACAACGCAACCGAGCCAGCCACAACTGTCCGCTCCATGCTTATGGAACCCAGAACAATCAGACTTGGGGGAGTTGCATAAAAACACCCTGTGGTGCCCACCAATACAGCCAGAATGTCAAACAAAGCCCATAGCGAGCATGAGCTTGGAAGAGGCCAATTTGGTCGCTACTGGGCAAAACCGCTGTTCATACCTGGGCTGTCCCGGAATGGGAATTTACCGCATACAATGTGCCCACTGTTGCCTCTGGCACCACTGCTCTTGCCTCAGCTGGGAAGACACTCCGTGGTATACCGCATACTGTTATTGGGTCACTTGCCCTGGCCATGGGATACACGCAATACGTTACTCTTCTGTGGGGAGGACTTCCACCATGTATGCATCGACTGGCCGGACGAGCCCATAAATAGGCCAGGCTTGGTCTATCAGTGTGAGGTGTGTAAACGAGCCGTAGAGTATAAACCTATCAACCCTGGACCTACCTCAACACGCAGTCACACAACATGCATGGGAGAACGGCAACTTCCAGAGTTCGCTGCACGGCCACATGAAGACCCATGCACTTTCATAAATGAATGTGAGCATGAATTCCACCTTCACGAAATTCCTGGGAAACACTGATTTTCACGGACCCACCTCAAGCGGAAGGTGCACAGGATCTTTCCAAACAAGGGCAAGGATGCATGTATCCGCCATATAACATGCCTATTGTTGCCAAAAGTCCACAACATCCTACTCCTGCTGAATCCCACAACAATAGACTAGCTAGTTGACAGAGCTCGTGAGGCAGAAAATAATTTTCGGGAGCAAGCACTGCTTGATCAGCCTGAGTCAACTTAGCCCCTCGACAAAGGGAAGACCAGGAAATCACGTATCAAGCCACCCCCACTACAGCCTCCGAAACTGCCTAAATGTTGGTTCTGACCTGGGAATCACTTTAATAAGGACTGCCCTCAAAAGCCAGCCCTTTAACTGCCAAAATCTACGGAGACACGGGTTGCGACCACGGCACCGCGGACTGCCCAAGACCAAGGGGCGTCGACAAACAAGCCGTTGAAGGAAAACTGCAACGCCGCCGAAAAGAAAGGAGCGTTCCCACAGAACAAATGGAACCTATCATCAAGCTCCTACATGAGGCGCCTATAGCCCCCTACATTAAGATCAGGGTAATCTGCAAAACTGCCCTAGCATTGTTGAACTCAGCTACGTCGGGGAATTTTATTCGCAGCAATCTACTACTACAACACCAGCACCACGAGTTGGAACCCCAGAGTAAGACAGTATGAATGGCTGAGCCAGATTGCACCCTCAACGTCTACAGACGAATCTCCTTGCCTTTTGAAGTGCACGACCTGAAGACCCACACTGACTTCGTCGTCACTTTGAATGTAGAAGAAGACGTTATCCTCTGACATCCATGGCTGCCCGAGCAGCAATGCATTATGGATCACGGGAAGCACAGGGTATGCCTGGGCGACAAATGACAAGGTCACATTACTTTGGAGTACCCGGACGAACAACAAGAAGCCCACTCAATAGATGCACTAGAAATCCAACATGACCTTACTGCAGAACAGTTTCAGCAACTGAAGTAGGTCTTAGAGAACATGCAACTGCCTTCGAAACCAATGGGACCTTGCACCAGATGCGCATGGTACAACATGAGATACTTCTCAGCGACTCAACCCATATTTACAATAGACCGTACAAAGTCTCTATGAGGCAACAGCTAGTAATCGTGGAGCAAATTGACGAGATGAAGTGACAACAGATTGTTGAGCCGTCTAAGTCACCTTATAATTCTCATGTGGTGGTGGTATCCAAAGAGGATGGGCAACTACGCTTTTCCATGAACTACAAAGCTCTAAATGATGCCGCCCTGTTCACTCCTCAGCCGGCTCTTGACCTAGCACACACGCTACATGACATTGGCGAGGCCTGTATATTCAACACCTTAGATATGCAATCCGGGTACTGGCAGATTTCTGTACATCCAGATAGCCACCCCTACACCGTATTTATGTCGCCAGAGGGAGAGACACTACAGTTCTGAGTCATGCCATCCGGACTTAAGAATGCACCTGCCACATTACAGCGTTTGATGTCGTCCAAAGTTCTCACTGGATACTTGGGCCAGTTTTGTTTCGCTTACCTGGACATCACAGTAATTTACTCAAAAACCTGGGAGGAGCATCTTTCACACCTCTAACAAGTATTGGAACGCTTAGAACTACATGGGCTTGCTGCCAAACTTTCTAAGAGCCATTTCAGCAGGACTTCTATAAAATACTTAGGCGATGTCGTATCCATAGAAGGGAACTACCCGCAAAATAGTTCACTTCGAGCCATTCAAGAAGCAGAGATTCCCCATACAAAGGAGCAGCACCACCGATTTTTGGACTCTGCAACCGGTTCTGGGACTTTCCGAACATTTCCAAGGTAATGGCACCCCTTCATCCTCTACTCGGAAAGGACGTCCAATGGAAGTGGACACCCGAACACCAGGCTGCTTTCGACACCTTGAAAAGGAGCTTCCAACATGCCAACAGTTTACACCGTCCGCAAGGGGAAGGAACCCTAATCCTTACAAACTAACGCCTCTCAGAACAGACTGGGAGCCGTGTTGTACCAAGAAGGCCCCAAAGGCAGCCCTCTGGTCATAGCCTATGCCAGCACCAGGCTGACCCCAACGGAACAAAGGTACCACATAAATGAACAGGAATGCCTTGCGTATTTCCCAAATGACCGCAAGTTCCGGTACCACCTGGAAGGGAACCATTCCATTCTCCGAATGGATAGTCAGGCACTCAAATGGCTTAGGGAGTCCAAGCACAACAAAGCCAAACTGGGATGATGGGACCTTCTACTATCGGAATTTGGTTTAGAAGTACAGCACTACCCGGGGACTCAGAACGGCATACCTGACGCTTTGTCACGTCAGCCAAGCTCCAGACAAAGACGTGGACTGGGTTTTCCCTCCAGAACCTACTGAATTACCACTGAAAGAGCAGATACAATTGCTACAGTTACAGCTTTCACGCAGTCAACTCTAACAGCATCAGCAACTCGACCTAGAAGTCTAGGATCTGCTCCGCCAATGACCGCATTGGTATGAAATGTGCAACAGCGTCATGTGGTCACCTAACTGCCACTCGGACGCCCCATGTAAGTTCTGGATGCCACGAGCTCTGCGTAATGATGTATGCCACCACTTCCACGATCACCTTGATGCAGGACACCCAGGCACTCAGGGGATGCTCGCAGATATAAGCATCCATTACATGTGGGATGGAATGAGTCGCTATGTCGGTCAGCACGTGAGCCAATGCCCAAAGTGCTGCCAGCGCAAAGCCTACCCTGTTTGACGGAACACTGACAAACCAAGCAAACCCTACGCACCATGGAACAAATTCGCCGTAGACTTGATGGGGCCTTATCCCAGGAGCACCCGAGAAAACCGTTACCTGCTGGTGGTCATCAATATGTTTTCTCGCTGAGTCAAAGACTTCCCGTTAAGCAGCCAAGAGACCCGACATATCATAGCCAAATTCAATCAGGAGGTATTCCCACGCTGGGATATCCTCAGAGTATCCTGATGGACAATGTAACTCAGTTTACCAGTGCGTTGTGTCATAAGGCATACCAAGGCTGGGGAGTAGAGACTTGGACGACACTACTGTATCACCCTCAGGCGAGAACCCTATAGAACAACACAACCAAGAACTTGTGAAGTGCGTACGCCTCAATCTATATGAAGACCAACGGTACTGGGATTGCCACTTGCCGAAGATACTGTTCACTCTCCGCCGGAGAACCAATGAAGCCACCGCTTGTATCCCAAGTGAGCTTCTACTGGGATACACGTTGCAACGTCCAGGTTAATGGCAGTGGGAGCATCTCCTCACAACAATACCTCAACCCAAAACAATTCGTCAAGCTGCGGAGTTACGCTTCGAACAAGCCCGAGAGAAGCAGGACGAGTACGTATGTTGGAAATATCTGCAACTCCGCACCGGAGTTCGTTTGCAATGGAGGAAACTGTACTATTACGCAGCCATCCACTGAGCCGAGGGGACAATCAGTTCAGCACAGGATTGGCGGGCAAGTGGGAAGGACCCTACATGATAATTGGATGACAAGATAACGTATACTGGGCAGAGGATCGCCATGGAAGGATATGGTAAGCTACGAGAGGCCAGATACGCCCATACCCAGAATCCACCCCTGCTCGTGTTCAGTATGCATCTCCCTCGTTACTCCCTGACCAGTTGGATGACACTAAGGAAGTAGTTCTACATCCGCTGGCCAGAAAGAACAGAAGTCTCCCACAGCCATTGTGAACAAAAATTAATCACTGGTAACGATTAACCACTGCTGCGAGCCAGTTAGGAATAAAGCACCCAACGTCAACACAGTAGATGTATCCACAAGTACCGTACTGTCCACACCCCCAGAGTTTCGAAGGAAGCTTGTCTACCACCCTAAAAAGTTGTCACCTGCAGCTACAGAGATTTCTTGGAGAAGTCCAGCAGATCGAGAGACCAGCTATCAGCGTCTGTGACCGACTGCCAGCACCAGTAGTACCGCCTCAGTCAATTCCGCCAGATCGCCAGTCAAGACTGCATCATGACGGACTGCAACCCCAGCTCAAGCAAGCCACCGCCTGCCAGGAGCCAGTGACGACGGATATCATTCTGGCAAAACCTGCATAGCAACCACTGTCCACGCCAATGACAACACCCAGAGCAGCCAGCGTCCACAAGGTCCAGCCAACTCTGTTGATCCTGCTCACTGCCACCGCCATGGTTATCCCTAATTGTGTGGCCGACTTAGCAGCACATTCAACTCTCAACGTGGAGGCTGCTGCCTTCGAGTAACCAGAGCCACGCACAGTAGAGTACCACCAGGGTAAATCAGAGGGGGCCACCCCTGGGATTTTTATTGCAAATTCTTATGTAGTTAGCCCTTGTAATACCACTGTAAACTGTGACATGGCTAGTTCCGACAGATCAGAGAATGTGAACCAGCGCAGATGTGAGGAGGATCCAGTTAGAGGACGAGATGCCTTCCAGTTCTAGACCTGCTACGAGGTTGACGCCAACGCAGTCTGCATTGCTGAGACGACCTGCCTGCAGCCCGAACAACGTCCGGATCGACATCTGCAGCAGACCAGGCAGCAGTAGAGACTGCGACCGCCAGCCGAGAGGAGACTGCCAACCCCGCTGTCAACGAGGTCTCATCACCAGCTGATGGGGCTCACCCGGCCACGCCCTGCAGTCAACTACCCCGACCTGTCATCGCGGAAGGACCAGCTCTCTCGCTGGGTCGAGCAGCCCACATGCTATTGTCCCACAAGGAGACGCCTTGGAGGCAGTCTACAAAGTTCCAGTGGCAGTTTCCCCCACACGTTTCTCCAAAGTAACGTAGGTGCCCTTGCAGGCAGAGCTACACGCCATGCCAGTGGCACCCAGTGCCGGGGGCACTAAGCAATGTCATTCTTTGCTGCTTTTGAACAATACGGAGCCTGCTACTGCCCCTAGCAGGAAGCAGACTGCAACATACAGTTATTGACGCCCTAGTGTCAGTGTAGTTAACTAACTAAACCCCCAGTGCTACGCAGTGCATGTCCGCACTAACCCCAGTGTTACAGCAGTTGCTGTTAGAGTAGCCATAAGCAGAATCAGTGTGACGATGTTCAAAAAGCTCGCACCACTACAAATCTTTTAACAGGTTGGTGTGTCGAGTGTTATATTTAACTTTTTGACATTATTTCCCGCACACCCTAGGGTTAACCTGTATATAAAATGCCTTAGCTTTTGTGTGCACTGAAAATCTGTGTACAATAACGTAAATGAATAGGGCAGGCTAAAATAAGCAACCAAAGACTGAAGCTGTGACAGCAGGCTGCAAGAAGAGAGTCATATTTTAACAAATAATTGTCCTTTTTATTTTGAATGCCATGTTTTACCGATTATGTAAGGGTAATTGTAGTTCTAAATTTTGTTATTACTTTCTGCAAGCAGTTATGGACTCTATATGAGTTAAGGCTGCAAGAAGACAAGAGAAATAATTTAAAGAAAGTATTTTCAAAGCATGTAATGAGAAAGGGATCTTTTCATAAGTACTGACCGGTAAATATTGATCTTCTTTGCTATATGATGTGTAGATATTTTCAGCAAGCAGCATTGGACTAGCTGCGAGAAGAGAAAGAATGAATTAATGTTGTAATATTTTACAAGGGTTTTCATGTGCATTTTCTTCCTATAAGTCTGTCTTCTATTTCCTTTGTAGTGGTGAAAGCACTAGTGTATTTTGTGTGTATAAAACCCCGCCACTTCACTCTACAAAGAACCCCTTAGCCAGGAGACGGGTCTGAAAACACCCTGCTCTTTGAAAACCCTTAGGTTTGAAATTAGTGAAGACGTAAAAATAGCATTCTGTGTGACACTAGTACCATTACAATCTTTCATGTAGCCGGCCATAGCATTTTTTGCAGGTTATTAGAGCGTGAAGTGCTTAAAATGGTGACACAAGAACTGTAGGACAGTCTGTTAAAAAACAATTCCTCCTAGTCAATTCTTTTCGCGTGCAGTTCACGTGCTTGTCATTGTGAGTCACCAAAAGTAAGAATTAGCTTGTGAATGCACGCTGTAATGAAAGATGTCTGAGAGTCACACCGCCAGGATCCCCATAGAAATCAAACAAAACGCAGTCAAGAAAACACGCACTGTAATTTGAGACACAAAAGTAAAACGACGAAGCGTTTCCTGATACCAGTATGATGTGCGGTTATCCTTCCCTCTTTTATCCTTAGAGAGAGAGAGAGGGAGAGAAAGGTATAGTTAGGTGTGTCTGAGCGAGATGCCGAGTGTATCTTGTTTTGCGGTGGGCAAGTAAAAGTGCGTTTAGACACCACCTGTGATTTGAACTACTTTCAGCTGTTAGGAAGAAGGTCAAGTTTATGAGGAGGGGAGCGACACGCTGTCGCACAGCGCACAGAGCTATGCCTCTTACAGAAGCCAAGGGAGAGAAAATTTATATTGAGAGGACCGCCTAGCTTTCCCACAAAGGAATTTTCTTTTCATTTTACCATCCCTCTGACAGTGGTGGCCGAGAGGAATGTTGATAGTGACCTGAGAAAACACGTTTTTGATTCAGTCTGCTAGAACAGCAAAAATTTTGCAGAACATTATTTCCTCTTTACAACCTTGGTAATCTCAGACAAGTAATATGTTCTGTCTTTGCGCAAGGATGCCAGGTTGATTGACTGTGACGGAGACTAGTAGAGGAGGATACTCTCTTCCTCCCCATGAAAAAAGGGGGGGGGGGGGGTTCTACCTTTTTCCTACCTTGCAGAATGCTAGTCGAGAGTGCTGGTGGAATAAGGAGCAAGGCTGTGCCTTTATATACTGGTGGCTTCCACTTGATCAGAATCTAATCTTCTGCATCCCATCTGTAGCTGGGACTACTGAACAAAAAGTTGAGTTCTACTTGTCAGATTGTCTTCCATCTCTCCTCAGAGATAAGCTCTAATCTCATCTTATTCAGACAGAGGCCATAGAGGAAGTGCTATATAGCTCCACAGAGAATAGGTCTTTCCACGACCTCAAGGATGAGCTTCATTCACAGCGGAGAGGGGGCGAATTGACGTATGACGTCTTTTTTAACAACGGAATTATTAACGGCTTCTGCTCCATCCCTAGGTCAGTTATTGCGGAGTTGGAAGTTAACTTTATCCTGTTAATATGTGAGACTTTACTGTCTGCCTTGCAGATTGTTTTATTCACCGTCCACCATAACAATGCTTAAAGACAGCGAGTTCCTTTACTCCCCGCTAGGTAGCTCTAGTAGTAATTACTGTTTGTCTTTTTTTTTCGCATCCTCCACTCTCTGACCACCCGTCGCCCTAACGGCACAAGCCAATCAGCAGCGGCAGCGGCCCGAAATTGGTATAAAAGCGGAGACAGCACGCGTCTCCAGCAGCAGTCTTCCTTCCCAGTGCCCCCTGCTCAGGAAGTGGCCAGATTGTACAGCAACCTTAGTTTATAGCACTCACCGCTCAGACCTACCAGATTGATCTCACTGCTTCCGAGCACTCGCTGCTCATGGGCCCCCCCCTCCCCCTTCCTGTCCTACGTTCATTCTAGAACCCATTGCTTAGGATAACACCCCGTACTTCGCTTAAGCTATGCTTGCGATAGGGTTAGACTACGTTAGTTAGGAGCTATCCTCCACTGAGAGAGACTTGTGTCCCTAGGTTGAGAAGACTGGGACAGGGCCACACACCCGTGTGTGTATCTGGGCGAAGTGAGGCCTGACTTCCCTCGTGCACCGCAGTCTCCGCCAGACTTGGGAATAGGGTGTCTGCCAGTCCATTATTGCCCATGGTGTCACACGTACCACTGTACAAGGAACCTGCAGACATGGTACGGTAGGAGGGTGAATTCCACTTCCCAGTGTCCTGCATCCAGAGGAAAGGCATAAAGGAAAGAGTTAAGCAGACACTCTTAGCATCAGGTAGAGCACACGAATATGAGTCTTCTTTCATGCTGCAACAATTTGAAGGCCAATAGCGACAGAAGAATGTGGTAGTTTATGGCTACACTGCGATAACTCTAGTAGATGTTAAGGAGAGGTAATGCTGCCACCACCCCAACTTGGTAAAATGAATTACAGGTGATTGGGGAACCTGTCACAGAGCTGTAGTAGCTATCATTTGTTTTTCAGTCATCAAAAGCAACCGACGGCCTAAAACCTTCTTTGGAGGACGTGGAGTATCGCGAAGGATGTTAACCCGGAACGTAAAGGTTTTCATTAATGAGTCTGGACTTAAACGTTTTTAAATTCACCTAGAAACTGTAAAATTCAAACTCCGTCGACAAGTAATTAAATAATAGCTCCCCATTTGGAAGCTTGCCTAGCTAAAAGTCCACCAATCTAAGTAACACAATAAGAGATTTGCCATTGGTCTCCCGTTTGGAGACCTGCCTAGCTTATTCCCTCATTTTCCTAAATAATACATGAGCATACACACTATTAAGAACACTGATTATTTTATAAGAATAGAATAAAACGTAATAGAGGGCGCAGTGTTTAATTAATCTGATTTACTACTATTACTACAACTTCATTGGAAGGGATGATTGTGTTCCCATATTGGACACATTTGACTAGGTTATCATGTACTCTTATCATCGAAACTAATTACCTTAAAAGTATGAAATAAAATATGCTATTGTCATTCACACCTGACTCTGCTATACTTAACTTGTGAGAGAGTGGTCCAGGACCTGGTCAACATGAAAGGTCCAGTAACACTTGCGACAAAATCCTCTGACAGAGGAGACTGATGTACTGTTCCCATTTCGGAACTCTCTTGTTTTACACCCCCTTGTAATAATAGTGTAGGGTATGTGTCCGGCTCAGGCACATAGGACAAGGCCTAAGTGGAATTAACACAACTTGTTCCTGCTGAAGAGGTACTCATCAAAGATCCTTGTCCATTTCAGATCAAGCTAGTTACTTCTATTGATTGGCAATAGCGAATTTTCTCAACAGTTTTAGTAGATATTGTTATGTTAACCAAATAGTCAATATGTTGGTATCTCACTCCACACAAATATAATGTCAACAGATAAGTGTTAACATTTGGGTTACCTAGACTTTGCCTAAAATCTCTGTGTCACTCTCATTCTTTCCATTTACCAGAATATGACATACCACAAGGAAGTACTGCAGTGCCAGAGGAAGGAGAATCTCAGCAACACCTAACTTAGGATGTGCCACGAAATATTGCAAATCTACCAAGTCACACTTCTCTCCTTCCGAACCATGATTCCTTCAGAGCAGGTGAAGCCTGTTATCATCACTCATTCTAAGTTATGTTGGGCACTTCCGAGAAGCGTGATCCTCCAGCACACAATGTGCTCGTCACGATGGTCCAGGAAAGAGTCCCCGTTTCATCCACCTGCACAGCTAATATCCAAAAAGCCACAACCCACCATCTTCCTCCACCCACACTCGTCTGCATCGCGGCGAGCTGCGCTTCATTAACGGGCCACCTGGCATCTGTTTAGACATACAGTTGTGTGCCAGGCTCTGCTATTCTTCATCCTACACCTCTGTCAAAGCCTCAGGTCACTACTAGTCTGAACTCTATACCCAAAGTAAACACGCCAATCTCAAGTGGTGCTCCACCCGAACGTTGCCCAGGTATATCTAAGACAGTGGTGGCATCCAGATGCCGAATCATGTTGCCCACACCTGATTTTGTGCCCTGCCATATAGCCACATGGCCAGTTTTGTACAGTGGGAAGGCACCAGCACACAAGCAAAACTGAACCCCCTTGTACATATAGAAGCGACTGGCTCAGCCTCTAGACAAAAAGACCCAGGGGTCCCCTACGAAAACAATGTAGCGAGTATACATTCTCTGTACGTCTTACGTCAACACACATACTGTAAAGTTTGGAGCATGCCAACATGCTGCGCTACAGAGAGGCACGCTCTACGGTCGACTTTGCCCCATCTGAGCACGCCAAGCGCGGGGCAAAATAAAATTCATTGGCCATTAAGAGTTGGTAATAATAAATTAGAACGATTTCATGCATTGGGTAGTCATCAACGTAATTGAACTTCACGTCGGAAATTATGATCTTCTACACCCAATCAAGAATGAACGTGCCAGAGCCACCCCTACGAAGAAATGATAATATTTTTATAAATTATACTAAGCTACCCTGCCTGGCTAAGAAGTTCCAAACAACCCTCAAGATAGCAGCACCTCCGTGACTTTCTGACGTTACGGTCCGCCTGCCCCAGTCCAGGGTGCAATAAATTATCTATGCCTCCATCAGGGTGATAAATTGAGCGGCGCTCCTGCAGCAGTTAAACTAGCCCCTGCGATGGAAGGCTACATTAACCCCCGCCCCTGGAGAATCACTGACACAGGGCGATTTTCATATAAATAGAGGATCAGCACCGTGGTCCAGCAGAGACCCCAGGCTCGCCGGCCGTATAGGTTCGCGAGCTCTCCTACAGTCTGCGGAAGATTCTCTACCTCTCCTCTGCAGCCCACCCAGGGCTCAACCTTCACTTCAGCAGTATAATAATATCCCCAGACTACGAAACTCTGTTGAAGCATTTATTAGGTTGGTGTGATCCAGACGAAGAATCCGACTCCGAGGAAACCCCTGCCAAACCAACCATACACCGTTATTGAGTTCTAGCAATGACACACCGGACCCCTCTAATAGATCAAGTATCGTAATGTTAAAATCTGGCAAAATAGTTCGAGTTCGACAATTGAATACAGAAGTACACCCCAATTGTACTACACTTCTATATGGTAACGTTGGCATCCAGAAAGATGATCAGGGTTTGAATCCCTGCCAATGTAGCGCTCAGAATGCACCGGGAACAGTCCCTAGCCAACTTTATCCCCGCTCGACAGCCAACGAGGCCGCAGCGGATCACAGAGCACACGAGAGATGGAAGGAAGGGACCAGCTGGCACGTGCCAGAGTTAACGACCCTGTCCCTCCCCTGACCACCCTCAGGGCGAGACACAACCCTACCGGCCCCTGCTAACCCCGCACCACACTGCTGACATTGCCCGGGGCAGCATTTCAATAGGGACTGTCCAAGGCGGTAACCCCAGGCGACACACAATCCCCTCCTCCACCTATGAATGCACAACCACGTAATCCCGAGACGCGTTGTCAGAATGTCAGTGGTAGGAATCCGGAGGAAAACTGCCCTCGACGAATGATATGCCCCTAAACCTCCGGCAGATGCATGTGCATGCACAACCACACATCATTACGCGTCCTAAGTCAGCCATATTACTACCAAAAAGAGGCCCAGCTGGAACGAGAACCACCAGCACAACTTAAACCCCGAACACCCCCGAGGCGGACGAAGCGTCCCCCTCCTCCTCGCGACAATATACTGCCTCCACAGGTCTCCGGTAGAAACGACAGCTCCCCTCCCCCATCCTACCACGTACACCCCCCACAGGTACAGTACCAGAGATTTAATTTTGACCCTCTGATGGCTCCGCGATTAGGCGATGTACGCACCCCTGTTCAGTTTAAAATTGCGGTGGGCATCACCAAGTGTCCGACCCGAACCCTCATGGCGTGATCCCATTGATGGTCTCGGACTTAAGAGCCGAACCGATAGGCTGACAACGCGAAGGGATACTCCCCCTCCCACCTCTGCTACAAGCCCCGAGGTTAGGTCACATAGCCCTCTCGTCCCCCTTCTTGCCCCATTCCCACCAAGATCTGTCTTAGTCATGCCTCCCCCTGAGTCAGCAGAGCATATCAAGGATAGAGACTATAGGACGCAACCCGGCTATCCTACCCTCCCCTCCCCTTACCAGCAAGAATGGTATCAGTGGATGAGTTAAAGGTGAAGAGTTGACCCGGTCCTCGTCACCATCTACGGACCCGCTGGTGAACCTGGCGACCAACCCCTTCAGATCATCGTGCCGATGGCTGGAGAGCGAGAGAGTGATGCTGAGTTGCCCCATGAGAGAGAGAGAGAGAGAGAGAGAGCGAGTGAACACGTGTCAACCGTGAAAGTAGTAAGTGCGAGTTGCCAGTCGCCCGTGAGCACTACGGCCGCTAGAAGTACAGCTCCACCGCCAGGAGGCGCTATCACTAGTGCAGTTCGAGTACATTTCACCCACAGTCAGGTAGACAGATCCGTGACGCTTGCAGAGAGAGCACATACCAAGAAGCAGAGGAGCCCAATAGCCGGGTGATAACAGCAGGGGTGCCCGAATCCAGGACACTGGCCCCATACTGCCGTCCGTCACCAGGCCCATGTCACGAGTGGCCCCCCTACGTGCCAGGCGCACATGTCACGTGCCAGAGCGCTACTGAAACACACCATGGTGGGTGCCTGTATAATTTTGCTAGCCTGTCACCCCTGCCGCAGAGTCACAAAAATGAAGACAACCTGCTAGGCGTAGGCATGCCAAACGTCAGCGCCCTCCACAGCCATCCACGTCTTCTACAGAGTGAGTACCTGGCAGCAGCCAGTAAAGACAAAGACTAGCACGCCTGTTCAATGTAATCCCCTGATTGAGTAGCTTTGAAAGAATAGTGATTGCGTTAGAGTGCATCGAACCCTAAGGTAAACTACCTGTGATAGCCTAAAGCTTGAGTGATAGGGAAAGCTAGGTGCAGTTGTTGCACCCATCTGAATTAAATATAATGAAAAATTCTAGCCTAAATGTTAGGAAGTGCTACGAGAGAAAGTACTACGTCAGTTCCGCAAGAGAAATTGTTTTTAAATAGGTACCCTGTCATTGTTTTTGTAACGTGCATCTTTTTGCAAGGTTGAGAATTTTAAACAAAAATGCATTCGAAGGAACAGAGGCCCGACAGAAAAAGAAAAGTAACCCAATTAATGTAACTTAACCTCCTACTAATGGGCATGCGTAAAGTAACGGTAATGAAAGGAATTATTTTTTTATAAAAATTGAATTGGCCCCTAGCTTGATAGAAGAACTAATTTTTGTGGAGGTAAAATTTTAACGTAACATCAAGCCCTTTAAATGGACTGGAAAGTTCATGTCCGCAGATTCCCTGAAAATCCCGCACGTGCTCACGTAAAGTCACCATTTACTAATTAATGTAAAATCTATATTTTCTTGGTTGATATCTTGTATGACACGTTTAACGTAGTGTCAGTAAGTTCCATGAGCACTATTAGGAAGCGTGAACGTGTAACCGAAGCCTATCAGCAGGCCCGTAAACACAGCCTTGCAATGTGCTGGGTGACATTCAGTAATACCACCTTTATTTTGAGTAAGAGCATGAGGCGAAAACTCACTGAGACCACGCCGTAACTGTCACACAGGAAATTCCCAATCTTTTAGAGTTAAAAGTGTTGTATCCTAAGCATAAGAAACACTCTAGTAATTTTTTAATGTTCATATTGAGGATGAGAATCTCACGTAAATCCCTGTAATGTTATCCTTTATTGATACGAAATGTAAAATGTAAAATGTTCTCTTTCACACACGTTAAACCCCTCAAGAAATGTAGCAAGAAACCCCTGTAAGGTAAGTAAGAGAAGTGCAACACCACCGAAAGTTGTATATAAAATGGATTGGATTTAATATTTAAGATTTTTCTCTCCCTGAAGGAAAACACTAAAATAAGGTAAGGAAAAGTAATGAGCGTGTGTAGTTTTGAAACGTGACCCTCCCCTCTCCACTGTAAGTTGCGAGAAAATATGAAGGAAGAAGAAGCGTAAGCACTATGAGAAATGAAAACTCATCTAGTGGATGTGCACAGCCTCCAGACAGGCTCACAAAAGCATATCTACTTGAGCGAGGCAGATAACCCCACTCCCTAACCCATGAGAAAATTTATTCTCGTCCCCTCCAGCCAAAGAGGCTGTGTATGTACACTACTAGACGTAAGCGAACCAGGAAATTGAAATTGTAAATAAAAAGGGGAACTCACGCTACACATGTAAATAGTAGGCTGAGGTCACTTACTGACATAACAAATTGTAACCTAGAAATTACGGATGACCTTATAAATAACCTCAAAGTAAATTTTGTGAAAATTGTCTAGTTTGTAGTAAAAACATTGTTGTGTTGTTATTTTTACACTCCCGCTATAATCCTAATAAGGGAAATTATATATTGTGAGTTAGCTTATAAGAAATTTTATTTTTCTAGATGCTAAGTGAAAGCATTGTTTAAAAGCAGTTGTATCATTTCACGTCACCTGCGCATTCATGACATGAACACATAGAAGTGTTAGAAAGTAATTACGGCTGAGCGCCGTCATTTACCAAATACCTGTATGCTCAACGCGATTGAGGTACAGTGTGTTACGTGTATGGACGCACAAGCCTACAGCTTACACCACCCCTGCCAAAAGCAGAAATTGTACCTAATTCCTAGCCGTAAATAAATTTACATGAATTGAAAACTCAGTGTAAAACCTCCCGCTATACTAAGGGAAAATGCTAACTCTATCAAGTGTAAGAATAGCTTTAGTACAAACATAACATTAAGAAAGTGTAATCTATGCAAGTGTCATAGTATGTTGTGAAACTTAGGTTAAGAATATTGCAGTGTCAATGAGAGTCATGTGTAAATGTCAAAATGTGTTTTGCCAAAAATGTGTAACCTGTACACGTAAATTTTGTTTCACAAAATATCTTGCCAAAACAAAGAATTTTGTGTCGTATTTTCAAAATATTATGTACGTCAAGATACTTGAAGAACTACGTACATTCATTCTTTGTAAATGTGTTTCTTGTATGCACTAATTCTTTTTCGTGTAGGAAAGCAACCCGGAGATAGGGACTTAAAACTTGTGTGTTGTTGTGCATGGTTATGCCCTTTTCAGATAAACTCCCCTTTAGAATTTTTTTATTCTTGAGGGCAGATCAGTAAGAATTACTAAGTAAAATTTTTAAAAAAATTTTGGCTTTTATATGCCACCAAAATGTAAACAAGTTTTAAACTGTAACTTTTTTTGTATCTGCCCTCGAACTAGGAAGGCACTAGGTTTCGATACCAGACAACTTATTCCTGCACTTTTCTTCCAAAGCTATTCCTCCCCTTGGTAAGCCACGAGATGAAAAGATTCCAGCTGCGCCATGAAGCAGAAGGCACCATGCAGACACCCCGCCGCTATGCAACTGAGGGAGAGGGAGAGAGCGAAGAGGAAAAGGGAAGAGACAGTTAACCCGCCGCTGATAGAAAACAGATGTCGCGTGACCCAGATACGGGTGCGCTCAACTCCTGCTCAGGCAGCACATGCAGAATAGGCGCTAACCCAGAGGACCAATTGGAGGTTATACAATTGCGGCAGCCATCTCCACTGCCCGAAGAGGAGCAACTGGAGGTTATACAGTTGCGGCAGCCGTCTCCACCACTCGAAGCAATTGTGATTTCTACAGCTGGAGCTTCATCGCTTCGGAGGGTGGCTGATTAACGCATGCCAGCATGCTGCGCTACAGAGAGGCGCACTCTACGGCTGACTTCACCACATCTGAGTGCGCCAAGCGTGGGGCAAAATCAAATTCGTTGGCTGTTGAGAGTTGGTAATAATAGATTAAAAGGATTTCATGCATTAGGTAATCATCAACATACTTGAACTTTGCGTCTGAAATTATGATCTTCTACACCCAATCAAGAATGAACATGCCAGAGCAACCCCGACAAAGAAATAATAATATTTATTTAAATTATACTATGCTACCCTGCCTGGCCATGAAGTTCCAAACAACCCACAAGATAGCAGCACCCCTGTGACCTTCTGATGTCACGGCCCACCTGCCTCAGTCTGGGGTGCAAGAAATTATGTACACCTCCATCAGGGGCGGTAAGGAATTGAGCAGCGCTCCCGCAGCAGTTAAACTAGTCCCTCCGATGGAAGGCTACGTTACCCCTCGCCCCCAGAGAATTGCTGACACAGGGCGATTTTCGTATAAATAGATCAGCACCGTGGTCCAGCAGCACGCCGGCCGTATAGGTTCGTGAGCTTTCCTACAGTCTGTGGAAGATTCTCTACCTCTCCTCTGCAGCCCGCCCAGGGCTCGACCTCCTTCACTTCAACAACCCGAGGTAGAGCTCGAACTTTTCTCCAGCCATCTGCTTGAAGAAGGCAGCTAGTATTCCAGCCCCAGCTTGGACAAGGCTCTTCCTTCAGCTGACCGCCCAGGGACAGCTCTCCACATTTATTGGCAAATCCCATGCCTGTACCCACTGCCCTTACCTCAAGTCAACTTCCCTTGACTCCAGCGGTAACAGGTCGTTGCGCAATTACGTCCTCCTGGATAGAGCCCCTCATACGATCACACTGTTATAGTTGATTCAGTATAACTTCTGCCTTTTCTGAAGCCCTGGTAAATATCTACTTTTGGTTACTGATTACCTATCCTTCCGCTACACGTGAACATAAACACTGCCATGTGACGTCTTCTTTTATAACTGTCAAATGCATTGATTGCTGTTCAAAGAATGCTGTCATATTTCCTACGAATGTTCACAATTTAGGCCTATAAATATATTTAGGCCGGCTTTATAACTATTTGTTACACACGATATAGCACGTTACACATAATGCACATTAATATTTTACCACAACAGTGTTTTTTACAACTGTGGCGGAAACATCAGTAGTATTTAACCTGTTGTTAATAATATGTGTTAAATTATTTTGCTAAAAGAACGACCTTACTTGGAATAAAAATTAAAACGAAGGGACACAGTAAATTCAAGCACGCATCTTGTGTTGTGTGTTTATTGTTTGTAGCATCAACAAACGTAAAAGATAGTGGTGAACATGCAAACATATAGGCCTAACGTAACGTTTATTCCGTTTATGTTTACATGCATTGGTACTTACTGGTTTGTAGGTTTATTGTATTAGTTGTTTTTATTTATCTGGTTGGGCTTAGTATTTTGAGGGAGTCATAGCAGATATTCAAATCACCGAAACGTAAGCTCGTTACACAACTATGTTTCAAACACTTAGTGCAAAGGTAGAAAGTTGTGATAAACAGACGTGAATTTCAATAAGTAACTTTGTCATAGCATCAGTTCATGGTTAAAACGTATACATTTTGCACATATTTGAAATCCACACACACACACCTGGCCTGCGTAACGATTACAACGCAGCCACCATGCCCTTTCAAACACAGCGACCACAACACAACACTTTAAAACCTTGCCGTGGAAACACATTTTTATCACACCATTGTAACTTGCTAGCATGTTTAATAAACATGAGCACGAACTTGATGCTTCATTCAGAAACACGCCATGTCATTGACACGTTGCCACATCACTGCCAGTCGTAAGACAATGGGTATAATCGCCCGCCATATTGGGTTGGGTTGGGACAAGCGCGTGATTCTAGATTCCCCTTTCCACACCACGTCTACCAACCTGCTGGATTTGTAAGCATCACGCCATTGCATCACATCTAAATAACATATAATAGGTATTTAAACAATGAAATCTCATTTCAGTTGTAAATTACAGTTTCTATCATCATTGTTGTTGCTGTTACTATAAAATGTGCTGAAATAAGAAATAACAAGATTTATACTTTTCCTGCCACACAGGTGGTACAAACTTCCCTAGAGAGAGAGAGAGAGAGAGAGAGAGAGAGAGAGAGAGAGAGAGAGAGAGAGAGAGAGAGAGAGAGAGAGAGAGAGAGAGAGAGAGAGAGAGAGAGAGAGAGAGAGAGAGAGAGAGAGAGAGAGAGAGAGAGAGAGAGAGAGAGAGAGAGAGAGAGAGAGAGAGAGAGAGAGAGAGAGAGAGAGAGAGGAGAGAGAGAGAGAGAGAGAGAGAGGCCCGCGCGCTTCACTTAAACTTTTCTTCTGGGCGGAAAAAAATCCATAGTGTCGCTAGAGTGAGCCTAGGCACTGTAATTTCCGCTGATATTTTTTACTGCAGCAATAAAATGTGTTTCTGCCAGTGCTACCTAACAATACAAATATATCATATGGCAGTGTTTAATTTACAATAGTATACATAAAAACGAGGTTAAAAAAATATTGTAACTGTGAACTATTTCTTATCGGCCGTTGCCAACATGTCGCTGCTCTCGCTGTTGTTAATTCGTATTTAATACAAAACGAATATTAGAAGTTAAAGAAGATACTAAATAGATTATTAATCTATTCAAGAACACAGTACTTTAACGTTAATCACAGGGTTATATAATTTTGGAATACAAGTGATTGAACATAACAGATTGACATGTTACGCCTAGCGTGATTTTTCAAAGGTTTGATTCCAAAAGGCAGAAGAAAGTGTAATCGACTATAATAGAGTTAATTGTTTAATTATTGATTAGGAATTTTTTAGGAATTAATTTTAATAGCTTCATTTCCCCAGGCTCGCATTCGCCTGTTGATTAGCGAATTTGAGAGTAATATTTTTTCCAGTGATTTCATATTTTATATTAGTATCTTAGCCTATCTTTTAGTGTGTATTAATTTAGCCGGGCCTTTACGCCATTCTTCTGTAAGCGTAATAAAATATTACATTCCAAACTTAACCCCTTGTGTGCGGACTGCCGTAATTTTAATTTCAGATCCTGTGTCAAATTTTCTTTTTCTATTCTGTATTGATTTCAGTGTTGTGTGTTCAATCAGTTTCACAGTAATATTTAACTTCTCATCTGTACTCTGTGGTGAAGTGTACTGTATCCCTCAGGAGACAGGGCCTGCCCAAGGACCTATCCCTGAGATTTCAGACACCCGCCATCGATAGGAGGTGCATGGTCTAGTTACTTTGGTTGTTCATGTGCACGGCAGGTCTGCGGGAGTGATTGCAGATTTTGTCCCGCCCAGAACTCCACGTCTGCAACCCTTGTTGACAGCCTTACTTTGTTTTGTGTTTCACTGCTAAATGTGCAAGTAACACGGAGGTACCGGTAGCCATCAGGCGACTGGAGAGACGCGCCACACTTAAATTAGTAGTTATCACTCAACTACTTAGTGATCCCCATCCGAGTGTATCAGTCCATAATGAACCTGAGATTGAACATATTGACTACCGTATAATAATACCCCCAGACCACGAAACTCTGTTGGAGCTGTTATTAGGTTGGTGTGATCCAGACGAAAAATCCTACTCCAAGGAAACTCCCGTCAAACCAACCCCTACACCGGTATTGAGTTCTAGCACAGACACACAGGACCCCTCTTATAGATCAAGTATCGTAATGTTAAATTTCTGGCAAGATAGTTCTGGTTCGACAACCGAATACAGAAGTACTCCCCAACTTCTGTACGATAATGTTGGCATCCAGAAAGATGATCAGGGTTTGAATCCCTGCCAATGTAGCGCCCAGAACGGACCAGAAACAATCCCTAGCCAACTTTATCCCCGCTCGACAGCCAACGAGGCTGTGGCGGATAAACCCCGTCAGTTTTAGCCAGATCACTCATCACCATACTCGCTAACCTCTCGTATCAAATTGAGCATTTCACCCTTATTGGGACAGCTGGCATCCCATTTATTGACATCCCTTGTGGTACAGAAAATAAGACTGCCCGAAAGGTATAGCTTAATACTCCGACTCACCCTGGGGTTGGACTCCCCTTCACTTGGTAAGGTCCAAGAGGGCAGTCAGTGCCCTAGCCACTTGTCGACTAAGAGGAGCGTGCGGCAAGTTTTTACTTGAATTTCAGTGTTACAGTATAACCCTGGTATAACATTTTTGAAGGGGTCAGTGAAATAAATTGGTACATGCAGGAAAAGGGGGTAGGAAACAGTATTACACCTTCAGGGTTACATCAAAAAAAAAAAATTCTAATGTAATAATTTTTGTATGTAAATAGCCAGTCAAGTTCTTCAACATCTTCATATGAATCATTGGAGACAAAATATCAGTGATATGAATTCAGTGAACCATAGCATCATCAATTAATGTACAATGACGTGCATTCTGGAGGCTTGCTCACTCATCTACTCTTGGTTATCTTAGTAATTTTCAGGACCATTGCCTCTAAAATGCTTAATATTTCAAGTATAATTTGTTTTCTGTAGCTGTTTGTAGGCTACTGCATTGTTAATGTCTGAAATTTTACATAACAGAAAAATTTCATTTGAGATGCTACAAGGAATTGAACAAATATTATCCATTTCATGTAAGTGGGGTAAATTTTGACAGTTCTAGAAAAATAGCATGGCCACAATGTATCCTTCCACCGCAGCGGTTTGTCACTGAAGAAAAAGACGTTTGTAAACAAATGTTTTGAGTCTGAAGCAAACTTGCATTTTCCTCCCTCATGTTTCCTGTCATGGCAGGCATTGATAGCTAATTTCCATCCAGTAATTAATGTAGGATATTATAACTAGGTTGGCATTCCAACCTGTTTTATTTTTTAATTACAGAGTTAAATTTGTTGGGGTTCTGTTTATTTTATTACGAAGGAAAAAGGATACGGTGCGGGGGCCTGTAGTTTAATCGGCTTTCATGTGACTGCATTATTGTGATGTTCTTTCGAGTGTGTTGCATTTAGAGTTTCATATTTTTTCGATAGAGCAGTGGAAAATTTTTCTTGTATGAAAATAACAATTAAATGATTTAACTTTGAGAATTTTAACTTTAATGAGAAAACAAAATGTGATACATACATCACTGTTCATATTCGTACAGATGCAGCAATTTAAACACGCACACTCTTTAACCAAAGTTAACCTTACACTTGTTGAATTTACAGTATAGACAAATAAACTAATATTATTCACTCATTACAAAAGTGTGGAAAGTGCTGCTTTTTCAGGCCACATGCATTTCAATATTTATATTACCGGTTTACAAGTACATTTACAAAACATGCAAACTTAGTGTTTGTAAAATTTGCAATCTCTTGAACACGTGTTTTTCTATGGCAATCCTTGCGAGTTTACTTCACTAAAACTACGTTTCTTCGTCACTAGCATTATATAATGTATTTGTACAATCATTCAGTAAACTCAACACTACATACATTTCCTGATACAAACAAACTTAAACTTATATTCGTAAATTGTATTCACGTCACGTCATTGTGGAAGGCGGTAAGGAAAATGGTGGAACGAGTCTTTTAACAAAGCTGTAAACACATGCTGATTAATATTACATTTCACTCAATAAAACACACTACAACAGTATCTATAACCAACTATGCTTGAAAAAAGCAATTAAAAAAATTATTAACTACCCATTAAATATCCTGTCAATACCAACAAGATATTTGTATAATAAACACAAAGAGAAAGCACACGCACAACAGCCTTCACCAGGCTGGAAACACAAACATGGCTACCCATTGGCTTTAAACGTTTACTGTTTGTACATGTCGACATCCTCTGTCATAAATGCTAAACATGTTTTTAAAGTACAGTCACTAATAGCCAAGAAAATTTAATATCGGTTTAAAAACATAATTTAAACCATAAATGTTGTAAGTTTAATTAAGATTTTAAATTACAACTTTTAGTTCTGAGTACTATTTTCTTTCAAAGCCATCATCAGAATAGCCAACTTAACAACCCAGATCCTGCAGCAGTTCATCAGCTGATACAATACTTTACAAACGAGAGCATTTACTGTTTACATAGAGTGTACATTGGTCACATTGTCTGTCAGATTTTACTCCACTTATATGAAATGGACAATACTGATGTTATAACAGGAAATGAAGTATTTGAACATGCAGTAAAGAAACCTCTAAGCCTTATGGATAAATGGTGGGACCATGAAATAATGGTGTTACATGCAGGAAAATGTTATAACAGGGTTCTACTGTACATACTTTCTTTTAACCTACTGTATTTTTTACTCTTCGCAGTTTGTCAGGTGTTATATTTAACTTTGGTTCCAGATATTATATTTGTATATGATTACAGAGTATTTGCTTAGGGTGACAATTCATTTAATATAATTTCCAAATTAAGCTTTATTATATGATTTCAACAAAGTGCAGTGTAATCTTTGGTTAATTTACTAGTTTATTGACATAAAAATCATGTGTAAGTTAGATTTAATTTGTTTTTAGAGGGTATTCAGTATTCAAATTGTTATTGTTCTTATTAATTTATTCCCTAGAGGAGGGTAGTAAGCATTGAATGTTGTAAAATATGTGAACAAAAGAAAATATCCTGGTTGGCTCTCATATCATCTTTGCTGGTTGGTGAAGAGATGTGTCATGGTCAGACGACAGCCAATCAGAGAGTAGGTAATAACTGAAGTAAGGTTGAAGTAAAATTAAATGTAATTCTATTTAACAGAAATCACACAACCACAGTCAAGGATAGGCATGGTGGGTTTAATGTAATATAAATGTGATAATATATATTTTAATATTAATGAAATAGTGACTGCTGGATTTTCTAAAGAGAAGTACTTAATAACGGAAGACAAATAACATTGATTTGTTGAGTTGGAGAAGTAGTAGTAGTTATGTGTTAATTTGTTTGAAACAACGAACGAGGGGAAAAAATTGAGAAGCGTAAATTTTGACCTGATTTTAACTAAAATGTTACAAGCCGTCCACAACCAGTGCTTCAACTTCCATCCCTTGAAATATCCTCAGCCTTCCTTTTCCCACCTCATCATGTATTTTGACAGACATATCAGGTAAGTATGGGGTGAGAATGCAGGCTGCAATATAGCGCAGCACTGCACTGTTTTGTAATGTGGCAAAACAGAGCAGCGCAGCACTGCTGTATGTTTACATTACAAACAAAATTAACTTTTCTTATTTTGTTCGTGCAAAGTTTCACTTGCAATGCTAGCACTACACTGACTTCATTTTTATGGCTCACTGGAAGATGACTGTTTTGGCAGAAAATCAAGCATATGATGAAGAGAGGAAGGAAGTGGTGTTTGATTTCCTCATCGATGACGTCATCCTCAGGACGCAGCTCGTGGAGCACTTGCAGGAACACAGCTTGTCAACGGAAGCTGTCTTGGACATAGAATACGTTGAGCATACTCCCCCGCCTGAGCCGCTCGACTGCCTGCTGCATGATGACTGGGTGTCTGCCGTACATGTCAAGGGCAGATGGTTGGTTGGGCAGAATGTAACTAGCGTATAAATGTAAAATTAGTTTTTTTTTCTTTCTTTTTTCTTTGTTTCTTTCTCTCTCCTCCCTCCTCCAATTGTGTGTTTGTGTACACGTCAATATGTGTGTCCATCTTTTTTCCCCTGTCTCCTTTCCCCTCTCTCTTTCCCTAACACACTCCCCCTCCTCATATTTCTCTCCCTGCATGGTTATATCCTCTACATCTCTCTCTCCTGCCCTCTCTGACCTCTACATTCCTCTTTCGCCCTTACTACTTCCGTATCCCCTCTTTCTCCCCACATTCCTCCTTCCTCTTTCTTTTTCCAGTCTCTCTTTCTTTTTTAGCTGAATAAAGTAAAGATGAGTAATAAGAACAATCACTTGGTGTTTTAAAATACTCCCATTTCAATGGTTGTTATTAAAAAGTGTTACATAAAAACAGTAGTCAAAAATCTTTGGGTTTAGTTTTCTGCTTGGAAACAACACTTGAGTTCAGTACATAAGTCCTTAGTTAGGTACCGGTAGATCATATGTCGTCTGAAAAATTTTCTGAATATGCTTAAAGTATTTACTAGAGATGAGTCCAAACCCCATTTTGCCGATATTACCAATACAGATACTTTGTGGCCGAATCCGCATATAGTGCCGATACAAATAATTTCATTTGTAATTTTTTTTATTGTGTCTGAGTAATTATAAAATACCCCCAGACTTAACTTTTTTTGTTTCCTTTTTTCAATTAATCCTGATATATAAGCACAAAGTCTCCAGGATGTGGAAAAACATGTCAATAAATACAAACAAGTTGCAAACAATTCCTTGTACAATATATCCTTATTACTATATAAATGGGAAAGTGTGTTTGTTTGTCCTTCTTTAATGTCAAAATGGACCAACGGATCAATGTAATTTTTTTGCACAGATATAGTTGGAGGGTTGGAGAGTGACGTAGGCTATTTGTTATCCCAAAAAATATCTCATTTCCTTAAAAAAAAATTTATTGTAATTTTATATCATTCCTTCATGAAAATTCTTATTGTAATTTTACTGCATAAAATAAGCATTGTTAGAATAAAAAGTTCCGTCATTTCTCCTTTCTTTTTTGTCTATGGGCTGTCTTCCATTCCTTCCCAAGAGCCGCAGTAGCTCAGTGGGTAGAGAACCCAATAGTGGGGCCGCAGTAGCCCAGTGGCTAGAGAACCCAATAGTGGGGCCGCAGAAACTCTGTGGCTAGAGTACCCTATAGTAGGACCGCAATTTATAGCTATCTATCAAGTGGGGCAGCAGTCCTAAACGTCATGTGAAGGAAGTTGCATGGGTCATCTAGTACACTATAAATCACTGTGCATACGACACGGCAGTATTTTAGCGTGTGTCTTTTCCTGCCAACTCAATGATTACGTTGCAGTTTAGCATGTTGGTCAGTTTATGAAAAAAACTTCACGTTATCCGACTTCGGGGCACATTCGAAAACAGTAACTATTTGTGGCATTCTTAACCGGTGACAATCCCCAACCTCACCCAATAGTTGCAAATGCTGTATTTGTTAAACACCTAACCACAAAACACAGGAGCTGAGTAAAGATGGCAGTGTTTATAAATACTGCGTGCATGTTCAGTACTGTCCGACGGAGTACCCTTGGTGGGTAGCTGAACCAACCCGATCAGCCACCTACACCAGTGGTCGTATACTTGGTACCTACCATACTGCTTCATGCTCCTCAACCAAAGCCTCAGTTCACACCTACCTGTTACACTGTATCAGCCCCTACACCAGTCTGCATTAACGCCACTTAAGCAATCCGTCGCCCAGGTATCACCAAAACTTCAGTGGCACCTAAGCATCAAATTGTTTTGCCCATGCCTGATTTTTGCCTTGCCGCAAAGCAACCCTGCCAGTTTTATATAACGGGAAGGCATCACAGCCCTGACAGAACTGAAACCCCGTTCATTATAGACGTGCCTGGCTTAGCTACTAGCCAAAGCCTGGGACACCATCTATTGTGACAGACAAGTGATTATAAATTCCTGGTACGCCATGCGTCAAGTAGAAGGGGTCGAGCCAGAATTTTTCCTTTCGTCCAAAGTGGGGCCCGACTGTTGAAGTTGCACGAGGCAGTATGGCCAATCCACCCACGACCACCAACTCCATGTCTATGGAGTCTTAGAAAACACCCTGTAGCGCCCATTCAAACAGATATCATGTAGAATGCAGCCCTTAGTGAGCCTGAGCTTGAGGAGGCCACCTCTGCCGTAACCGGACAAAACCACTGTTCACAACCAGGCTGTCCCGTAACAGGTATCCACCACATTCAATGCACCCATTGTCACGTTTGGAACCAAGCCAAGTTACACCGATGATTTAGTTAGAGTACAAGTGTGAGAACTGTGGTACCGGGCAAACCGCATACTGCAACTGGGTAACTTGCCACGGACGTCGAATCCATATGGTACGATGGATTCTCTGCAGCGAGAACTACCACCATGTCTGTATTGGATGGCCAGACGAGCCAATAAACAGACCAGGCCTAGTATATCAGTGTGAGGTCTGTAAACGAGCAGCAGATTACAGACTGTCAAAACCTGGACCCACTTCAGTATGCACCCAAGTCACTTTTCATAGAGAACCTGAACTCCTGGGGTTTGCTGCCCGATCGAACAAGGACCCTGCATGTTCATCAATGAATGCAAACTGAAATTCTGCCTTCACAAGATCCCCAAGAAACACTGTGTGATTGTAGAGCTTCATTCCATATCATCGTCCAATGGGGAGGTACAGACCTTCCAACCCTCCCGATCTAAAATTCTATTAAATCCATATGTACAAAGTCATAAGTCCAAACATACTACCCACCTTGAAATATTGAGAATTTCAATAAAATTAGCACAGTTCAGATAATGGGCACACTTTAATAATTGGATGCCTGAATACTCCATTGGCACTCCAGTGCGCACTGTATCGACTCGCGCAATACCATCTCCTCCTGGACGAAGCTCTTCCATACGTGCAAGACTCACTGCAGAGGAGGTATTCTGTTCTTGATCAACACAAGTTGATTGGGAGCGATGCTTGCTCCTGGCTTCTGCCACTTCTAGCTTTGCTGGAAAGTATGGAGATGCTCCCAGTGCCAATGCTGCCAGAAGTCTTGATGCAACCGCTCGATCAGCTGCCAGTTTAAAATCAGTTTAGGTTCACATTTTCGTGGTTGGGTCCTGGCACAGTGACAAGAAGCTCAAGTGTCAGGAAGTGTCCTGGGGTAAGGACGACAAAGTCATTGGGGTCTGAACTTAGGGAGCACAAGGGGTCTGGAGTTCAGGACAGCCTCCACCTGCATAATGACAGTGTACAATTCCTGAAAGGTTAGGATTTGTTCCCCGATGGCACGTACCAAGTGGGTTTTGAAAGATTTGACCCCGGCCTCCCACAAGCCTCCAAAATGAGGGGCAGCAGGGGGGTTGAAGTGCCATGTCACTCCTAGAGGTGTGAAAACATCTACAACCTTTTTCTGGTGAGAGGACAATGTCAGAAGCTGCTGGAGTTCCATCAGGTAGTTGTGGGCCCCGACAAAGTTCGTCCCATAGTCATTGTAGATCTCTGAAGACCTTCCTTGACAAGAAACAAAACGTTTGTAGGTAGCCAGGAAAACATCAGTGTATAAGTCAGAGGCAACTTCCACGTGGACTGCTTTGATGAGACAACAAACGAACATGCAGAGCTAGGCCTTCAACACAGATGACTTGCGAGTCTAGCTGGCCCTTATCAGAATGGGCCCTGCATAATCCATCCCTACCTTAGCAAATGGCTTCCCCTGTTGAACCCTCATGGCAGGCAGATTGTCCATTAGAGGTGTGCACGAGGATGGTTTTACCCTCCAATAGCGCAATCGCAGTGTGATGGCCTATTTATCTGAGAGGATACAAAATGTTCCCCTCATAATGCCCTGCAAAGTACGAATACCAGGGTGCTGGTTCCTTTCATGGTAGTGTCCAATGTCAGTCAACACATGGGTCTTGGGAAGCAGCATTGGATGCTTGTGATCGAAGGGGAGATCAGAGTGCTGGAGTCTACAGCCCACCCTCAACAGACCTGTTTCATCAACAAAGGGAATGAGTTTTCGAATCGAGGGAGAAAGACTGTGAGGGGACGAGTTCACCCAAGAAAGAACAATCTGCGAATCTTTCCAGGCACTGATAGCTGACAAGGTGATAGCAGGTGTGGACAACTCTATCACGTGATGAAGTAGATTGGCTAGCAATGAAGCCCCACAAAGCTCCAACCGTGGGATGGGCTGAACCTTGACTGGAGCAACCTTTGACTTGCCAGCGACTAAATGTGTGGTGACTCCTGTAGGTGTGGTGAGATGTAAATAAACCACTGCAGTGTAGCCAATCTCTGAGCTATCAGAGAAGCCATGCATTTCATAGGAGGAACCTGCAGGGCCAATTACTTTTCTGGCGACAACAACTGATGCTAGCAGTGGTAGCTCACTGTTGAACTGGCTCCACTTCTCAACAATATTACCTGGGGATTTAGCTTCACAGTCAAGTTTCTCCAGCCAGAGAATCTGGATGAGGTGTTTCGAAAACATGGTGAGAGGAGAGAGCCACCCAAGAGGATCAAAAAGCCTTGCCACTTCTGACAAGATGTTTCTCTTGGTGGTTTGTTTTCAACTAGACTGTAACATGTGTGAAAAGCAATCAACACTGCAATTCCATTGTAGCCCTAACACCTTTACTACATAACTGTCTTGATCCAATGACAGGGCTTCTGGGGCCTCAACTTCTTCCACTGGGAGCCAGTCAAGCAAGGCAGGATGGTTGCTGACAAACTTTTGCAATTTAAAACCACCATCAGCGAGCAATGAAATCAACTCCTTTTGCAGGGCCAAAGCAGAACAAACAGAATTAGAGCTGGTGACCATGTCATCAACATATACATATGACTTCAGCACATTTGCAGCAACAGGAAATCGCTCTTTCTCATCCTCAGCCAGCTGCTGCAAGGTGCGAAGCTGCCAAGTATGTAGCAGAGGAGACAACATACGTCACGGTCTTTAAACGATAATCCTACACCAACTCTCTGTCATTAAAGCACCACACAATACGCTGAAGATCCTGATGGCTAGGACATACTGCTATCTGTCTATACATTTGCTTAATATCAGCTGTAAAAACAATTACATGCAGTCTGACCTTCAACAACACATCAATTATGTCGCATTGCAACCTAGGTCCAGTCAAGAGAACATCATTAAGTGACACACCTGTTGACCCCTTTGAAGATGCATCGAACACGACATGAAGTTTTGTGGTTGTGCTTTCGGGCTTGATGACCCAATGGTGTGGGATGTAATACGTGGGCGAGGACAACAATTCTGAAATGAGTACCTTTGCCATATATCTTTGTAAGGTAGTCCCTCATGAAGTAAAAGTAAGAATACATCTGTTTCATTGGTGGATCCCCCTTGGAGCACCTTTCCAGTCAGTGCACCCAATTCACAGCTTGTGGCTGAGATGCACCCAGCTCTGGCATTGACGAGCATTGACCAGTAGCATCACGCCTGTGTGACGACTGTATCGTCACAAGTTTGATTGTAGTTATATTTGTCAAACGTTGGTAGCCCTGTGTACATGAGCTACAGTTCTTACTAAGCTCTTTGTAATTTTAATTCATATTTTTATATAAACTTTTATTTTGATTATATATTTTATTATGGCTAAAAAAAATTTGGATTGTGGTCACATAATTTTATTGGTTTTATATTTTTAAGCTACTTTTTATTCTAACATTTTTATTTATAATTATACTTTGTCTAGCTGAGCATGACCGTAGATACTCTTTGCCTTTTAGTGTGTGTTTTGCGAGGTCACCGCGAGTAGCGCATGGGTGACGGCCCTGCCTTGCAGTAGGTCGCTGTCAGAAGTTATTGGCTGACTTGCCAAGGTGAAGCACGGTGGTGCTCGTGAAATCAGCTGTTATGCTACGCGTGATAGAGCAGAAGGCAAGAGTACAATGTGCCCTCTGCGTAACTGTAGTTCAGCGGTTGCAGTTTAATAGACAGTGCTAAAGACGTTGGTGTGTTGTTGAGCATAAGTTTGTTATGTTATCGCACCATATGTTAAAGGATAGCCTCCGCTGACTTTGCAGTAATTTTTGTGTGCTTTTCCGCAGTACTCGCAGCAAAAGTTTGAATTATCACGTCACATTCATAACTGTTACGTGTGCATGAGTGAGCTATGGGAACGAAGGCACGCAATTTGGTTGTTTGCATAAACGTGCCAAATTTTTTGGAGAATTTCCTTCTTTACACTGAGAGGCGCATGTTCATCAGCCATGCAGATGGTCCCATTTGGATGGAATTCTTCAGCGGACTGGAAGGCCTGACTTGATTGCAGTTGCTAGGGATGTCATTCATTTCATGTGTATGCCAGGAGGTTTGCATACACGTTTTCATCTGCTAGCTGAAAATTAGGTACTGTGTCAACTAATGTATTGCCCGAGAACATCGCGGGTGTTGTCTGAAATGTTTCTCGATTTTTACTGGGATGGTTAACCCACACTGCGTACAACCGGCAACTACTTTTTGTGTTTGCAAATTATGTATTTTAAATCAAGTTTTGGCTTTCGGCACTAGTGCGTGATTCGTACATTTTTTAAAATTGTGCCATATATTAATTGCCATGTGATTAAGGCCAATGTTCACCATTTTTTCAAGTGAAGTCACAGTACTGTACAAATAATATTGCCAGTGATTGGTAATAAACGAATAGCAACATAATTTCTGCTGAGTGTCAATTAGTAGTGTCGCTAACCCTGCATACACTTAATTAAAATTTATCTCACAAAATAATTAATGAATTTTCACGCGAGTATAAGTGCCTTACGGTTGTTATATTTTATATAAATATATTCATAGAGTTGAACACCAACAAGGGGTCTTTGAAGACGAGCACTGCGTACGTGAGCCCTCAAGGGACAATGGTGACCCACCTGTGGGTATCAATAAACAAGTCCTCACAATGAACCTCTTTCACAGATTTGTGTTTTACTGGTGGGAACTCCTCAACCTCCCAATACCGCCTCATGACATCCTCCAGGGGGCTCAACGTCAACAATGTAATGCAATAGGATGCTGAAGGCACAGCAGGAGGTTCTGCTTCTACCTTGCTCATCAAGATCCACCCAAAAATTGAATCTAGAGCCATGGTAGAGCCATTGATTTTACCTCCAGTAAGGAATTGAGGAAGAAGATATGCCCCTAAAGTAGATCAACAGGTTGAGAAACATCAAAAGCTGGATCAGCAAGCTTCAAATGGGCAACCAAGTGGCGCACCTCACTGGACAACTGTTCACTTGGGAGCTTACTGGTAATACAAGAGAGAACAAACACATCAAGAGAAAATTGCATGTCAGGGGTTACTACAATGGACACGAATGACTTGGCCACATTTACAGCTGCATTAGACAATCCCTGGCACCTTTACACAAACAACACTCTTCTTGGGTAAAACTCATCAAGCATTTTGACGACTCATTGCTGGACTGGTTACGAGGCTGTCTCCACAAGTGCACTGCAGGTGTGGGTTTAGGCATCACAGTGTGTGCCCCAAAAGTCTTGGTGGCTTCTGCATTCACTGTCTCCTGGGCACGACAGTGCTTCTCAAGGAACGAGATGAATTCAATTAGTGTGGGTAACAAAACAATATATTATAGATGCGATTATAGCATAGATGCGATTCGTAGTTATTGTCTACTGTGTTTGAAGCTGAGTGTCTAAACACTTGCACATTACTGGTAACAGCACTAAGTACCACTTATCTACTGGGACATCAAGAGCATTAAGTGCAGACACATTCTGTGATGACACTCAACAGTCGACACAACTAGGTAGGTGTTTTAACGGAAGCTGAAGGGCCCTGAAGTAATGCCTCCACATGTACGTTAACAAGAAGTTGTTTGTTCTCGTAATGATCCACCAGCAATTTCCAAGCAACCTCAAAATGAGCCTCAGACTTGGGTAAAGACTGCATCATACCAAGAGGATCCGCACTAAGTGCACCCTTCAAATAAGCCAGTTTCTCAACAGGAGACACCTCACTGTTATGTTATACCAGAGTGGCAAACAAATTATAAAAATTAGGCCATTGCCTGGGGTCACCATCAAAATGAGGCAAGGTGATTTTGGGCAGAGCTACCCTTGAACTTTTTACCTTGGTGTTTGCAATGCCTTGAACTTGGCATTTAGACTCATCTGTGAGGTCGTCTACAATTTCCATTATGAAGAAATATTTTTCTTCAAACTCTACCATGTGTCCCGCATGCTCTGCAGAATCTAAATCAGGAAACTTATCGGCTAACAATTGAACAGTGATAAAATCAACATCAAAATTCTCGTGGACTTTAGGCAAGTCCCGAGTGGTAATAACAAACAAATCCTTCTTTCCTGGCTCACTCATAGTAACCTGAGCGAGATTGTGTGCACATTTGATGCGACTTTCTGCCAAACAAAGATGTAAAAGTGCCGCCTGTGCCTTAGACACCTTGTGGTTACGAGAATTCATCAACTCAAGAACAACGATCAGACGAGAAAAGGAAAATATGACGGCAGCCAAGTAACTACATTACCAAACCATTAGTACTAAACAAACCATGATTGCGACTGATGTCAATAGTATTCCACGAAAAGGCAGAGAACAAAGTCATATGGTATTAACTGGAAATTTGCCTAAAACCTTTAAAATGAATAAACGCATGAAACTGTATTTAAAAAAAACAAAGCACGTGCAAAATTGCACTTTGCAATGAACAGGTCAAGTGAACGACTTCCAAAAAATGTATGACTTTTTTTGCTAGCTGCACTCGCCGCCTAAAATAAGTGTATACTTTAACGATATTTTGAAAGACAGGAAAATAAGAACGACAAGCAGGAACAAAGGCTTGGAACAAAAACAAAGAACTCAAGTGCCGACACATGTACACAATGGAGAGAGAGAGCGCAGACACATGCGCACAAAGGACCACGACAAACAAAATAAAAAATAAACTCCAGGAACTTCTACTGTTCACTTTGTCCACGGCATCCACAAGGTTTCTTCTTGACAATGAAAACGTGTTTGTACTGTTCTCTATGCGCACACACACACCAAAAACACTGTAACATGTACGTGTTTTGCCGCCAACACAAGCAAAACAACAACGAAACTGCGCACTAAAAAGATGATGCCGGCAAAAGATCCAGCCCGGGGGACCAAAAATGTTATGGCGAATTTAACACTACTAAAATTAAATTGCCACTAGTGGACTGTATAGTAAATTTCAGCAAGAAAATGACTGACTGGCGGCAGCTGCACACAACTCAATTTACCACCACAATATCCAACAAAAACTGCTCTTCTTCCCATAGCTCAGGACTGCCAACCCTTGAGACAGCATTGACAAACAAAGAATGCGCACCAAGCTAGGTGCGCAGAAAATTTAAAACAAGTCCCACACACGTATTAAAGGGTCAGTAAAGTACACTACGTAAGTTTTGCTGTTAAATTACTGCTGATCTAAAATTCTATCAAATCAATATTTACAAAGTCACAAGTCCAAACATGTGGGGACAAATGAAAATGCAAACTTCCATCTCCTGGCTAAACTGAACTAAGGGTGGAGCGGAAGTTGTCTAATCTCCATTATCCATCAAGTTCTTGTCCAACAAAATTTGTTATAACTGAGCTGCAACATTTTTCGGTTACTCATATTAAAAAAAAAGTCTGATTTTATTTATTTCTCTTTAAATTTGATGTTTACACCACAGTGTATGGATTAAAATGTTTTGTTGTGTAAAACTTCCTGTAGGCCTACTTAGTCTTCATATTTTATGTTAAATGTTAAATTTATTCTACTTTTGAAAATTGTTTGCTTGAAATACCAGTCACATGATTAAACATATTTTCAAAATTATTAAGGTTGAAGTGTAAGCAAACAGAAGTTTATTTATTGTTCTCCAGGATAATTAATTTGTGGTGGTAAAAAAATTTCCCTTTTCCAAAAAAGTGAATGTCCTCTTTTATCTGAAGTGTCTGATAACCCTAAATATTTTATGTTACTGTGTCAGTATCCCATGTTCTAATATTGTCTATTTTAACATTACTTTCTTCTTTCTCAGGATCTTGTGTGGTTGCTATGATAACACTCTCCACATCTGGACCACTAAAGGAAAACACAATCTCACTATACCAGGACACTCTGGTCCAATAAAAGCCATTGCTTGGATTTCACTGGATGAGTCCACTGGAACTTTCGTAAGGTAATGAATTCTATGTTTATTTAGATGGTCATTTAGCCTTAATTTTATAGTTTTTCATTATTTTGTCCCTCCAGTGTTAAATATAAAACAATCAATAGCCCAGTTAAATGAAAGAAAGTTTATTTTCAAGAATATATCATATACCACTTTTTTACACGTATCAGGGACTAAGAAAAATGAATGTAAAATGCTGGAAAAATTTTGCTATAAAAACAGTAGTTGGAAGAAAATGAAGTAGGTGTAAAATGCAGGAATGTGTAAAATGACGGACTGTGAAAAAGGGGTTCGGTTCTGTAGGTGTTTTAGTATAATGCATTGGCTGATGTAGCATGCGTATGCACTGGTGGTAGCAGAGTGTGTAGAAGCTAGTTGTGTGCTGTGACAGTGCATCACATGACCAGACGGCTATGCTGTGGGAGTGGAACGTGCGGAGCAATGAGGTGGAGTGCGTCCATGTGTGTCGGGGTCACGAGCGAGGACTGGAGTGTGTAGGTGTGAACTCCAGCGGGGCCCTCATGGCCACCGGCAGCTGGGACACCATGCTCAAGATATGGCCTGCAGGTATGTGCATGGGATCTTTACTTACACACAGTTAATAATGTCTGGGATAAATTTTGTATGCAGCTTAAACTTTAACGCCTGTCTTCCTGGTAGAAATCAGCCCTGACGTGTGAAAGTAATTTTCACCTGTTCATTGAACAGGTTATAAAACCGGCAAGAGAGCTGACTACAGTATTATAGTGATTTGTGTATACTATGTATAATTTCTAGGGATGGGCCAATACCAACGATACCGATTTTCAACTGCCGATGCCGCTGATTACACCAATGCCGATACCAGATTTGATGAGCACGCTCATAATTCCCAATATTTGGAAATACTTTTTATTACTTAAATTTAAGTATTCAATTTTAAGAACACTTTAAGCACTTTCTATTAGGTGGCTACATCATAGAAATGAAATACTATACTAACTTTATTAAGAAACGATAAGATAGACAATTTAACTGAGCAAATATGTAAATTAACAGACAAGTATTAATTACAAACTGAGTTCATTACAGTCAACCTTCAAAACTTCAGGTAATCTGATGCGGACTTGGACATTAGCTCTGAGAAATACCATACATAACCTCAACATTGCCGTGTGCATGTAACTGGATGAGCGCCTAGATCCTCTGCAGCGCAGCCGAGCAAGCTCCTCAATCCTCGCTGGTGCGGCTGGGCGCAGCATTTTGCCGCTGTTGCTTGCCGTAGATCCTCGGGCGGGGCAGCTGTCGGTCGGTCACTACACAATTGTTCTGGCAGGCAGCAGCACCCGCCACTGCCATCGTTACAGGTGCAGTTCACTTCGTAATAATATTTAAACTAAAATATTATAACCTGAATTCAAGACTACTCCTGGAAGTGCTGAAAAAATTAGGTTGGAAGTATTTTTGCATGAATTTATGACAAACCCTTCAAGAAGAAATGCTATTACAGTAGAGTCCCATTATAGCGAGATGTCACGGTTCCAGTTTCAATCCTCGCTGTAAGTGTGTCCTCGCTGTTCCCGAATTAAACTGATTTTGATTTTCAGTAGGGCCTACTACTTAAAAACTGCCCTAAAATTGATTTTAAATTGTGTTCAAACCACCATAACGTAAAAATATCCTGTTATATGAAAACTGATTGCGTGAAAATGAGCGGAACATCTGACCATGCCACGTAAGTATAGCCTGAGCCTGCTATCAGTTGCTTAGATTATGCAGCATTGTCCCACAATCAGTTGCCCAGCTTACGCAGCATTTCCCGCTATCGCTTACTCGGCCGCTGAAGCACTGCCCTGCAAGTGATAACTATTAAGTTATAGTACAGCGATAAAATGTAGTAGTAATTTTGTCGTTATCTTTGATTAGTATTCCACAGTATGGGAAAAAACCGGCGAAAATCTGTTGATATGTAGCTGTATTTGATTCCAGCTGTCGCTTGGATTGTTATGTTTAAATTTAATTAGTCTTCATTTAACAATAACGTTCGACCCACTTATGCCAAGTTGTTTGAAACCAAACACAGTTGACAGCACAATGACCGTGAACGACTACGGAAAAGCAGAACTGGTTCATGAAAGTGGCACAAGGTATGTAGGGAAACAAGGAGGCGGGGCGAGGGAGTGGAGATACGGTGGACAGATAACAAAAGCGTGCTTCACACGTTCACGAGTCCCGCCGCAAGCCTGCTTCACTTGATTTCGCCGCACATGTTTCAACCCGTAAAATTACAATTTTTCATGATTTTTTGGCGGTTCCTTAAAAAGACCTCGTTATACCCGTATCCTCGCAGTTGCCGTGCTCACTACAACGGGATTCTACTGTATATGAATAATTTTATAAATTTTATTTACTTTTAAAGAAAAACTAATCATAATAAAACAGGTGTGTCTAACCTGGCTGTATGGTAGCAGCATCTTTCTTACACTTTAAAACTTTTGTGGGTGTTTATATATTCGTGACTTGAGCCATTTTGCTTTCCAGCAAAGCGCTTCCTCTGTACAGTGGGGTGACATCATATAAGGGACCCTTGTCAAAGTTGACATCTACAGTCTCAGCACTACAAAAATATATACAACTATAGCATATACTGTATATAAGCATGAAAAATCTTTGTCAAAATCCTCTGTCTCATGGCACAACAATTTTGGAGGACTTACTTCTACCTGGGTAAAAAATTATGAATAGAGGCCCGTAATAATTTTGTGCATGTAACACAAACTGAAATACTGAACTAGCAGTGTTGTACGTTTATGGTATTTGTGCCTAGGTTTTGAATTGAAGAGGAACCCAAATTGTAGATGACCCTTTTTTTTTTTCTATTCCTTTTCTGTCAAAAAACCTCCTCTTCCTTTCGGGTAAATACGGTATCATCCACCTGCGTAGGGGTTAACTGATTGGTTATCTTTGACACAGTCAGTAAGGACTGGCTGAACTCTGATTCTCCCTCTGTAGTTGCCATGATTTTAATAGTCACCATTCCCCTAATCTTAATGTAACTTTGATAGTCTGGATACCTGGTCTGTACTGCAGACCTTGGGCAAGCACAGCTTCTGTGCCAATGCTTCCAACATAAAGGTTCCCTGGGCAGTACTATCCACGATAGCACAGCAGTTGTGAAACCTTCCTTGATAATCAGCAATTTTTACCATGACTGTGGATAGTAGAATTACAGTGCGATCAAAGGTTTTGGTTAATATTCCCACAAATTGTGAGCTATAGTCTATTTCATGTAAATGGGATAATTTTGACAGTTCTCGAAAAGTAGCATGGCAACAATGTATCCTCCCACAACAGCTGTTTTGTCACTGAAGGAAAAGACGTTTGAAAATAAATGTTTTGAGTCCAATGCACACTTGCCTTTTCCTCTTTCAACGTATTTCCTATTGTGACAGGCACTGAAAAACTAACGTTAGCTAACTTCCGTCCAGTAGTTAATGTAGGATATTATAGCTAGGATGTCATTCCGACCTGCTTTATTTTTGTAATTACAGAGTTAAATTTGTTGGGGTTCTGTTTATTTTATTTCATTTCAAGGGAAAAAGGAAACAGGTGGTAAGGGGGACTTTAACATCTTTCACGAGACAGCATTATTTTGATGTTCTTACGAGTGTGTGGCATTTTGAGTTGCATATTGTTTTGATGGAGCAGTGGAAAATTTTGCTCGTATGGAAATAACATTTAAATTATTTAACTTTGAAAATTTTAACTTTAATTAAAAAACAAAATGTGATATGTAGGTCACTGTTCATATTCGTACAGATACAGCAATATATATACGCACACACTTTGACCTAAGTTAACCTTGCACTCGTTGAATTTACAATATAGACAATAAACAAATATTATTCACTCACTACAAAATTGTGGAAAGTGCGGCTTTTTCAGGCCACATGCATTTCAATATTTATATTACCGGTTTACAAATACATTTACAAAATGCCACCTCTCATTTTGCATCTGTACCATTCCTATTTGCAAGCAAGTCAACCCCCTGCTGCCTGAGAGGCCGTCAATCCACACGATCCTGTGATCCTGTCTGAGTGGGTGGACCCACCCCTTTGCTTGCCTTGCCCTGGCCAGCAGGCACCGAATGTGCACACTCGCCGCATATCAGGGGAGGTCCCCTTCTTTGCTGTCTGCTCCAGCCACCCCTTGCTCGCCACGTCTCTAGCAGGTATTTATTCTTATGCACGCCCTCCAGACAGGACAGTTAGCGAATAGTTCTGATTGGAGCATCACCTGTAACTCTCGCTATCTTGCCATGCTTGCCGTACCGCTTGCCTTTAGCAGTAGCAGTTAGACTCAGCTTATAATATTACTATTGTCAGAACTTGTGTTTTTCAACACATTAGGCAGAACCTTATTGTTACTGAGCCTTCTCCTTTGCTTCAAGTGTTGGCTACATACCTCGTCCGCATCAGGCATGGATTTATCGGGTCGCTTTTGCCCTTACCTATGATTTATATCTCGTTGCCGCCCTGCAACAAACAGCTTGGTAAATTTAGTCCCTCGTCAATCAGACATTAGCGGGCACAGGTCGGAGATATGTGTCTCGTAAATTTCTGCTGACAGAATAAAACATATATCTGCCAGTTAACTAATTTTTTTTATTGGATCATTCTCTTTCACCTCCCTTCCCCGCTTTGCCTTTGTGTGCTCATCCACTTATCTACTTCTCTGTGCATGCACAATCACCGCGATGGAGTGTCAAACCAAATTCCTACTGAATAGCGCTCCCACTTCTTGTCAATGTTTGGTGGCTGGTTGCTAGCTGGTAATGCCGCTCTTCTAGCGCTACTGTGGCAAGGGGAGGGAGAACCTTCCTCTGAGGCTCACATAGCTTGGGGAGGTCCAACACATTAAGACATTACGGCTCTCACTCTACAAGCTGGTCACGTCGCTTACCTAAGAGCCGTAGGATCGATACATAGGGAACACTGTGAACCCAAAGGGTAGTTGAGGTCTGTAGCTGGTCATGCCACTCAATCAGCTTCTCACCGAGGGGGATCATGGGACACTTTGCCTAAGTCACCATAGACCCAGACACCATCCCTCATGAAGCGCACAGTCCTGCACCAAACGAGCGATAGGACTCTGGCAGGGGTTCACCCCTACGCCGGGAACACATGGCAAGCTTCACGGGCCCAGCCCGGCCCATCCAATTTTGATGATACATGGAGAGGCATTGGGCAGCACACACTGGCACGAGCAGAGCCCGACATGGTGCAATGTTAAAACAGACCCGGACAGACGCCGGACGTTTTCCGGTGCAATATGTTCCCAGCCTAAGCAAGAGTAGATTCCTTCCTGGATGGACCACACCAGAATCTGCCCTCCTTCACGCTGCGACGTAATTTTAAAACCACATTTTACAGTCCTGCTTACACCTCCCGGACATCCATTAAAGCATACCCTTTCTTCTTTTATTTTTATTGTCGTAAGTTAACGTAACATCACTGACGTTGCATAGCTGTGCTTCCACATCTATTCGTAAATGCCCAATCACCAGGCAGGCCATAAAAGGGATAGCATAACCCTCAGTGCCTCCGCTACAGGCACTGGTGAACTAGGGCCAGGCACCCCAGGGTTCAACCACATTGACCCCTTATGGCCACCTTAAAATCCTTGTTAAAGAAACCCAGGTTTCCTAGTCTCTAGAGGGTGCTCTGTACCATGGTGAGTGTATTACGTGTCAAGATTATCATAAATCGTTCTGACTGTATAAAGTTTAGTATACATTCAGACTAAACTTTGCCAAAATGATTTCATAATTTGCATAAAGCATTTACTAAAGGAACATTTGCAATACAATCTAAATGTAAGTTCAAGTAGTTTTAATTTATCCATTCATTTGTTACTAGGGATGTGTGGATATTTGGAAATTCAAATGGTTGTGAATCGTAATTTATGAGTTATCCAGATTCAAATTATATTCTGCGGAAATTGTGAATAATTTTAATTCCCATCTCAAGTGTTTATTTGCTTAACATTAGATGCATGCTAATTTGTAACTGCTCATTTGAAGTTTTATTACATAGTTATTAGGGTTGGAATGTTACTGATCAGGATAAATGCTCGTTTTTATACAATTTTTGCCGTTTGATATAGCAACAAATCAACGATCATTTGATCTGAGTGAGATTGTTTACATTAGTTTGTCATTAAATAATTTGTTTAGGAACATTATAAAATAAACAGAATTATTAACAAAAACTATCACACACACACATTAATTTTCACTGTAACATTTACAGAAGTAGGATATATTTCTTCTTTCTTGTTTGCAGCCAAAGAAGTAGGCATGAAAAGGATATATTACTGTGGATGGGCACTATCAAAACAAAAATTTCTTTGTAATGTTTTTATTCACATACCACACGGCTCCGTGTGACGAACACACAGAAATTTTTTTTTTGTAATTCTGATCAAATGATATTTTGTTTCTCCAAACACATTCAAAAGTATACAAATTCAGCACATTGTTCAGGGCATGATAATGCAACATGGTGGATATGCACAGCAATAACATGTTGTCACATCATAGCTGTGACGGTCAGCTGAAAAGCAAACTAATAGCGCTAGTAGTACAGGACTGTATCCGTTAAATTTGTTGCAAGCTGTTTACAATTGTTTACAATGAAACACTCGCATTTACTAAATGTTTCGTCCACTGTAATACAACTTACCATAAACAAATTCTGTTACGGACTCAGGGCCACAGTGGCAAAAAATTTCAAACTCCTACAAAGAATTTGCAGTACATTAGCAAATAGCAGTGCAACAGCACGCAAAGCACAGAATTGCAGCGTTCGAAGAATCTGCTACCAATTCAACTGCAAAAAGGATGTCTATTAAACTTCACTGCTTTACACGTGTCTTAAACAATGATGATCACCAAAAATAAAACTGGATAATTGCTGAAAATAAAACTGCAACACCAGGGAAATAGTTTCCTTTCACGAAAAAGCATTATTTTTTATTGCATAGAGGAACTTTGATTTATTTTTTGATGACCAAAATGTATATTCTTTCCTACACTTATAATGCATGCACATTAGCATAGTTTTATCGTAATGTAACTGTCATACATTTTTTCATGTTTCACGCGGTAACTTCTCCACCCCATTTCAAATTTCCCACCTCACCTTAATTCACTTCCTGGCTGCGAGATTCACTGTTAGCCAACTACCACTCACCAGATTGCAGTATACCACCACTTGACGCATGGTGAAACGTTGCGCAGTTCCGCATCTGCGTGGAAGATGTGTTTGTCCGACTTTTTGTGTGTATGTGTCTATCCACGATTACCACCCTGTGAGTACTTGTGTTTTCCGTCTACTTTTTATAATGTAATATTATGTAATCAGTAGCCTGGCAGTCTGTTTCGGCCATAAAATACAAATATAATTACAGACTCAAGGTGGACCACGTTTATTACTAACGTTTTGCTGCACGTTGATAAAACTAAACATGCATAAAAAACGTTCTCAATAGGTTATATGTACATAACAGTAAGAGTTTATGGATAGATTATGTTGCAAAAATGTAATGTTCATTATTTTTGACTTTAGAAAGTGAGAATGAAAAATATTTTTGCAAAATTCCGTTGATATTGATATTTAAGTTTTTTCATTTTTGAACGAGAAACATGTTGGGCTGATTGCATTGCAAACTAAACCAGTGTGAGGGCCCTGATAGTGTGGTTAGACTACTCGCCTCCCGCCTAGATGAACCGGGTTCGATTCCCGGCAGGGTCGCTCCTGAATTTTTGCAGGTGGGAATCGTGCTGAACGATGCCACTGGTTTTCTGTGAGATATCCTCTTTCCCCTGCCCTTCTTTCCAGTGCTGCTTCATACTCGACTCACTTCACCATCATCTGCTCTCAAGACCTTGATGGTAAGAGCTTCCTAAATCTCTCCACTCACTCCACACTAAACCAGTGTGAAAGTGTTGGTTGTATGTTGATGTTATATTAACCTCCTAAACAGTGTTTAATTCCTACATAAATCTTAAAGAATACCTAATGTGTTCTTTTATTAAATGCAAAGTGTTTTTATTTTGTTCTATCAGTGATTGTTTAATTCATCTTCTGGTGCCGACAGTACACTCAAGTCAGATTCCTGAGGAAATAAATATGCGATAGAAATGTAATTAAATATGTGCATATAATCCACGCTGTCGCCCAATTAAAAAAACTTTATTATTTTGCAGTACTTATAATTTAAAAAAAACCTTTGTATTTTATAATTATTTATCTAGTGGTGCTTTGTATATTGACGAAATCAACTGATAGTCAGTGTGTACTGCGATTTGGAGTTGTGGGCTTTGAAAATGAAAACTAATATATTTGTGTAGTCCTAAAAAAACACACACGCACACACAGAGGCATAAGGCAATACATACCTACCTGTCAGACAGGCACAAAAATTCCTCAAATTTGATCCCTGAATGTGTTGAAAACTAAAAATCATTGGAACTGAAGATACAAACGTATGGAGTATTTATGTAAACATACAGATCCCCTTCTTCTTCGTCATCATCGTCTTCCTTTCTAGTTTTAACTTTCAAAATATTTCAACAAATATTTGGAACTAGTAATTTTTGCTTGAAAAAATCTTTATATAAACAGGCTGTGCTTTGTAATTAGAAAAATATAAAATTTAGGGTTAAACAAAGAAAGTGTGACTTACCTATGTTTTGATGTATTTAAGGTGTAATGTACATTGTATATTATTAACTGCATAGTTTTTAATCATGTTATACCTTTATTTTAGTGCCAAAATTAAGTAATCTGTATAAATCACAGACTAGTACAATGTGTGGGGAAGTAAATGTTTCCTGTAATTCAGAGTAAAAATTTAGAGGCCATCATATTTTATAGGCCGTCCTACATTCAGGCAAATTCAGTAAGTGAGGGGAGAAGTGGAATGGAGGCGAAGTAGAGAGATAAAGCACATGCATAGATACACGCTTACTCTGTCTTGTTCATTTTTTTTCTGTCTTTCTCTAGTTCTCTTTCTCTATAGTTTCCTTATTCTCTATTTATCTTTCTCTTTTCCTCTGTCCCTTCCACACTTTCTCTCTGCCCTTCCCTTCCTCCTCCACATGATTTCTGTCTCTCCATCACTTACTTTTATAATGTATTGATAATTAGGTTTAGAATGTTTGGGACGCTTTGAAGGAAAAAGATTTGCTATGTTTAAGTTTAAAATCCATGCAAACATATTAAACTTTTACAAATGATACTGTGTTTTGTATCATTCCAAATGTTTTCAATTTTTCTTCAGCAATTCGGGAGACACATCCTGCTGAAGGAGAGTCTTCTGCTAAAAGGTTGAAGACAGACCATGGCAAATACCAAGTCCGAGTAAGTTAAGTTGGAAGCATTCATGTTTTTAATCTCCAGTTTTCCATTAAAAGTACATGAGAAATATTTTTGCACCCATTAACAGCAGATGCAATATTTTTATCAGACCATGTTGCTTTTGTGTACAGTAATATTTTTCATGGAAAAATACATGTTTTTTTAATTAAAAGACTTGTGGTGGTTAAGAAATTTGTACCATAACCTGCCATAAATCCCCCTCCCCCTCTTTTTTTTCAGACACATTTAGTTGTGGTTTGTTGTCACTGTGTAAAAAAAAAAGTAGCAGAGTAATTTTATTAAGTTATTAAAATACATACCTAAATATGTGAAAACCCTTGACTACCCGCCACTACCTGTGAATACTTCAGACACCTTGCAACTAACCGTGACTATCTGCGACCCCCTGTGACTTCTTGCAAATTTCATTTATAATAAGTTGCACTTTTTTTTCTAACATTGTTTCAATTTATCTTTGATGGTTTTGGTAAAGCATGCTTACAAAGCAAACCAAGTAGCTCATTTCTCTCAGGCTTAGTTTAAAAATTTTGAAATTTCTAGGAAAAAATTCTCCCCCTCTTATAGCCTGTGTTCATCTGGAAGAATGTAGCTTTCTAACAGTGAAAGAATTATAAGCATCAGCTCTGTAGTTTCCGAGATTAACCATTACATATAATCAAATAAACTCGCATTACCTCTTTATAATATTAGTATTTTATGGAAAAATTGGGCTAATGTTACTCTTACTTGGAGTAAACTGTTGTGCTTACGTGTAACCCACAGGTTGCCTATAAAAGACAAGGTTTCCTCCAATCTAATACACCACCACAAGCAAGTGAATAGATTGTCTCCTCCCTGCCTTCTGTGAGTAAGGCATTCTGCATATATTTTATTCCCAATCTTTTTATACGTGTGTTCTTTTGTGTACATATTTTTCCACAGGTATTGTAAATATTTTTATATTGAGTAACCACAGCGTTTATGCTGAGCTTGTAAATGTCATGTATAATAATGGAGTTCGTGGGACACCTGGTACACCATGTCAACCTTGACAGTAAGCCCACACCACGGGGTTGGGGGGGGGGGGCACATTTAAGTAGAGATGCCGAGCGGGCGAAGAAAGATACAAAGAAACAGCACGCCAGAGAGAGACAAAACTAGGGCTGCTGCTCCGGCCAGCACACAGGAGGACTGCAAAGATAGATACCAACCGACCCAGAATTAGCGGTCCGCCTGCCTAACTTGAAAATTTTTTTTGAGGCTCCACCATACTTAGACCTTCCAGAGAGGGAGGATTTGTTCTGCTGTCCCCTGCTCCACCTTTAACCACGACGGATGAGCCACCGTCGCACCGAGGAGGGGTGAATTCATGTGTGCCGTTTATATGAGTTATATTAAACATGGCTACAACTCATCGTAGCATGTTACATCTACCAGAGAACACAAGGATTGTTCCTGTGCAGGGACAGTCAGGCCTCTTCAATCAGCAGTCCAGTTTATTTTCCCTCATACGCCAGACTTATCATTGAGACACATCCTGCAGTACGAGCACTAGTCAGTGGACATGACACGAAGTTGGGTATTGCCAACTCGTTTTGTAGAAGCAGTGCAGCCGTCACCTGGAGCCAGAGATACCTGACCTCTCGGTACAACATCTCAACTAACACCACCCAGCCAACTACTGGCCCCAGTCGGCCTACCTCTACACCGGAACCCAGGTGATCGGTGAGTGAGTTACCCTTGTAAGTCAGCCCCGCCTCAACGGGCTAAGGTGGTAGTAAGAAATATAGTGGTACTGCCCACAGCAGACTTCGTACCAAGTGGCCAGTCTACCCGACCAGCACGAGTCTCTAGTAGAAAGCAGAATCAAGTCACAGTAATTGAGTATCTGAGCGCACCTGACCTAGGGCTCACCAAAAGTAATGTTAACTAGTCCGAACAACACACGTAAATTCTTACAAGATTTGTGAAACCTGTTGTAGTAAAAAGCAGTGTTTTTGTTTTGATAGTTGATTATCATAGTCAAAACAACCAGAAAGAAGACAGTGAGCTAATCATAGGGAATTTAACTATAAGAACTGTTGCAATACACAGATAAATAGTTTGTGTGAGGCATCATTTTCAAGCTTGAAATTCTTTGTTGATCAATTTCAAGTTATTTTCAGTGCTTCAGATGCTAAGGATGCAGACACTGCTGCGGATGGATTATATACAGAGTTTTGCGAATAACATCTTGAAATACTTGAAGATAATATAATAAAAGAAGAAATAGCTGATGGTCAGTGGAGTTTAATAGGAAACATGTTAAATGCCACTGATAACTTCAAGTATCAAAAACTTTCTGAAGTTCGGCAAAGTATTTTAACAATTCCTCAAAGTAATGCAGACTGTAAGAGAATTTTCATTCAGGTGAAGACTAGAACACAGTTCAGATCATCAATGTCTATTGCAACATTGAACAGTTTCATGGTAGTAACATCCCAACAAAGGGTTTGTCGTTATGAGCAAAAATGTGATCCTGAATTTCTTAAAAGAGCCAAATCTGCAACAATACAAAGTTTACAAAAACCATAAATCTGTCAAATATAGGCTACCTAAACAAACTGCCTTTTTGTTCCTTTTTGTTTTGTGTATATGTAGAACTGTTTTTAAGAGATCAATTTCTTTTAAAAAAATTTGGACTTTTTCCCATGTGATGATGTATTGTTCTATAAACAGACACAAAAATCACAAATGTGAAGGGAAAGAGCGACAAAATTTAAAAGCAAATTTTTGAAACGGTGAGTAAATTATAAATGTGTAATAATGTGCATTTGAAAACTAAAAATCATTGGAACTGAAGATACAAACATATGGAGTATTTATGTAAATGCCCCCACATGTGTGAAGTAGTACATTGTTTGTTATGATCATTTCATTTGTAGAGTATTTGCTTTCAGACACCAGTTATGACCCTCTCTGGCCATAAGGAGGCTGTCTCCGCAGTGACGTGGACTGACATTGGAGAGCTGTGCACTGCATCCTGGGACCACACGCTCAGGCTGTGGGATGCAGAAACAGGTGGCTTGAAATCAGATATGGTTGGCAACAAGCCATTCTTTGATGCAGATTGGTCCCCCTTTTGCAAGCTGCTCGTCACTGCCTCAGCTGATCGTCACATTCGTCTGTATGACCCGAGATCAAAAGGTTTGTGACTTTTTTGTACCAGCATGAATGCTTCTATGTTATGTTATGGTTTGTTACTCATAGTTGTCTTAAAATATGACATCACTGGCTTAGGTGGCTGAGAAGTTTACCCATCCAGTTGCGAAAGCAGCACAGTACTTTGCATCATTCGGCGAGTGGGGGAGTCAACCACACTCGCAACACATCCATTCATAACATTAACAGGTTTGAGAGTGAGTGACTACTAATGATATTTCAGCATCACACAATGATTTAGATGAAGAGCAGAAATATTTGAGAAGAAAGTGCTTCCAACTCAACAGGCAAATAATAAAATTGGATTTCTGTGTTATTTGATAACTATCTGTAAATGTGAAATTTGAAGTGCTTTAGCATACATAATTTATTTTATAGACTCCCTGAGGCTGTATGCCTATCTGCAAGTACCTACATGCAAGTATTTGTGCTCATGTGTTTTCCATTTTTAAGACCAGGAGTGCTGTGTTGTCATGCTTCTTTTGTACAAGCAGTGTGTGACGCTTAATGTATGAAAACTGACGTGATCCCATGACTGGCCAGCCAAGAAGCAGCAAGCTAGCCAGCCCTTGGATAACAAAATTATGTTTTCCATGTCATTTTGTTCTTCTATATACATACTGCCATTGGCAGTGCAGTAGAGTTTAAAATATTAAATAACCAGTATAGTACCATCTTTCATTTTTCAACAATCTTAGATAATTCTAAGTTTTATAGGGTTATATGAATATTTGATATACCGAAACAAAATAAAAAAACAAACTTTCATTTCGGTTGCAAAAAGTCGTATCAAAATGAAAATCCAGGTTTTCTGTGAATATTTGTGTGTTTATGATTGTTAAGACTGAGTTCTTATAAAATTATTTTTCATTTTCATTTCAGGACTATGCCATCCTCAAACATTAATGCAGAATTAAGATCTGGGAACTAGCCCACCAGTTAATTACAAAACAAAGATAGCCTTCAGGTCTAGCCATAAGATTTCCTACTTGACAAATACAGCTGAATATGCTGGGTTTTAATTTCTCGCTTCTTTCTGGTTCACCTTCTGACCACTAACTTTACTAGTAACAAGATGCATCCTGCGTAACCTCAGTATGTCATTCACACGTACTACATACTTGAAATAGACATGTTGAACCTATAAAACATTGCAGTAGTGTGGAAAATGTCACATCCTGCTCTATATGTATTAGGGATGGGTGAATAGTAACAATTTGTTACTTTAGTACTCGTTACTGTGCTGGATCCAAAGTAACGATTACTGATTCTCGGAAATGCTCGTTACTCTAGTACTTATTGACGAAGCTGTCTCAGGTCGTTATTGTGCAGGCTCGGTAGGATTCGTACAGAAGAACAAAGTGAAGATGCACAGTATAAAAGTAACGAGTTCCTCTCCTCAAGCCAGCTTGATATAGCATATCGCTTGTTGGAGTGGCAGGGGGAAGATGGAGGGCGGAAAAAACCATTACATATTTTGGAGGGAGGGGTAAGCCTTCATTTTGTTCTAGTGTTTTTAAATACCTAGTTCAGTGCGTCACGAAAGTATTGAGGTTATAAACATTTTTATTCGGATTTATGCGTACTCTGAATATCTATTTATCAGTACAAATATGTTGTGCATGTAACCTCTGGGAATAAAAGTAACCTTTAAAATGTTGCATAAGTATGATAGAAGGCAAAAAATAAAAAAAATTTACTTTATCACTAAATAAACGTTATGATACAGTAGTTTATGATGTTGTACTTCAATAACAAATTATGTGTAAATAAAGATAATATGAGAATCCAATAAACATTATTTTTATATTTTGTTGTTTTTATGAACAATAAAGGATTACATAATCAATCCACGTGGCTGTCTGTTAAAAATGAACGCACAGTATAATCAACTAACCTCCCTACTCTGCGAGATTAACTTATGCTACAATAAAAGAAAATACCCAACACAAATTATAAGTGCAATAACATATCTACAATTTATTATATTAAGTAAAAATCATGAGTTGAGTTTGTTAATCGAACATCTTTTTTTTTTTGTGAAAGTTTACCTATGCTAAGAGTACGAATATTTTAGTAACGAGTAGTAACAAATATCCGAATGTAACGAAACAGCCCAACCCTAATATGTATTTTTGCAAGTACTATGTACGTGTATATTTTACTTTCAAGATTATTAGTAGCTTGCCAAATGCATACCTATATGATTCTGTTGCAGGATTTTTGACTTTTTAACGCCAAGTGAAATCTATTATACCCGGCACAGAACTTCTTGGCCGCTCTGTGTCAGCCTATCCGCAAGCAGTACCAGCCCTGTTGCCACATTTATCAAGAACCCATCACAACATGATGTGTGTGCCGTGAAATCTCAACTGTAGTAATATACCTAAATTATAATTCTGTACATAAAGAGGAACATTTTAATATACGTAGTAGAAACGGAAATCGATAACACACAAATGAGGTATATTTGGGAGGACAGGACAGATAAACTGATAAATTTTATGTATGTAGTAAAAACAGGGACACTTAAATTTACATGTTAATAATCATTTCTATTAAATGTGTAAGTAATAATTTTTATTTATGTACATACTTACAGTGGTGTGTAGCATAGAAAAAAAAAATTAATTTTTAGCTTTTAATGGCAAGCACCAACATTTGTGAAACACATTATCTGCGGCGAGTAAGCCCAAGTCAAAACTTCATTACAGTCTTCTTGTAAAGCAAGGCAGAAACATCTTGATATACCTTCCAAATTCAGTTTCCTCTGAAAGAATATTATTTACTCAGAAAAATTGTGAGTTTGTGCACGTTCTGTAACAACTAAGACTTTAGATTTTCATTTACTTGTTCAGCAAAATGGGCCTCTTGCAAAAAGCAACTGAATTTTGATCAAATATTTCATGATTTTTTTTTAAAACTAGGGGTGTGCGGGATCCCGATATTCGGGAAATATCCCGAGAAAATTTTGCCATTTCCCCGTCGGGCGGGAAATATTTTTTCGCGAGAATCTAAGGTTGGATTTTTTACAGTTAAACCTAAATTTGACACAAACTTTGAAGCAGTAAATGTAAACCGAAAAGAAATATTTAAATATAACTCGCGAATGTACCCGAATAGCGCATGAGAAACAGTTAAATCAACATAGAATCACACACTTGCAAAAAGCAAAGTACAGTACATAACTTTTAAATATTAAGCCACCTGAAGCTTTAGTGTACCGGCGTTAAACTAAATTCACATTAACGCTGATAAATAATTTTTTATGTTTTCTCGCCAGTTACACTTTACATCAGTTATAAAAATGCTTTGTGTGTGTAAACACACAGTTGCAGGGTCACCAAGTTATTGCAGCATGCAAAATGGGGTGCTTTTCAGATTACGCATGCAAGAGAGATATCGCAAGTTGTTTAAATTTGAAGCAATTTAAAGCACATGAAAATGGCGCTGTTTTTTGTTATGTTTGTGAATTCGTACGAGCCGTTGATGCATTATACATCAGAGTCAGTTATTTTTTGATTCTTAACCTAAAATTCGCAGTCGTTTAGAATTATCTTATATTGCCTTGTGCTCGTTTCTTGTGTTATATTGTGCCTGTAAACATATTTTACTAAAATCAACAGAAAATGTGTGGACAGAACACTGATGTGACACAGTAGCCGGTGTTTTACATGAAAACCAGTACTTCTTTAAATAAAATTAATTTGTATGAGTCACATTATGTATTTGTGACATAGTAGACACATTGTTGATGCATTGTTTATTTAAGGTCATAATTAAAAGTTTTTTTAACGTGTGATATTCTTGATTGAATTATACACGATGTTGCAGTGTCAAACTCTAAATACAAATTGATTACTTTTGTAATTGAGTCCACTAAAAAAATTTTCCCGAGTGAAAAAATTTTTCTGCCCAAATTTTTCCCGGAGGTAAATTTTGCTTGCCTGCACACCCCTATTTAAAACACATCTGAGAAACACATTTCTTGATGCATTGTGGCCACTGCAAACTAGGCAACAGCACACAGCCATGATAGGCTATTGGCTTGGCACCAGCTAGTGAGAGGAGTCCGCTGATAGACTGCCCTTGAGCAACCATGAAATTTTGTGCCAGGTGTAAGCATATAGTCAGGAAAAATTCTTCCTGCTGTGAAACTACCATGTATTTTATTCTGTTTATCCTTTCTGGAATGTTGTGTTGTTTGTTGAATATTGTATTGTTTGTTGACTTGCAGAGGGGTCGCTTGTGAAACTGACATGCACTTCTCACACGCAGTGGGTACAGTCTGTGCGATGGTCCACGACTGACGAATACCACTTTCTGTCGGGAGCTTATGACCAGACTGTGAAATTCTGGGATACACGGAGGTAAAACTAATGACAAACTTAATATTGATTTAGTGAAACCATGCCATAACAAGCATGAGTTGTAGAGGGACAGTGGCCATTTCATGTTGACAGGTGTTACATTAAATACAACCATAAGCTGTCATGGCAATGCGACTGTGTAACACACTAAAGTATATCCCATATGCACATTTGTAGGTATAAAAACCCATTATTTACTAAAGTGTAATAATATTGAATGCCTCAGGACAGGTGTGACACAGTATGAACTGACATAAATTGTTTTGGTTATTGAAAAAAAATCTGTGAACTTGGTAAAATAATGGCGAAATTTTAAAAATACAGGATAAAGACAAAATTCACTAAATTTATTGTGAAGTTTTAAGTGGTGAAAATAAAGAAATTTATCTACCAGCATTATTAAGACTACCGGAATTCAGGCCGATTGACAAAAATCGTACGAAGAAAGACATATAAAATTCATAAAGCATAATTAATATACGTTTGAAAATTTTGATACACGTGTTTCACCAACTGGAAACAGTGCATTTATTGAAGTTGTGAATAATGCAGTAACTTCTATCTTCTGGCACAATGCGTACTATATACACACAAACCAAAATAACAATACAACTACTTATATAACGGGACGTGTAAGTATACATTTCCACGAATGCATCCTTGTCGTAACCTTAAAAACTTTCTTTTCCAAACATTGAAGAAGATACTTTGAAACACTATCAATGTTAATAGTTGTGTTTCGCTTGTTGCTGCCAATTGATTTTACTGAATTGTGTCTTTCCTGTTGTCTGTCACATGCGTTGTTGCTGCCTATTGATTAATAAAAATCCCAGAAAAGTATGTGCATATTGCACCACTATATTAATTTATACAGTCTAAATTAGTTCCGCTATAACTACTCATCAAGAAATTGATGTGCCGTTAAATAAATTTTTTATAATATGAACCACCGTTGCAATGCCAAAAGTTTTGTTTATTTATGATTGCGAAAGAGAAATGAACTCAGAAGTTCTCTGGATACACTTTGTGGCCAACACACAGGCCAGGTCTGAAATGGCAGATTTTGTTGACAAAGATCTCGTGAATTTTTTTTTTTTTTTTTAATCTGGCAGATGTTAGCAAAAATACAAAATCAGCGCCAAGTTGATACTGAACTTCAAAACACACACATGTAAATGCATAATTGAAACAGTTGGTGGTGCGCGCACACACGCACACACACAGTTCAGTAAATAAGCTATGGCATGTTTTAAAAAGCTAGAGAGTGTGCTTTGTAAATATATTACATATTTCGCAAAAAAAAAAAAAAAAAAATATGGTTTTTAAGGTTGGTATTTATAACACATTTGCAGCATTCCAGTGATGATTGTAAAAATATTACATCAGTTTAAAAAGTATTAAAATTTTCACTTTAAATGTAAGAATGCATTGCTGCGAGTGAGTCAACAGCTTCCAAATTGAAACTTACGAAATGACAAAATAACGAATTTGTCATTTCGGACATGGTGGTAGTTTGCACCATCAAATTGAACAATAACAGTACACAACTAGAAAACTGATGAACATTTTATGACAGCAGTGTTGTTACTTGACAGATTTAAGTGCAATCCTAGTGAAACATTACATTGTAGGACCATTAGTATGTTGCCTAACTTTGTTACTTTCTGTGGAATAGACTTTTGTCATCATATCTTCCATAAGTGACTTATTCTTTTCTATTCAGACTTTGCCTCTCTGTTGCAGCCCTAAAGCAGCATTATATGATCTGAGTGGACATGAAGACAAAGTGCTATGCTGCGATTGGTCAGAACCCGAGTTAATGGTGTCAGGTGGGGCTGACAATACAGTGCGAATATTCAGGGCTGTGCATGTTACATCAAAGTGAAATTTGTTTTGCGACTGCAATAAAAAAAATATGGAAAAAATTGATCAGTTATTTATATAGTAAATTGAGAGCAATGCTGGCCATTTTACAAAAGTATGCATCATGGCTTCAGCAGCCATGCTGTGACTTTTTTTTTCCTAATTATTTCCTTGAGGAAAGGTAATTGCAGCAGGCCTGCTCAGAGCTTGAATTGTATATATGTCAAATACTTTTCTGAGGCAGAATAATTTGAGGTGTGTATTTGCTAAGCTCCTAATAGCCATATGTGAAACTACCTAACTAAAAATGATACTTAACCTAACGTCTTTGAAAATCTTATCAACTTTATTCGTAAGTTAATGAATTATTTTTTTACAATGATTTGTCAAGTAAAAAACAGGTTTGTCAGTTTCTTCTGTTAATGGTAATTAGGGGTGCAATGATACCAATTCTCAGCTGTCGATGTCGGCATTACAGCGATGCTGATACCAGTTTTTATGAGCACAATCATAATTCCCAATATTTGGAAATACTTTATTACTTAAATTTAAGTCTTCAGTTGTGTGAACACTTCAAGCAAGTTGTATTAGGTGTCTACAGCATAGAAATTAAATATAACACAAATTTTAATAAATTATAAGATAGACTATTTAACAGACAAGCAAAAACTGTTACCAGACAGTACAGCATTCATTACAAACCGAGTTCTTTAAAGACAACCTTCAAAACTTCTGGCAATCTAATGCAGGTTTCAATTTTAAATCTGAGAAATACCATAAATAACCTCAAAATGCATGTATATTAAAATCAGTGTAATATAAGAAATTTGCTTGAAATTAAGCAAATTTTGTTTATTTATACGTGTTAGTATTTTCGCTTCGTGGGCCGAGCCATACGCAATCTAAGTTAAAATTACAAGTGACTTATTTGCGACAGTTTTTGCCAAATATAACTTGCCGAGTCTTATTCAGACCTTTAACATTCTAACCAAAACCACAGCCAACAGTTTCCAATAAGCACTACCACAGATCATTGAATACAGTGTAATAGTGTGCATTAACCACAAACTCAACAAACCAGAATTTTCCCAATTAAAGGCCATACTAGATGAGCAGGCCCAGGCATTCGGACAAGGAGGACTGCTACGACAGACACGTTCCATACAGCATGAAATATGGTCTACCACTGATGTACCAGTCTACAACCATCCATACAGAGTGTCAGCCCGTCGCCGTGACCTCATCATGGAGCAGGTCAACGATATGAAGGACTAGGGAATCATAGTCTCATTGAATTCCCCATATAACTCGCACGTGGTCCTTGTACCAAAAAAAAAAAAAATGGGAAATTGCAATTTTGCGTAAACTACAAGTTGTTGAATGAAGTTACCCATCCGATCGCTCCTCCAGCTATAGACTTCTCATACACAAGACATTGGCAAGGCCAAAATATTCAGCACTCTCGACATGGAGTCTGGCTATTGGCAGATGTGGTCCACCCGAACAGTTGCTAATTTACGGCCTTTACTACACCAGAGGGCAAAACCCTCAAATTTCGAAACGTGCCTTTCAACTTGAAAAACACCCCAGTGACATTTCAACGATTAAAGTCAGCTGAAATATTAACCGATTACATCGGTGAGTTCTGCTTCGTTATCTCGACAATGTAATAATATATTCCAACAGCTGGGAGGAACACCTAGGCCATCTGCAACAAGTATTGGAAAGGCTCAAAATCCACGGAATGACTTGCAGGCTGTCAAAAAGCTTTTTCGGTAAGTCTTCAATATATTATCTGGGACACGTCATATCACCTGAGGGAAACTTCCCCCAACACAGTTTGATACGAGCGATCTATGAAGCAGAAGAACATTCAAATAAGCGACAACTACGACGGTACCTGGGTCTGTGTAATTGGCTACGAGACTTTGTTCCAAATATTGCAACATATATGGCACCACTACATCCACTCCTCAAGGACTACGGCGATGGGGTCCGGAACGATAAGCGTTTTACAACTTGAATATCCACCAGCTCCATCGACCACAAGGAGACAAACCCCTAATACTGCAAACAGACATGTGTCAAAACGGCCTGGGCGTAGTACTGTACCGGCAAGACATAGGAGGACATCCACATGTGATAGTGTATGCATCTACCTGCTTAAACTAAACAGAGCAGTGCTACCACATCAATGAGCAAGACTGACTGGTCGATATCTGGGCCATGAAGAAGTACAGGTATTATCTTGAAGGTTAACACTTCATTCTATGGACCGATTCCAAAGCCCTCAAATGGCTACACGAGTCCCAGAATTCAAAGGCCAAGATTGGCCGGTGGGACATGTTCCTTACTGAGTTTGACTTCGAGGTACAGCATTGCCCAGGAAAAAGGCAAACAACCTGCCAGACGCTCTGACGCATTTCCCAACAACGGAGGAGAAAGCTGAGGAGGAAGAGGAGGAGAAAATGTCTCCCCCCTCAAGGCGGAAGAAGTCCGGAGGAACAAATCAGTCTTCTTCAACTACAAATAACCTTAAGCCAGCAGGAGGACCCCGACATCTGACGCCTACTATGGGAACAGTCCCAGCGATTCGAACTACGGGAAGACGTGTGGATAAGTAGCGGACAGCCCAATACGCCTTGGAAAATCTGGGATCCACCACGACCATCCCCAAGCTGGTCACCCAGGTACTAGGGAAACCCTGCTGGACATAAAACCTGTTATAATTAGGACAGGATAAAACTGCAATGTCCGGCAGTACGTTAGCAACTGCATCATGTGCTGCCGCAGCAAAGCCTACCCGGTTACCTCTCCCACCGCAAAACCACGGAGACCCAAGACGGCCTGGACCCACATCATCACCGATCTGATGGGCCCGTATCCACGGAGCACTAAAGGGAACCGCTACCTGCTCGTAGTAATGTATCAATTTTCAAGATGGGTAGAGGCATTTCCTCTTCCCAGCCAAGAAACCACCCCAATCGTGCAGAAAATGGAGACTTAGATTTTCTCACGATGGGGATATCCAAAGACCATACTGGCAGACAATGGCACACAGTTTACAAGTCCTCAATGGCAAACTGCCTGTCAGGAGTGGGGGGGCAGAAACCTGGACTACTCCCCCCTACCATCCCCAAGTCAACCCCACTGAACGGAGGAACCAGGAGATCAAAAAGTGCCTCTGTATCAGTGTAGGTAACGATCACAAATATTGGGATAAACACACCCCCACCATACTGTTTGCCCTTCGACGCCGCACTAATGAAGCAGTCGATACCAGTCCAAGCGTCCTACTCCTGGGACAAACATTACGCCGACCAAGCGACTGGCAGTGGGAAAGCGAGTCAACAGACATGCCTCAATCCGAGGACATCGGGCTAGCAGCTTTGGCCCGCACTACACATGCCCAGCAAGCCCAAACTGTATAAATTCTCAAGAAATACTCATAACCTACAACTGGGGTAAGAGAATTCAACCATAGGGAAGCCGTCCTTTTGCGAAGTCACCCCCTGAGCAAAGCTAGCAACCAATTCAGCGGGGCCTTGCTGAAAATGTGGAAGGGTCCGTACCGTACAGTAGGCAAACGAAACATCAACTGGGCCAAAGACATACGAGGACGAATATGAAAGGCTACCCAAGGCCAGATACGATCCTACCCAGGGAACTTGCCAACACTTGGGGATGAAGACACCGAAAGAGATTCTCCTGGCCATTCCGAAGATGAAAACGAAACCCCACCCAAGAGGGTTGCTTCCGATACCGAACTGGGACCCATACCAAGACCTGAGCCGACGCTGCTCATCGTTAACAGGGCTCCCAGGTACATCGCCCCATGGAAGCCCAAGGAAGAACGACACCAAGGTGCATTTTCTGTCAGATCAATGCCCTCTGTGCCGCACAGCTATGCTGAGAAAATCGCAGCCCAACGCGGTACAGCACTTTCTGGTTGCTCCGAAGTGTCATGGTAAATCCACTCGACCAAGAACTCCGTCAGACACCCCGCCGATCAAGCCGAATTAGCAAACGATCTGAGGCTCCTATGGCAAGAGGGGTAGGAATTGTACCAGCGCCTACGTTACCACCTAGTACAACTTCGAAGCCAGAAGTCAAGGCCCTACCTGCTTCAACGAAGTTGATGACCTCTGGCTCCGATGAGGAAGAACCTGCCACACGAACTCCCGCCATCCTGGATGTTGAGCTCGGACAAGAGTGCTCTGTCCCAGGAACAACCTGCCACGCAGGAAAACCCACTCATCAGGACATTGAGCTGCCACGCTGGAAGTACTCTACCTCAAGAACCTGTCACGCAGAACAATCTGCTTACCAAGACGTCGAGCTGCCACGCCGAAATTGCTCTGTCTCAAGATCCTGCCACGCAGGAACTCCCACCAGCCGTCAAGCTCAGAATGCTCCATCCCAGCCTCCTGTTACATAGGAAACTCTGCTACCTGGGGTGTCGAGCTGCAACAGGTCCTGCGATGCAGGAATACTCGCAGACCTGAATGTCGAGCTGCCACATTGGAAGTGCTCCACCCTGCTATCTGGCTACACGAGAGGCTGCTTTCATCGAGAACGTTGATGTCACCCACTACCTTTCAACAGGCACATCACCCACAGGGAAGATTGATGTGAATCTCCCTTCCACTGCATCGCCCCAGGACCTGGCCACCGAGACAGTCGATGCCGCCCATGACTTGGTACCACGACGAGCTGTGCTGCCTGCAGTCGGAGTGGAGATCTTTCTCCCCTGACACTGCCCCATCAGAAAAACATCCTGCCCTATGGGTAGGAACCCATGCAGTCAGGGTGGAAGGCTTGACACTCTCCCGCACTGCCTCAACGTCCCTTGAACGAGTGCCCTCCCACTTTGTTGCGGCAGATGCGCTACGATGCTCCCACATACCGCCAAGGCTGCCCACACGCCTTTCCGATACCAGGAATCGCCATGGAGACTCACAACCAGGTATATGTGGCCATACCTTCTGCACGCTGCCCTTTGCCCTAAGGGGAGGCCCGTTGAAGGTGAAACTGAAGATCGCCAGTAAGTGTGCTAATTTTAAGAACAGTGTAGTAGCCGTAAGCCACTACTATGTGCACGTGGCAAAAGGACTCCTCGTAGACCGGTCATGTGCACTACAGTTAATTTAGCAGCAAGCCAAAGACAGTGACGTAAGCAGAACAATCACAGTTAGGCTAAATTAAAAGTATCCAGTACAGTTCAAGTATAAAGAATCAACAAGGTAAATGCACCAGTAATTAGTCATTTGACTATGTGATAACTTTTTTTACAGCCATAAAAAGCTGTACGTCGATAACTTTTTATGGATATTTTACACCTCACGGTTTAAGTGTTTCAGTGGCTGACAGCCCACTTAAGTAGGTAGCATTACGAATGGATGCTCACCGCAGTAACACTAATGGCTACCATAAGTGAATCACATAAAGATGCTCACCACAGTGCCAGTGATTAAGTTGAAGACAGAGACTTTGACATTACAATAACATTTTAGCTTTTTGTATTTTTATAATGATCATCCATAAATCCGACTTGATTTGTTGGTAAAAACTATAAATGTCACTATACGTCTTGAAAGTGTTTACGTGAAAATCGCTTACACGAAGAATGCCGTCATGTAAGAGTGTTTTTTCAGCACGGGCAAGAGTGAACTTCTGTTAGGAACTTACCTACTAACTGTTAGACCTACGATATATAATGGACTACCGCAAGGGATAACTCTCTCTGTGTGTGTATGCGTGCACGCTAAATCATTTTCTGAATTTGAAGTCCTATTGAAGTCTGTAAATGCCATGATAATTTAGCGTATCGCCTTCATGTGCCTTGCCGGCCCATTCTGGTTTGTTTTGTTAATTATCCTTTTCCAACAGATAGTTCATGTAGAGACTCTAGGACTCCAATTAACAAATATAACTTGTTAGAAATCTTGTATAATTTGACCCAGGCACCTCAGCCACCATCTTTAGTCTTGATCCAACAGGCCAACGGAGTACACGGGAGCCATCAATTTTTCTTGACCGACCATTTAGCTGCAATAGTGTAGTGTATTATACCGGAATCTTTTTTTATATTACGTGCTCCTCCCGCCTTCATACTCTTATCTCAGTCAGACTCATGGTCCCGGCATTTTACCACGGTGATTTTAACCATGTGCCTAACAGTACTTTTGCCGCTTCAGTCGATGGCGTGCCCAAATGCTATGACCGCTTAAGGCTAGGCTAGTTGTATTGTGTATAAGTGTACAGCCTCTTTACCAGTATAGCCATTTGTGACCCTAGTCTCTGTGTTCTTTATTTTCGTACATTAGTACCTTCAGGACATGGCCCACTCCAGGCAACCACATGTTCAAATGTATTGACTGTGTGGTATCTGAACTCAATTTCTTTCTGCACAAACGTGTACTAGCGAGGGGATCACCACGTGGCTGTTGAGCTGCTGTCGTCTTGAGAATTAGAGTCCATGTGCTCACCCGTGCATAGATGAACTGGCACCCTCCGGAACTTTTAATCATTTTCTAACCTTTTCAACCATGAGCCAGAGTTTACCTGAAATCTCGCACCTCACCAGTGTCCAAAGGGTGGAGAGGCTAAGTCAATCAATGTGTATTAGGTAGTAATGGTAGCCGAGAAGAAGGGGGGTGTGGGGGTAGTGTCTGTTTTTATATATGCATTACGTACAGCACTTGCCAAGAGAAATGCAATGCATAGCAACCGAAAAATTAAACAAATTTATTTTTAGCCACTATCTCACAAATTTGCAACAGTTTCTACCCATATTTTTTTTTTTTACAGTTCCTCAAAAGCGAGTTGTTTAGAAAGAACAGACACAATAAATGGGTTCTATATGGAGAGGTTCTACTGTAGTTAGGAGGCATTAGAACTCACAATGGCATTTGTTTCAGGTTGTTGGCTAACTTGTAAATTTAAAGTGTGTGGATTTTCATACTGCAGTTTAAGTTACAGAGGGAGAAGTAAACTTTTTTGTAATGTTAACATTGCGGCATGCAAGTATTACAGCTGTTTCGGCACACACAAATAATAACACGAACTGTCCGCCATTACTTTGCGTAACTGCCGTTTACCTCCACTCGCAGCACTAGTGCGACAGTCACATAAAGCGTGCAAAACTGTCTCAAGGGATGCAAATCAAAACAAATGTTACGGGTGCCAATATTCTGCCCACCAAAAATAAGTATGTTCTAGTTGTCAGAAGACTACCACTGAAAAACTACACATATACAATACAAAACAAAAATGTTCTTTACCACTAGGATTCTTCAGCTAATGTTCTACTCCACTGGCAAAGGACAAATCTTGGTTACAGGCTGGGTAAACTGCCCTTGAGGTGTCCGAAGTGAAACCACTTGAACCACACCATCAGGGCTTGGATGTACTGCAGCCACTTGTGCTGTTTTCCACTTCAGTGGGGGCAGTGCTGGATCCTTCAATAGGCCAGCTGATCCACACTCACGTTTGGAGTGGGTTTGGTCCAATTTGCTCTCTGCTGAAGTGTGGAGATACTCCAGACTCCATCGTTTCCAAATTTTCTGATAAAGCTACCTAACCATTTACCGCCTATTTAGTCAATTACAAAGCAACTCCAGTAGATTGTGGTCTGGTACAGCAACAAGGGGTTCCCCAACAAGGGATTGTTCTGGGGTGAGCACATCAAAGTTGTCTGGACTTGCTGACAACGTGCATAGAGGTGGTCAGTTGAGTACTGCAGATATCTGAGCCAGAAGTGTTACTAACTCTTTGTAGGTAAATAACTGGTTGCCTACAACTCACTTCATGTAATGCTTGATACTTTTTATAGAGGCCTCCCAGATACTGCCAAAGTGAGGGCTGGCATGTGGGTTGAAATACCATTTGATTCCTTGTTAAGTTGCACTGTCTGCTATCTGCTGCTTGTTAGCACCCTGAAACAGTTCTTGATAACCTCTTTCAAATAATTGCTTGTCCCCACCATGTTGGTGTCATTGTCTGAGTAGAAGTCTGATGGCAAGCCTCTGATGAAAACAAAATGCTTTAGAGCTGCTATAAATGCTGCTGCTGCTGATAGGTGTGTCACCTTTTCAGCGTGCACTGCCTTGTTGGACAAGCAGACAAACTCATAGGTACACCTTTAGTGCAGTCCTCTTGCAACTCATGGCTAGCATAGCATGGAACGGGCCACAAAGTCAGTCCCAACTGAACGGAAGGCTCTCGCCTGACTCAACCTAACCTTTGGCATCACAGATGTCACAGGGTTGATTGACCGAGGTTTGGCTCTAAAGCAGTCAGCACAGTTATGTACCGACTTGCGGAGGAGTGCTCATGCTGAGATGATCCAATAATATTGAGTGAGATACAACGCAGTTTGTGGTCCAGCGTGTAGGCGGCAAACATGATAGTGAAGCACAATTAGCTCTGAAAGTGTACTCGGACATAATAAAATGGAATGCTTAGCCATTTCAGGTATCACTGCATTCTGCAACCTACCGCCCAACCTGACGATTCATTGCAAACCAGTAAACTGTGCCAGTGCCTGAATGATCTTGTTGCATGTTTCACCCTGTTTGATAGCAGTGAAGTCATTCGTGAAGTAGAAAAACCTAACAATTTTCCACCCAACCAAGGCTCTTCCAATGTCAAACCTGGCTCACATGAAAGTGTGTCTCTGAAAGGTTGCCTTTGCCTGCAGAACCCATGCCATAAGCCACAAAGTTTCTGACCTGTGTGGTGACATTCTTAACCATGTTAACACATCTGTCGAATCTGTCTGAGATGCAATACTGTATCCCTGTTCTTAGGTTGGAAAACATGTTGCCACAGGTTGCTTAACAAGTGATCTGCATAGAGCTCAAGTTTTGTAATTGACATATATTTCAAAGGATCAACCTTGGATTTTGCAATCACCAAGTGAATAGTGACTTCTCCATTCACTCTCTCTCACACCAACCATACATAAATGCTGTACGAGTTTCTTCACTTGCATCATAAAACCGATGGAATTATACCAGTGATTCTTATACTGGAATGAATCTTTGTACTCTCACGAGAGATAACAAGGGTGATGCAGTCTTGAAGGTCTCCCAATTACTTACCACATCCCCTCCTACCTGCTCATCCGAAACGAGGCCTATGGTCCACAGCACCTGGAACGTTATCTTACTTGCATTCACCACATGGGTTGTACAACCGTGCAATCAGGGTGACACGTGCTGCTCTCAACCATATTTAATAAATGACTATGACTCACACAATTTTGCGTTACCCAAGGAAAGGTTGAACAACCCAAGTCAGTCTTTTACGAGTGCCTACAGAATCGTCTCTCAGCCTGAGAACGATTAAGACACGTGAAATGCAAGTTGTGTAAGCAGTCGAGAAACGCCAGCCTCCCCGACATGTGGAGGAGGGGGAGAGGACGCAAGGGATAACTCATCAACGCACACTATCATGAGGCACCCCAGCCAACTGCAACGAGGCGGACCTACCAGAGGCTCTCCAACAGTAAGCTTGCAGACTCTCCTAGGTCGACAACCACTACCCTCTTGTAGTGGTTGTCATCCCACTGCCCCGTAAAGTCCCTCTGGACACCTCCAAGTTAAGAGTTAGCTAAGCTCGAGTTGTTTTAATAGGTATCAAAGCCAATTTCTACCTTACACAGTTTAGGAGTAGGTCACATTCACCTGTCTACGACTGCAGACCCCATTGCAGGAGGTCTGTATGTCAGCACACGCACCTTAGATGGTCACCCATTCTGCATACCCAGTTGTGTAGAAAGGTCGAGTCCAGCACTAAAAACTCATCCAAAAGGGAATTAAGCAATCAGCCCCAGATTGTACTCCATCCACGGTGTTTACGGTGCTGGAGGGAGTGTACGCTGACCCGAGGGCCTGACCCCTTTAGCTACCTCACCCAGCGCTCTAGGTCTGTGCGCCAGTGGTGCAAGGCTGTAGGAGCACAGGGTCCGGTCGCCAAATACTGTTGGAAGTACACTTAGTAGGGATTTGTTGCCTGCTTGCACCATACTAGATATAGTAAAGGGTTATCCACGCCTCTATGCCCTACAGTGGTAGGAGTTGAGCTCTGAGACAGGGACAGAAGGCAGCTATTGTTGCCACCAAGCGAGCGTGCAAACCAGAGCCAGCTGCACTTGGCAGCCTAACTTCACGGGGGAGAGTTCAAGTTGCCCGATGGCTGGAAAGGCCTCCCTCTCCAGTCCCCGCCCCTTCCGTGTTCACAGCTCAGATTCCCACAGTTCACACCCCTTTATTTTCGCCTACCTCATGGGCAAGCCGACCAACATGCTATCAGCTGGCACCCGTGGTCGCACATTAGGACAACCCAACACCAGAATAAGTGATGTCACTTCGGCCCCGCAGCCGCCCAAACAGGTATCGGTGAGTCCTGGTACTACCTGTACCAGACACTGTAACGTGCCATCAACCTACATATCCAGTCCTATGCTCCGGCAGATGTACTAGTAAACCTACAGTAACGTAAAGTTTGGCACCAGATGTGCCTGACCTAGTGTCAACAAAACCATTGAGACTGTGACATAGCAACATACTAGAGAGCATCAAGGGATAGGATACTACGTTTGGTAGTTGATACCACTAGCACTTTTACCATGTAGCTGAACTGATGTTTTACTGGATCCCAGTGTATTTCTAACACCTTCACTGAGTTTCTCACTGCGTCACCAGTAGAGTTTTGCCAAAGGATACACTGGAACACCTGATCCACAGGGTTGATTACAACCTGGTGGTACATTTTACATACATTAACTCATAGCAACTGGTGATGTCCTGATGTTCAGCACTACGTCACCCAAATCCTTTTGCAACTTAGGCCCCGACAGGAGCACACTGTTTAGACAAGGTCTCAGAGGAGCCATCAAACACAACTTGCATCTTGGTTAACACACTTTCCTCCTCGACAACCTCATGATGAGGGATAATGTATACTGGCAGTGCTGTTAAGGATATGGCAGCATTCTGATTGGCATCAACTGTTAACGTTCCAATCTGCGACATGTAACCTAAGCTCTCGTACTCATCCATGAACTGCCTGTATTGTTTAAGCAACTCTTGGTGACCTACATAACCTACCCTACTGTCAGATAAGTGCACTACTGTAAGAATCGCCAAGTGTGACATCTGTGGCTGCGAAAGGAAGCCTCAACACATACCTGCCCTCACTGTCATACATGTGGGTATCTTGGAAATGCTGCTCACACTGTTGGTCTGCAACAGACATGAAGGTTTTCCTAGGTAGGTCTTCAATTTCTCAGAATTTTTTCAGGGCAACATAAAGGGACAAATCAGTAGATGCCAGTAATGACAATGCTTGTTGGGCAGCCTGTGCACATGGTGCATTACCTGCAGACACCCATCCAAACCCAGTATGAAAGGCATGTGGCTGTCCAGTGGTCTTAAGTCGTGTCATCACCTCTGCAACTATCTCTGTAGACAGCAACATGTCTATTCCACTGGGTGTGTGGCAAACTGTGGATCAGCCAATGGCAGCTCTAGATGCTCGAGACCTCCAACTGTAATTGGTACAGAAGTGATGTGAAGCTCACTGTAGAGAATCAATCTCACACAAAAGCCCCTCGTTTCTGAAACAACAACATTGCAGTCACCAGCTATGTTCACTTCAGTCCGATATCGCCCGAGACTTGGTCGTAGTATGCAATCCTCTGTGATAAAGGACTGAAAGGCCCAGTCTAGCAATGCACAAACTACCTGGGACCCATTTCACAGAACTACAGGTTTCAAGTGAATGGAATTTTAGGTCATTAGTAAAAAAATTTCTGTTTCACAAAACTACAAGCATTTACTAATCTAATAACTGCAAATCAATTTTTACAAGTTACAAGTGCATTTTTAATAGTTACAAGTATGTACACACATGTACAAGCCTGCACTACACACTTATAAAAAATATCAGTTTCTTACAAGAATGGCAAGCTTTGTAGAAATTTCTAATGGTGTGTTCAGCATATAATTCAATATAAAATCTAATGTCTCATACTTTCTTTTTGTTAATTATAAACAGAAATGTTTAGTAGCATTTCAGAAGCAGCATGAACAAGCATATAATTAACTTACGTCGAAGGCCATTTAGGTAAAGAGTGAATATTAAGTGTGTGTGTATGAATTTAATAAGCACTTTTGCATGTCTTTACATTAGCAAATTTTGCCTGAAACAGACAAAGGCTAAAGGCTTCACTAACAACCGATTTAGGTAAAATTATACAATTTTTTATATTTGCAGATTATTTTATTGGCAAATCCAGTTCTTATTCAATTGACAACGGTATGATGCAAGTAGCATTGTTTGTGAAATGGAATTTGCAAGCACTTGTAACTAATAACATGTGTGGCGGCTACCTTGACAGAGCTGGCAGTGATACATGGAATTACACTGTGCTGCCACATGACATCCTCTTGGACAGTTACAAGACAGCCTGTGTTTTCTTTTCACGCGAAATCTGTTGAGACGGATGGCTGTGTGCACAAATACACACACAACCCCCCCCTTCAGCTTGTCGTGAATGGATACAATTATTGCCCTTACTGTGGTCGCACATTTCTGAAGCTACCATCATAGACTTTTGACATTTGCTGTCCCAAGCAGCATGAAGCAATAAATTACTTAATGCCAGAAGGGTACACTGGTGTATTGTCTGGGGGGGGGGGGGGGGAGTTGCAGGCTGGGGTCAATAACGATTCTTTGCCCTAGTCACATGCCTCTGCCTTACCCTCCCCAGTCTTTTTTCACTTCCATTATCCCTCCTCTTTTGCTGTAAAACAGCAGCACATTACACAGACTAGTTTCTTAATCAGTGTATGTATGATAAAAAAAAAAGATATGGAATTAAATTTGAAGTTATGATTATTTTTTTAAATTTATGTGCGCCCTGGCCTACGTAATATGCTAATTTTTTATAGTGGGTAATTATTTTTTTCTTGTGAAAATTTTATGTGTAAAGTGAATATATATAAGTTTGCGCAAATAAAATGTGGTATGTTACTGGTACCATATTATGGCAAGTGAGGCCGTGTGAGTGTATACAAGTCATAAGTTTTTGATGAGAAATTCGAGATTATTAATATTTCAGGTAGACCGCACTAAATATTTATATTCCCATAAACATTGCCAGTGCAGAGGCCAACACGCCGCCTACATTTCATATAAATTCAACACATTGACATGAATTCCATCTATCAGCATGGTTCCCCAATGCTGGGCCACTGTTACGAAGTGAACTGGCCCTGTAATGACAGCAGTGGTGGCTGGCGAGCAGGCGGGTGCCGCGCACCAGCGACCGACAGACAGCTGCCCAGCCTAAGAGTCTAGGGCCGAGCTTCAGCAGCAAACTGCCACGCCAACTGCTGGCCATGCTGCAGAGGATCTAGGCACTCGCCCAGCTACTTACACATGGCAGTTGGAAATGTATTTGCTGCCAGTCCCAGCACAAGCGAGATTTATTTTTTTAATAAATATCTTCATATCTACTTATCTTCATATCTACTATCAATAAATAAAGTGCCGTTTTTGCTTCAAACATAAGGCAATGTTTAGTTACTGTTTTATGCGTAATATATCAAATTTCGTAGTAATGAAATGCTAAATAGTCTGTGGACAAGGGATGGTCAAATATGCCTTTCTTGGGTATCAAATTAATCAGGAGACCTCCAGCTATTAAAATATACATACATATTTATATTTAATTTAAAGTTTTTTTTTTAATGTGCTAGAGACAATTGAACATTAACTTCATGCAACAAAATGGCAAGTTTGGGGGTTAGGGGTAGGCCAAAATCTGCCCAAAATTTTTCCAAATTTTTTATTATGACCCCTCTATTATGACCATATTCTCGGGAACCGTGAGGGGTCGTAATAAGAGAGGTTACACTGTATATTTCACTGCAAAAAACTCGTAATTTTGAGACAGAAATGATTAAATGAGGCAATTATAATTTTCTTTCACAGACTTGAATGATTAATTATTCAAAACCACATCCTTTGATTTTCCCTGTCGCGAGTTACACTGCACCCAGTCTCCAGGTTTATCCTTTATTATACAGCCAAAGGTGTCGAATAGGCCATTACATTGTGTCAGTTTATTCAAAGGACGGATGCCTATTAAAATTAATGAATATAAATGCTGAGTTTTTCTCTTAGGAAGTTACCGAAAATGGTAATAAAATCGCTCCATGTTCAAAGAAATTTTGCTGACAAGGGAAGGTCAAGTATATGGTTCTGGGAATATCATTTTATTTCCCTAACATTTTCAGGGGAAACCATTTGCTTTAAAATACAAGTGATGATAGAACCTATTTTGAGTGACTGATAATCTTGATGAAATTTCAACGTTCACCAGTAGCACTTTATTTGCTCTGCAGCCAGCACGTGAAGACAAAAAAAAACACGCTGCCAAGAGAGAGCAGTAGCTTCCCCTCTTGAAGTCATCCAAAGGGAGGAAAAAGGCACGCAACTGAGACAGACAGAGGGGTAGGAGAGGACGCAAGTTCGCCACGCTGGTTGCTAGGTAACCACTTCCCCTCTCGTCAGGCATGTCAGGGGAGGTAGAAGCCAGACTCGTAACCACGCTGCAGACTTGTTGGGAAGACTACACTCCATAGATCAGTGATAAACAGCAGTGCTCGTACCGTATTTCCCATCCAGTTACTAGACAATCAGCTTAAAGTGATCGTTGCGGGAAATCTTAGGCGACAGAACTATATTTTGATTGATGCAACATCCAATAAACTATACAAGCAGTAAGCGTTATAATATTTATATAGGAGTTTTGCCGAAGCCACTACAAATTAAATGTGGATACGGTTTTTGGGCACATGCGTTTTCGGTATGAGTCGACTGTAGATATAAAGGGAATACGTGCGCCTAAAAATGCCAACAGCACAGCATACAAGCAAGTATGATTGGTCCAACTCAACTGAACATTTCTACGTCAATAGTAAAGTGGAGAAAACAGAAATATTAAAGGCTGAATAGGTTATATCAACATAATTTATCTTTATAATGTACAAATTATGTAAATAAAGTCATGTATTTTGGGCATTAAAATAACATTTACATAAAATCAAGCACTTCAATTAGTATTTTGCAGCAGGAAAATTGTATACTTATTTTATCGTTTTAAAGATATTTTTAAAATCTTTAAATTTTTTCCAACATTTACAAAAAGTAGCAAAAAATGCACAGAAAACAGGTTTGTGTATCCATTACTTTTTCAATTACACTACATTAATTTTCATCATTTTAACTTAAGTTTGGTATTTCAACTTCCAAACAGTCAGCGACAACTTACACTGAGCTACATTGGCAGCAAAACACAAAATAAGTGAAATTCTGAACATACACGCTAAACAGGGGGAAGGTAAAAAAAAAAAAAACTACACAATTTTTCTTACATGGATCGTTTTATTGATCACAAAATGGATCCACTTGTAGGCAACAAAAAATAGTTGCATCTACAATGATTCACAAAGCCAAACAACAGACACTTACAAAGTTGAAATCTTTTCCATCGCAATTACAACTCCATGTTTTCCTCTTGGGGGCTGAATCTCTTGTGGCCATTCAACTTGCAACATTGGTTTATCAAAAAACAATAAATACAACTACCTGTCATGTTATGTACAAAAAACAGGAATGTCTGCCAAGCAACAATGCCTGTGGAACAGCATTATATGTTTCATCACAAAACTTCTTTCCACCTCCATGAGTAGCGTTCACAAGATACCCAGCACAGCCTTCGCACAGTGATGAACACGCACGCAACATAGTCAGATCATCAGCTATTCCTTTCGTAAACTGCTAACTAAAAAAAAATTCTAAACACTGTTTTACATTCCCCGGTGCACACTTCTCACTGTTAAATTGTTTATGGCCCACACAGCGGGTCCAACCTAGTTCACACCCAAACATTCACTGCAGGAAGACCGGAATGCAAATAAAATATTCTCAAATTCTTTTGAAGTTGTTTTCTGAATTAATTCTGCGACTTACTCTTAATCCTATAATTCCGAGGCTGAAACATAGCTATGCATTTTTTTCTTTCTGTCTTTGACATCTACAAGGAACTAAGTCATGAAACGTACTGTTTAAAAACATCCAAACAGAAAAACTTTGCTACTCTACGTCGGTCTAGCTTGCTGCTTCCACAAATATTCCCACAATCTGGTCTGAGCACTGTCACAAAACCACTCGAAAGGCGAAGAAAATTAAGCCTATGCTATTATATCAAACACCACAACTCTTTATTAGACACAACAAGAAAAATCTATTTTTTTCTTCACAAAAACTTCTGTAACAAAATAAACTTTTCATTTCATTATCATCAATATGTTTTCCTTTTTTATTTAAATTGTCCTTGCTACATTTGCAGGATTTTACTCCCACTAATAATGCACAAAACCTAGTTTTTTTTTTTAAAAAACAATAGTTTTAGTCAGGCTTTTTTTTTCATTTGAGTTATGAGTATAGAACACATCATGATAAAAAATTCTGCACAGATAGTCACAAAAACCTATGTATACACAGACTAACATGTTTTTCATCTGGAACATTTATTACAGCCGACAAAAAATAAACCATACTTTATAAAAACCACTGAGCTACAGACTTTAATCATAATTAAAAAGTTTTGTCAACATGGACACTTCAAACATAATTTTTTACAAAGTACAAATTTATTTTGATTTGAAAAAACACTAACAATTTTTTAACTTAGTTTTATTGGCATATATGCCATTGACGCACAAACTAACAAAGGATAGTGCAGTTAAAGTACACTATAAATACAGGTTATTTTTGGAAAGACTAGGTAAATAGAGGAAGAATGAACTAAGGACACTTAAAACCTGTCCATCTGCCGTAACTGGCCATTAGTTCCATCTGTGATCGAGCAATTGGCTTGGACCGAGCGAGTGAGAACAGTCTCTTGCTATGACTCAGCCTCCAAACCACCTTAAACTATTAACTATTCATCCTAAAACTACTAACTACAACTCTTCATTCCAAACAACTACAATTTTTTTTTCCTAGAAACTACTTCTTTATATATTATAGTTTTCTTTTACACAAAAACCACATGAAACCAACATATTCAGACAGACACAACAAATATTTTCTCTTTTTTTTTAAACCTTTTTCATTTATCAACACAACAAAAACACATTTAATTTAGAAAAGAAAACAATACCTCAAAAAATTATAATAGATTTTCTCATGTTAAAACAAAGACATCAGACTTACGAACTAGAGACAAGACAAACCTCTGTTGAAACTTGGCTATCTCATTACAAGCACAACACTGCACATTGTGAAAAAGCCGTACAGTTTACCCTAAAAAATATCAACAATTATTTATCTGGCTAGCCTAGAGAAATAGAAGCAGCGAGCGATACCCAAGTTCCACAACTGGCAAGTTCATAAAACATGGAGACTACCCTACGTTAATTTGAAACCACAATGTATCTACATGCTAAAGGTCTAACTAAGATGCTTGCACCAACATGGCATGGTGCTTGTTCCAAGGAAACCCCACCACAACCAATACAAATTACAGTAGTAGTTAAATCTTCTTTTTATCTCCTAACATAAATATTTACAATTTACAATGTCTTTTTTCCTCATGTTTGGTGAGCAGCCATCTTGCTTCTTGCGCACTTGGAAAAAAATGCACAATAATGGACTCGTCTTTTAACGTGATCATTAAAAAATAGTTCTTTTACCATTTCACCATCAAATTCAGATGTACCAAAATAAACTAAATATATTACGTCTCACAAGTTTTCAACAGCGTAAAATCTTACTTGAGTAATAACCCTCTTTTACAATTAAAAAATGCAACATTCACTACGGCTAGGTTAGTCAGTGGAACCATCTTTGGTACCGTGTATCCTTGGAAAGAAAATCAACACCTCGACAACAAATATCTTGCTGTGTATTTCATTAAAAAAATTATTTACTAACTTAAGTATTATCTTTTCGTTCCAACTACATACAGCTACATAATAACAGATGCCAATTTGAGCATCTACACACTCGGATCCTTTTCTTGCTATGGTCTAAAGTCTCTCCACGAGCAAATACTTGTCTCTACAATTAGGAAACAGTTGTAAATAAAAATTTGACTTTGAAAGAAATAATATTAAAAAATTTTAAACTGAGCTAACATCTTACAGGCTATGGGAATTTAAAAAATAACACATATCTGGCAAGCACGCATCTGCTATCTGCTCTAAGATGATAAAAATCTTGCGGCACTTTCCAATTTCTACAACACTGAAAAAAGACCTAGAAGACCAATTTGGCTATGTAATTTGTTTTATAAGTATTTTTCCCTGTTTGAATATCTTGAAAAGGCACATAATATCTAAACAAAAAGTATACTTTATACAAAAAGAAATTCACTCCTAAAACATCCAACTTCTTTTTCACAATTTAAATATTTTGATAGTGTCCATGGCCATCTAAGAACAAATGACTGTATATTGAAAAATACTACACGAACACTGCCTTCAATGGAATGTAAAAACCCAGTTCATAGTGCCAGATAAAAAAACTATATAATCCATGCATACTGCTCAGTTTTAAAATTTTTTTCTAATATATGTATATGTACACATGCACGATCGTCCATTCCTCACATAGTTATAAGTCACACAAGAACATTTTGTTAAGAACTCAACTGTATCAAAACAGTGAACATTAGTAAGTAGCACCAACAGAAAGTAACAAACCTAATGCTTGAAACCAATTGTGTTTTACACTTACATTTGTCCTACATTCCACTTCAAATGTACAAAAAACAAGTACTTTTTTAAAAGACAACACACTAATTTTTAACTAGTGATGAAAATGGAGCAACAGATATGCAACAGTTGCGATCAACACCACGGAACACCCAATAACAGTATCAAAAAACAAATTGATCTAAAGGAATCAGTGATCTCACAATTGGTCATGCTAAATGCTGCATATCGAAATTATCTTGAGAAGACTCTCTTTCAGAGTGAACACTGTACCAATGGCTAGAAATCAAATTAGTTGGTAGGCACTGGTCTAAGTCACGTACATCCCATCACGACAAAACTGGTTTTGTTGGCATAATTTAGATGCTGCATGTGACACGTTGTATCAAAAATATCTCGGCGCTTTGGTGAAACTTATGTTCTACATAAGCACCCCTCCCCACACCGTCCAGTCAGTTCTGTGAACCTGCGACAGGGTGAAAAGTAACAACTTACTCTGTAAAACCACTGCAATCTTGTCTCGCTTGATATGTCGCAAACACTACTCGCTGTCTTCCTAACTTTAAAGCCTCGACAGGTTCATTAAAACTTGTGGTTACAACATTCCAGGAACAGAAACCTCTGGAAAAATTAATTTTGTTTGCATCTTCACATTTTTATCAGTACACACAGCAAATCACAAAAAAATCTACCGACAAGATATTTTACTGGATCATAACTAAACACTGCATGCCACAGTTGTAAGCGATTAAGAAAACATACGTATTCACAGCTTATGGAGTTGAAAATTCAACTGTATCAATATTGCCTAAAGAAATTATGTGAAAAGAATTCACAGAGTCAAAATATTTTTTTCATTTTCTAAGAGGTTCGTAAAAAGGTATAAATTTTGGACTGGAAGAAATATTTTGCTCAAGTATCACTATTTACATGATTAACTTGAGCATCGTGAAGGGAATTGGAAATACCTTCCTACTGTACAAAATATGCAGTGGGGAACATTAAAACTCCTTGAAACATCTGAGTAGCTTCCAGTCTGTGCAGTGTGTAAACAATCACACTTTGACCACCAATAAAATGATTTTACTATTAGTGGAAGCCGGGTTGTTTTTGTCAACTTTCTTTGCAAAATAAAAATTGCTGCACTGTACAATTGTGTGAACTGTAGTAAAATAAATAACATATGACTTTACAAATCTAAAAAACAACATCATAAAGCATTTTTATCACAAACTATATCAAAACAATATGTAGACAGCTAAACAATTATTTTCACTAATGTAAAAAAAAATATAAACTATACGTATTAGATATAATACACAACTGTAGGACAGGATGGTGGCAAGTCCTTGTGGATCATAATTATTCTTAATCTTCAAAATATTCCTCGAACTTTGGTTTCCTTTGGTGTCTGAGGTTGGGAATCCTTTTCATTATGTAAGGCTTTCCAAGATTCTGTATGTCAATGTCTCATTTCAGAAATTTGGTTAGAAATGGGCTTCATCACTAGAACCTGCAGCAAATTACCAGATAGTTAATTCACAATACACACATATTTATTGCAAGTTATTCCTGTAATTTTTGATCCTACAAGATGAAAGACACAACATTAACTCTATTTGACTGACCTTGAATTGAGCCTTGCCTACTTTGGAGGCTGGCTTTGGGGATACGGTTGGTACGTATCATCAGGTGAAGCAGCTGTTGAAACTGGCTCAGCATCTGCTATGGGCATGGTATGTATAATCGAAGCACCATGCCCAGGATAAAATGAGTACGGATGTGGGCTCGTAATGTACTGTAAACAATCATTCAGGCAATTTCATTTCCTCAAGCACTTATGAGACTGCTATCACAAACAAATCAAGTAAATGAACACTGCTGTTAACTTCAGTTAGGGTTGCCATACGTCCCGGAAAACCGGGATTTACCCCCAGGTTTGTGTGTGACAAAATTGTCCCAGCCATTTAGTATAAATACCGTAATTTGTTTACGTTCTTGCATTGAATGTAATGTTGGGTTTATAAGCAATTCAAAGAGAGACTAACTGGCTAGTCACAAAATGCCAGGGCCATCAAGGCTCCACAGTTCAAGAGCTCAAATCTGCAGACTTTGGAACATTTCTCATCCCCTCCAGGTCATAATGCTTTTGTCAAAAGTGTTTTCGCTGATAAATTCCCTGTGGACTTATGGGTGAAACAGACTAACTCTATCATCCATTAGGGCAATTATTTTCATTCCATTCTGTAGTGATGCGTGACCTATTCCTGTGCAGTTAGCATACACTCTCTCCCTGCAACTTCGTCCCATCATCGAGCATCCTACGCTCATTTGGGCAAGTCCGCAACGCATTATCATAGTAAATGACATGCCTACTAGAGCTACAAGCATCGCATCAACTGAAATCACAAACATGTGGTTAATAAAAATATAATAATTAATTAAAACACCGGCATGTGGTCATCTTAACCCCAACAAGAGATTTTTAACCCTTTAACCACGGTTGACTCCTGTAAAAGTGGACTGTTGTAGAAGTCGGCCGGGAATGGGACCTTCCCACCGGTGGACTCCCCACCTCTTTACCGTTTTGCTACGGTAAACTGCAGTGGAAGTCCAACCTTGGTGCAGTCTAGCCGGGTCTCTCGGGATACTTGTAGTACAGTTTGTGGCTGCTAGATGTCATCAGCATTACCTCATGGCGACGGTGCAGGCGGTGGCTTATTCACTCTCAATATACAGTACTGTCTTGCCTCTGCCATTGTCTGTACACATTTAAACATATGAATAGTGTATGGGATTGACATTATTTCACAGTTTTACCTCTGTGTTTGGCTACCGTGGTGTAAACGTGCGAGTATAGTGCAAGTTAACTTTTTTTCATTATAATGGAAAATCGTTAATTGTTTTTACGTAGCATCCCTGTTTTTTATGTTATGGTGGTGTTGTCAGTTATATATTTTTTATAAAATGAGCAAACATTTTAAACAACCGAAGAAGCCTTGCAGCTGCTGTTAGACAGTGACTTCGAGGTCAGTAGTTCTGAATCGCACAATGAATCATTACCAGGAACATCTGCTTGCCCATCAATGCCTTCAGGCCCTTCATCAGTACCAGACCCAGGATTGTCCGACAATTTATCAGAGGACGAGGAAGAGAATGAAGAAGGCATCGCCTCTACAAGCAAAAAGGAAACTGACTTGGTCAAGTAAAATATTAGTTTTCCTCAACAGATTCAGGATTGAAAAGTGAAGTTGATACAAGCAGTTTTTGTAGTTTTTTGTAAATGAACAAATTGTGACTCATATTTGTCATGAAACAAACGTTTTTCACGAATGACAGAACAAAGAAAGACTGGACAGACCTGAACCCAAATGAATTGTTTATTTTTATAGCTATGTCTCTCATTATGACTAGGGTGAAAAACTTGGCTTTATCGGAGTACTGGTCAAAAAATTAAATTCTGGAAACACCAATTTTTTCACAACTTCTTTCATGTGATAGATATTTGTTTATCCTAAGGTTCCTACACGTCAGTGATAATAATACAGTAGAAAGATCAGGCTATTTATTCAAACTTTGTCCCATTTTGGATCACTTTCGCAGTGTTTTCAAACAACATTTGTACCCATGTGATAACATTTGCATAGGTGAATTACTCGTTCTGTTCACAGGATGGCTAAAAATAAAACATATCCTAGCAAAGCGAAGCAGTTTTGGTATAAAATTTTTTTTAAATTTGCGATTCAAACAAATTATATTTTGGACTTTGTCGTTTATTGCAAAAGTGACACAGATCTTACAGAACACAATCATGGTGTCTCTGGAGATGTCATCGCAACTCTAGTCGAGACCTATTAGCAGAAAGTGCACACATTATTTTGTGATAATTGGTATACAAGCCCTGCTCTTTTCTGTTGGCTATACAATTGGGCAACTAATGAATGTGGCACAGTGTAGCACAACTGGAAGGAAATGCCAAAAATGGCAGAAAAAATACAAAAAGGACAACTTATATTCAGGTCTATCTCAGGCCTAATGTTGGCAATGAAATGGTGCGACAGATGTGATGTCCATTCTACAAGATTGCCGCAGCCTCCTGTGCCTCACGCCGAGGCAGTAAGATATATCAACACCTCCATGCAAAGAGACAAGAAAAGGGTAGCGCAGCGCCGAAGCCCAAATAAACTACCCCTGCGATGTGAAGCTAGTGACCCCTCATCCTCGAAGATTTTGAGTATAAATAGGAGATGCTATGCCAGGCATGAAAGCTGTTGTCGCTTCCTCACAGTCTGAATAATTCCAAGGAAGCAATAAGGGTAAGGGACCTTCCACCCTCTTCCAGTCTGCAATATGGCAGAAGAAATGTCTTACGGGTGTGATGGCCTCTAGACCAACTTGGTAAAGTGGCAGCCAACTGACCTCACAGTCTGAACAAGGCTGAGGACAAAGACTACGGTAATGTGTTGACCACTAGGCCACGCGCTGAAGTACCCATAGTAACGAGAGAAGACGCACACCATCAGTGAACCTCGAAGATGCCTCCACCGTCATGCCACTTTGTTTAGAAGATGTCCTCCACCTCACCTCACCTCACCTTTCAACCTTTTTTCCTTTGACATTGAAATCCACTGGGAACAGATTGCGAGGTTTCAATTTCAATTCTAGGCTCCATCAGAGCATTCCTAATTAAATTAGAGTAATTTGATTGCATTAAGATTATACTTCTTGTTAATTTACTTTCTACAGGGCACCTTCTCCTAATCTAGCATTTTAGGACTATGCTTCCTTTACATATAATTAATTTAGGATTTATTAAGCAAGTACAGACTCATCATGTTTTCCTAACGACGTTAATAAAACCAATTATTTTCTCACCACTGATTTGGAGAGTAAATTATTTCATGTGTATGTATTTTTCCTTTTGCCATTTGCTTAAGAATAACTTATTTTATATCTGTGCCCCAACGACAAAATACACATCAGTTGATTGGCAAACCGAGGCTTGCCTTTAAGGTAGTTCATTGGGAGCACCCCACTACAGGTAAACAAATCCATACCTTGATTATTCAGACCAGATGCTCTACTTCTTCTTCCCAGTCTGAAAAGGCCGGAGGAGGAACTGAATGTCTAGAAACTGACAATCTCTGGTGTGTGCCTCACCCAAGTCTTAGACGGATATACGCCCTTCTCAGTCGGTCCCAGTCTGAATAAGGCCAGACAGTGGGTACTGAGTTTGACGGTACTGTTGCTTGGTTTGACACCCTCGGAACACTAAGTTATTTGTTTATCCTACTTAGTTTATTTCTATTAGCTCAATGCCTTACACAGGGAAGCTATTAGAGCACCGAGTACATTAAACTCAGAAGATAGTGAGAATATTAATACTTTATTTACCGAAAACTCTAATTTACCTGTAAATAATTCATTGCTTTCACTGGACCCACTCTTTGGGCTGCTTATTAAATTACCAGGCGTAGAAAATCCTGCAATTACTTTAATTCTAAGAGAAGGAAACTCATTACTAGGAATTGACATTCCACGCCCTAAAATTATTCCACTCGCACCCAGCCCGGCAGTCTCACTGCCCTGCAACGCCACAAGCGACATTGGCTGCTGTACCAGCTGTCAGTTGTCCAGCACTCCAGGATGTTAAGTGGATTGTAGCACCACCTACTACGTCACAGGTACAGTGGCCAGTTAAGTGACACATTGCTAGAGTGGTTGATGACTTTGTCCGAAGCCGGAAACCAACACGTCCCACACTTTACTACGGTCGTCTCCCAAAAAGGGAATAACTTCCTGTAACCGTTTCCCATAGGTGTAAGCCACCTAGACCCTTGTGAAGCTGACCTCACACCTTACTTTGAAGTATCTGAGAGTGATCAAATCTCCGGCTTCTGGTCTAGGAATGCCAAGTGATTTTCATGTTAGGATTTATCCTTATCCCTCTTTCACCTTAGTCTAGGCCGAGAGTAAGGAATTCTAGACTGCACTCTTCTTCCCAACATGGAGGACCCCTGACTAGCTGATATTTATATTGTGTTTATCCTGGGATGGTCTAGTAACCAAGAAGGTAAAAAGCAGCTATCTCGAAAGGGACTGGAGAATAAGGATTCAGATACTCTTCTGGTGGGTGAGCACACAACACTCTTAGTAGTTTAACCAACCCTAGCTATTTTTACGACTTTGAAGAAATGGAAAAATTCGCAACACGGAACCCCACCTGCATGGCTTCAATATGGTTCCCTGAACGTGGGCCTAAGCTGTTTTAATTCAGGAATCCTTCCACGCTTCAGTACAACATTTCCCATGAAAATTGCTCTGAATTTGATAAACTCGTGTGTAATAAATATTATTCAAAGTATCTTGACCAAGTACAGTCATCTGAAAAATATGATTGGTACAAGAAACCTTAAAAGTTAAAACACAATTGTCAAGTTACAGATAATAAAGTCATGTAGTTTGTGTTTAACTTAAAACATTAGTTTTTATTTTTAATATAGAGTAAAACCCTCCCAAGAAGTTTTTGTGAAAAAGTTTTCCTGTTTAAAAATCTCTAAATATAAATAAAAGTTTGCACATGGTATTAAACAAATGCATAATTTTACCCTTTTACGTAGAGCTGGGCGGGATGGATAATTTGGACTCTGGAGAATTTTGGGTGGGAACCAGGAAGGGATCACGAATTTATTGGTACACTAGATAATTAACAAAATGTACAAATAAAAACTTAACATTAACATTAACATACTACCAAAATGTGTTTTCAATACTTAGAGCAAGCCTTGTATCTTGCCGACTTTTTTTTTTCTCCCCAAATAGAGCCATGGAATTTCTCACCATAATTTTTTATATCCATATTGGTTCTAACGAACTACGTAAACAAATGGTAGTGTTCAGTACCAAATTTACGTGTCTTAGGGCACGTTTACACGGTGGTAGTAGCTACCATGATACAGTAAAACCTCTACATAGTGAACCTCTTTATAACAAAAACCTCTCTATAACAAAATCTGTGTTTGGTCCAGTCAAAACTGTATATGATACAATGCATTTTCTACTGTTTATAACAAATTATTTTTCCCTCTTCGGCACAAAAACTCTTTATAAAAAAAGACTGAAAAGTCTGATTATATTTACTTTTATTTATATTTCTCCTTTTTTTTTTACAAAACTTTACCTAGAACTGTAAAAAAAAATCTACATTTGTCACATATTTCAGATAAACAATAAAATTATCAAAGGTCATAATGTTTGTTAACTTCTGTAGAATCTGTGTTTTCTCACTTTGTGTGTACCAAGTATTTTTTATCATAACAGTTTTCATTACTTATTTAAAATTTAAGAATTTTGCAAATTTTTTGTTTACATAATATTGCTTCAAACCAAATTAGTGGTGTAATTTTTTTTTATGACCGTGGTAATTTATTAATAGTGGCCATAATGTTTTAGCGTATAAAGTGTTCAAATGAAAATCCTTAACACTTTTCTTAAATAATTCAATACAAAAGACCGAATACTACTCAATTCAAGCGGCAATTAGAGTAAAAATTGACTACATGATAAAAAAAAGAAACACATTGTAAATCAGCTCTCTATAAAGAAGCCCTCTATAACACACACACAATTTTGGTCCCTTCAGTTTTGTTATAGAGGTTTTACTGTAGTAGCTATCATGAAAGTGTGTGAAAGTAACTGCTGCAACAGGTCCTGTTTACACATACAATCGAGACATGCTGTGATAGTTAATCTCAAAGGGACATGTTCGACAACACTTGTGTGAATACATTGATTGGCCCTACATTTGAGGTTGGTATTTGTTGGGGTAGTTAAATAATGTGACAGGATAGTAATAACATGTAAACGTATATTGTTCCTGTGGTTTATTATATGACAAACATGCTGTCAATACTGTCATGTCATACCTATATGATAATATACGTCCTGTCATACCGGCACATAGTGTAAGAACAGAGACAGATATTAACAGAATGAAATAATTCTGCAATGTCACTGTCAAAGTGAACACATGTACAAATTTGTGACCTGCACTATCACGATAGATAGTGATGCTACATAGTTTACACTACAATAGTTGCATGTTCTGTCACGACAGTTACTAACACTATCTAGATAAAGCTGATATCGTGCTAGTGCTATCACAACAGTGCAACAGTAACTATCATGCAGTTTACATGGCAATAGTAATGTGAGAGTAGCTCTCGCAATAGGAACTAATGCGCATTACTATCACCGTGTTAATGAGCCCATAGATATACATTACTGCACTACAAATTACACAGTATTTAAACTTTCATTTAAAACTACAAGTTAATTAATAGAAAATAATATTGAATGAAAATTTTATTGTGTTACATCATGCAATCTCACGTACAAGTGATTAGCAAAATAAAAACACAAGCAGTACTGTTCCTAACAACGACTATCATTGTGCGACATTCTACATTACGTCACGTGCTGGTGAATAACGTACCACTTTCGATGAGATGTGTTGCGTTTGGCTACTGTTTGGCCGTATAACCTACAAGAAGCATGTGGCCGTAGAAATGTACAATCATTCCGATTTTTATGAGCTTACGTGGAAATGCATTTGCATCCCCGCCAATTTAAATGTGATTTTACATGTATAAGTTTGATATGCCTTTTGACCCACAATGGAATTATTTGGTAGCGTTTCTAAGAACTTTTTGAAAATAAACAAAGTAAAGAGTGCGTGAAAATAAAAGACTCATTTCATAGCTATCTCGATTCTTTAACAAAACGGGCTTAAAACTGCAAATGTTACTTTCATAATGCTCGTGAGCAGTGTGCATTAATTCAGCCGCTAAAATACATGTAGGGGAAAGTGTTTATTCACGCACGACTAAATGCCATTATATCATTAAAAACTACTTTTGTTTTTAAAATATATAGGCCCTGCTTCAAGTTTATAAAACAAGTTCTTTAGTTGCAAAGCGATGGATGAAAAAAATATATCTTTGTGCAACAGAAATAGCATTTACTACGTGGAATGAGCAGTTATTTATGTTAGGAAGGCACACTGAAGTTTGTTTACATACAATGGCCAGTGGCAAACTTCGTACGCATTATATTTATATGAAACCATTAATACTCATAGGTATGTTGACTTGCATTTATTTATTGTTTACTAATGCTGGCAAGATTAGGTCCATGAAGGCCCACTCTTACATGTGTGTTGTAGAACACAGAAATAATAGCAAAAACATTAATTATTTTTACCCCGAAAAATTTACAGGAAAATTATTTCCCGCCCAGCTCTACTTTCAAGTTTTCCTACTTAATAAGCTTACATGTTTCAGCATTTTTCTGGAACTTTTTAACAGGATTTCATTGTAAAATCATTATGAAATTATAAAATTCATTGTTTTTTTTAACAAAATGTCATAAAAACAACACGGAATGTACAACAAATATTTTTTTTTATCTTAACAATTCTATCCCTTAGGTATCATTTATCTTTGTCCCGGTTTTATGAAAGAGAAGTATGGCAACCCTAACTTCCGCAGACTATTCTACATCTTCCAAATACAAAATACTATAGTATTTTCAGGATCAAACGTACTACACAACAATCATAGTCTATCATAAACTGGGACATGACAAACTAGCATCCAAACCCATACAAGAACATCACAACATTCAAAGAGTGATATTTTCAACACAAATAATGTTGCAGGGCAGGTTTGGTTTACGGCTTATTGCCTCATCAACAGCAGAGTAATTAGAGATGAACCCAGTTACATCAAAACTGGGAAGGAAGCTGTATGGCATGCAGTAATAAACCATCCTAGCACGCGAGTCTGGTTTGTTACGGAAAGCAGCAAATTACCTGTAAATTGTGCTTGGTGTGTGTGTGTGTGTGTGTGTGTGTGTGTGTGTGTGTGTGTGTGTGTGTGTGTGTGTGTGTGTGTGTGTGTGTGTGTGTGTGTGTGTGTGTGTGTGTGTGTGTGTGTGTGCGCGCGCGCGCGCGCGCGCGCGCGCGTGTGTGTGTGTGCATGCATGTATGTATGTCTGTGAATGTGTGCGTGTAAATTGAATGAACGGTGTTATAACATGAATAGGCCTTGTAAACATGGTTAAAAATATTTATTCCCTGATATTAACTGTTCAGTTTTAAGTGTACTGATTCGTTAACACACAACACAACTAGAATGGATGTACTATATCTAAGAGTCACCACAAACCACCTGCACTAATAAAATGCCTTACTCAGCACGTGCCTGGTTAAACTGACAGGCACGATGGTCAAGGATTTTGTCCGCTAGAGCAAAAGCGGGGTGGTTTATTTTAGATAAGCATATTAGACAAAGGCTGTTGGCGATTGAAGAATGCAGTCATCTTGGTTACTGCTGGAGATGCTGTTCGGGATTACAACCGAACCAGGCACGACTGCTTGTTGACTGAGTTCGACGGCACGGTCCCATTACGCCAGCCTTTCCTGTGTAGGATGGGGTAATGCGATCCACAGTTTGAGAGTAGAGGCAGGAATTGTTTTCTACCACACCTCTTCTCGTGACGAATTGAGCAAACAGTTCTACAGTCTACGCGATGCACTTAGACAGGAAGGTTAACAGTAACCCAATAGTGACTTGCCAGCACAAACTCAGTAAGAGTCCACACTGATCCCCCACAGTATGCGGGCTGATCAGGGACGTGGAGCCGTGTGGGCCGCCAAGCCTTTACTGGTTGTGCGTTTGCACTAGGATGAACGGCAAAACTTCTGGCTACAATCACCACAAATGATGAGAAGCAACCTGAGTCTGTTGTGTCTCCCAGTGTGAAGGTGTTTCTGGTAGTTGTGGCATCATTGTTTCTCCCCCACGAGCACTGACTTAATGCTGATGTGTGACTGGGAAGAAACCAGTAGCCATTTAATATGTTATGTCTTCTGACATGCAGATACATGAAAGGGATCCAAAGTCAGGCTAACTCGATTTAAACAAATCTCCCGGTTCCTGTCGGTAGTGCACAGCGTATTCTGTCTCCAACTGTTAATACAAAAAATTACCCCGGTTATGAAAAACAGAAAAGTAGACAACAAAGCGTGTTTATTGAAGGTTCAATAAATACGTGACCTGTGCTATCTCCTACCAAGTTGTGGAGAGCTGAAGGTAACTGCGGTTCCAGGTGTAGGCGACCTAGTTCCAAGTAAAAATGGAAAAGCTGGTTCTAGACTAATACAAATTAGTTAAAGTTCAACTGCTAAGTAAAAGGTGTCTAAGAGGAGACAAACTGAAGTTAAATAAATATGTGATCGTGTTCGCTGGTAGTTGGGTTGACTGGTCTCGATGTATGTAGCAAGTAGCCACTGGGGCTTGAAAGTAAAGATTCTCCAAAGATCTCGAGCTTGGCAGCGTCTGGACTTATATAATGGAGCTTGTAGGCTGCCAGCGCGGGGTGCGAAGGAGACATGACGTCCTCCTTCCCTGGTCGGCATGGGAATACTCTGGTCAGCAATTCTGCTTTGTGCCTTATCTTGAGGCACTCGGCCTTGCCCGAGGTCTGGGAAGCTTGTAGGTTCTCAGTGTGGGGGGGAAAAAGGGGGGGGCGTGCCTGCCGGGTTGTGTATCCTCCAGGTAAAAGTATTTGCTCATAAATTCCCATTGCCTATAGGGTAGGCAACGTGTCTCCATGTCTGTAGTGATGGAAGAGGTACTCTTGGCGATGAGTCTTAATCGTATTAGATTAGATGTATAAGCAGCACGCGTCACTCTTTGTAAAACTAAGTTTAGAAAAACAATGTAAATATTGCGTCTTTTTTCACTTTTTGAACCATGAAATTTCTGTCCACTCTTTTAACCGGATGATCATCACCTGGAAAAGTCATCCGGATTGTGAATGTTATAATTTTTCTGGTAGCCTTTGGTGGGGCTGGCTTCAGGGATGGATGTCGATGGTAAGTAGGGTATAACAAGGGTGGAATCAAAGGCAGTCTTCCCTGAGAGCTGGAACTTCTTTCTTGTGCCAATACCTGTAGGTTAACACTTGGGCCTCTTTCCCTGATATGTTGATGTGGATGGTACTGCCAGTCTCCTCAAATTCCCATGGGAAGGTTCACAAGTGCAAACTCCCTATTTCAGAGTGGTTCACCCACTTTTCCATCAAGAAGTATCCAGGGCAGTGGTACTACATTTGGTAATCAAGTTGGGAACAGTGGGGAGCCCTTTCATCCTATCCTCAGGGTGACCACAGAAGGCAGCACTAATGCTGGTACTCCAGTTACACCTATGAGAGAGAATGCCATAATTAGTTGATGCCTGAAGGGTAAAGGGATAGAGTTGTGCCAGAACCTGAAAGCTGAGAACGGGTGTGAATGTTTTATTGAATTGGTCAATTCACACACCCAGTTTGTACCCTGATAAAAGGGTGAAACTCAAGGTTGCAAACAGAAATGTGGTAGTTAACCATCAGCGTGAATGGAAAGAGGGTGAATCCTATTGTGTTGCACGTGTTGGGAAACATACTATGAAACTAAGATGGCTGCATTCTGCTTTAATACCTGTCCAGCTTGGAGGTGAGCAAGGGAGGAAAGGCAGGGGGTATAGGTTACCTGCAGACAGGCTTTGGGCTTTGATGGCCAAGCATACTTACAAAAATTACCCTTGTGAAGTGGTTCTAATGGCGAACAGCATAATGGTGCTTCCTTGGTGGATATGACTTGGGCAGAGAATAGTGGAGCTAATGACAGTGTCTGTGACACGAAGCAAGTGTTTTAGAAATAACCAAAGCTTCACACAAAAGTACGCTTGCATGATGCTCCATTTCGTTAGCCATTAAGAGATCTCCGAACAGCACACCAACAGCACTAACTTGTGGCCATAAAAGCAAGTAACAGCTTCAGAACTACACAGTATGGTCTCGTATGGCACACTGACATGTCAAAATGCACCTATCACCCAGAAATTAGTGCCTGACAGTATTTACTATGTAAAAAATCTAAGTTCGCAACATTTAACTAATTTGCAGTAGCAGGCAAGTGCAGAGTGAATGTGTGGGACTGTGGTACTTACCGAACCAGCCGTGCTTAGCTGTAACGCAGACATGTGTGTCGCAAGCTGCGGTATCATCTGGCCATACTGGACTGAGCTTGGGTCTGCTGATGGCATCATCTGAAAGATTACACCACACACATGCAGTAAAATCTGTACTGCAGAATGTGCTCCTCACAGAAAGAATATACATGTGTGAAGGAGCACCCCCCCCCCCCCCACACACACACATGCACACGTCATATTATAACGATGATAACTTCTTATAGGCTATTCATGGTAAAGTGACCACTTTTTGAGGCCCTACCAACAGACATTAACCACTAATAAATATATCTTACTGCAAACTTAGGTGTTAACTTTTGAGAGAGGGTGAAATGTATACACTGTGTTTATTGGCCACATAGCAATATTTATATTACGGTGGAGTACTAGTTAGGAGCAGTCAGCGATACCGAAGAATGGCGCATATAGCTGCAAGTAGTTTAGCTATCTGCCGGTAGGTAAAGCTATGGCGCCAGTTTGTCTGCAGGTGTTCCTACGCTCTGGATGTGAACATGGTTATGTTTTAAGAGGGGAAGGGGAGTGAACTTCTCTACCTGCTCTTTCCTAATCCCCTCAGACCACTCATGGCCCATTAGCGAGTGTGGTCAGATGACATAACAGGCCAGCATAGCAAGACTCCCAGCGTAACTCTGCCTGCAGTGGAGCTCTCGTTACGCCCATAAGTGACCCCCCACCCCTCAAAAAAAAAAAAAAAAAACGAAACCATACGTCCCTTGCATCACAGCTCTTTAACTTTTGCGCTTTTTAATTGTAATACTATTAACCAAATTTAGAAGATACAGATCATATATTAACTAATTAATAAATTCCAAAACAGCTGCATCTCAAGTGTTCGAATTGTAACTATGCATTACCTTCACCTTCTCTTCTTGTCTCACGCAACCAGACCTCGCGGTTTACAGTCAAGCAATACTAATTGTCTTATTACTAACTTCTTTTGGCTCATATAATTAGCAGATTAATTTTCCAAGTATTTCTGGCCCCCTTCAAGGTCCAGTGATAGCGTAAAAGCCCTGCTATATTCCAAATTCCTGTCTTAATAATTAATAATTTGCAAAACGAGGTGGGAGTTTGCTACTCCCCCTTCCCCCTCCTTTCCAGAAGGGACTCGGAGGGGAACATTGAGAATTAAGCTTGTCGAGACAACTTGGCGAGCTACTTGCTGCAGTGTGCAAGCACCGCAACTACAGTTGTGTGTGTGCTGTAGGCGGGGAGGGAAACTTCCCTTAGCCTTCACCAAGTACAAGTGACGCAATAGCTGGGTGGACAAGGGCCTGTACTATCCCTGCTCTGAGTTTCAGCAGTGATAGAAACGGCGGCGGCCGAGCGATGCGGGCTCTTACTCAGTATCGTTGCCGATTCTAAAATAACAATTAACACTAGAAAAGGTATTAAGGATTACTGCCATGTTGATTTAATTGAACTTTTCAACTACATACTGAAAATGTAATTAGCTATTTTTAGCATATAATGGCTGATGAATAAAGTAATTCCTGGTATTTTTTTTTCCGGTTCTAAATCATACAGTTACATACAGAGTTCTTCTGTAGCCACCGTCGATGGTAGCCCGGGATTTTTTAACCTGTGCCGGGGTTGCGACGTCACTGTAATTTTTGCAGTTTAACGATTTTGCAAGTTTAATGGACTTTCGAATAATGGCTTTGTCGAATTTTGAGGATTTTGCTACCGTGTTTATCTACGTTTTTTGTCATTTTCGACATTATGCTTGCGGTATGTGTTAAGCCCAAGGCAACGTGCCGTTGCCCAATTTAGGTGAAGAAGAAGTTAGACAGTACTGTGAAAGACATTATAACTTTGTGGGATACGATACACTAACACAACTACTCCAGAATATTTCTTAATCGTGAAGGCAACATATAAGCAAATAATATTAATAATCAGTTGTATTATCTGCCCACACACTATTGTATTCCGAATTAATATTCATTCATAATTTAAGAGACTTTCTAACCGCTGTTGTAAAAGTAATTAAGTATAAGTACGCATGGCCAGATATGACTTGGTGGCATTTGAACAATACAGTTTGTAATACTTTGTTTATTTTAAGGACTTTAAAGTAGCGTGTATAAATTCCCATTAATTATAGATGAATTGTAATTAACTGTAATTATCTGGAGAACTCAAAATATATATCAACTTGCCATATGTATGAGCTACTACTGTATTCCTACTACTGCACACTGTCGATGCTGAGTAATGAACTAAGATTTTCTTCACAAATATCTGCAAATCATTGAATTTATTACCATTGTGCACTAGAAAAATCCATACAACGCTTTCTGTATAGAAAGGAAAAACATTTCATTGAGGTGTTTGATTTTCAGTAATATAATATAAGTTTAGTTCAAATAGAGGATTACAAATACATTCAGGTTTCCTGTTATTAGAATGTTTATTTATGTGTTTTTGTTGATGGTAATATTACATTATTTTGTAGCAAATACACATTCATTGAGCATGTTTGGTTTAAAATAAATAAATCTAGCTTCTTACCAAAGGAAAAGGTTTAACGATTTTAAAAGCTGTAATCGTGTTTGTTTGTGTATGTATGTATGTATGTGTATGTATATTTTTTCTAACGGCAAGCTCTAATCACTCATTTTTCTGTTTATGTAAAGCAATCACTGTTTTTCCTTGCTTGTATGGTAAACATAATGAAAAAATCTGGAAAATTTCCTGTGCCATGAAAAAACATGTGCAGATGGGACAATATACACGCATGCATACACTCATATGTTCTCCAATCACATAATTTACATACACATTATCAGAATGCTTATATTGCATTTAAGTGCTCAAAAATCCTGCTAACCTTTTTGCACAGTTGGCGAAGGTTTACTCAAATTCTCATCTGTTCATTTACCATATACGCAGTATTGTAAGTTAATAACCAAATTTAATTCACTTGTTTTAGTTCATTTAAAATTAACCTCTATTTTTTTTAAACTCGCTAAAGACAGAGAGCTGTAATATTACAAACACAAATTACGACATCTATTACAATTTGTAATTTTTATGATAGCACATCAAGTTACAAAGAAACTAACATAGCATTCCTATAACTGTGCCAACTGTCAAGAGTTCCATTATGGATTAGAAATAATACTGAAAATTATTTAATTATTTTTACAATGCAAAAATACTATAAATATAGGTGTGTGTGTGTGTGTGTGCATGTGCGTGTTATATATATGTGCATTCAAATGTTTACTGATCTATAGTTTACAGCAGACATGACAGAACACTGTGTACATTTTAAATAAAAATGTATAGAATGAAACAAACAATACATAAACCTTATATCATGCATAATATATCAGTATTCAAAAAAAAAGCACAACTAGCATGATCAAGCACTGACAAAACTCTCTTTACATTTCAAGGGTACAACATTCAAAACAGAACAATGAGGAAAATGGTTATTTTATTCGCAGTTGTTAACCGTGGATTTGTACGCTTGGAATTAAAAAATTCCATTGGATTTGGCGGAATCAGGTATCTATAGATGTTGACATTCCGAAGGTAGAAAATAATTTTCTTGCCCACGACATTGCCCACTCGGAATTTGGATCTGTCGATGAATCAGGTAGATTGAAATTAAATACAGCTTTTACCCAAAACCAAGCCGGACAGTTATTTGTTTTGTTGTTTTTGGCATAATGGAAATAAATACATAGAATGAAGTAAAAAAATTAAAAATGGAAATAAATTAATAGAAATAAAATAATTAATAAAAATAAGTAAATAAAATTTAAATGAATAAATAAATAAATAAATAGCTTTGATCGTCAGAATAACTGTGATTACCATGTCCAGTTATATACAGCAACCTGGTATTAACCAAAAACATAATGGTCTAACTCGCACTTCTGAGCTCATTTCTGACATTGCATGATTATTTACACTTACCTTAAATCCATTAACATAAAACAGCAATGTAACAATAAGCTAATACAACAAAAACATGTGCATAAAAATATGTGCTGGGAAGCAAAACTTCATATAAAAAATTAAATTTTTACTTATCTTCCTTTTGATATGGGATGATACATACCCAAGTATTGGTGTAAGACTGGGACAGTAGTGGCGCAGTGGCTAGTGCACTTGTCTCCCACCAAGGCGATCAGAGTTTGATCCCGCAGGTTCTCTCTTGGATTTTCGCATGTAGGAATTGTGCTGGATGATACTGCTTGCCGGCAGGTTTTCTCAGGGTATTCCCGTTTCCCCACCCTTGCATCCCAGCACCACTCCATCCTAGGGTCTTATTTCATGAATGTTCCGCGACGACGGGCACCTATGGGTCCCAGATGGAAAGCCCGTCACTCGGAGGGTGGGTTCACCCCCCATGCACATTTATTATTTATTGGTGTACAATTTACCACACTCATAACGATTTTGGAAAATCCGCTCAGTAGTTTTTACTTGATGTCAAAAAATACAGAAACATTCTTTAGCTCAATTTTTGATGAATATGCTGGATATTTGCATAAAATCATTTATATTTATTACAATATTTTTGACAAAATCCACAATCATTTATTTATCTGCAAAGTTATTGTGTTACTAAACAACCCTTTATACTCACAGATACGTACGTATGTTTATTTGAACACACAAGTTACTGTTGGAATCACATATTATTAAGGATGGGTATATATTAATTACATGACTGCCATAAGTGCTATCATGCAGAATAATAAAGACGTATATAGTTTATAATCAAAATAAACTATTGTATTGACTGATCACTACAGCACACAATAAACTGTTCTGGCAAAAAACACATTGCAACAAAAAATTCTACACATAGAAAGACAAAAGAAATGAAATTTCTATTTCTTAAAAAAGCCACACTATGGATTTATAAAAGCATCCGCGCCGGCCTCTCGTGGCGCAGTCGGTTGGTGCGCCGCCAATCTAGTGTGCGGAAGGTTCTGGGTTTGAATCCCGTGTAAGACATGGTGTTAATTTAAGGTAGGTTATAAGTTAATCTGTAAGCCATCCCCTGCTAAGCTTTGAGACATAAAACCAGGGGACGTTAAAAAGCCCTTTATTTTACAATACAAGCATCTGCCGATTAAAAGGTTTAGCTGCAGGTAGTAATAAATTTGCTTGAAAACAATTTTACATTGAACAATATTTTGTTCTCTTGAACAATCTGATGTTTCTCCAAACATGTGAATTTATCCTTTAACCAAGTGAAACATTTAAACATAACTTGTTGAGTAGAATAATTATATAACTGTTCCAGCATCATTTAAACACATTTAGGGATACATACTCAACTATGTTACATGTACATTCAGGAAATTAGTTTCGTTACCATCAAAATTATAAATATCATCGTAGTCAAATATTTTCTTTAAAGTTAATAAGGGTACAGTTAGCTAACAATCACATGTGTCCATTGTTACAGAAGTTTTCACGACAACAAAATCAATTTGGTGCAGTACTGACATGTATTTGGTTGGCTGTAGCGCAACGAGTCATTTGATGACCTTCGAATTTACAACTCTAGAAATCATTTGTAATTTTTCTGAATATTAGATGTATTGCAGTGTATGTTAGTGTATTTAGTGATGCTTAACTATGTCAAAAACAATCCCAATTAAACAATTTAAATCAAAGAAATCTACACAACTAGACATTTCTGCAAATCTACGTACATGCCATGCGCTGAACTTTCTATAACAATAAAAGTAAATTGCCAGAAATTTTACAATGGCCATGTTTGCCAACACACAGAATTCAACAGCAATGAATATAGGTTTGGAACACTGTCCTGTTGGAGCTCAAATTTATGACCGAATCTGTAGTTTATGGACACCCATAAAAATCTTAATTTGCACCAACGAAATGTTACGAGTTTGGGACAGCCAAAAACGAACAAAACATAGTATGTTTCAGGAACAAAATAGTTTGTTGCACAGATAGAAAAAATTAATTTTACTGCAGAACTAGCTTATGGTTCACAATTATTCAACAGGTGTAGTGATAGTTCAAATATCCACATATAGTTTGGAGTATTCTTAAATTCTTTTGGTGACACGCTAGACTTATAACATTTACATTTTAAAGTAAGTTGTGCAATTGAGCTGCTAATTATTTTAAATAAGGGCTGTTATTCTATGCCGATTTAGTATTAACATCACAAACAAATTTTTGTGCAACCCAAAACAGGCTTCTTATAAAGACAGCTACACGACTGCAATGAGGATTGTTGGGTCTATCATATAGGACAATGAATGGGCAGCATTTTCCAGTTGGTAATTATAGCTCTAGTATGAATGTGTCCAGTAGCATCAAATGTTACAATAAATAATATAATTTAACAAATTATTTCACTTTTCACATAATTTCTTATATGCTAATATACTTTGTATTTCTGTCCAATATGGTAGCATAATGTGTTGTCATTTTTTTTTCACTGCTTTTTGGAGTTATTATTAATTTTAATTAGATTTGTGTATTCTATTAATTGCCACATAAATTATATATATATATATATCTCTGCAATGCACAGTTATTAGTTTAATCAAAATCTAAGTTTCATTACAATACAGGCTAGACGACTAGTAACCATAATTAGTTTTGCAATTAAAATAAGATTTTTAATGGTTGTATTTCACATATTATAAATGTTTGTAACTAAATATTTTTAGGGACAAATTCATTTTAACTTTTCTTTTCATTAATTCTCTTGAGTCAGTAATTTTTGGAGTCCTTCGTAAGACCATGCTAGCTCACATTTAGAGAAAGCCGAACCAGTGATGGCTGGGAACCCACTACCGGGGTAACGCATGACTTTTATCAAATAGTTGGCATTAAAGTGATTTGGTCTTTACTAACATGATTAAAATCACAACATTCTGCCAATTATAATTAACCTTTACGTAACCAGGGGATGTAAATCTCAATGTTGCACAAGTCCTTTTACTAAATCTATGCTCCCATAACAAAAAAAAAATGCTAATATGATAGTATGTATGGACTTGTGTTTGTATATTTTGAAAAACCAATAAAAATACCTAAGCTCTTTCAAATGAAATGAGCTATGTACATTTTCATAAAAAACATTTTGTAGTACTTTATCGTATTGCAAGCCAATGTAAATGATCCAAGTCTAGCAAAGCAGAGTGCCGAGACTGCTCATTTTAGTAAGCAGAACACAGTGTGTCATGCTAGAATCACAGTAGTATGACAGACGTGACGTGATGGGCATGACACGAATAAAATCATTTTCCAGCAAATCAGGTTAGACATTTCTGTGATGTCAACACGACGAGAATGGCCTGCGCGACAAGATTTCCGAATAAAAAATATTTCTCTCGCGTCGCGGGCGCAACAGGACTGTAAATCTGTCTAACCCGCTATATTTTTGGTGCTAAACTTTTACATCCTTTATTATTTACCGTATTAATAAGCAAAGCAATGCATTTTAATGCCTAGATGTAATTACAGCCATATTTTCACACTCAAAAGTACCAGCGGACATGGAAAGATTTTTTAAAGGATTGCAAAATAAGAAAATAATGGAAACAATAATCACCATCGCAAAAGAAAACATTAATAAAAAATATTTTTAAATGTTTATCATGAGGCGGTAAAATCTAGTGTGCATATTAACATGCCCTTCACATCGCATCTGTGGCGTTATTGTGATTCCAGCATCAGTCTGGCTCGCAAACCAGCCCAGCGCAGAAACTCACAAACAGGTATGAAACATTCGCTTCCAGACAGTAAGCCAATCAAAAGGAGAGCTAACAAGCTGCTGCTAAGTGGTTTCCCTCCTCCTTCCCCTTCTCCTCTTCTCACTCCTGGAACAAGTTCCAAGACTCGCCGCTACGATCTTCTGAAGCAGCACTGCATTGATGAGAGAACGTACCGAAATCTGAAGCTAATTGTCTTAAAAACTACCAATTTTATGCTTCTAATGAAAGTACGTTTGTCATTTTCGGTCAAGGCACTGATGTGTAGCAGCAATAAAAATGTTGGTTATTGTTTCTTCTTTGTTCTGCCGTAGTTATTACCCTGGCACACTGTGTATGTACGGAGTGGGGAGCAATTTGCTATGACCCTGCACTCGTCGCCAGTGAAAATTTGACGCTTTTTTACGTCTTTCGTTTGGCTTTCTCGGATGTTGTAAAGGCGTTTTCTAGCCATACAATGCTAACATAATGACTTGAAAGTAGCTTACCGTAGTTTTATCTGTATCCGAATTTTGCATAATGAATAGTGGACAATTACTACGAAGCCTGCAGACCTTTTGCAGAGGTTCAAATAAATATTATTTAATAACAGAAATATTTTACCTACGTAAACCAAATTTCATCAGAACAAAGCAGAAGATTGTATGTTCACATGATCAAAACCTTGTACACACATTTTCGTATTATGTCTCGTATTATGAAGCTACAGATTAATGAAATTGATTATTAAATATCTCCATTAGATTTTTTAAAAATTAACAAAATCAAGTGTACACAACAAAAATAGCTTAACAAAGTAGTGTACGAAATTTCATCGACATTGGCCGTAAAAACTGTAACTAGCACTCCACCTTAAAAAGTGGCAGGAGAAATTGGGTGAAAGTCAAAATTTAGAATGGCCATAAAAAGTGCTCACTTTACTCTGAACAGCCTATAAAAAGTTTGACCACAGCATGGTTGTGGGTCAATAGCAGTGTTGAAATTGTTTCCTTTCTGTGTTGATCACTGGTTCCTTCCTGGGATTCATTTCTGGAGTGCCTTGCAGGTCAGGATGGTGACTAAGTGCTGTTTTGATGGAATCTCGCAGATGGGTTGGGCTGCAGCTACTTTAACCTTCTTTTCTCCTCCTCACTTGGAGACAGGCATAACTAAGTCACCATCGTCCTGGCTTCTGTCTTGCAAGGGTAGCTTGATTAGCTTATCGATAGCTAGTTGGGTACCTGACTGGGCCAAGTGAATCATCCTATGGTTTGGCTAGAGCCAGGCTTTTTGCTTTGGCACCAGCAAAGCACTTTGGACGAAATTACTAGTGACAACCGTATCTAGTATCTCTGGCTGTATCGTGCTATTTAATTGGACCATTAATAATGGGGAAGAAATAATAATTTGTGATATCAAAAAGGCTCAGTATTGAGGCTTCCTCTTTGATAGTACAACTATACAGTGGACACTCAACATACCGAAAACACATGTACTGATAAACTATATCCACAGTTTATTTTTAGTGGTCCCAAAAATTGCTTCATATATAAATAATAAAAAAATTACCAACTTTTATTGTTTATCGGATATTGAACTGATCAAAATATCTTTCGGTCACGTCACTTAAAATTTCCAGCAATGATAGCTAGTTTTTAAGCTGATTATTTCTGCAAATGTCTAATAACTTGATGTGAAATAAGTTAAATGTGCCGCCATTCATCACTGCAGCATGGTGCTCTCCCGTTCAGCTAACTGTCAGCACCTTGGCCGGCAATTATAGCATGCACCCTCCACTTACACGTGAGTGGAAGCAGTTAACTATCATCCAGCATGGCATCCTTGAGTCCTCTCTCTCTCTCCTCCTCCCCCCCTCCACCCCCCATTATTCTGTTTCTCTCAGCTGTGAAACTTTCTTCCTTACATTGCATACCTTTGAGAAGGGAAGCTGTTGCGTAACAAAAAAAGCTGCCTCCTCTCTCTTCACTCTTGTGCATTGTGCACATGCTCGCTTGTTTCCACTCCTTACATGCTGGCGATTGTAGAAATTTTATCAAGTTTATCCACTGTTCAAAATAGTTACACCTGTCTTCACTAGTATTTCAAAGCAAACGGTTTCGCCTAAAAATATTATGCAATACATTTAAACAGGGAATTGTTATTTTTTTGCACAGATGTTTTCTCTTTCGTGATTAAAGGTCTTTTTGTCCTGTAAAGTTGTGTTTAATCATATCTAGCATAACCAAGATTTTAAATACAATATTAATTTAACTCAATGGATAGCATCATTGTGAATAAAATTATATGCCCAAAAGCATCTACTTGACCTCCCCTTGTCGACAAAAATTGTTAACATTGAGCGACTTATATTACGAAGGGGTGATTGGAGGATTTATATTAAGGGATTCCAATAGACATGTGTCTTTTGAATAATCTGATATCCTGTAAGGGCCTACTCGACAACTTTTGTCATCTAATAATGCAAAAGCATCGATCACAGCTTAATTCATGACAAGCATGATTGTACGGGGAAATCAGAGGATGTGCTTTTCAATAAATAATTATTGATAACCGTGAAAAAAATATTTTATTGCCTTACTAATTTCTTTCTCAAAATCACTTGTGTTTTTAAATGTAATATTAATTACTTCAACAACACATGTCACGCAAGCACGAAGTTTTCTACATTGCTGTAGATATATGCGGCCTGAATTCCATTACTGTGTAAGCTGCTTCTGTCCTCAGTGATTTTTGTCAATTCTAGTTTCCTCCTCTTACACGGCTGACGGGGTGGGATATAGCTGCCTTGCAACCAGTGTTGCGTCCTTGCTCCCTCGCTCTGTGTGCAGACGGGGTTGGAAGGGAATACCTAGATTGCTTCACAGCTCCCACCGAGACTTTCCCTTCTCCATCTCGCCTGCCGTAAACACATTGCCGATCCATGACCTCTCCGTGTACTCTTAGCTGGTCAAGTGCTTTAAGGGACATTCAAAATTTGGCTTCAATTTGTTGTCATATTATTTTCGTTTTCAGAGGGTTTGAAAGTTTTAGGTCGGCAGAGATTATGATCCTGTATTTATAGCTGTCACATCAATAATCTGTTGGTCATTTCTGTTTTGTGAATTTTTGTGGATTATTCTTGGTTTTCATTTGGTTGTTTTTTTTTTTTTTTTTTAGTTATCTTTACTTAAAGGCTCTCTTAAATTTATATGGCTTATACTGAAAAAAATTGGGCTTGGCTGTGTCAGGAACACTGCCATTTGTTTTGCGCGAATACGTTTACATTGATGTGCTCTAACGCCTTGATGTTTTTTTACGTTCCTGGCACCGCTTCACTCTATCATATGGGGGTTGTATCACTGGATTGCTTTCAGATGCTTTTTCCAACCTTATACAATTTCTGTATTTCGACTTGGCTTTATGATGACTATAGGCTGAAAATGTGTTAAGTTATCTTAATTTTTTTACATTTAACTAATACAATTTCGTCATAACCACACCACACAAATGTTTTTATACTCGCAATTGATTCATCTTCACGAGAGCTGTCTATTGAAACTTAAACAAGCTTCATAGTTTCTCCTAGTTAAAACTTATAATACCTGGAAGTTATGTTATGAGACATGGCGAAACAAACTCATAATTCTCCTCCCCCCTCCCTCTTGTCATAAGCGATGCTTCGCAGTCCTCACTCAACATAACATATTCTTTGATCCTTTGGCAATAAAATGGTGTAATTGAATTTTGAATGTAGACAATAGATTCGGAGCTGCAATGCTAAACGGTGTACCCCGATTTTGTTATCGGATTTTGTGGATTGCCTCCCACTATGGTCGCAAAATTTAAGACGTATTCACGTCAGAAGAGTTAAATAATATGATATTTGACAGGGATTTGAATGATCTAGCTTAAAAGACTTTAACGTACAGTACTTTGTGTCAAGAGTTTGCTGTACAGATGTGCAAGGTGAAGACAGTCAATGCAGAAGTAAAGAGTAGAGGAAAGCTGCTAAATGCTAAACTCACCTCAACCTGTGCCATGTGCGTGGCTGGCATGACGTACTGGGGTACAGGCCAGGGCGTCCCTTGCAGGGAGTATCCCTGCACCGCCTGTGGTCCAAAGTGCCTCCCATACTGCGCCGCTAGCGCTGCTGGGAGGACATGCTGGCTTGTCACTCCGTTCTGCGTCATGCCGCTGGGGTCGTAGCCGCCGCTTGTCTGAAACACTACAGACTGTCACTCAGAAGGTGGCAACACTATTCCTGCTGCATACCCACACCAGCTAAATACTGCGGCCCCTCACATCATTCAGGTCCCTCCACATGCGTTGGTCCGGGCTGCTCTTGTATAAACTGCGCTTCTTGTTGCCACCATCTGCAAACTTCACCAGCAGAGGCTCTTTCGAGCCAGGGATCATCTTGCCATTTAACATGGCGATTATGTGTTCACATCTCTCTTTGGACTCCATCCTGCAACATCCACCATACAATCATAGTCTTCTACAAATAAAATACTGTTCATCTTTTCATTAAAATGTGACTAAGAAGCACATATTTTATTATACAACACAATCTGTACACCAGATCTCCAGGTTGAATGTGTGAAAACATATATGAATTGCATCTAGTGCAAAAGCACAGTCGGACAAAATGGAAAATGTTGCTCAATAATGTTCCCTATGAGTAATGTGGAACACAAATTTAGTGCAGTCTGTTTTACTAAAAAGATACTGTTACGTGCTTGCAGCTTCGCCTCCGGTGCGTGTGAGCGGAGGACAGAGAGTCGTTATAGTGGCAGCAGCGCGAGTGAAGTTGGCCGCGTATCAGTTACAAAAAGTGAGCAGACACAATAATCTCTTGCGGTGCAATGCTGCTGACCCTGGTTGCATTGATTTCTGAGTTTATCTGAAGAATGCTCTGGATTACTAGCCTTGTTTTCTCAGCACGACTCGGGGTGCACTGAACCTTCAAAATGGTCAGGAGAACAGCATAAACATTATGACAGGCCTTCGGGTCGACAGTGGAGGAGTTGATAAATGAATGAGAGGCTGAGTTACAATCAATAGAAGAACGAGCAGCAAGAGAAGTGGCCAGCAGAAGGGAAGTCTATGACTGCAAGTATCAAACAGTGAAGGACGTGGCTGGCAGGCTTGACTGTTGGTCTAGATGCATGAGTGATAAGACATTATACAGTCGACTCCCTATCCATCGTTTTTCAGGAGACTGTCAAAAAATTTCCATACGAGCAAGATTTCAATAGGTGATGGATCTGACGTACATTAATAAAATACAACTTCTGACCTTCGACTTCATTTTGAGTATGAGAGCTATACATTATCTGTGAATAAAGTTTAGCTAATAAACATAATAAAAATGGGAATTTTAGAAAAAAGTATTACTGTATTAATATTACTGCAAATAATTCATTAAAAAAACATTTCACCTAAACTCGTTTGATTAAGAAAATAACATCTCAAAATACTGTATATAAATAATTGTAATCGGACACCGAATGCAAGCTGACCTAAAACTTTCGAACCCTCAGAAAATGAAAATAATAATGACAACGAATGAAAGTCAAATTTTGAATGTCCCATGTGCACTCGATCATCTGAGCACGCGCTGAGAATTTATCGATCGGGCAGTGTATTCACTGTAGTTGGGAGGAGGAAGAGGAAGCAGCGGGACGATTTCCTCTCCTTGCTGCTACATGTTATTGATGCCTTGCGCACAAAGCAAATGTCTCAAAGTAATTAGTTATATTTCGCTGCAAAAAAAAATTAATTTTGAAACAGAAATTAATAAATAAGGTGATTAAAATTTATTTCTTCATGCTATTAATAATTAATCATTCAAAATCATGCCCTCTGATTTTCCCTGTCTTAAGTTACACTACACTAGGGGTTGATGCTTACCCATTATGAGACGACCAAAGGTATCACATAGACCCTTATACTTTTAAGTTTATTCAAAAGATGCGTGTCTATTGAAATAAATTAATATAAATACTCCGATTTCCCCACAAGAAGTTATTGAAAATGAACTTTACACTTGGTAATTCAAATCACTCAATGTTAAAACAATTTTTTGGCGACAAGGGGAGGACAATTACATGCTTCTGGGAATATAATTTTATTTGGGAAGGTGCTACCCCTGAGTTAAATTAATATTACGTTTAAAATCATGTTTATTTTACTCCAGATAAAATGAAACACAAAAGAAACATCTTCACAAATAATAATTCCTTGTTAAAATATATCGCGTAGCATTTTCAGGCAAAAACATTTGCTTCGAAATACTAGTGATGACAGATGCAACTATTTTGAGCGACTGATAATCTTGATAAAATTTCTACGTTCGCCAGGCACACATTTGCTCTGCAACTGGCACGTGACTATTGGGGGGGGGGGGGGGGGGGGGAGGGGATGGGGGGAGACAGAACTTGCTTTTTCTTTTGCTAGACAACAGCTTTCCCTCTCAAAAGCTTGAAAAGGGAGGAAAGAAGTTGCGTGGCTGAGAGACAAAGAGACGGAAAGAAGAGTGAGAGAGAGATGATGCTAGGTCACCATGCTGGTTGCTACGTAACCACTTCCCCTCTTGTCATGCGTGTAAGGGGAAGTAGCAAACCAGACTCACATGTAGCACCAAGCCACAGTGTCAGACAAACGTGTTGGGAAGACAAAGCGCTGAGGAGAAGTGTTAAACGGCGGCACGTGAGACTTATTTCACATCCATTTACTGGCTGTTTACATGAACAACATTCTTAAAAACTATTTTTGCAGGAAATCTTAGTTTACGGGATCCGAATATACTTTGATGAACGCAACATAATTTCATCATTATTTATATAGGCGTTTTGCTAAGACTACTGAAAATTGACTGTGGATACGGTTTATTGATGCATGCGTATATGATACAATCAGAGTCAACTGTAAATGATAGTAATAGATAGACTGAACATGTGTTAATGAGTTAATTGACTGTAACCAATAGAGACAATTAAGAAGGATGCTAATAAGAGTTGAAATTGACATTAAATATTGCGCTCACTGTTAAATAAAAAGTGATGGTGGAGACAGATAATTTGGCGCTGTTTTATATAATAACGCAGTGAATACCCTAAATTAAAAATCAAATTTATAGTTTCTTTTATTTTGTCTATTAAGACCTCCATCCCTCACAAACTCAGATATGCCCCTCAAGCATCTGCACGTAACACTGGCATTAGAAGTGGGATGGAGGCACTTAATTGTTAATCAAGTTAGGCAGTAGATCAGTAATTAGTGATATTAGGACTAATTAATTAGTGTAATAGTTGTAGGTGAAAATAAGGAAGACTGTTTTGTACAATTTAACACAGTGAATGTTAACAAGGAAAATTTCCGCAGAACTGGGAGCACTGCGAGCATTGAGGGACTAGGTAGCCAGACGGTTAGTGTGAGCTCAAGTGTAAATAGCTTGAAAGAAGATGTAAATAACCAAGTTAGTTCTATAAAATTAAAGTGTCCAGAACGGAACTAAACAGGAAATGAGTGCACTGAAGGAGGAGTCGCAACAATTTCTTCAACAACTAAGTTTCGCCATCACCACACCAGAAGCCTACAAAGGTAGTGCAAGATGAAACCAACGCAGCAGCCTTGGAGGAGAGCACGAAGATCTGCAGCATTGGGTCTCAATTAAGCCTGCCCCTTACAATAGCCTGACTTCTGGGTGGGAATACCAACATCAGTTTGAAATACAGTGAAATCCTGTTAAAGAAGTTCCCACATAAAGAGTTTTCCTGCTTAATAAGTTTAACAATTCTATCCCTTATCTATTTGCACTTGTGTAATGTGACCCTTTTAAGAAGTTTTCCTGGTTAATAAGCATTATTTTTCAGTCCCTTAAAAAGAGTTTTATGTAGGCGATACCCTAAATGGCTGGACAACCAAACAGCGGAACTGAGAGGCCCCGCACTGTACATACTACAATCTACTTCAGAGCAAAATCAACTTGAGTACCCCACACTGGTGTTGGCCTTACAGTATCATTTTGACAATCAGTAACTGCGAAATGCACACCATGCACAGCTGCGAAGCAGCACCCTGCATTCAGAGGAGCTACTGCAGGAGCTGTGGCAAGATATTGTGCTGATCTCCCGCTCTCCCACCTATCTCTGGAGGGGTGCCCCGAAGATGCGCACGACATCATCGCAGTTGGCTTTATTGATGCCATTGCTAACACAGAGGTACGGCAAGTGGTATGTCTGGCTACACCCCACAACATGCAGGATGCCTTGGCCTAAGCACTGGAGGTGTAGAGTCAGCAACACAGGAGCCCGCACCCCAACATCCAGTATATGCAGTGAAGCTGAACCAAGACGAAGACAGGATAATGAAGACACTGAAGGAGTTGCAGTTGACTATGAGACACATTGCTTCCAGGATTTGTGCTACAGAGCTTCGCTGCCCCCGAACCAAACGGATGGAGTGTTGATCATGTGGACAGCTGGGGCACCTGAGAGCTTATTGCCCACAACAGAAGCAGCAGCCAGTAAAGTGACAGTGTTGAGAAGAACAAATGGCCTCGATGAGCGCATGCAAGCACTTGCGTGAAGAAATTTGTGAGCTTCGTACATATGCCCAACAACTGAGACACTGCATCAACGAGCTGATGTTGCAAGATGCACATCTCACAAGGCAGTTGGAAAATGCTCATGACGACGTGCGAGTGCTGTCGAGAAGCCCTGTGCACACTGTACCATATAACAAAAAGGTGCCCATGGCATGAAGCGAGTGATAGGATGGCCTCTATTAGTAATACCTCCAAGAATAGCAATCCCATGGAAGAAGTGGTTCGAGGACCGAAGAACCAGTTGCATGAACCCGAGAAAGGGAGTGGGTCAGTCGACAGGAGCATTCAGTGCTTCATTGTACGTCGGACAAGGATCCATCCACAACCCGCAGCATCCACTGCAAGTGCAGCATTTTTTAGATTGGTAGACACTGTCTAAAGGAAAATACCACGGGAAATTCTGGAGTTGCTTCATCTTTTCAGTCCTCCTGTAAGGCACAAACGACCATATAGTGACAGACCCGGTAAGAGAGAAGAATGTCAGGTGATGTATTTCAAGGACAACTGGTGTGGCTGTACAACCCACGGATACGAAAAGAGCTCTACTCGAATCTACAAAAACGTTGCGAACGCCCCTACAGCATTCTGAAGAAGGTCAATGATGTGATCTTTTGGATTTGCCGTCAAGGCTCTCAGGCAGAGCCGAAGATTGTACACATTGACCGACTGGATTCTATGAAGGTCCGGACGTTGCAGTGTGTTTGGGAGAACAGACTTGGGGAGGGGCAGTGTTATGCGCTTGCTGCTTCACCTGCCGCCTCAGCAATGTGCGGAGGTTCTTCAACCTCGGCAATTATGCTAAGTACTGGATGCCTCTGATGAGGGGCTCTGTCCAGAGAGCTCCGCCATGAGACTTCCGACGCTACACTCAACTTCTTGGCACATTGCTTTGGTGAGTAAGTAGGGAGGGGCAACGCCCCTCTGACCGCTGTTGGTGGTTCGAACCTCCGTGGAGGTAGGAGTTCAATCTCGCGAGCAGGTATCGAGATTGTGTTGTCCTCCTTGTGCGTCTCGTGAACTTGAGTTAAGAATACGTGGGTGTTAGGCTAGGATTTTCCGAGGCTCGGAAAACCTAGCTGCGTCATATCCAGGTGCTATAAACTTGGGTTTGCTCGGCCTGGGAGGCTCGGCCATGCCTCCCAGGGGATAGTTACCTTACGCTTCATCCTGTCGTAGCCTGAACGTATTCCTGAAGATATGCTACAATGGTTTAGATTGCCAATTTGTAATCCAACGGACGTATAGCTGTGATAAGGCATTTTTGTATTTTGTATTGTTGCCTGAGCCACTGGGTGATTGAGCTATTTAAAACGGTGAGTCGTGGACCATGAATTTGTGTGTTAGCTGGGCTTGTTTTAATGTCTTTTATGAAGTAGTTGTGTTGTCTAGGATATGGAATAGTTAGTATTTTTTTCTAAATTGTGGTCTCGGTCGGCAGTCTAAATTTGTTTTCAGCTTTAACTAAAACCTAGCATTGCTGTGTTTATCTTGTTTTAACATGTTGTGTTTAGTATTGTTTGCTGCCCAAGAATAAATTAATTTTTTTAATGCTTTGTGTCCATGACTCTCACATTGGGCATTGTCAACCTTTTTGATTGTGTTCGTTCATTAATATTTTATTCAGTAGGAGCTCTGACGGATAATTTGACTGCCTCCTCCGAAAGTTCAATATTTTATTTAGCATTTTTAAAATATTATTTTAACGTGTTGGTTTTATGAAAAAAGGCTTTACTGGATTCATAAAGCTGTCCTCTTTTCCAGTTGCTCTTAGTGCCAGTCTAGTCATTTTTGCTTTAATTTTAATCTGCAATCAATAATGGTTTTAAAGTCTTTAATATGCAGAGCAATTTATTTACATTCTTGTCGAGTTTTAATCTTTTTGTGGATCTGGAATGAAAGATAATATTGTGAACACGGCTTATTATTTGACAAGTTGCTTATTCCAAAACTAAGGGTGTTGCTGTGTTTCTATCAATATTTTACTGGCAAATATATATGTTTCACAAATTAGTTTTGTAAGTATATTATTTGTGTTTTGGCACAATATAAGTTAGATAGTTGACTAGTGAAATACAAGTATTTTAGAATAATTATCACTATAGATAGCAAAATTTTTTTTTTTTTTTTTTCATCTTAAATCACACAGTCGTCAATCTCCACTTCAATTACACATAGTAAATACTGTTAAATTTGTACCTGGACTTACCTTGCGAAGCCTACACCTTTACTCTGGCCGCTGGTGTCGCGGAGTACTCTCGTAGACACCACCTGGCCATACTTGTTGAGCAGCTGGTCCAGGTCAGTCTCTTTGAAGTTGAGAGGCAAGTTGGCGATGTAGAGGTTGGTTGGGTCCTGCTCTTGTTGCTGCACACACAAGCAACATCGTCAGCAAGCCTACCACCCTGCCACACCAAGCACTACTGTACACACACAAATGCTTCTGTTCACAGATGGTCATTCTCTCTTCTAATGTCTTCCCAACTTCAAGTTCTTGTAGTCAACAGCTACAATAATTATCTTCATACCTCTTATATACACATCACATAGAAGAAACATATGCAGTTATGCAAATTATGTGGCAGAGTTTGATGATGAACTGGATATTTTCCTACTCTAAACATAAATCATCTTTTGTAATTTTGATTCTTTCCAGATTAAAAGCAACACTGAAAGAACCTACCTTGAGAACTTTTATAAGAAACCACAAACTGCAATCATAACTCTGCCAGCATGCTTCACCAGGTCAGGAACTTCACATCAGTGTGATGGTCTGTTAAGAGTAACAATCAACTTAATTCAACTACGTACTTCCAAAGAAACTTGTACATATAACCACCAGCTCATCAAGTAATTTTACATTTATAGTGCACCCACAATATCTCGGACGTCGCTATCACAGACTTCTGATTACTCGGACATGTAAAAAGAAATAATTTTTTTTTTTAATGTAACATAATTAAAAACAATTTTCATTTAGCAAACCTTTAAAGCTTAAGAAAATATACGGGATGTAATTTCCCAAATTTCAAACTCTTATTCAGCACTGTATTTACTACATGTGTGTGTGTGTCTGAATTACATACACACACACACACGCAAATTAATACATTGTAGGTCGATCACGATCAGTCATACTAAACCTCACCAAAAATATTAACAAGTTAATCACAGAGGGTAAGTATATTTTATAACACAGCTCATTTGATTTTGATAAATGTATTAAAATTCAATTCAAAATTTAAAACCAGTATTTGCAAATGACTAATGCTTATCACTAGATCATTTACATTAAACTCCTAAAGAAGTAAAATTATGTTGGATAAAAAACTGGTCATCGTAAAAATTTCTTCATTTTCGGGAAGATTGTAACTGATAATACAAAATAAAAACATTTGGAAGTAGTATTTGTGTACACTGAAATGGATGCACCAAGTAAAAGATTATTTTCTTACGTGCTGTTCAGGTCTGCGTAATTACCTACTGGACTTCGTTTACTGCAGTATACTAAGTTCACAATCATGAAACCATTGTCAACATACACTGATCCCATCACATCTAACTTACAACAATATAATTAACAAACCACTGAAAACAGATTCCAGCAAAGGTAACATCCATTGCAAAGTGAAATGTAATCAAGATTATATCCTTGAATAAAAGGTATTTTCTGAAGCAACTGCAGTAAATATTTGATACTCTCACAACCAGAACATGTCAAGTTGAGCATGTCACATCTTCAATCTGCCACATCCACACATGAACAGATGTGTCACAATGTCATCAAACAAAATTCTATGCAAGTCAAACTAAATTTTATTAGCATTATTATTATTATTATTATTATTATTATTCATTTTAATTATTATTATTATTATTCATTTAAAAAAAAAAATTTAAGTTCCAACAAAACTGTCTTCTTTTAGTGTGTTCACATGCAACTTTAATTTTACATAACAGACATACACATTATGTAACAGACATACACCTTATGTAATCCAATAACAAATAATTTTTATCTCACAAGTGTGCTGGTCCAGTTTTCATGTAGGACAATTTAAGTCGTCATCTCGTGAAGTTCAATTACTACGGCCTAGAAATTTTCACGAACCGTAAAATAGCACGTAATAATACAAATACAGGGAAGTTATGTATACCCACAAAATTCTGCAGTAATTCCCCTATTCATGGAACATCAACAAAATTTCTAATTTTAATGTATCTAAAATCACAATGCGAGTTGCTTTTACCATGAAAACTCTTGTAAAGATACAAACATTTAGCTCCACAATGTTCCATTTGTAATACAGCATTATCTCTCTTACTACGCACAAGCACTGATTAAAATATTTGCATAGTGATCACGTTGAATGCAAAAACATAAACCATAGAAAAAAGAATAGTGTTCCATAGGCATGATGATGTAAACAAAATTTACATAACACTCAAATGAGAACAATTCATAAATCAATTGGTAGCAAAGTTGAAAGAGTATCGTTCTACTTACAATTCAATATATCGACTTGAAATGCTGAAATGCTTGTCCACATATAGAATCACGCCTAGCCTATCCATTTATATGCACAACACATTCTGATAAGAAAATGTAAATAGCTAATAACAAATAAAAACTTAAACATAACTCAATTTAAATGGCAAAGGAATAATAAACTTACACTCAGGCCATGCATGTTCAATAAAAAATCCAACTGAGAATCACAGGTAAAAAATAAATGGCGCATAAGAATGTAAGGCATCAAAACAGGAAGTAGGGTAAATGTGGCTTGAAGGTAGGCTACCCAGCACTACGTAACAACAACTGGAAAGAAAATGTTTCAAGACATTAGTTTTCAATTGAAAACTTTAATCTCTGGAATAAGGGCTGCACAACCAAGCATACCAGAAACTATAAAGTAGAGCCCAAACCTTTATGTGTGTGAATTTAAAAGAAATACTGGAATTTACGTTACATCCCATAAAAACAAATGTGATTTATCTGAACACCAATCTGCAAAATACAGTCGACTCCCTATCTATCGTTTTTCAGGGGACTGTCAAAAAATTTCCATACACACGGGATTTCAGTAGATGAGGGTTATGACATGTACATCAATAAATTACAACTTCTGAGCTTCTTAGACTTCATTTTGAGTATTATGAGAGCTGTACATTATCTGTGAATAACGTTTAGCTAATAAGCACAATAAAAATGGGAATTAAAAAAAGTATTACTATATTATTTTTACATTAAATAATACATTAAGAAACATTTCACATAAACTCAAATAAAGAATATAACATCTCAAAATACCATATATAATTGATTGTAATCAGACACCAAATCAAGCGGACCTAAAACTTTCAAACCTTCGGAAAATGAAAATAATATGACACCGAATGCAATGCAAATTTTGAATGTCCTGCTCGCACTCGATCAGCTGAGAGCGAGCAAAGTTATTGATCAAGCAATGTGTTCATTGTGGTGAGCAGTGAAGGGGAACAGGCAGGAGGATTACCCCTCCCACTGCTACATGTTGCAGACACCTTGCACTCATGGCGAATGTCTCTTAAAAGTCACTGGATTTATTTCACACCAAAAATCTTGAAATTTTCAGACAGAAATGAATAAATAAGCCGATTATAATTCATTTCTTCACTGTCTTTAATAATTAATCATTCAAAACCACATCCTCTGATTTTTTCTGTTGCGAGTTACACTGCACTCAGCCTGGGTGCGTACCCATTATTAGACAGCAAAAGGTGTCGTATAGGCACTTACATTTTATAAGTTTATTAAAAAGACGAGTGTCTATTGTTATAAATTAATATAAATCCTCAGATTTCCTCGCAGGAAGTTAATGAAAATGAACTTTATTGCTCTATGTTCAAACAATATTTGGTGACAAGGGGAGGTCAAGTATATGCTTCTGGGCATATAATTTTATTTGCGAAGATGAGTAGCATTTTATTTGCTCTGCGGCCAACCTGTGAAAGCAAACACGCATGGCTAGAAAGAAAGGATTTTCTTTTGTTGGATATGTTGACATGTAGGGGCAGGAAGGATGATGTGCTGCTGTGAAAGACAGAAAGATGGGAAGATAGATGATGCTAGGTCGCCATGCTGGTTGCTAGGTAACAACTTCTCCTCTTGTCATGCGTGTAGGGAAGACAAACACGCTGCAGAGCTGTGATAAACAGTGGCATACGTGGCCTATTTCACACTCAGTTACTAGACATTTGCATAAACCACCAGCTTAAAAAGATTGTTGCGGGAAATCTTAGGTGATGGGACCGAAATGACGCGACATCCGATAAACAATACGCGCAGTTAGCGTTATTATTTATATAGGAGTTTTGCCGGTACCACTGAAAATTAACTGTGGATATGATTTATCGATACATGCATTACGAGAGTCTACTGTATATTACAAAAATGGTTAGTTAACAGTTTAAAAACAGGACTCCCTTGACATCTCATTCACACAACCTTCCATAACATTATGAAACTGAGCATGAGAAAGTTAGCTGGAATTCTGAATGTTCAAATTACTATAGAACAAATTGCACTTACAAAATGGTCTCTACAATCTGATCTTATACGCAACAGCCGTACATTTTAAAAATTAATTTCCACTTCTAGCTGGTAAAATTTTTTAAATAAATCAACATCATGAAAGATAAATATAACATTGTTACACTTCACAATCAAATAGTGTGTATGCTGTGGGTAAGAAATATAACCGAACAAGCAAACATATATCACTTTTTTAACCACTACAGTAAAGAATAGAAAGATAAACAAAGAACAAGGGGAAAGAAAGTGCAACTACACGAAGTACATATAAAAGATAAAGCACTGAGACATTGAACTAGGTTTAGCTCTACAAGTAGCACAGATCACAAGAAGATGAGCACACACACATGACACGGCACCTTTGATGTTCTGTCTCTGTTAGAGTATTGTAAGAATGTACACGACAACACAAAAGAATCACAATGCGGCAAGTATTTTTAGCACAAACTGAAACATGAAGAAGGAAAGAAGATTTATATCACAGAAAACTCACAGTAACTACAAAATACACATTGCAATTATAAATTCACAACAATACTCAGATAAAGAATTGAGACTCACTCAAATACAATAACTACCAACCAAAAAAAAAAGAACAGAAAATTACAGCTTAAAACACATTACGCACAGACAAAGTTTGAAGAGTTTATCATATTTCATCCCATTCTAAAATTAGAATTTTTAGGAATTCATGGGAAGAGTATCTACTTAGATTGAAGCCAAGCAATGTATAAACTCAAAAACCATTTTAAACAAAACAATGTGTAAACTCAAAATTGTTTAGGTTCAGAACTCTTTGACATATTAATAACTCATAATATTTTTTTTTTTTTAATGCAGAGGGACGGAGTAAGAGTTTGGTTCTGGACGACTAACCCCTTTTGGAAGCCCCACCCAAGAGTCGTCGATGGGCAGCTTGAGGAAACCCAACGTTCTGTATACACCGCACTTAATAGTGCCGGACAGAGGAGCACAAGGCACGACTCTTGCCTGTTCGGCTTTGGCCTTGGTTCTACACACCACCCGGGACTTCGCCAACTGCTTAACCTTGTTTAAGCCAGTACTAGTTCCATTCTTTTATGCCTTATACTCAGAGGAAGGGTTCTCTGTGGAAAGTGAGAATGGCATCATATAACTCCAAGACTAAGCAGAGTTGCAACCCCGTCAGAACTGCATTTCACAGCCTAACCCAGTGGGAATTAGCTCTTGCCGCCTGCCAGCTGGAGAGGCCCCACCTCGCAGCTCCTTGCCCACCGTTGTTCCCTGCACTCATCAAGACTGCAGTGAGCCCTCATCCAATAGTCACAGCCATCCGCCGGGGCAAGGACATCCCGTATGGAACCGCCAACCCCTAGTTTGGGGGCTACCAGACAACCTACAGCCACAACCCACCCCAGGCTACCACCAGCATCACCGGTGGCACCACGTTCTGGAGCCAGCAGCAGCAGCCATCCGCAGTCACTGCAGCTGCGTCAGCAACTACCCCGGTCCACCGTCAAGATGGGTAAACTGTGGCACAGTGCCGCCCCATCCGCCAGGCCATGATAGTGTTACCGGACTTCGTGCCCAGTAGACAGGCTGCATGCCCTACTCTGTACACGGGCCGTGTGCTGGTCTCCAGGCACTAAGCATTGACATCACTATTCTCGTGTGACTGACTACGATTAAAACTGTAAATTGACCATGGTGACCACCTCACAGCTTAAGGCCATCATGTAATTAGGATTTTCGTGGCAATCCAATATGGCCACCGTGCATCAATTTTTACATTGTAATACTTTCCCACTGTCACGTTAACATTATAAAAAATATATAATTCTCCCTTTACAATTTATTACTACCGTATCAATAACTTTAAACATCCAGTTTGAGAATCAGCACATATTCTGATGACCTAAACAAACGGCACTTTATGTTTTAACATCTCTTTTGATATTTAGAATTTTGCATCCATGAGTGATCAATATTATGCAATCAAACATTCTAAAAATTTATTCAGCCCAAACTAACATGGTTGATTGTTCAAGCCAATCACATTTTTATGGTTTACATGTCAATCATACACAATTATTTTAAGATTTTGTGCAGCATTTGCTTATTTCAAAATTTTAAAGAACTAAAGCAAATACACTAGAAACCAATGCTGGTCAGCTTGAAGATTTATGCTAGAAAATCTAGCACTGCTGTCACCATCAGCCAGTAGATAACTGCACATCTGCTTAATACTGAACTGCATAAAGATTGAGCTAACCTACCTCACCACCACCTTGGCATGTGTCTTAATATCTTTGCAATCGACTTATGCACAATAGTGGCAACAGGCAAAAAACTGTGCACCAAAATCACGCATTGCCAATCATAAACATGCCAGGAATTTTCCCTATCTCACAAGACTCTATCATCCCTTTCCAGTGTAATGATACAATGCTGGGGCCAGTTGTGCCACAAGCATCTCAGCTTACAACAAATAACCACTGAGTGAGGCGCATTGTTCGTCGCTCACCATTCTCAAGAGCAATGAACATTCCTCAAAAACATAATTTAAAAACAGGTTAAAAAACTATTTCATAATATTTGTAAATGTAATTTCAAGTGTCTTACAAAATAAAGTTTAATGAAAAAAAAAAAAAAAGTATAAGTTAATGTATATAAAAATGCTTTATGGTATAAAGTATGATTTTTTCTTAAGTTTCTTATTACCCATGTATTGCGACTTTTTGTATTACCAATATGATTATGTTCCAAAGAAAAAAAACTATAATTATTGACTATAAATAGTAGGGTCAAGATGAATCTGGCATGAAAACCAAGATGGTTATCATTATCCAATTTAACCTGCATCAGAAACTGTTATGCTCCCACCAAATACTATAGAGACTAATACCCGACAGCAGTATACGAACAACAGGGGTGAGCGTGTGAATGGTAGCAGCAGCGAACCTAGCGGCTTGAGGTGGCAAACACCCGCGAACTTTGAATCTGTGTATTCCCAGTAGACATAACGAGTGCATTTGTGCACGAAATTCAGTATTCCTATTAAGTATTTTGTTTGGAACATTTTTCTTTTTATTTTATTTTGTAATGCAGGTGTCTTAATGTGTGTACAGTAGTTTTTATTTAAAAAAAAAGGCAGTATTTATTGCCGAAAATCTCGAATAATAAAGTAAGCTCTACAAGATAAATTTTACAGTTAATATTGTAAAGATTGTAATGTTCCGGACGCATATGAAGATCTGGAACACACCATGATTAAACATTATTTGTTTTTAATTTTTATACATGCGTGTATGCTACAGAAATACATAAAAAATATATGCTTGTTTTTCCTTACTAGGCCTAATACCTACCCTACAACACACATACGTTTTTGACATACTGTTTTGTAACATCTATCGCGAATTAATACTATTTTGTTGGGTAATTTTTGTATAAGAATTATGTTACAAAAACATTAGTGACCTTCCTCATTAAAAAAATTAAAAGTGATAAAACTAAATTTGTTGTTTTAGCAAGTGTGAGTTGTCTCTCTAGCTAAATTCCGATTTAATGTGTATCTCCAGCGTACGAGTATCAAACATTTAAAATGAATAGCTTTAGTTCCCAAGCAGCAAAATATTTTTGGAAATCAGCTTCTTGAAAGCTGCTGTTGTGTTCATTATATGTTTGTAATCCACGACTTTGTAGTCGCAAACAAGGGAAAATTAATCCTTAATATTTATCACTAGAACCAATGGAAAATGTTAAATAAAACTGTCAAATTTCCATAAATAAAACCTGAGATTTCACTGTTATATTTTGGTGAGAAAAAAAATTTATGAAACACGTGCTTTGTACTCACAAATTACATTTACAAATTAGTTTTCTTCATGAAAATCATTGCATAATAAGATAGTACTAATAAAATCATTAAATGCAAACACCAAATTTTACTTGTTACATATATACTAAACATTTTTCATACATACAATGAATCCTACATGATGCACCAAACCTGAGCATACCAAATTATTTGCACTATTGTTGCCATATTGTTTTTAAACTAACTGGATTTTATTCTAATTAAATTACAGTGTCGTGATACACTATGAAAACTATACAAAAATTGTTGTGATTGATTGTACTTTTTTTAAATTATACAGAACCAAAAAACACATTCCTAGCATGATTTCAATATTGTCGACTTTTAATGCTGTGCGTTTGTCATTATGTTATTGTACTCAGAGAATGCTCTTTCACTGTCTGCATTAGCTACCGGTATCCACAGATACTTCACTGCAAAACATGATTATTCCTGAAAATCATTTTTTAATGAAAGCAAAATCACAAGAACATCTACATCACCACCACTTGCATTGATAACAGCTTCTCTTGTGTGGCCTACCCTTCAAGCATTTGGTGCAGTGATCAAGAGGACAGAACAGGCAGTGTTTTGACTCGAGCCTCTACATCTAAAGCATCAACTTCAGGATCTTTAGCAATGATATTCCTTGGGTCAAATAGCCTTCCGACATTTTCAAGGAACAACTTTGCTGGATCAGCTCCCACTAATGATGAGAGCTTAAGAAACCACTTTTGCCCTGTAGCAGCAAGTTAGGCAGCAGTTGAAGCTTTCAGACAAGAAGGTTTAGCCAGTAAACACGATGTTTCTGGTCCAAAAACCCGGTCACTGACAAGTTTGAAGCAAGTCTTCAAATATGACAACTTGGAGTGCAACTTATCAGCAAAGGAGTATGAAGATCCTTCTAAAATCTTCAACAAGTCAACAGTTTGCTTGCAGTGTTCTACCATGAATTTAGATTGGCATTTCAAAACTGTTTTTTCGTCTTCAAGTTGTTTGAAATATTCAACAGCAGCGTTACAGTCACAGTCTTCTTTTTTGAAGAATGTAACCAAATGAGTCAAGTACTCATCTAGGTACTCGACCGCATGGAACCACGAATTCCATAGGGTTACAACTGGAGAAGGGAAAAGTTTAGGGTTGGCATTAGACTCTTGTAGATGCTGAAGGTAATGATGTTTCCTCTTTCATGTGTTGAACACCATCTTGGTCTTCACCACACATTCATTTAGGGCAACAAGTTCACTGGATCAAATGTTTCCAACTAGGTTCAACTTGTGCGCCCAGCATCGAATATGTAAAAGATTTTGGAGACAAGAACTTTCAACATTTCCGCACATTTACCCATGTATTTGACAGAGTCTGAAACGAAAGAGCACACATTCTCATATTTAACTTCATATTTCAATAGAATGTCCACAACTGCTCTTGAGCATTCTGTTGAATTGGTATTATTTAAAAACTTAGCCCCTGCTACAAGCATTTTGTGTTCACCACTTGCCAATAGAATTCTGAACAATACTACAAAGACACATTCACCTTTGCGATTTGTAGTTTCATCACATAGAAAGAATCACAATGGCCTGATCCTTTACAGCTTCTTTTATTTTGGATTCTTCTTCCATTTTCAAAATATTCATGTACGAAGAACGTAGTGTTGTTGCATTTGGTAGGTCACCAGCTCCTGCAGAGTTTAAACATGAACCCAAATACTTAACAACATATATTTAGGTTAATCAAACCATATGAATGTAATCACACTAATGCAAAAAAAGTAATACATTTGTCAAGATACTTTTATGAAGACTTTTGTCAAGATACTTCAAATTTTGCATCTTAAATACAGTGTCTGGAATTCTATCAATTTTTGTGGATTTTGAACGTGCATTTTTAAGATAATTTGCAATATAAACTTGTATATTTCCAAATAGGCTTTTTTTTTTTTTTTTTTTTTTTTTTTCCCCCAGTAAAAATTTCTTGAAACTGGCTGTTATTGATATGTTTTATTTTTCTCTATTCATATTGAATAGGTGCATTTTTATCATCAGCCTGAGTACAAAAGAATAATGTACTTAGCCAGGGCCAAAAAATTATGAATTTATTATAGTAAGAAACAATAATTGTTAATTATTTCATGGGGCTTTTATCAGTTAATACACATTTATTTCTCAGGATGTAGGCAGAATACCAAAATACATCCGATCACAATTATAGAGTAAAATAAAATCCCTTTCTAAAACAATTTTTTAGAAGGTTTCGTCAAAAATACCATAAAGTCGGAATTATTCAGTTAACTTCATGACATTATAATTCCATGACTTACCTTTGATGTATTCATTTAACCATTCCCTGATAGCTGGGTGATCAAGTTTCTGTAGGGGAATATTTGCAGAAACAAATGCACGCACTGTGTCATTCATAAATTTCAGTTTAGTTTATTTTGCTCGTTTATTGAGAGAAATATTATCTTCGAGTGTCACCTGCCTTTTGATTCCCAAACCTGATGGTAATGATTGGCATTTCATTTTGTTTGCAGCACGAGGATGATCGCTATTTGTAATGCTTCTCACACGTGTCTTTTCTTTTCCAGTCCACTACCGTATTGCAAAATTTGCACTTCATTACCCGTTTTTCTCTACTAAAAACAGAATCCTTCGTGTTCGTATTCCTTTGCTCGTTCAAACACAGACACTACTTTAGGCATTGTTTGTTGCATGAAACAAAATACAAAGGAAAAATACGCAACTATTTTAATTCACATAATCACCCGTGGTTTTTTTTATTCGCATTCAACTCGATTTACGCGGGATGTAGAATTTTCTTTTCCTACCATCAACACAATTATAATTCAAAACATTTACACCCTCCGTGTTTGTTAACAACACTTTTTTTTCTACCAAAGACTTTTATGGTATGGATGCTATGAATGGTATTGTTTTCTGCGTGCGTTTAAGAAAGTACCAAAGATCTATTGCCGTGTTTGTGCTATGTAGTCTTTGGAAGCACAAAATAACGTGTTACACAGCGCTGCATGCAGCACAACTCTGTCATGGTCGTTGCAGCATAGTTTGTTTCCACTTATCTTTGGCGCACCTTGGAAACAAGATGGTGAACGTTGTTTTTGTTTACAAAGCGTAGTACGTTCTGCAATAAATGTATTACTGTGAAACAAATTATTAATATCGCATATAAATGCTGGAATATCGCGCATATTTCGTGAATCCAGGTGGATAACGTGAATAAAAATAAATTTTGCGGTATTACAGCTTATTTCGCTAAAACAAAATGCTATAAAACAAAACAGTTGTTGGGAAACACACATTTATGTACCTCTGGAGAATTTCAAACGTGTTTGGAAATTTCACGATTTCATCATTAACGAAATTCATGTACCTCTATTTATCACTAACCTTTTTTTACATCAAGGACATATTAATCCCATATATTTTGGTTTACTGGCCAGTGTTGGATCTAGTCACTTTTTTTTGGGGGGGTAGGGGGGGGGGGGCAAAGTTAGCATCTGCTACTCCCCTTTAAAAATGTTACAAATATATTTGTTAGTGGAAACGCAAATCCGAAAATGGAATAGATTTTGCAGAACTAATATGTCTAGTGTAACAAACAATTATACACAGTGCAAATGTCACCTGTCATGGTAGTTCAATGAACATGAATCGCTAGAATCATTAAAACTATATAAAACATAAGCAAGTCCCAGTCTAAAACGCATGACGGTAAATGTAAACAAATGTGTCGCCACCTCAAGCCGGTAGAGCACAGGACAATCACTTTTCACATGGAAAATCGCCAGCTGTCCAGTATTAATCTCTATAGTATTTGCTCCTACTATTTACTATGTAGATGATTATTTTCTTATAAATTCTGTATTTGAGTAGAGTCCCAGTGTATTTGATCAGATGCTTGAATATTTTGGATGAGCCCATAATACATGAACAATAAATTTGATGGTTTAGATTGGATATAAAACAAAAAATTCTGTATAGTAAGCATGTTGCTAACTTTTATAACGTTATGTCCAAAATATTCAGGCAAAAACTGCTCACATGTAGAAATAGTAGTAAGGTTAATAAGGTTGATTAAGTCACAGTAAGCTAAGTACTCTCCCTTGCTTTGTTGCATGCAACGTACAGTGGGTAGTCTACGGCTACGCGTCCACGAGATACCCACTTTCGCCATCTGCGCTTGGATGCCCTTGGCCTGCAGGGCCTTCACAGCTGCCTCTGCCGACACTGGGCTGTCGAAGTCTACGAAGCCATACCCTGTAACAGCCCGCAGCCATAATAGTGTCATTAGCTTCTCTACATAACTCAATACAGAGAACTGCCACAACATTTAGTTCTCAAATTCATCAAAACGTGAAATTAGTTAATATCTACTTAAAACACATGTGAACTACATGCTAAAACAATCACATTACTTACAATGTGAAATATAATTACATATTAACACAGCTTATGCATGCTAAGTCAACATTAAATAAAACATCATTATAGGAGAAATTTTCTGTACAAATATCTATTAATTCAGGCAAATTCTAATTTTTTTTTATATGATGGTGCTACTGATGTTCATTATACAATATGTCACATTCCCAGACTTCCCTTGAGAAATATAAAAATCTTTTCCGCAAATTTTCAAAAGTGATGGGAAAACTTAAGTTCTATTTATAATTTTATGCTAAAAAGTCAAAAACTGTTTGGAACATGAAACCAAAAGTATCATTAACAAAAAAAAAAAAAAAAAAAAAAAGAGAGAAAAAGTGCAGCAGACACTATGATCACATATCAGTAAATGGCTCTCTACGTATATTTCAACAGGGAAACTGAGAACTTGACAGTAACTAGTGTCACAGTATAAACATTAAAGGAAGAAAATAACTTTTTTGTTTGCATCCAAAACTTATGTTGCAGAGGTATTTGATATTGAATTCAAACTGTCAGCACACATTTTCTAAGTACAAAATTTTTACACTTGCTCTTCTGTATATTTTTTGTAACAGTTTGGATGTTTCATTTTTAATTTTTCAGTTTTCATCTGGTGGTATGATCTGCAGACAAAAGGTTTACCCTTACAGAATTTAAGAAAGAGAATAATATTAACCTAAGAATCAAAGAACAAATAAACATGATTTGTATATGATAAGCTGTCAACAACAAATAAGATACCTACAACAGCCAGTTCGTAAGCAACTTAGGTAAATTTTGCAGGGGTAAACATAACCATACCAATAACAGTAAGTGATTGTTTTCTACAGACTGCTTTACAATTTGCTAATATGAAACTTTTGATTTTCTTTTCTTACCAAACAACGTATTTGTAGCTTGCTGAAGCAATCAATATTTCTGATAAAGATTTTGTGTAAGTCAGCAAATTTCTATAAAATCTGTTTAACCAATGCAGAAGAATTCTCTCTAAAAAGTATTTTGTAATTCAGCTGACATTAGCCCATCATCAGCCATGCACGCATGAGGCATAGAGTCATGTGATATGTGTGTTGCATGTGTGTGGTGCATCTGCACATGTGTAAAGTGCATTGAAGATCAGCTGACAGCCAACGACAACAGTGGAAAAAGGGTCCATATTAGTAATAAAAGTTTTTATGTATTTGTTTTGCAATGCACTCCTGTGCACGTTTTGGTAAACTAATGTTAATTTGAGTTTGTTCCATTTTGACACACATGCACACACACACGCACGCATGCGCGCACACATACACACTGCACAGGGCCACCAATTCTAGCACGGCTTATATCCCTGCTTCTGATGGCCACTGGGTATTTTAACTACCCCGCAACCGACTAGGCACTTCCGTTGAATTGGAAAACCTTTAAATAATGCTTCAGGGTTTTTCTTTCATATGTAAATTAGTGTCTGCCTCAGGCTGGTTAAGACAAAGCCTCATGTAAGTGTTTTCATACTGCAGTGCCTATGTACTGTTAATCTTATTGTAATTGAGTTCATGTAGTGCCATGCATATGTTTTCGATAAAAAGGGCTAGTAAGTGTACCCATATGCACACCCAGTCAGCAGGGCATAGATAGTTTTGTGATGGATTAGACCCCGGTTGGACAGGGGCCTGAGACCATAGTAGACCATGTTGGCACTTTATCCTATCTCGTATGACTCAGTCGCAGCAGGCAACAGAAAATTTACAGTGATAATCTACATGCAGCATGAACCAAACAGCAATCACATCAGTACGGACGCAGACGTCCCCACCAAGCAGCGCGACCCAGGGGGCAACATGGACTTAGCCACAGTGTTCGTGACCTCCGCCAGCACCAAACCACAGAACAGCAGGGTTGACACCCGTTAGGCCCACAGGAGTCGCTGGTTTCCCACCAGGCAGCTTCGTATCTAGGGGCAATGGGCCTGCCACCCCTACTAGTGCAAAAACTCAGCACGATGCAGAATGTTCTTCAACCACATTCCCAGATTTTGCTGGTTTCCACAAGAAGACCCAGTGCCTATATTTGAGCAGCCCATCATGCCCAGAAACACTACACACACCCTGGTTCTATTGGCCACCGGACATTTCCCTGGACGATTCCGTTCTCCACTGTGTGATTATTGAAATGGATGATGAAACTCTCCCTGTTGATATTTTTGGCAAGAAGCGGGGTGTCTCCATTACAGACTTCTTAAGGGACAATATATCCAATAACGAAGGGGAACCCGGGATGGGAATCTCCTATATGGACACAACCCCACTATCGCAGGTTTCAGAGAACCTGTAGGCATCTTATGTGGTGCAGGGAGGACACCCCACTCCCTACCATGGGGAACGCAGCGCCAAAGTGCTATAACATACGCACTCACCACCACAGATGGGTAGACTCCTGCTGTGACACGCACCCTCTCCTTGCTTACGTCACGCATTACTTTGTAACGCCTGGTGCCGCATTGCCTCTGTAAGTTAGGATGCGTGTATTTTGGTCTCTTGCACTCGTGCCCATGATGGCCTAGCAGGGGGGAGCATCTATCATCCAAACTCGTTCCTCGACTGGCATAAACCAGTCATGAGCCGCACGCACGAGGTGCAGGGCTGTACAAGGCGTGTGATGCATGTGTTGCATGTGTTCTTTGCATTGTCACATGTAAAGCTCACTGAAGGTTGGCTGACGACTGAAGCTAATAGTAAATGAGTTTTGTTAGTATGTATTTAAGATATTTTATGTATTAATTTTGCTATACACTCCGGTGTACATTATTGTAAATTAGAAGGTAAGGGTTATGTATCTATTTCGCAGTGCACTGTTAGTATAATGGATTTTCCTTCAAATTTGATCATGCTTCATTCTCCATGCATGTGGTCGGCACAAAGCTTCCACTTCCGGCACAGGTTAGTGTCCCCGCTTTTGACGGCCGTTCACCAGTCATGTGTTCATGTAGTGCCCGCACATTTTTTTTTTTTATTGTGAATTAAATGCTGGATGGCTTTGGATTTAACATGCACATGGTCATCCTTATTTCCTACACTTAAGTGACCCAGCCACACCATACTTGCATTTTGTGTGCTCCGTGGTCACCAGTGGTGTAGAAGATCTTGGTAGTGTTATTGGCATCAACCAACCAGCTATGTAGTAAGAGTTTCTGCTCACGGTGTGGCCATGTGTGAAATCACGGCTTGGTGCCCTGAGACTATATCTACAACTCTGTTTCTGTCTACCTCTTCACTTTGAGACATAAAGAGTCTCATGACCTGCACGCTGTTCCAGTTTTAGCGTCTGCTCGCTTTACGACCCTGCCTGCCGACCAGCTGGTTGCTGGGTCTGCTACATGTTCTACAGCAAAAACTTTCATGAAATCCTACACGTTAACACTCTCTAAAATGGACTTATATTACTTGACAGTAAATGTGGATTCTCTACCTGGCGATAACGACGTGTGCCGGCGGCATACGGGAACAAGACGTGCTGCTTTGGTGAAGTCACAGCACCCAGCAGCGCAACCGCCAGAACCGAACACTCATACGTGACTGAAAAGGGCAGACACGAGTGTGCTGCTGTTTTTTCTGGCGTGGCTGCTTGGAGTGCTAGCAGTGTGGAAATTCGGATATAGCAGCCCGCGGAAGTTTAAAATTCGTTAAAGAGGGCACTGCTGCACCGGAAATGAATTTATGTAACCAGAACTTTCTGTATCATTTAAGATTGATCTGCTATTGTATAGTTAATAAAGGTGACATTTTGTTCGCAGGAAATAAATTCTTATTTGAAGAAAGGTAGAGCCAATAGGATTTTAGGTGGGGTGGTTCTCCCCTTAGGATTTATTGGTATAAATAGATCTTCTAGCGGACTGGTCTGGCAGACACACCTGGCTGTTGGGGGTGAATCAAGAGCTGCAACTTGTGATATGAGATAAGTAGTGTGTTCTGGAATAGGGCCCTTAAGGCCGGAATTACAGTACAAATGGGTGTTGTAACCTAGAAATTTGTGGAGTATTGGAATTTCCTGGTGATGTCAAATTTGACACCCGCTAAAAGCCAGCGACGCTAGAGCCCATGATGGTGCTCACCACGCACATGTCACGTGTCCATGCACGTGCGCAGAGAGGCCAATATTTTTGAACTCTCACAACAATAATATTTTGCAGTGTAAAAAGTGTTTTGTATTTGTATTTGCAGGGTTTAGTAGGTCTTGAAATATTTTAAAGTGTTTGTTGTTGAGAAAATTTTTGGTTATGAAATTCAAAGTGCCCGCGGCACCGAGATTAAGAATACTGATATTCCGGTGTGAACACCGTAATAAAGAGATGCTGAATTAATATGAAAAATCCATAATATAATTATAAAAATGTAAAACATGTTTTATTTTATTTGTGCCACTTTTATTTTTCAAAGTATAAATATTTTACTCGGCGTGCATAGCACTTCCGCTTATGTGAACCCCGTAGGCGGCCATGGTAGGTCCGTGCGACACTTGCCTCTGGACAGTCTGCCATAGGGAGCTGGTGAGGTAAGACACTATCATGTGCACACTACAACTTTTGTTCACTGATGTAGATTTCCATAGTCAATTTAGTTTACCGGTCAACCTTTGCTTGCGTATGTTTTGCCAGAAATTCTCCCAGCATTATACTTCTGCTTAAATAATTTATTTCACCCTTGTGGTATTTTTCAAACTTCATTTAGGAGAGAGGAGAAAGAGGTCTGGGAGGTACACCCCACGCAACTTGAATAAGGCGCCATCCGCCTATGTTAGTGGCGTTCCAGTGTAATTTCTTTGTTATTGCTATGCACAATTTTAAGGGCTTTGTTTTTATGTATGCATTTTAAGGATATTTTCATGTTTGAATATTTTACGGCAAATGCATGTACAACCACGTGGCTAACCCATGCCAAATCTATATCTGCACTATCCATGCAGTTTCAGAGTTTATTTGCGTAAAATCATGTGCGCTACAATTTATTTCAGGATTCTATGTATGTTTCATTCACGGTTCAATGTATTGTTTGTGTAATTGATGCTTTTTGTACATAACCACACGGTCATGTTAATGTTAGATTTTACCGCCATCAGGCATGCTACAGGCCTGCAATCACTTAAATCGTAAAGAGGATAATTTTCTGTCTCAGAATAATATTTTGTCTGAATTTAATTTGCTGTTTTCAAGAAGAAATATTGCAATTTCATCTGCACCACATGGTCCGCTACAACCGTTATCCAGTGGCATCCACGCCACCTAAACTTGTCTTCACACATGTGTGTGTTTATTGTGAATACTCATCTCGTGCCCCATCATCTTTTAAGGGTCCTTATGTATTTTGTGTAATTTTGCAATTTGTGTTCAGTGCAATTACTTCCGTCCTAGCCGGCTCTGTCTATAGGCCATCACCACACTACCCACATGTTGGCTAGCGACCCAGACGAGTTTGCATTAGTGATGCCAAGTAGTCACACATGTTAAAATGTTTTCATCAAGGCTTTCACGCACCTTGGTGAGATCATCCATCTAGGCATGCACTAGATTAATTGCGGGCTGGGGAGCACCCAAGCGGAACTGGCTAGTCATGACTGAGATAATCATAATTTCATTGGCATATTGATGTGTACGCATAGTAACAATAAAAACAAGTATCAGTAACCTACCTCTTTTATTCAGTAGTGACAGTGTCCTAGCCACATGTATTTTATCAAGTGATTATTTTCAAAGTGATGTTCAGTAAAAGTTTAGTATTGCATACGTGTTTGTAAGTACGCACGGGTGAGACGGACACACAGAACCCACAGCATCCCTGAGAACCCCGAGACTCAATAGTGTGGTGATTAGGAAGCACTGCTGGAGCTCATATTACCAGTAAGTACTAGTGTCATTTTTTATCTCGTGTCTCACTCGATGGCGTCAAATTTTAGAACACAATCTCACAATCATTTGTAGAATTTTTCAAACCATAATATTTTTATTGAAAATTCAAAGTATCACACATTGTAAAATGTTAATGCGTAAAGTAATAATTTGTTTTGAGACAAACACCTCGTGCAAACACCAGAGGTTAAGTATGTACAATAAATTCCATTGTTATGGAATTAAAAAACAAATTCCCTGTTTTAAATAAGATAAAAAGCTCTTTACAAACAAAGCTTTAAAACTTTTATGTACAAAGTTTTAGTGGAAGAGATGTTTCCAAGTCTTTATAAATTACGCTTTTGCTTGATTTTTAGCCTATTACATTTTCCAGATAGAGGAGATTTTATTAGGCTATGTCGGGGTATAGTAGTAGTTTTAACTAGCCTAAAAGATAAAATGTCTAGAAGTGTGGGGATGTTACCAGACTATTGTCAAAGTAATTTTCAGCCTGCAGAAAATTATAAAAGGCTGGCATTTTGTATTTAGGGAATCTTTCAAATGTATAATATTCCAAGCCATGTGTGCAAGGAAATCCATTTGCCATGTAGATATGGTAGAATTTTGTACCAGTTTTATATTGCTTGTAGAAATATGTAATGTTGGTATTGAGAATTGTGAATATAGCCATTTTTCATAACTCATGTGTGTGTGCCTGTGTAGTTTGTATTGGTTGTCTTTTAAAGCCATCAGCCCTTAGGGATTTTTGAATCTGTGTGTTACGACTTTGATCATTGGTTTGTCTTAGGGATAAAGAGTCCTTGCTTTGTTTTCAGTTGAAGGGCTTAGCAAGGGCAACAACCTCTTGATGCCAAAAATAGTGAATAGGTCTAACAGTAAACTATACGAGTTGTACACTTTCCCCCCCCCCCCCCCCCCCCAATTTAATTGAATGAAAATTTTGGGAATAAAATGTTAATTTTTGGCCAGTCTTTCCTGGAATTTATACCCAGATGATTCGGCAAAACACTGACGCAATACAGTGATGTTTTGGCATTTCCAAAGCACATTAATGCTCAGTTAAGTTTAAAACAAACTTGCAATTATTTTATGAGTGGCATTTTGCATGATTATATTAAAAGTAGGTAAATATAGCCTGTGACTAAGTAATAAAAACCCAAATATAGTTACAAAACTATACATTATAGTTTTTATGTACACACATCGCAGTTGCTAACCTACACATTCTGCCACTGAGGTAAATAACTATACATTAACATTTTCATACATAACACTCCTTCCCTCCAAGAATGATGATTATCCTATACTAATAAACACAACAACACTACAAAATCTGTATTATGTACACTTAAGGACATAGTCACTCAGTTTCTTTGATGTCTGACAAACCCATGTCAAGACAGACTGCTTCCTGCTACTTGGTGGCGTCCCCAGACTCTGGTCTTGTTCACAGGGCCTTGTTGGGACACACTGTAATGAGAACTCAAAAAATCTCCGTAGTTCCTTTGCTGTCTGCCTCCAAGGAAGAACACTGCCCACCTGCTCATTTCGATCCTCCACAGGAAACCCTAAAAATGGCACCTCCAGATCCCCTGGCAAGTGAGATTGGTGCCGTTCTTCTTGGTTCGTCTTCGTCCAGGTCCCCGATGCCCGTGCTGGTGAAACCAGTCCCTCTTGGAGCTCGCAAGACTGGTCAGGTACCCTTGGCACTGGAGACTGGGTATCTCCCAGAAGAGGCTCGCACAAGCATCCTGGAACTTTATCAACTCTGCAGAATGACGAAGCTGAATTTTCTCAACACTTCACACCCATTTTTCCATGATCCACTGGGTCTGACCTGCTGTCCCATGGTCTGGAGGATGAACCCACCTGTTGGGTATGGTCTAGTTGCCTTTCCTGAAGAGGGCGCCGCTGCAGCATCTGATCAATGTGTCGCTGTGTCATATGACCATCTTGTGTTTGCACTTGGTAAGTCACCGGGCCCTCCCTGGTGCAAACTACTCCAGGAATCCACTTTGGTCCCACCACATTGTTGCGGATTAACACCGTGTCTTTTTCCTTAAACTCTCTCACGTTACCACCCCTAACCTCCTTAGCTGCTACTACTTCTGCTGCATTACGATGCAGTCTGTTGAAAATGGTTTGCAATTTCCTGCCCATTAATAGTTCTGCAGGTGTTTTCCGTGTGACTGTGCTTGGAGTTGTGCGTAATGAAAACAGCATTCTTGGTAGCCTTGTATTCCAATTCCCTGCCTTCAACTTCCGCAATTTGTCCTTTACTGTTTGAACGGTCCTTTCTGCTTGGCCACTGCTAGATGGATGTTATGAAGATGTGTATCTGTAACTGATGCCACTTCTCTCTAAGAATGTCTTGAACTCACAAGATGAAAAACCAGTCCCATTATCAGACACAATCATATCAGGGATACCATGGATGCTGAAAATATTCCTGAGCTCTTGTACTACAGCAGTGGCCCCTTGGAAGGGGCCAACAAAATCTACATGAAGGTGGGACCATAGTTTCTTCAGTGCACTCCATGACACATGTTTTTGCCAGAGCTCTACGTTCTGCCTGACAATTCTGGCAGTGGCTGATGGTCTTCTCAATATCTTCATCCATTCTTGGCCACCACATATAGCTTCGTGCTATGGCCTTGGAGCGCACCATTCCATCATGTGATGCATGTAGCATCTGGAGCAGGTCTTCTCACAGCTGATGTGGGATTACCACCTGAGTGCACCACAGCAAACAATAATGGATAAATATTTCCAATTGTCTGTTCCAATATGGTCGAACATTCTCATTAAGTAATTTGGGTTGCCACCCATGTTGCACATAATGCTTGACCTGCTTTAGGATAAGGTTTTCCATGGTGTACCAAGCCAATTTTTGGGCATCCAAGGATGTTTCAGGCATCTCTTCTAACATGAGAACTTCTGCCCCTGTAGAACTTCAAAGGTGGGTGTTAGATGAGACAACCTTTTCAAGGCATCCAGGCATCCGCATGTCCAATCTGAACTCCTGGCTTGTAGATGATCTTATAGTCATACATGCACAACATCAGACTCCAACGTAGCATTCATGGTGATAAAATGTCTGGAGTTGGTGCCCTGGGTCCAACAGTCGCAGGAGCGGTTTTTGGTCCGTAGCCACTGTAAAAGACCTGCCTGCCAAGTACTGCCGAAACTTTGTCACACCAACAATTACAGCCTAGGCTTCCTTATCGATCTGAGCATAGTTACTTCACATTTCTGCTATGTGCGCCACCCAAAATCCATTGGTCATTCTTTGCCATTATCCATAATATGTGCCAAAACTGCACCAACCCCAAACTCAGATGCAACACATGTTAATACAAGCGACGTTGAAGGGTCATAATGTACAAGCACACTCTTAGCTTGCAACAATTCCTTCGCCCTTACATATGCTTCAGAATGCTGTGTTTTTCCACTCCCATGCAACTTGCTTGGCAAGAAGACAATGTAATGGCTCCAGTACACTAGCTTTGTCTTTCAAGAATCGTTTATAAAAATTCAGTAACCCCAAAAATGCCTGCAGGTCCTTCTTAGCTTGGGGAACTGGTACCCTGCGAATAGCTTCCACCTTGTCTTCTGTGGGTGAACGCCTTCCTCATCTATGCGGTATCCCAAAAAGTTCACCACCGTTTAAACAAACACACACTTGGACTTCTTCAGTCGCAACCCTGTCTTGTCAATTCTAACAACCACCTCTGTTACTCGCGTCCAACACTCCTCTTCATTTGGTCCTGCTATTAATACATCATCTAACAGTACCACCAATCAATCTACCCCTGCTAGTAGTGTTTCCATAAGTCTTTGAGAGACTACTGGACCACTACTCACTCCAAACTGCAGGCGGTTAACATTAAAAAGGCCCTTGATGGTATTTACAGTTAACAGCTCGGCTGTTGTATCATCTACCCCAACCCGTAGATAAGCATCTGCCAAATCCAATTTTGTTAAGAATTTCCGTGATGCCAGTGCTTCATTGATGCTCGGCAAGGGGTAGCACTCAGTCTTGCACACTGTGTTAACTGTGCCCTTGTAATCAGCACATATGCGCACCGAGCCATCAGTTTTTATGATAGGCACAATGGATGTTGCCTATGCTGAATAGGCCACTGGTTCATAGGCCCTCTGTAACAAGTTTGTCGATTGCTGTCATTACCCTCTCTCGTACTGCGAATGGAACTGGTCTACATTTTCTGAAGACTGGTGTGGCTAACTCTTGGAGTGTAAGAGTGACTGGCGGGCCCTTATACTGTCCCAGATCACTGTTATCAAACACCTTTGGATACTTTGTAACAAGTGCCTTTATCCACTGGTTTTCACAATTGTTCTCGCATGTACTTGTTCCCTGCAGCACATCCACCTGTTTCACAATACTATGAACTGTAAAAATACCTTCCACTGAAATATCCAGTGCCTCAAACCAATTTATCCCCAATAAACTGGGCCCATTTCCTGCAGCTACTAACAAGGGAAGAGCTGCTGCTGCATTTCCATTCACTTCACACAAACAGTCTTAACTCCCTGAACCTTCGACTGTTCTTGGGACCAAGTGCACAGGGCAATGTTGCAGTTGTCTAGGGGTGGTTGTGTAGGCTACAGGGACTTGTATGTTTCCCAATTTATAACAGAAAAATGTTCCCCTGTCTCTACTTCCATGTGAAGCTTCTTACCATCCAAATACAAATCGATAACAAATGATGCTTTACTTTCCAGTGTCTGCAAGCTGTATAAACTGTACACTGCTAATGTTTCATCATCTTGCTCCTCTACTGAATCCAACAGTGTATGAGCCCTACTTATTTGCGATTTGCTTCCGTTGTTACTTTGTGGCCTAGTATCTACATTTTGTTGATTTTTTTTCTTAAGGCATGCTCTCTCTAATTGATCCCGTTTTGAACAATATCAGCACATAGTTGCCACATGCTTACATGTTTCTGGGACATGGTTCCCAGAACACCGCTAACACAATTGCTTAAATGAGACCTCCTGTACCTTTTGCTTTATCTGCTGAAAGTCAGTGTGTGTCTGTGCGTCTTCCATCCACCATACCATGCACTGCATGTCGGTCCTCCTCGAGTGGGCTTACCTCTGTGCCAGTACATCATATATCTGCAACATTCCCTCCTGCTGCCTCAGCTGCCATGGCAATGTCGACTGCCTCTTTGAAGGTGAGTTGGTCTTTAGCAAGCAAGGTGCATCCTGCTGATCATGTTTCAGAAACTTGTAGGTTTCAACAATTTTTCTCGGCGTCGATTCAAAATGTTCCGTGAGTTTTGTAAACACCTCACTTATTGATACCTTATCAGTCGTTCGTGGCGCCAATGAAGACGTAACTAAGTCATATAATTCTGTTCCACAGACTATAAAAAATACAGCACGCTTTGCTTCATCATTTTCAATTCTACTAGCAATAAAACAAAAACTGTATTCTTTCACGGTAAGTCTTCCATGTATCCCGACCCAGCCCGAATTCTCCTGTTACACCAATCGTCACCATATCTGCTACTTCGTAATATTAACACTGCACTACCGAAACAACTCCACAATCCTCGTCGCCACTTTTATGTACTTGGTTACTCATCTTGTAAGGATGCGTCCCGATACAATTTCCTATTTTGTCGCAGTGTCTGCCATTGACACATGCCCGAACAGTCTGCTGTTCTGTACCCCACTTGTGGTAAACAACACACACATCACAGTTGCCAACCTACACATTCTGCCACTGAGGGTAAATAACTGTACACTAACATTTTGATACAAACAGTATTAAAATAAGAAATGACACTTTTGAAGAGTGCCAAGCATTACCTCATTTTTTAAGAAATTAACAGATGAGTTTACTAAAAGTGGTAGGTAAAATATTACTATACAAAAGATTTTTTTACAAGGAATTCTTGGAAATTACTTTCTACAACTGTAAACAAGAATTTTCTACTTCATAACTCCAGCTCCACGACTATTCAAGTAAATGTAACAATCATCTATTATTTGTAGCTTTATTGCTGTTGGAAAGTTCTAAAACATATACTATGTGAATCACAAGATTATACAAGCAGAAATAAGTTTTACTGTGACTTTAAGACGGGGAAATTCCATAATTTGTATAATTTTATAACCAGTCTGACCAAACTAGGACTAGTAATGTTAGGGTACAGTTAATGGAAATAAAACGCAATATCACCATAATAAATAAAATATTCTCTACTTGCATTTAATTTATAACAGAATGGATGAAATATTGTTGCATTTTTTTAAGGCTTAAAAAAAAAAAGTTTCTTGTTTATAATGTACAGAATGACAAACTTTAGTGAAGCCCCGCAAAAAATGTGAACTAACCTTCTCTCTCACACACACCAACCCTACCTGAACTGCAGTTTCTTGCCTTGTCTCCCCCCAGTCAATAGCGAGCAAGCTGCCTTATCTCTAACCTGTGCGTAGTCACGTCAGTTGTAAAGTGTTGGTAACTAATGTGGCAACATGTGTTGTTTTCCATCTAGTTTCGTGTCACGCTCATTTACCTGCAAGTTGCAAGTATTACCGGCATTGTATGTTGTAATGTGACTTGCAATAAATTAATTAATTGATGCAAGACATCAGTTCATCAACCAGCAAACCTTGTGCTTGATTTCAACTGAGTTTTTATTCTTGACATGCAATGAGACGTTTGAACTTTTACTGTCTACTATGAAAAGAATGGACATTACAGTCTGCAGATTGTATTATTTTCCGGCCCACCTAGACTATGCAACAAGGCACAGAGTTACACTGCACGTCGCTAGATGGCTACACCAGTACATTTTACTGCCTCATCTCTAAGCCGGCCAGTGACGTCATGCCTTCAAGAAGTTATGCTATCGCCATCCCCTCTCCAGTGCTGCCCCTATCCAGCTGACTGAAGGGGAAGGACCCGCCAGAGTATATATAGTGAGTCACAAGCCGACTCGTGACCAGTCCGCGCTGATAAATTCAATTAACTTCACCACTCTCTTTTATCCCATACAGGCAGGGAAAAAGAGAGTAAAACTCAGCTATGGAAACAGCTCCCAGGCACTACCCTGGACGGGGTTAGCTTCTCCTCGCCTCCACAAGCCAACTGATAACTGGGTGGCCAAGGTCCCTCACAAGGGACCGATCTACCCCCGCGCTGAGGGAGTAGCGTCCCAGTGATGTAAAAATGGTGGTCGTGACCAGTCTTCATTTCTCCACCGCACTCGCTGCCGGAGAACTGACCAGTCTACTTTGGCCCTCACATCTGCAACCAACTATCCTGCTCGCTACGCTCCTAGCTCTACCTACCTTCACCACGTTCATGCCAAAGAAAAACCTCTCTCTTTGGTTTCCACCGCACCTTGTTGCCGGAGCAATCCTCCTCTGCCTGCTTAGTCTTCACTGCATATGTGCCAAAGATTCCATACCATACGTCTACACACTGACACACTGCGGCCCCTTATGGGCAACACATGCGTAGGGAGTAGTACCAGTTTAAGTTGTTTTAATAGCGCTCCTCTACCCCACCATTGTTAGCTCAGGACAAGGCCACCTCTATCTGGATAAACATAGGTTAAGTTTCCCTAAGGCCTTGCCAACATTACGAGGTAGTGCGACACCACTCGTTTATTTCCCATCAAACGAAATAAACAATAGTTTTTTTTTTTTTACTCACGGGTATCCTTTCCTGTAGACATAGCACCTCCCCTTGTGTACCTCACACCAAGCAAGGGATTGCAGGTGACCCCGGGAAATTTATTCATACGAGCAAACATTATGTCAGAAGACCCACACGCACTAATACTGGCCATCCTTTCTCCATACCTCGATAGGCAGAATGGCAGAGCCCACACCTAGGTACTCCATCTCTCAAGTCCAGCTTGTCTGTTTGGTGCATGCCCTCTCCACCATGTTTAGGCACTAGAGGGGTTATTCCTTTAGTAGAGAAGACTGTGTGTTTCTAAGGCACACACCCAAATGCAGGGACTGTCTGTGATGATGCCTGACTTTCAGCACTCACCGTGTTTAGGCGCCAAGTGCTGCAATAGGGTGTCCATTGAGTTGGCAGATGTTCCACGTGGTCTTACACCAAATAGGATTACACGTCACCTGCACTCGCTTTATAGACATGAGAGAGTGTTCTAATTCAGGTGCCTTTCTCCCGCCGAAGTGGTAACAGCGAGAAGGTAAAACAGGTGCCAACTGCTTCTGGGTGATTTGCAAGAGCTTACCCTCTCCCACTTCATCGCACTCGACCAGCTCTCGCCAAAGGGATCAAGCCCAGACATTGCGCCGTTTGCAGATTCCTATTACTCCAGATATCCCCAAGGACATTTTCGAGACACCCACACGTCTAAAGGGGGGACATATCCCTGGATCACAGAGTATTTAAGTCAACCAGAAAAGCCCTTGGAAGTCCTAACCTCCAACTTCAGACTTGCTTCAGCAGCTCAGACTCCTGACAGCTCACACAAGCTTAGAGTACTGGACCACTAGGCAACCTGCAACTCACGTATGCCCAGAGACTAATCAGGTCAAGCTGTCGTTCTAGGCGCCCAGATATCCCATCTAAAGTAAATAATCTGAAGCTAAAGATCACGCTAGCTGAACCAGACTATGTGCCCTGCCACAAAGCTACCACGCCAGTCTTCTACACTGGACGTGCACCAGTAACACATAGGGACTAAGTAGAAGCCCTTAAACCATGTGCCAGACAGTGTGCCTGACTTAGCACCCTAAAAAACCAGCCACTTCTTGACGTAGTAAACATCCAGTCAGCCTAAGATATCACGCATCAATATATATATATATATATATATAAAATTTTTGTTGCCTTTGATAAGTCAGCAGCCAGTTTGATTCATTTGACACGAGTTGTGTGAATAAAACTGTAAGAGTTTTAAGTGATAAAAAAAACTATACCCACCCTAAAAAACAGTATTGACAAAAATTAATTTTAGAGGTAATAGGGAAACTTTGTAAAAATTAATCAAAGCAATGGGTTTCAAGTTTCAAAATGTAAAAATAACCAGTTATTCTTTAATGGAAAGAAACAAGATTGCTGCATGGTGAGCGAAACACCGAGCTACACGGGAAATTGACAGCAAAGGCAAAAGTAAATGACCTGTAATATACCTCAATGAGACATGGTATTATCCTAGTTACATTCTAAACAAGTGCTGACAGTATGAAATTGGCTGGTAAATAACACAATTTTTTCTGCCGACGAGAGAAAAAGTGAGCTGTTCAGTTACATCAGCAACCTCCCATTTGTACCGTTGATAAACTGTTTACGTCCCAAAGACACACAATTATCCAATTACCACCATATCATTGTGATCCAAACCCAATAAAATACATCTGAAGCATGATAAAATCCCACATTGCTAACAAAAATGTTAACGTTGCGAACTCTGGCATTCTGTAATTTACTCATTCAGCCATAGACAGTATTTCACCAGCAGACTGAAAAAAAACTAAAAAACGACCATTGAGTAAATGACAGGCTAATGGAGGAGGAGATTCCTCAAGTTATGTTGAACCTACAAAGTAATAACAGGAGCGGTAGCAACAATGACAGCACAAGTGACGTTACAAATTGTAGCGGGCTCCAGGGGGTCCGAACACCAGAATTTAGAAGTTAACCTTGCATGTACTATGGATTTCAACAATGGCCCCCTTTTTTAATAACACCTCTGAGTGACCTAGTGACGAGAGAGTATTAAAGCGAGAGCCACGCTCCCCCTTCATCCACTGGCAGACGACATGTGAGGCGACAACGTGGGAGCTCTGGGCCATCTACGAGATACGTCTTACTGGTGAGCATAAGTCCGGCTAGGCGGTAGGGTGGAATCCCCTTTATTGAGAATAATATCACGTAGTAAGGCTAGAGTCTGTTGCGAAGCTATATTCTTGTATCCGTTTAGTTACTTGTTAGCTTCTTGTTCGTGTATCTCATTCTGTATTATAACAGTAAGGCAGTTCACCTATTTGCACAATTGTAACCTCTCATGTAAATGTAATAATATTGTCAGACGGAGTAAAGTAAATAGATTGTGGAGAGAGATTTTGTAATAGTGCTTCAAGGATTGTGTTATGTTCAGTTAAAGAGTTGTAATAAATATGTTTGGTAGAATCCCCTCTTTCAGTAACAGTCACTAGCAGTTATTAGTCCCCTGTACGAACCTGGCCTACTGGAGAGAGTGTTATGAGAGGGACTGAGAATAGCAGGAATAGTAGTATATTATTAGTGATAGGTAGGCAGGAGCATAACAAAATGCCAAACGCATTTCTGGAGTGGAGGACCCGATGTTAAGTTTCCAGCATTGTGCACAATAATGGTTATTAATCAAGAAGTAAAATAGTTCCTATATGTCATATTCGACAATTATGTATACACTGTGCTTTTGTCATTAAGAAAACCACGTGTCTTTCCAGGCTGGTGCTGACAGTCCCTTGCATTTTGAACGAAGTGTACGGGAAGGGCCTTCCCATCTGTCTGCTGATACCCTTCCCATGCTTCATGAGGCGACCATGCAACACCAGTGCTCTTACCGCCACCACCCGAGGCTACACTTGATTTTGTCGCACTGTAATTGATGTTTTTCCTGTAGGTTTATATGTATTTATTTATTGACAAACTGTTTTGATTACAACATACTTTCATCATTTCTATATGTATTGTCTCTTTATTAGGTACTGGCCTTTTAGCTTTAATATATCACACCATAATTTTTACACTAAGAAAAACACATGAACGTGATGCATGATGTCTTTCTACTTATAATTAAATCAACTTCTATTCATCAGTGCAAACGAACTGGGAGAACCTGCAACGGAGTTTGAGTTGCTGCCACCGAGACGTCAGAAATTGTTTTATCTACCCAAGGCAAATGACCGACGCTCCACGCCAGATATAATTTTCCACTGGCCGAGCCCCCGAAGCCATGCAGCAGGATCAACCGAGTACAGCAGCGCACCGTTAGATGCCACTATTCATGCCGAGGCATGAATCTGGATCCAGTGCCCGCCACTGACGTCACTTGCAAAGGATCTATGTCACGCACTTTGCAGCTGCTACCTCCTCTCCAGGACAACCTCCTATGCCAGGCAAACAAGGGGTACGCTGCCGTGGAGTATAATAGAGGGGCTGCACCAAGGCTCTTGACCAGTCTTCAAGCAATTGACATCTGTCTTGTTCCTTCATCGCACCTCTGGTGCCGCGGGAACCATCAGCTCTCCTACTTTAGTCTTCATAGCGCACTAGTGGTGCCGAAGACATTTCCACTCCTCAAGACTTCACCGCACCTTTGGAGACCTAAGAACCTTCTCTTCATCAGTCTTGCATCGCAGCTTACACAGAGACACGTACCGGTCCCTTCTGGACAACAGCCATAATGCAGCCTATGGTCAGAGTTGTTTTAATAGCCACTTTACTGCCTACCCTGTTAGTCTATAAGCAAGTCGCCTTTACCTGTTTTCACATAGGGTGTTCTACTTCCATAAACTAACGTGCATAGGAAGTAGTACTTCATCAATGTTTATTTTAAATAAGTAAACACAGTTTTACCATCTTACGATTATTGCTCCTGTAGTCATAGCACCTCTCCTTGTAAACATCAGGCCCGTACAAGGGACAACAGGTGACTGGGATTTGATTCCCTCCATACAGACATTTAATACGAAACAGCACAATCTTGACTGCACTAGTGTGGTGAACGGTAGAGCCATGACATTAGGATACCGCATCCTTAGGGTTTGGACTGCCAGTCTGAGGTTTGCTCTTCTCATCGTGCACTAACGGTGTCGAGAGGAGTACTTCTTCGGACCTGGGGGGACAAGTTCCTTTGGGACACTCGCCACACCAAAGTTTGATGGCCACCCATTCTCTGTACCTAGTGTAGTGAACGATAAGAGCCACGACACTAGGTACACGATCCTCTTAAGGTTGGCTTGTCAACTTGGAGATTGCTCTTCTCATTGCGCTCTGGTGGTGCCGAGAGGAGTATTTCTCCGTGTCTGGGAAGACCAACCCTATCACCTCTGTGTTGGGATGGTTACCAGTGCTACGCAGCTCAACCAACCCCACACCCCTGGTGCTGGAGTTGGAGTGCAAGATAAGACATTGGCTGGCTACCACATCACGCACACTCATTACACACTTCCATGTCAACTGCTCCACTTCTACGAAGTCCGATTGTAGAATTCTCTCTCTCCTAATGCCCTTTAACCGTAGTGGCGGTGTTCATAAGAGGGCGATACAATTAAAGGCTGTCATTAAATATCCACTGGAGCTTTACCACCTCCCAGCTGGGTTTGCATATCTCAGTCCACGAGAACAGGCAACTGAACTCCGCACTCTCTCTATACCAGTTCCATCAGCCTACGAACGCACTATGTTTGAACCACCCACCAGAATCACTGAGAGTTACTACCCCACCAGAATCACTGAGAGTTACTACCCAATTGTGCTGGTCTACCTCAGTAGCCAGGACATCAACCTAGATCTCGTTAACCTTCAGACACCGGGAACACAACGAGAACTTAGAAACTTATCAACTACCGAAACCCGCACAACCAGGCAGACCAGCACACCCGTCACAGGGGTAGCTCTTAGTGTGCTGCCAGTCGAGTCTCAGTCGGCACAGTCACAATCGCAGATTGTACGTCGCCCAGGTTTGCCCGAACAAGTGTCCCACAGAGGTGGAAAGTAGTGTTCGCAGAGCCCGACAGTATTGTACACTGGAAAAGCTCCTGTTCCGCGCAGACACTAGGGACAGCTGCCGTTAGAGTGCGTCTAACCTATCACCCAACAAAGTCACTTTGACCACATGACACGACAACTGCTGAAGTCAGTTACGGGAATTTTTTTTTTTTTTTTTTACAAGAGTTGCAAAGCGCCACACGCCATGTTTCATTCTGTACTTTTTGTTCACGTAATGGTCACATGACCCTTTTGCCTACTAAATCTATGAGGTATTTTTGTAATTTTTGTTTCGTTTTTTGTCAGCTTTGAACCTAACAAATTACAAAATACAAATTACCAAACAGCCATTGTATGAGTTTTACCAATTAAAAACGTTTAAATACACATACAGGTGAGGTTATTGGAACAAACAAGTATATACCGTACTCACAATCATTATTTCACAAAGCAAAGTTGCTCAAATGTTCTTGAGATAAGTATTTTCTCATAACACAATTTTTGTCAAGTAACAACTTCACATCATATGTTTTTTTTTTGTAAATTTAAAATTTTAAACCTTCTCTCAAATCACTTTAGGTAAGGTACTGTATATTTTAAGACTTTGTGGATTTTTAATTTTGAAATTATGATATCAAAATAATAGCAACATGGCTTGCTAGACAGTTAAATGTCGTGGCGTTCAGACTAAACATAACAAAATGTCAAGTAGGCCTACAAATTACAAAAAATAAAACTCAAAATGAATCAGAGCATTGCCACAGTTGAAACAGTGTTGAAGTAGGGAGGGAAACAGTGTTACCAACTCCTCTAAAAAAAATCCGGTACTCTCTCTCTGCAGCTGCTTATAAATCTAGAATTGATGGTCCAACTGAAAATGACTAATAAAAATTCATCAACAATGTGGCAAGCAGATCAGTTCAACATCAGTTTTCAAGAGAAGTGGATAGTATATGCAGAAACTGGATTTCAGTTTCGTATTAACTCAAAAAGGATTATGTTTATTGTAATATTTTTTTGTTACCGTTTTATGACGGAGTAGGAAAAGGAGGCCATTAAAACCTGTAAAACCTGGTGAGATTGGTAACTAGCTGCTAAAGAAGAGACTGGGATTTGGAATTTCAAAGAACTAAATAAAAGAAAACAGAACAGCTATTAGACCAAAAATAGAAACCATCTTATTTTGTGCAGAACAAGAATTACTCCTCAGAGGTAATCATGACTGTGGACCTCTCACTTTAAAGAAACCAAAATGAAAGGATGGAAAATATCTAGCTGATTTGCGATTCAGGGCAAAATATGGTGATTACTTGAGAAGACATAAATCAATAAACCCAAACATACAAAATGAAATTATACAGACATGTTCAGACATGGTTACAGAAGAAACTGTTAACATGGTAAATAATGCAAGATGTTTGAGTCTGCTTGCTGAAGTTTCAAGTAGTGAAAAACTTTCTGTGTTATTACGTAGACCCACAAACCTCAATATTTCATAAAGATTTTTAGGCCTGATGCATGACGTCTTTTCAAAAATGATTAATCGACTTCAACTCGGTGTGCATGCCTTTCCCGCTCGATTCTACAGAGTTTGATTTCTGCCACGCATCACAAGACGTTGGGAATTTTACTGTTTACCCAAGGCAAAGGATGGACGCTCTACGGCAGGTTGTATTTTTCACCGGCCGAGCCACTCAAGTTATGCATCGAGATCATCCAAGTATGGCAGTGTATCGCCAGATGCCACTACTAGTACGATAGCCGAGACATGAATCTGAATCCATTACTCCAGCCAGGGTGTGCCAGCCAAAGTATAAATAGCGGGCTGCAACCCTTAAACGTCAAGTCTATTCCGGGCCTTCACCGCATGCTCGTGCCGAAGGCCCCAACTAAACCAGTGACTCGTCTATTTGTCTATTCTGTTCCTTCACCGCTAGCTCGTGCCAAAGGAACCGTAGGGTCTCTGGTCTCCACCGCAACTCATTGGCGGAGATCACCTCCAACTACCTTGTCTTCACCGCATTCTTTGCACAAGACTCCTACCTGAATCTTGCCTTGTCCCCACATTCTGTGCCGAAGACTCTGAATGTCGACATGTCTTAACACTCGTTGCACTGCCGTACCTTTCAGGGCAAGTAGAGTAGTACCAGTTTAAGTTAGTATCATAATGGTCGTCTACCCTACCCTTGTTAGCCTAAGAACAGGTCGCCTTCAACTGTCTCACACACGTTTATGCTTCTGTAAACTCCCGCAGATATTAGGAGGTAATGCGACACCACCCTGTTTATTTCCATTATAGGAATAAATAGATATTTTAACCAACTCAAGGGTATCTTTTCCGTACAGTAATTCCTCTCCAGTAGACATTAAGCCCATCTGAGGGATAGAAGGTGACCAGGGATTTTATTCACAACCACAATACACCAGTACAGTACCCACAAGCATTCTGGATGGCCACCCATTCTACGCACCACGGTGTACGGAATGGCAAAGCCGCAACACTAGGTACGCAATTTCCTGAATCAGCTTGTTGGCTCTGTGCTTACCTTCTCCAGCATACTCATTGTGCCAGAAGGGGTATTCCCTGAATTGGGAAGACCCGACTCCTAATACTCACTGCGCTTCTTGCGCCAAGTGCTGGGATAGGGACACCACACTCCGTTAGCAGACACAGTATATGGTTGTACACCAGTATAGGACAACACGTCACCTGTTCCCCTTCCGCAAGCAAGATTGTAGTGAGTCTGTCCTCATGCTGTACTCCCGTCGGAGTGGTGTCAAAAAAAGTGTCAAAAAGGTACTCACTGCCTCCAGGCATCAGCAGGAACTTCACCCCGTCCTTGACGCACTCACGCATTTGCCACCCAGGGAACGGGCCCAAGCTATCAGACACCTGCAGTGACCATCCATGCAGGAGACCCCAACAGACCTCTTCGCAGCCCCAGTCCCGAGTCCCAGAAGAAACACACCCCATGTTTGCAGCCTAAGTGGACAGGATACAACACTAGCTAACCCACGTTAGTGGAGATTTGAACTCAAGAAACCAACCCCTCCATCTGCCCACACCAACAAGCACCTGCCCACAAGCCTTACCAGTTCTCACTCACGTCAGACACAATTTCCTCAGGCCAAGCAGCTCCTTCTCTTGCGCGTCGCCCAGATTTACTCACCCGTTCAAACCTGCCGAAACGCAAAATAACACTCACTGAATATGATTTTGTGCCTTGCCGCAAAGCTACCAGACCCGTGCTATATACCGGACGAGCTCCAGTACCAAGAACAGAACTAGTATCCTTTACGCCACTCCAGTCGGGTGCATCTGACCTACCGCCCACCAAAACACCCTTAGACGTAGTGATGTTCCTTCACCTGCCTCTTACTAGCCACAAGGCATCACATGTCAGGCTTCATCCTAATTCATGATCAGTCTTCAGAAAGCTTGGCCAAATTAATTTCGCAGCGATATGATGAGCTATGACTTGGTATGTTGAAATGTGTTGGACAGGCGTATGATGGAGCAGCAAATATGGCTGACCATATTCGTGGTGTCCTATACAAGCTGAGGCAGGAGTATGCTAATTTGAGGCTGTTCATTGTGCAAGTGTCTAAATCTTACGCTGTCAAATACTATGTCCATTTCTGTGGTCAGAATCTGTCTTGGAACTGTCAGTAAAGTAGCAGACTTTTTACAAACTGTCCAAATGCACTTATGTTATTTTCATGAATGTCCAAGAGAGTAAGAAAAAGACACTTTTTCATCCTTTTTAACTGTATTTGTATATTGGTTTGAATAATTACTCTGGAAAGTTGAAAGCCAAATAGCTTTAGTTTTTCATTACGCAGGAGAAGGGTGGTTCACTATAGAACACTAGGTAATTTCTAGTGGCTGTGCAGTAAACTGCAGATAGTGGATAGTCTCTTGTAATGTTCTTTGCTTGGAAGCATACTTGCTATGTATTTCTAGATTTACGACTGTTCAAAGCTAGTGTTGGTGATAGAATCCAAGGTATCGGTTGTCGCAGGGTGGGGATTTAGGAGCAGTGAAAGCAACTCAACGACTTGCTTATGGCATGATGTTAGCCGAGTGGTGACCGAACTTGTGTGAGCAATCTAAATATAGACTGCCTTTTGTCTGGTCTGTAAACAACCAACGACATTAGTTTTTGCATGCAAATGGGAGTGAATACTTTGTACATTAAGATTTGTATTTATTAAGATATGTCTGATGAACTGTTTGTGTAACAGGTCTGTAATGTTATTCATTCTTTTTTTGAAACTATAGTTCTTGAACTAGTCTTTAACTTATTGAAAAGTACCTATGATTGAACTGAATGTGCGGATGGATATTTACAGGAAAAGCGTGTAACTGCAACATGCACATACCTGGTGTTATTTGCGGAAAAGGTAAAAAATACCCTGCGTTATTTTAATTGGAACATACTTAAGATAAGTGCAGTGTGCGCTTGTACGTATGTTATCACAGAAATTTTATACAAATAGCATTTACGTGTGTATGTGAATAAAGTGTCTCAAAGAATTACTACTTCTAATGTAAACTAGATTCCCATGGTGCAAACATAGAAACACAAAGTTGAATTCTCCAAACCACGACATTGTAAATTATTATTATTTAGAATTTCATAAGGACATTACAAAAAATCACAGTTTTGTTCAGCGATGCTCTTGCGACTAGAACTCTTTGTAACAGTTTGTTTTTTTTTGTAATTATGCAATCAGTGGTGTCATATTATAAATAATAATTTGCAGGATGTGGTGGGGTCGACTTTTTAACCAACAATTAATTGTACTCTAATTTTAAATATTTCGAAGTTATAATGTTTCCACATGGGTGAGTTGGAAAATTTTGAAAAATTGAGGATGGATAGTTTAATACTTTTGACTCATTGTAAACAATGAAATCATATAGGCCCTGCACTATCTAGTGTTATTTTCACCATTTCAGTTAAAAGTATCTATATCTGCAGAACAATTCTTTGCCAATTTGAAATGCATTAACTTAAATCTCATTTGTGAAACAAGATGAACAACTGTCTTCTCTATCAATAGTCACTATCGAAAAACGTCTTCGTAAGCTGCAAATGCAGGCTAAATTGCATGATTATATAATTACATTATATACTTTAAAAAATAGATATAATATGTCTGAAGTATATGTAAATACACTCCAAATGACAATAATACTCATTAATGAACTCATTCAGTAAATCATTTTATTTATGTATTTTATGTTATATTGACTGTGTCTTTACACAAGTGTTTCACAGCTAACTGGAAAACAGGCTTTTCGGAAACGTGCATTATGTATGCAGTTTTAGCTGTTTTAAACTACACTTATTTGTAAACTTATTAGAACTGGCATATGTGCTTTACGAGAGTTAGTGTCGTAATTGTATGTACGTTTTTGATGTTAGCCTGTTATTGGTTTCATTCTGTTGGCTAGTTTTTCCAAGGTGATTTTACACTGTACACTAATTTTTATTTTTAAAAATTCATTGGATCTTTATTGAGTGCTGGTAAATCCTTCAGTTAAATGACAATATTACAACCAGCTTAGTGGCGAATATTGGCCGCATATAACATTTAGAGGTATTGTGTTTACTTTAGAGGATTATGTTAAAATAAGAGAAGATAAAGTAATGTCAGCTGCCTTTATAATTTTCAAAATAATTTACTACTTCTATTCTGCATCTGTTGCTTGTCCACCCAAAAATCTCACTCTTTTCCACTGGACATACTTTGGAACCAGGTGAAATACTCAATATTATGGCAGGTTAGAAATCAAGGCGAAAACTACCATACATAGTAAGTAGATATATCTTTTGACAATGCTTTTTGTATTGCTAGAAAATCTCACTTCTATTACAAGCAATTATGGTATTTGTTGGCTTTTAATTTACACCTTAAAATGTACCAGTAACATTTATGATTACAGACATTAAAAAAAAAAAATCAAATTTTAAACAGAAGATGTAGGAATAAGTAATTTCTCTCCCTCACACAGATTAAACATTGTGGTATATTCCTCTCCTAGCTACACTTAAATTTAGCATTTAAATGACCACTTCTGGCAGCAGATAATGTAATAAGACAGCCCACTCCAAAAGAAAATTTTGGCAATGTGTCTGGGTGAATGTATTTCTTTGGATTGTGTAAACAAAAAGAAGTTCTTATTTACACTAGGAGATGGTTTTAATAACCACGCAAACATAACATTCCAGAATAGTTTTTTTCTACTTTACCTTTACATTTATTTGTGTTCTTATCCAAAATTGCCTTCGTCGAGATTATTGATCCGTAACTGGAAAAAAAAAACACACAAACACTCATAATTCAACTAAGAACCTGCAGGCTGAATTTATACAGTGTTATAAATATAAAAATTTAGTCTTTGAATACATTTATATCTACTTTCACATGATTTAAATATTTTTCATAATTATAATAGTGCTGTGTTTAAATTATCTTCTAGCTAAAGTGATTATATGTCACGTGCACACGCACGCGCACACACACATTGCAATGACATGTAGTTTAACTACTGAAGGATAATGAACATAGCATAAACTTAACAGCACTGCACATGCTTTTGCAATTTAAAAACAATGCAAACTTTTTTAAATAAGCATTTTCCAAGTCGAATCTAGTATGCAAATGCATTTAAGAAAAACTAGCAGCAGCAATATGTTAACCATCCCACGAACAATAAGAAACAAAGGAAAATAAAAAGTGAAGTAAAAAGTATCATATAGAGAAAAATTTTTTGAAGAACCAGATAAAGGAAAGATGCAAAAAAAAAACCTTTAATGTGATGGAACAATGTCTATAATAAGTGCAGAAGAGAAATGGGCAAGAAAAGGTTTGTTGAGATGAAAATACAGAAATATTATAGCATTGTAACCTTCATGATGTCCAAGGTTTCCAAGGACTATTCTAAAAGGGTGAATACACACAATATTAAACTAAATTCCATGACTTTTCCAGGTTTTCCCTATCCTTTTCACATTTTTTCCCTATCCTATATCAGTGCATTAAAATTAATTTGTTGTAAGTTTTATTCAGTTGAAACATTGAACAAAAACCTAATAATGATATTATGAACTTATACTCTTGCAGCCAACAATTTAATTAAAGGAACTATAAGAGTCATGTAATACGCATACCAATGATACTAAATTATGGCATAAAATAAGTATTCTTTTAGTAATTTGACGTGTGACACATTGTCTGATTCTACTACAAACTCGACTTTGCCTTATCTAAACTTGCTTGCACTTCACTAAGACGGGGTTACAACAGTAATAGAGGTTGGTCACATGCCTACAGGATAAGCCCTTGCAAGGAGGATGATTATTACAGACATGTCTGTCCAGCTTTTACTGTTCACTGCACACTTTAAATCACACGTCATGTAAACCTCCCTGAAGTGAGGCTTTACTATCATCCGAGCAGTCGCACCTGCTGCCCAAGTCACGTAGTACTGCGGTGAGCCAAGGGATGGCATCACCAGTATTAAGAGCTGATGCATGCAGCATCATCAAAAAATCACAGCAGCAGACAACACTAGCAGCCGACTCCAGCAGTCAGCTTGTGGGGTGGTGCTCACCGACCCCCACTCTCACACCCCAGAAGGCCCACGGACAAGGATTATATAAGTCAGTGCGCTGCCCAAAAATGCCAGTATGCCTTGTTCCTTATAACACGTTGAAATGTGCTGGAGGAAGCCAACTCATCTCATCCCTTCCACAGCGCTTAACAGTGCCGGAAGGAATCACCAGGTCTTCACGACCCACCAGTATCTCTTCAGCCACACCACCTTCCAGACCTTCTGATAACTGTTCGCCAAAAGCTCCCGACGATGTTGTCAACCTCTTGCCTTACCTGCTGTTAACAACAATTGCGCCGATACTACCCCTCTGGTAGTCATCGTTGACTACCAGAGGGGTAGTATCGGTGGTAGTACCTGTTAGTAACGGCAACCACTCACCACTACCACCTCTGGTAGTGGTCAACAGCCCCATCTGAACAACGGTGAGTTTATTAGGGCAAGCTTCATAGCTACCTAGCTGGCTCGCCTTTTTCTAGTTCACAACCATGTCTCCCTCACCTGGACTCGTATAGAATAACTTCCGTTCAACTTGGGAGGTGATACAGAAAACCCTGGCTGTGTCCCTGGGGTATAGCACGGTAGAGCTTCCACCCCTAGCAAGATCTCCATAACGTGGCTAGCCAGCCAGACCAGCCTATATGCCATCTACTGCGCTGAACTATGCCGGAGGGAGTAAGAGTTTGATTCTGGAAGATCGACAACTTTTGAATACCACACCCAAGTCTTATTGACAAGCAGCTTGAGGAAACCCAACGCTCTGTATCCACCGCACTTAACAGTGCTGGACTAAGGAGCACTGGGTACAACTTTTGCCTGTTTGGCTTCAGCTTTGGTCTTACACACCACTCGGGACTTCACCACCTGCTTCACTGTATTGAGGCCAGTAGTAGTATGTGAGTATTGAGTATAAGCCCTATAATCAGAGGAAGGGTATTTGGAGGAAAATGAGAACGGCAGCTACTAACGCCAAGACTAAGTACAATTGCAACTTTGTCATAACTGCATTTTCCCACCGGAACAAGCTCTTGCCGCCCGCAAGCTGGAGAGGCCTCACCTCCCAGTTCCCTCCCCATAAATATTTACAGCGCTTATCAAGCCCGCCGGACAACATCCCATAGTAGCAGCCATCCGCCAGGGCGAAGACATCCCTGGTTCGGAGACTACCAGACCACCACCAGCCCACCCCAGGCTACCTCCAGCCTCACCGGTGCACCACTTCCCGGGGCCAGCAGCAGCATCCACCTGACATCACTGCAGTTGGGTCAGCAGCCACCTCAGACCACTATCCATACCTGTGGCAGAGTGCTGCTCCATCCATCTGGTCGTGACAGTGTTACCAGATTTCATACGGCGTAGGCAAGCCACACACCCTATCCTGAACACAGGCCGTGTGCCATTCCACCGATACTACGTTACTGACTTCTCTAACTCATGTGACTGGCAATACTAATAGAACTGTAATTGACCATGGCGACCACATCTCAGCCAAAGGCCGTCATGCGTCAAATTTCACTATCAATAAGTACATAGAACCTACCTATTTTTGTTGTGAAAATAATATTTTTAGGCTTGTTATGTGAGGTGCTTCTACAATACCTAAAATATAGAGGATACAATAAGTAAAAGTATAGAAATATTACAACCACACCTACTACTAAAGTCTACAAACATGTTCATGTTATGCAAATTATCACTACGATGGCACCCTACTAGAAGCCTTTCAGAAACTGGTCTGAAATGCCACAAATACTTGATGCCGGCTAACAGCCAGCGGCCCTAGAGCCCATAACGTTGCTCAACATGCATGTGTCACGTGTACATGCACGTGTGCAAAGAGGCTCAAATCTGAACTTTCCTAACGGAGTATTATTTTTGCAGTGTAAAATGTGTCTTATTTTATTTTCAGGGTTTGAAAAGTCTTAAAATGTTTTAAAGTTTTTGTTGTCAATTTGAAAATGTTTGGTTATGAATTTAAAGTGCGTGCTGCACTGAGATTAAGAACAGTAATATTCCTGCGTGAATGCCATCATATAGAGACACTGAATTAATACAGAAAATTAACAAGAAAATTCTCAACTGTAAAACAATATTTAAATTATTTGTGCCAATTTTATTTTCAATGCACTTCCGCTTATGTGAACCCCATAGGCAGCCACTGTAGGTCCATGTGACACTTGCCTCTGGGCAGTCTGTCTAGGAGAGCTGGCGAGGTAAGACGCCATCATGTACGCACTACAACTTTTGAGCACTCATGTAGATTTCAATAGCACTTTTAGTATACAGGTTAACCTTTGCTTGCATACATTTTGCCAGACATTTCCCCAGCATTATGCTTCCGCTTAACTAATTTATTTCGCCTTGTGGCACTTTTCAACTTAATCGAGAAGGAGAAAGATGTCGAAGAGGTCGTGCGTCCCGCGAAACTTGAATCAGACGCCATCCGCTTCTGCTAAAGGTGTTCCATCGTAATTTCTGTATTATTGCTGCATGCAATTTTAAGGGCTTTAATTATATGCATGTATTTAAGGGAATTTTTCAGGTTTGAATATTTTACGGCAACATTACGTACAACCACGTGGTTAACCGCCGCCAAGTCTATGTCTGCGCCATCATTGTATTTTGAGAGCTTATTTATGTAATATCATGGGTGCAATATTTTATTCAGGGTTCTATGTTAGATTTTTGTAAGGGGTCTGTGTAATTTTCACGTAAATGGATGCTTTTGTGTTTGACCACGCTGTCATTTCAATGTTCGCTTTCTCCGCCATCAGGCATGCTCCAAGTCTGTAACCACTCCAATCGTAAAGAGAATAATTTTCTTAACAAGAATAATAATTTCTCAGAATTTAATTTGCAGTTTCCACAAAGAAATATTGCAATTCCACCTGCACCATGTGGTCCACTACAAACTTTATCCAGTGGCATTCGCGCCATCTAAACTTGTTTTCACGCATGTGCATATATATTGTGAAACTCATCTCGTACCCCATCATCTTCTAAGGGTATTTATGTAATAGGTATAGTTTTGTATTTTGTGTACAGTGACTTTACTTCCATCCTACCCGGCTATGTGTATAGGCCGTCACAACACTACCCACGTGCTGGAGGGCGAGCCCAGACAAGTTCGCGTTAGTGATGCCAAGTAATCATCCGTGTTGATGTATCATTAGTGTTTCATTTTTTAATTCACCGTGTCCTGTCTTCAGGGGAAAATCGTCAGTCCACCCTAGCGGCTGTCGACTCTCTTCCTTTGTGAAGATTGTGTTTTCATACATCACGGTGAGATCATTCATCTAGGTGTGCGCTAGAGTAATTGCGGGCTGAGTTGCAACCAAGTGGAGTTAGCTAGACACGACCGAGTGTATAATTAAATTTCATGGCACGTTGATATGTACGCACTGTATAAATAAAACAAGTCTCACAGTGACTCATTCTTTTATTTTGTAGTGACAGTGTCCTTGACACCTGTGTTTAGTATTGCAAACATGTATCGTAAGTACGTTCGGGTGAGTCACACACAGAACCCACAGCATCCCTGAGAACCCTGAGTGTCAACAATGTGGTGCTTGGGAAGCACTGATGGCGCCCATATCATCAGTAAGCAATTTGTGTCATTGTTCGTTTCGTGTCTCGCCCGACGGCGTCATACTAATACTCCAACTCACCAGCCAGCATTTAATATTATTGAATGTAGTGTTATACAGAACAAGACCAAAGCATGTTATATTTATATACACTACAAAATCAGCTACTTGCATATACAAACACATTTTATAAAGAGCCTAATATAAAAACTACTATATTTTATACAAGGTACCTTCTGAGAGTTTCATTGTAATCTCTGACATGATTAATATGCATAAATCATCATCTACAAGAAGAAAGAATTATGAAAATAAAGAACTGTGTTAAGCAAACCAGCACAACAAATTACCTAGTTAGCTGCATTTTAGATGATTTTGCAAACGTTATAAAAAGCAGCAATACATAATTTGTAAAACATTGCATGGGCATTCAGCAAACATCTCTTTCACAAAGCCACAAATTGCAGGATCAAACATTTTTGCACAGGACAATTAAAAATAATTGATATATTTTAACAAATACAAAAATTCCCTGTCTTTTCACTGTTTTCCAGGTTTTTCTCTGTCTGTAGCCACTCTGTCTAAAAGTCTTGGCTATCTCCTGCATTGTTAATCTCAAGAGCAAATGTCAAAATTAGGTCCAGTTTTCTCTCCAATATTCCACTTTAAAATATAAAATTTTCTGCATTCACAAAAAATGACAAAAATTATGTAGTCCCAAAATAATTACTTATGAAAAACAAACACTAGATTGTGGGAGACCATAATATTACATGATATTTAGTTCATGAAGCAAAGTTGGACATGTTTTAATATTTGAAATTATATAATATTTAACACAAAAATGAACACAGTTATTAATATTAACAACAAATTTACTGCAGCAGATATTTTAAGGTTTGCACGAAAGAAAAAGCAACAAGGGGCACAGGTTATAAAAGTTACATGATCTAACGTAAAACGCACACTGGCTTTAACAAGTATTCGTCGCACTGTAATTACACAAGGGAAAAGTGTTTATTAAAAATAACAGACATAGTGGTATGATTTTATAATAAATATTGTTATGCACTTGCTGCTTTCCATTGCTTCCCTTGACCCATACCGCATGAGCAAACGAAAGAATGTGTGAAGGTCACGCAAGTAACCCGAGAGCAACTGGCGATGAATGACAAAGGCCAGCTGCCGTGTGATGCCACAATAAGCCTTTTACAATGCACATGCCCCTGAACTTGGGTGGATCGAATGTCTGCATTTATCTGAAGGAATGTTCTGGTTCAAGGACCTAGCCCATCTCAGCATGGGTCGGGGTTCGGGGAAACTTCCAGATCAGGCAAGGCGAGATTATTTAAATGAGACGAGCTTCAGGGCTGACAGTTTTGAAGAGTGGAGAGTTTGGATGATTGTGCAACCTTAAGCAACGAGTATGAGAAGACTAGCAAAACTATGAGCTGGCAGAGCTTCGGGCGGCATCAAGAGCGAGTGGAAGTGAAGGCTGCAGACTGCGAGCATTGGTGCAGTGTTGAGATAGACTGGTGGGTGGGACTATTGATAAACACATTGAGAAGGACTTCAATTAAAATTATGATAGACATTTAAAATTCTGCTAACTGAGAATGAAAAGAGTAATAGTGGAGATAAACATTTTAATTTTGTAAATAATAGCTGTGTTAACAAATTAAAAATTTAATTTAGTTCTACTATTTTTATTAAGACCTCCATCCCTCACGAACTCTGATACACACCTCTGGTATAAATCGTAATATTACAAAAGCTAGAAAACATTTCACATTTTACCGACTTAATTTTTAAAAAATCCCAAAACAACCTAACAGTTCTCAATGTAACCTCCAATATGTATTCAATTAACACATACACCATAGGCTAGCCAGCAGTCCAGCCAAGGCAGATGCAGACTAAGCACAGTGAGGACAGTTGGTTGTGGATAGTAAAAAGTGCAAGGAAGAATGGGTGGAAGGAAACAATAGAGTAAGAAAAATTAACCGTAGTACATCAATTTAATGCTGATAAAACATATAAAGAAGTGAAATTATCTGCAGGCAAATCACAATATTGAAAAGCATTAGATACAGTTTTAAACAAACAAAAAAAAAATTCTGCACCTATCTCCACTGAGAAAGAAGCGAGGCTACTAGTCACGAAAGTTAAAAATAATTGAAAACTTAGTGCACCGAAAATTTACAATCATGGTCAGGTCACACGGGAGACAGAACAGCTTCACTTCAAACATGTTCAGTTGCAAACTATTACACTGGCTACAAACTTGTTATGTTCCGATTGCAGTCACTTCTTGTTCAAAGTAAACAGGTTGTGCAAGTACATCAGAATGACTTTTCTTCTGTGTTGCACTCTCGTTGGCTACTAAATAAATAGAATGTGTAATCAAAATGGCTCAATTTGGCGGGAATTTATGCATTTGTTGAAATAAACAGTAGTAAGCCGGATCAATAATACAGTATTCATTATGCTATTACAGTAAAAATAAGGCTAGTTTTGTTTCAATTAATAAAATAGTCAACCTTGACGAGTGTTGAAAGTGATAAGTAATCACAGGAGCATGTTTTCGAGGTTAGGACTTCCTTTTATTGGCATTTAGGTAAGGAATGTTTTCTATGAAGCTAACTTTCATGGACAAACAGCCCATATAAAGCAATATATAAACAAGTGAATTGAATGGAGAGAATTGCATATGCAAAAATCAATAGAAATAAGAACTACAAATTTTGGAAAAAAGTTGTCTTCATGGACAAAAGTAAATTTTACATTTTCAAGTAGGATAAGAGAGTAACAGTGTGGAGAACAAAAAATAGTTATATGGAAGAAAGGAACTTGACTACAACTGTCAAACATAGAAGGGGTTCGGTACAAGTTTGGGAGCACATGAGTGTTCACACTCATGTATTCATGGGAGACTTGCAGCCAACTGAAGGCAACATGGACCAATATGGCTATCTGCAGATTCTGACGGACCATTTTGCCAAAAGTGTGGAAGGTATAGGCCTGACTGGGAACCACGATTTTTGCTCAGGACAATGATCCAAAGTATACGGCTCATAATACTAGGATGTGGCTATTGTGTAACACTCCACATTACATGCAGACCTCACCTCAGTCACCAGACATCAATCTCATTAAGCACTTATAGGCTGTTCTGGAACAAAACATACGAAGAAGATCCATTTACAACACGAAAGATTTAAAGGCAGATTTGTTGGAAGAGTGGCGAGAAACAACTGGAAATTTGGTCAAATTATGCCAAGAAGACTGGCAGAGGTTATTAAAAGATATTGTAGCCCTAGGAAGTAATGAATGCCAAAACCTGTGTTGAAATAAGAATAAAGTACAGACTAATACTTCATAGAGGGTACATTGAGAACTGTCGAGTTGTTTTGAGATGAGTTGTTAACTAACTCACGAAAATGTGAATTGTTGCATTTGTTTTTTTTAATATTATGATTTATATTTATTATAAATTCATACAACCATGTCTCCACCTACATTTTATTTTTAATAAATACTTTTCAATTGTGTTATTACAGTGCGACGAATAGCCACTATAGTTTTGTAGATAATTTCTAGTACAGAAAAATTTGTTTCCTGCAACACTTGTAACATTCACACACCAGTGATTTATTTATTACCCACATACCTTTCCAGTTACACACCAATTCAACTTACTAATGATTTTGATGGCGCAGTCAATCACGTAATTTTTTAGTACCCGAGGTCTGGATATTTTAACACAGCTAAAGTCATTACACTGTTCCAAACCTGTGACCTGTGTTTATTTAGTGCTCCATCCTACTGTTTTATTTTAGCAACTATATGAATTTCCTAATGAAACATATAGATATGTGTATAAATACAATTTTATTTATGAATTTTAATGAAATGGCAATTGACCTTGGTAGTTGGTAGCTGAACCTGATTATGCTGAATATTAGGAGTTTGCTGTACTTGGAAACACAATTGTGTGCCAGTGTAAATTATTTTGACAATTTGTTGTAGAAATGACAAATCTGTCTACATTAGTAGTCGATTCATTTAAAGAATTCTGCTTTTACCAGAAGGTGTTTACACTTCCTCAGGTCTGTCATTTTTATGAATTCTCAACATTTATGATTTGCTTACATATGTGTACAAGGCTGTTCTACCTGTTGCCTTATTTATTTGCATTTGTAAACATTTAGCCTTCACTTCATGATAACAGTAAAAGTGCATTTTTTTATCATCTCTTTTGTTCAACATATTTTTGGATAATCCAGGATGGCCATGTTACTCCACTGCAATAGCAATTATTACAGAGAAAACGTAAAACTATGTTTTTAGAATGGTTATTATTGAAACCAAACCCATGTTTTCCCCTTTTACATCTCTACATTGCCCCTCTATTGCATCCTCACAACCCTAACAAAATTAATTATTTTAAACATCTGGTAAATTGGTTTTAAAATAATTTAAAAGCAGATATAAACCACCTACCTACTAATATAATCTCAATTACTTAAGCCATACAGTGTATACTAAGCTCATTTTGAAATAACTGTAACAAGATATTGAAACTTTAAATTTGTCCTATTATACAGCATCAACAAAAAATAATGGTACAACTTGAAAAATTACAGCTTGAAAAACTACTTGACTAATGCAACAAAATGTACAGAAACTTCAAAGTTTTTTTAGTGGTGAAAAATAGTTGCACATTGAACTTGTGGGTGCGGCAAGGGTGAGCCCATCATCTGGCATCTACACCAATGTCCCCACGGGATGATGACAGTCTAGTACAAAGCACAGTGTGTTCTGTGGTTTGTGGACAAGTCTACAGTGACAGTTCAGTGTAATTTTAAACTACTGTATCTGGGACAGCAGGTACCCTACAAAAACAAAAATCACCAAGACAGCCAAGAACTTTTGAGGAGAACATTTATCATCTTAAGCTATCTTGTGTACACAACCCTAAAAAGTCAATTCTCCATTTCAGTTTCGAACTTGTCATTCCAAAGACTACCATGCGAAATTTTCATCGTGAACGTTTGAGACTGAATGTGTACAAGATTCGACTGAGGCATGAAATTACTATGAAAGACCAGCCCAAATATTCTGCATTTACTGCTTTCATATTGAACAAAAGTAACACAGAAATAAATTATGCTAATTGGGTGCTTTACAATGACGAGGCAACTTTTCACATTACTGGGCGAGTTAAAAGTCATAGCTGCAGATTTTTGGTATCACAGCAACCTAACGCAACCCAAGAGTACGTTTTTGACACTCCCAAACTTGAAAGTCTGGTGTGGGTTGATGTACAATTGAGTTAAACTGCCTTTCATGTTTGCTGAAAAAACAATCACAGGCAATATTCATCTGGACATGCTAGAGTTGTACTACCTGCCTGATAAGTAATTACCAGTGGCAGTCAGAGGAACTAGTGTCGGTATGAAGCAATCACATCCTGCAGACAGCAGTGTACAGTCTGCACCACTATGCATGGGCACCTGTGAGCAGCACTCGTACCAGAGTATTGTGTGTGTCTAAAAATATCACAGTGAGCACTGATCGCTGCTGTTATTTAATCTGTAAAGTAAAAGTGTTACGAGTCTTAATGTTACGTAACAGAACAAAATGTGGGTTGACAAGTAATCGGAGCCTACGTACAGAAAGAAATCATGGGAAGTAAACCGGTCACAAAGTAGAAAGATTATTTATAATGTTTTACAATTTTGTACAGAAGAAAATAAACGAGGTCTCATTGTCCCATTAGACAAAGCAGCAGAAAGGGCGGCCAAAGCAGTAGGTTTAAGTGAAAAGACAGTGTGTAATATTGCCGGATAAATAGAAAAGTCACAAATGACAGAACTGCCATTTCCACCCAGGTAACTGTTGCCCACTGCAAAAGAAGATGGAACTTGACAAATTCTATAAAAGTGTCGTGCGTCAAATGTTCTTGGAATATTATGAAGTGCATAAAGAATTACCATTCTGTGTAAACTCCTTAATGTTGTGCAGCCTATCTACATGCACTGCGGCAAAATGCAAATGGACCTAACAAACCTGTAGTGTATAAGGACGAAACATGGGTTCATACACATTACATGGTGAAGAAATGCTGGTAACACAATGAGGTTTCAGGAGTTACAGCAGAACAGCATGTACTGTAGTGGTGTTTCGCAGTCACCGCACTGTTGGGACTCATGGTTCTCAGGGATGCTGTGGGTTGTGTGTGTCCGTCTCACCCGAGCGTACTTATAAAACACTTGTCATTACTAAACATCATTACTAAACATATATCACTAGAAAAATTTGGCTAGGGTTTTCTGCCACTAAAAAGGAAATACTTAGAGCACTGTGTACTTATTCTGTTAACCATACAAGATTGTGCCAATATTACTTCTTATGAAAACTCGGACATGTATAGCTAACTCCGTTCAGGTGCTCCCTAGCCCGCAATTAATATAGCGCACTCTTAGATGGATGACTTCTCTGTGGTGTTAGAAAACACAATCTTCACAAGGGAAGGGGGTCGGGTCGACAGCCGCTAGGGTGGACCAACGATCTTCCCTGTAGATAAGGTGCAGAGAATTACAAAATGAACAAGAACAAACACATGTGATTATTTGCCATCACTAACGCAGACTCGTCAGTGCTCGTCTTGCCGCATGTGGTTAGTAAGGTTACGGCTTATACACATAGCCGACTAGGATGTAAATAATATTACCGTACCCTTTACATAAATGACATAAATACACTTGAAATATGACGGGACACGACATGAGTGGTCACAATAAACCCGCAGATGTGTGAAAGCAGACTTAGATGGTGCAGTTGCCGCTGGATATGGTTCGTAGCGGATCACGTGGTGCAGATGAATTTTCAGTTTTCCTCCGTAAAAATGGCAAATTCTGTTCAGATAAATTATTATTATGAATCTGAAAAATATTCTCCAGCAAACTGGGACATTTGAAGGTTTGATGGTTGGAAAATCAATCTTGAGATCGACCTCGTGGTCGTACATACAAGTCATCAATTACGTGAAAATTACATGAAACCCTGAATAAAAAGTACACAGAACTCTGAGATAAATCACGGCGCACATGATTTTACGCAAATAACTCTCAAAACGCATGGATGGCGCAGACATTGACTTGGCGGCTATTAACCACGTGGTCAAGAGTGATGTGGCCATAAAACAATTAAACATGAAAACCACCCTGAAATAGATACATGAAAATAAAGCCCTTAAATTTGCACGCAGCAATGATACAGAAAATACAATGAAATGCCTTTAACATAGGTGGATGGCATCTGATTCAAGTTGTGCGGGCCCCGTGGCCTCTCAGACATCTTTCTCCTCCTCCTCAATTAAGTTCAAACAGCCACAATGGCATAAATTATTAGGTTAAGCGGAAGCATAATGCTGGAGAATGTCTGGAAAACATACGCAAAGCAAAGGTTAACCGGTATACTAAAGTGAAACTATTGTAATCTACATCAGTGCAAAAAGTTTGTAGTAAGTACGTAACAGCGTCTTACCTCACCAGCTCTTCTCGATGAACTGCCCAGAGACAGGGGTCGCGTGGACCTACCATGGCTGTCTACGGAAGTGCAGAAGTGCTATGCACGCCGAGAAAAACTTTGGTATTTGAAAAATTAATGGCACATAAGCAATTTAAAAATTGATTTACATTTTAGATTTTGCTTATAAATTTTCGGTATTCTTTGAATGTCTTTTTATGACTGCGTTCACACCGGAATAATAATGTTCTTAATCTTCGCGCAGCGCACATTTTGAATTCATAACCAAACATTGTGCAATATTATAAAATATACATTTTAAACATTTAGACATTTGAAAAACCTTAAAATAAACAAGAGATATCATTTTACGCTTTAAATAAATATTCCGTTACGGAAAGATCAGGTTACGGCCTCCTTGCGCACGCACATACCCACATGTAACGTGAGTGGTGAGCGCCGTCATGGTCTTAAGGCGGCTGGCTATTCGCTGGTGTCACTGTGTTCATTACCCTCCTAGAGTCTTTTATGCGTGTGCACGGAGTGTACTTGCCGTCCCATCATACCACGCTTCACCCCTGGCATACCCTAGTTTAGTTGTCAACAGACTACAGCGCGCTTGCTCCTCAATGGTAAAGACTTGTCACACACATAGCATGTTCCCTTAGATTGAGGACTTTAAAAGACAAAGTGTATCTACCTGCAAGATGGAGCACCACTGCATTGGAGCCTAGCAGTGTACAGTGGTCTGCATGCAAGGTTCCCAAATGGTTGGACTGTGAAAAGTAGCCCTACCCCTTGGCCTCCTAGAAGCCCTGATCTTACCACTATAGACTGTCCTTCTGGGAATATGTTGATGCCGGCTAACAGCCAGCGGCGCTAGAGCCCATGACGGCGCTCACGTGTCATGTGTTCCGCACGTGCGCAAAGAGGCCGATAATTTTGAACTTTAGTATAAATGTTATTTTCAGTGTAAAATGTGTTATATTGTCTTAACAGTATTTAATATGTCTTAAAATGTTTTACAGTGCTTGTACTAATTTTAATTCCGGCATGAACTCCATCACAAAGAGACACTAAAATAATATAAGAATTCATAAGAAAATTATAGAAATGTAAAACAATATTTAATTTTTAATTTGTGCCATTTTATTTTCAATATTAAATATTTCACTCTGCGTGCATAGCACTTCCACTTATGTGAATCCCGTAGGAGGCCATGGTAGATCTGTTAGACGCTTGTATCTGGACAGTCTGTCGAAGAGAGCTGGCGAAGTAAGACACTGTCACGTACGTTCTAAAACTTTTGTTCACTGGTTTGTTTCCATAGTCAAATAAGTTTACCGGTTAATCTTTGCTTGTGTACGTTTTTGCCAGACATTTTCCCCAGCATTATGCTCTAGCTTTACTAATTCTTACGCCCTTGTTGAGGAGGAGGAGAAAGATGTCTGAGAGGTTATGTGACCCACAAATTTCGAATTGGGCGCCATCTGCCTATCTTTATGGCATTTCATTGTAACTTCTGCATAATTGCTACATGCAATTTTAAGAGCTTTATTTCGATGTATATATTTGAGGGTAATTTTCGTGTTTGAATATTTTACGGCAACATTACATATAACCATGTGGCCGACAAACCAAGTCTTTGTATACGCCATCATTGAGTTTTAAGAGCTTATTTATGTAACATTGTATATGCAATCATTTATTTCAGGGTTCTATGTCAGTTTTATTCAGGGTTCAATGTATTTTTCATGTAAATTGATGCTTTTTATACTTGACCATGCGGTTACAGTAATGTTTGATTTCACAACCATCAGGCATGTTAGAAGCCTGTAATCATGCTAATCGTAAAGAGAATCACTTGCTCAACACGAATAATATTTTATCTGAATTTAATTAGCCGTTTCCACGCAGAAATATTGCAATTTCACCTGCACCGCGTGGTCCGCTACAAACTTCAACCAGCGCATCCGTGCCACCTAAGCTTGTTTTCACACATGTGTGTCTTTATTGTGAATATTCATCTTGTGTCCCATCTTAGATTTCATGTATCATTCAAGGGTCTATGTCATTTTGTAATTAGTGTACAGTGCAATTATTCCTGTCCTAGGCGGCTATGTGTATAGGCCGTCACCACACTACCCATGTGTTAGAGGGCCCAACTAGTTTGTGTTAATGATGCAGAGTAATCACTCTTGTTAATGTGTATTAAGGGTTTTCATTTGTAATTCACAGTGTCCTGTCTTCAGGGAAAAACCGTCAGTCCACCTTAGCGGCTGTCTGCCCTCTTCCCTTGTGAAGGCTGTGTTTTCACGCACCTCGGTGAGATCATCCATTTAGGCGTGTGCTAGATTAATTACGGGCTGGGGAACACCCAAGCGGAATTGGCTAGTCATGACCGAGATAATCATTTTATTGGCACGTTGGTGTGTATGAACAATATCAATAAAAACAAGTCTACAGTGAACTCAATTCTCTTATTCAGTAGTGACAGTGTCCTAGCCACATATGTTTTATCTATTGTTTATTTCAGTGATGTTTATTAAAAGTTAAGTATTGCCTACGTGTTTGTAAGTACGCACAGGTGAGACGGACACACACAACCCACAACATCCCTGAGAACCCTGAGTCTCAATAGTGCAGTGATTGGGAAGCACCACTGGTAAGTAAGTATTTGTGTCATCGTTCGTCTCGTGTCTCACCCGACGGTATCAATGTAAAAAATATTGTCTATGCTGTGAAGATCATTGGAGCATTTGTATCAGAGAATCACTGCTGCCATTGAGACAATAATGCCAACAATGCTCTAAAATACATGGATTGTGGTTCCATACTACATGGACATATAAAGATATATAAATAAAGTGCATACAGAAATATTTTAATGTAGGCAACAATTTTGATTCTTCCTTCATATACTGGTGAAAGAACCAACCTAATGGGTCAAATAGTTTTGATACTGTAATTTTATGAAATTATACCATTCTTTTTCAATGATCCTGAATATTTTACATACTTTTACTAAAATTAATATTCTTCTGTACAACTGGAAGTAATAAAATATTACAGTTGCTGACGAAAAATATTAGAGATACATAAAACACTTTCCAAAGTTCATATTAAAATTCAATGCAAAGAAAAACAATATTATGCAGTACAAATGTTGATATGAAAACTACTACAGTGTCTGCATCAAAAAGGGTGCAGACAAAAAGCTAGCTGATGAATGTGGAATGAATAATATGAGAAGAACAGAGAAAGAAATAGTGGAAGCAGATAAGGTAGTGATGTCTATACCAACCTTATACACATATTGACGAGGTCCTTGTCAGTCGTGTTTTGATTGAGGCCACGTATGTAGAGGTTGGTCTTGCTGAGCTGCTCACCGCACGCGGGATTGGACTGGCTCAGGCCGAGGTTGTTGCTCAGGCTGGTACTGTGGGTGCCACTCTGTGAACCAGTGTTCGAACTTGAGCTGCTGTTCGTGTTGGAGGGGGAGGTCGCGGTGGGGACGCGCTGGGGGCCGTACTGCAACAAGCCACCGTCACACGCCTCACCCACAAGCGCCAGACAGAAAGCGAGGATCGAGGCTTGCAGAGGACTCACGAAAGCCAAACACACAGTTGCATGACACCCACTCTAAGCTATATGATATATATGCAGTCACAAACATGTAGTTATTTCACATGCATTACACATAACTAAAACACAGCCAGCCAACCTTAAGTTACACTCAATTTAACAGAAATTATTTAAGGATTACAATAACCATTTCTGCCTTTTTTTTTGTACATAATCTGTAGCTATTGTAGTTCTGTCGTTCGGCAAACTTATCGTTATAAAAAAAGGCACACTATTTTGTGATGTCATTAAAGTTGCCAACAGCTGTGGATAGTCTACATTGACAGAACTACTGCAGTACTAAACATATGAAATTACAAGAGATATTGACAAGCAATGGAGCAGCAAAGCAAGGTAGGAACTGCCAAGCATAGTGCGATGGTGGCTTGCTCCTTTGTATAGTAGCCCTTGAACATTTACGAACAGTTCTATGCCCGAGACTTCCATTTGACGGCACTGCCACAAGTTACTGTTTAATGTTTCACACTACATGCCATAGCTTACAGATGACAACACAAACTATAGTGTTAAAAGTATAATAGTTTCAACTGCAAAACATTAAAAATAAATTTTTATTAAAAGCTGTGTGTTATTCTTTCCAGTAAAATATTATGTAAAAGTAATTCTGTACGTAGGAGAAGTATGTTTCAAATACTACTGTACATTAGAGTACAACACAGATATTAGCTGACAATACATCACATTTAACTTTCATGGTGTTAATAAAATTAAAATACCTATTTTATATTTGTACTGAATACAATATCTCCTAAGATAAACATTCGAAATAATTCTCAGACAAATAAATTTCCAACATTTTATTTCTTCATGGCTACTAATAAAATCTGCATTCATTTATCCAAGTTACTTGAGAGACCATAACAGCAAACAAAAAAAAGCAATTCTAAAAGTAATACACATCAACACATCAATAATGTGGTCATATATGCTGCTAGCATATCCGGATATGTGGGACGTAAAAGAGTGATCTCACTGCCTGTTTCTGTAGCTTAATAATAAAATAAAAACACCCATGTTAATTAATTTCCTTTTGCGTGCATGGATTAATCACCTGAGTTACCTCCTAAATGCAAGTGTGTCAAACATGCACATGCATGCACACCACTAAAATGGCCAAACACACTCAATGACAGAAAATTAATGACTGCAGCTACAAGACTACCTGTAATATTTTATCTCTTGTAAACATGTTATTGTGCAAGTGAGTGTGTGATCGATAATGTGAGCGTGTGTGCGTGCGTGAGCGAGAGTGTGTGCTACCTACTGTGGGACGATGGCCCGGTATTCCAATCGGGAACAGGCAAACATGGTCTTTACATACAGACAGGCAAATGGCAATAGGCAGCACAGCTGTACCAGGAAAATTATCCCAGTCGACAACAACCTTACCATACAATGTCTGCAACAGTTTTTCGCCAATTGTGTGAGACAGGCTCATTTATGGGAATGGGTAACCATGAAGGGTGGGGGTGCCAAGTGCATACACCGCTCTTGGAGAAACATATGATCAATACAGTGGAAGATGACCCCAGTTATCAGCATTACGCAGGTGGCCCGCCAGCATGGGGTAAGCCAGACTACCATGCAGAACATTCTCCATGACAACCGCTACTACCCACCAATATCACTTGCTGTTGTGACAGGCACTGAAAGACTAACATTAGCTAACTTCCGCCCAGTAATTAATGTAGGATTTTATAGCTAGGTTGGTATTCCAACCTATTTTATTTTTGTAATTACCAAATTAAATTGTTTGGGACTCTGTTTATTTTATTTCAAGGGGAAAAGGAAATAGTGAGGCGGTGAGGGCTTTAGTTTAACGTCTTTGGTGAGATGGCATTATTTTGAGATTCTGAGTATGTGGTATTTTGAGTTGTATATTGTTTTGATGAAGCAGTGAAAAATTTTGTTTGTATGGAAAAACATTTAAATTATTTAACTTCCAAACTTTTAACTTTAATGAAAAAACAAAATGCGATACATATGTCGCTGTTCGTATTTGTATAACACACTTTGACCAAAGTTAACCTTACACTCAAGGTTTACAATACAGTTACAAAACACGCGAATTCTTGAACATGTGTTTTCTATGGCAATCCTTGCAAGTTTACTTCACTAAAATATCATTTTTTCATCACTAACATTAAATAAGTTATTTACAGAATCATTCAGTAAAATCAACGCTGCGCACATTTCCTGAAACCAACAAACTTAAAACTTAGATATGTATATTATATTTGTGTCACTTCATTACGGACTGCGGTAAGGAAAATGGCGAAACTAGCAGTTTTACGAAGCAGAAAACCAGTGCCGATTAATATTACATTTCACTCAAGAAAATGCACTGCGATGGTACCTACAACCAACTATGTTTAAAGAAAGCAAAAATAAATTAATTAATAACTACTGATTAAATATTCCGACAACACCAACACAATATTCATACAATAAACAAGATGAGAAGAATACGCACACCGGGCTGGAAACATAAACATGGCTAGCCATTGGCTAAAAACATTTACCCTTTGTACGTGTCTACATACTCAGTCATAATTGCTAAATATGTTTTTAAAGTCCAGTCACAAATAGCCAAGAAAATTTAATAATGCTTTAAAAACATAATTTAAACCATAAATATTGTAACTGTATAATTAAGATTTTAAATTACAACTTTTAGTTCTGAGTACTATTTTCTTCCAAATCCATCATCAAAACTGCCAACTTAACATGGATCCCACAGCAATTCATTAGCTGATACAATACTTTACAAACAAGAGCATTCACTGTTTACCTAGTGTGTACATTGGTCACATTGTCTGTCAGATTTTACCCCATTTAAATGAAAGACTATACCGAAGAACTTTCCTCCACAGAAGCGGTTTTGTTGCTCAGGCCACCACAATGCTAGGATTTCTGTCATCCATCCTATTCACAGATAAAGCCACCTTTATGGAGCGGCATCATCAACCTCCAAAACACCCATCTGTTGGCTACACAGAATCCCAGTGATTGGTGGCAGCAAACCATCAACACCGGTTCAGCCTCAATGTGTGGGTGAGGATTACTGGTGACAGCCTCGTGAGGCTAGTCATCCTTCCACAATGCCTCACAGGCGAGGCACATCTTCACTTCTTGCGGGTCACCCTGCCTACCTGTCACCCTGCTGAAAGAGGTGGCTTTTGCGGTACGAAGGGTTGTGTGTCTGATACATGGTGGTGCTCCAGCCCACTTCCGCATTAGGCATCTTGACGTCTTTCCCAGTAGGTGGATCGGATGATGTGGTCCAGTTGCATGGCCCACCTGGTCGCCAGACCTCGACCATTTAGATCTTAACATGTGGGGGCATCTGAAAGGTGTCGTGTACGTGGAGCACATCACAGACGTGCAGACACTGACACACTGCACTCATGTTGCCTGTGACACCATTCGATGCAGGATAGCATATTTGAAAGTGTGCTGCAGTCGCTGTTGCAGCATGTACGTGTATGCTTAGAGGTCTGTGGAGGCCACTTCGAACAGCTTATCTAACGGTGGCATTATGACAGCATGTCATGTTTTGCATTGTACTGTACAGGAATTATGAATGACTAAACGGTCTCTAGCATAGAAACTGTGCATTTCCGGACATACGTCCAATTTACCTTTTTTGCTCCTTATCCTCAAGAATTGTCTCCTACAGTTTGTCCCAATTACTCAAATTCACCCTGTATTTGTAAAATATTTACATTTCCTCCAGTGAATACATATTTTGGTATCACCTAGGTGTAGATGTACTTGCATCAGGCACATACAATATTAATTTGACAATACAGACAAGCCACAAAAATTAGTTGCTATTTGCAGCCACTGATGCAAAACGCATGCCATCAGCTACACAGGCTGATAGAATTCACAATTTAACCATGGAATAATTAACACTTTTCTGTACTGAAAATAAAATGTTAAAATTCAAAGAACTTCACATTAACTATGTATATACAGCCAAGCTGAAATCTGGTGAGTTTAGGTTGCTAAACATAGAGGTAGACTTTTATAAAACAGTTCACTTGGCCAGCAAGTTTAGCGATTTCCTTTCTGAAAAAGAAAAGGTACCAAAAGTGGGTGTTTCAATTACGTTTTTAAGAACAACAATTCTGGTGGGAAATATGGCTGTTTAAGGGCATTTTGTTACAATTTTGTAATGTGGTAGGGTTACTACACAAAGTAAGTCCCGTACTGAACAACTGCAAGGGTATTTTGGACCTTGTGCCTAGGGTCTCTGGACTTCAGATATACACAATGACTTCAATAAGCATACCCCTTAGCAATTTATTTTTAATACAATAAATGATAGTAGTGCATTTTGCTTTTCACATGTAAGTACTTATAAAAAAATTTGCCAGGGAATATTTTATTTATTGTTGCTCATGAGTCATAACCACTCCTGCTTTATGCTAATCTGCTGGTGAACTATTAAGGAAACGGCTTACATATAAAAACCACACACGTACATGGCTTACTTGGTATTCAGACCACGAACCTCTTAGAAGCCAACTTGGCAAACATGGCCACAGACATTTCTTAAGTATTACATTAGTAGTGCAAACTAACAGCTAGTGGTAGCATTTGTAAAAGGACTGGATTTATGGGAATGTTGGACAATTTACCTAACACAATTAACTGTCACAGAAGTAATGTAACTGTAAATAATTTGCTACATTTTGATGTTAATGAGTGGTGTGTAAATCTTGAATCAAATCTTCAACTTTACTGCCCTTATGGAGAATGGTCCGAAGACAGTTTTCAATTGCACTGTTACAAGTGTAACCACACTGAGTATGCAAATGAGAATGGTGCAAAGTTAAAAGTTTACATGCCACACGCCACCTCCAAATTGCTGATATAAGTAGAATACCACTGAGGGAAACACGTATCAAATGTATTAAGTTAATAAATAATTTCAATTAAAAACAAAAAAATGGCTATTTAAAATATGAAACTTATACAATACTTAGTTTACTATGAAGGTCAGGTTTTACACAGTTGGTGGATAACAAAGTAAATAAGCTAACAATTTGACGTATGAGAGCATTTTACTCGTTCCGGAGGGGGAGGAGGGGAGATTCAAAGTTAAGGTGCTTCGATGCTGAAAGGCGGGAAATCATGTTAACCTAACATCATAATCATAGAAATAGTTGAAATTATTCACCAACAGGTAAAATGCGAAGAGGTTCCGACTCAAAGTTGCTATGACCTTATTCAAACACGGAAATAGTGTAAACAAATATGGCGCGTGGCCAAGGAGTGCGAAAGAGCATCGGTGAGTTCACAACTTCGTGCTCTCTCTGTGATCTCACTCTTTCGCACTCTCGCCTACGAATTGAGAAGAGCGTTCTCAATGACATCATAATTACGTGTCACATCACGAGAGCGAGAGAGCGCTCTCTGCGCCAATTAAGACACGGCCAGACGTAGAGAAAAAAAAATCAAACCACTAAACAGCCAATAACAGATGGGCGACGTAGCGGAAGGTAACAACCATGAACTAAAGATAGATCTTCTGCGCATGTATTTACCCATGCAACATTGGCCTACCCCAAATCAGCACAATGAACGTGTTTGTTAACATCTTGATTTTTAAAAGACAAGTCATATTACAAAACAGAATGCTTTTACCAGTTTGAATCTAACCTATCGTAACTTATTAAAAACTGGTTAGAGGAAGTATACAAACATTTCAAAGCACTTGTTTACCAAACAGTGTTCTAACCTCATCAAATCCTACCCACGTTGTTTATGATAATCGTGTTGGTAGAAAAGCAGTCCAATGTTTGGACACCGAGACTGGTTCTGTATAACCAACGAGATTGTGCTACCCCGCATTTGGGGCTAAGCGCATCCCTAATAACGGGTTCACGAAAATCGGATATCCGCAACAAGAATCAAAGACAAGATGAGATAGACCGATCTCGCTGGCTGAACAACCAATCTCAGTGTCTCAACAAACTGCTTTTCTGCCAACACATCTTGCGAAAACGGCATGGTTTAGATTTGAGTAGTAAATAAGTGGTTTGAGTTATTTGTATACTTCCTCTAACCAATTTATAATGCAGTTTAATTGTTGAAAATTCAAATTGGTAAAAGTATTTTATCCATATCATATTGCCTGTCATATAAAAATTAAGATATAAACAAATACTTTAATCTCATGTGACTTTGACAGTTGTGTTCTTTTAGGGCAGGTCAATGTTGGGTTAATGCACATAAGACTAATAAGCGGTCTTCCTCATGTATAGTCTGCTTAACAGGTACAGTAAGGGATGCTCCTGATAAATACTGGTTTGGTTCACATCTACCCCAACATTGAAATATTATTTCACTCAACTGTTAAAACCACGTGATTTGTTAGCTCACCGTTTGCATAAATACGAGTTATTTAAATGTTGGTGGCGGGCAGTCGGTCGGCTCTAAAACTGTATGAACACACCTTAGCGGAGTTCCTGCGCATGCGCGGGCCGACGGCACGGTTGCCGTAGAAGCAACAGTGAGTGTCCGCCCACGCTGGACGTCGGCGCAGCTTCTCGAAGCGCCGTTGCCACGCTGTCACTTGCGGGCCGCAGTGTAACATTGCTCCTCGTCTTCTTCGGATCACGTCGCCAATCCGCTCTCAGTCTTCAGTTCGGGAACTGCGGGCCTTTGCTCCGCCGCCCCGAGCCCTCCCATTGGCCATCGGAGTTCCGCCAATGGCAACGCCCCCGTCGCCCTTAGGGGCTGGCATGGCCACCCGGACCACCCGCCACGCACGACCTTGTATCCCGTCAACTCAGCACGTCGAACATAAACAGAGTAAGTGTGAGGGTTTTTGGTCACAGGATTACGTGCACAAAGGTTACATCTGTTCCACACATGCGCAATCTTATCGCAATTTGTACAATGTGTGGCGATACACTTTTGCATTACGCCTACATATGCTTCATTTATGGAATTACGTAGTTAATCGGACTTACAATTATGGTTATTAGTTTATCGAAAATACGTAGCCTAAGATTGTTAGGCGTAGATCCTATAATAATGCAGTATTTTAATGTATTTTAACAGGTAGTAGGTACGATTTTCTTGGTGGTAACCTAACATAACTTTGTTGAGGGCGAGGGCAAGTGATACCACGTGATACCTATACTATAACAATGTACCCAGTATCTCAGTCGCACACTTTATACAAATTTTGGTTGCAAACATGATCATGTTTGCCAGTGATCATACCTTTTAATTAGTTTGATTTCACCTTCAAATTGCTTCAAGGTTATCTACAAATAATATACCCGTAAACAATAATAGCAACAACAGAGTGATGTGTACAGACAAGAATAGTTAACCTCGAGTTGATTGCATCTATTCCCAGATAGTTTATACTAATTCGTGGCATACAAAATCTTGTGCATGTTTGTGTGTTTTTTCACGTCGATCATTGTAAGATAAATTATGCAATATTTGTACTTTCCAAACATGCGACCATCAAAGAGCACAGTTCATTTTTACACCAATTTAAATTTTATATTTCGAGACACATACTGCAATAGGTTACACACAATGTAAAGAAAGGTAAATTAAAAATGCACTGAGGGGGCATTGCTCCAAAAAAAAATCGGTACTCACAAATAAATATTACACTACCTCGTTCTTGCTTGATTTTGTTTACACATTTCTGGCGGCCGTTTCTCGTTGGCTGAAAAATTGTCGGCTGCTCATTCAACGTTCCCTTAAATTCAGTACTAACATTTGCGTATTTTCATCTTGGTGCGTGACGTCATAGTAACGACGCTATACTTATGACGGGAACAGTTAGGTGCATTCCGTACTCGCATTCTTATACGGTCGTCGTACATACCACACGTCACAGCTGCGACATCCTCGTTTACAAGAACCATGTCCGTCCTTTGTAGGCGTGTTATCTTTGCTATCACAGCCGCATATGAACGCAATTTTATTACTATTTTGGAAATAGCATCATATCGATACTCCTGATTTTGTCATCAAATTGTTACCAATCAATATTATTGAGCAAACAATTTATTTTATTTTGTCGTTTTTAACCTTCAGAAATTGAACCGACAAACAATATCCGCAATAAACATTCGTAATGAAATATTTTAAGTTTTTTAATCAATGGAAAACTGCGGTTGATGTGAATTCCAGAGCTGTTACACGCACTGAACTTGCTTTTGTGATGCAGGCTGTAGAAATTCTGTATGTAGGGACTTCCGTCCACATCCATTATCGTGAAACTAGCGACAATTGAACAAGCGAATATTGGATTCCGTGTATGAAATATACCATTTCCGACTGCTCGACAGGGTTTACACAGTCAGTACAAATGGATGCAGGAATGTGCGGCAATGTACAAAAACAAACATGGCTGCTTAAAATAATCGTTTGGGTACGTATCGTACGTGTACGAGCTGTTCACCATCCTTCTTAGTAGACTCCGAGGTTGTCCATGGTTCGTTCTCAGCGACGAGGCAGGCGGGAAATACAATCGGCTGCATGAGATCCGTCAATGTGCGCCACCTTTCGTCGAAATGCTGTTGACGATGTCTGCTTCATCGCTGGCAACGAACCGTGGGCAACCTCGGAGACTGCTTTGAAGGATGTTACACAGCTCGTACACGCACGATACGTGCCCGTTCAAATGAGTGTGTACAGGTTGTACTAGAATATGGGTGATTTCAAGCAACCATGTTTGTCAGTTTCTTGAAGGCCATTCCTGCATCCATACCCCATGTGGTGCCACCTTTGAAACGTGTACGTAGTACAATTTCAATCGTAAACAGTGCATTTCCTGTGTTGGGTCATTTGCGGGAGATGCAATAGTGGCCTTGACTTCTGAATCAGCCCTCTATGTTACATGTTTACTGTAAGTGTTAGAAATGTCCGCCACCACCGTCTATGTAGTGCACAGAGAAAAATAAGTGTTTCAGTATTCCACATGATATTTTTTTGCGTGGCGTTTGTTTAAGCAAAACGCTAGACTATTTTGTTGGTGCAACTAAGCCTCAATTTCTCCAAAAGAACTAAATTTGTTTACAAAGACAAATAATTTAAAACAAATTTGTTTGTGCCAAACAAATATTTCGTTGTTTTATTATATTGAACATAGTGTGCGCAAACACATCGTTACAGTTTGTCACCAAAATAAAATGTGTAGTTACGTGAGATATATTTTGAACAAAGAATTAATTTGCAGCGACCAAAGATTTTGTTGACACCGATCCATTAGGTTGATTATCGCCTTCTTAATTGGCTGCTCTCTTTCAAAGCAATCGTCCATTTTTAAGTTGTAAGTCCGTGCACGAGGTTGTCTTGAAAATGGCTGATGAAAAACCCAAGAAACATTTTTAAAGATCGGGATTTGACTGACCTCATAGCGGTATTGCGGGGTTTGTAATTCAGTGTTGCGAATAATCAAAGCCATGGAGCTATGGCGGAACCAACTAGCGATCACGTTCAACTAATCACGTAAAGATTTATATTTTAAAAAAGAATGTGTTTTATGTTACTTTTCGAACAGTCTGTTTGTCTTTTTTTTTCAGTTCGAATCAAAAATAAAACTACGCTTAATTATTCTTCACGTTTTTATTTATTTATTTATTATTTATTTCCTTCTGCGGGCTTCCTCAGATCCCCGGGCCTCGTGTATACAGCCGTGGCTTCCATTACCTCTCGACGACCCTGGGTACAGCACCATATACGTAGCTTGCTCACCAGATCTTTACACCCCCCCCCCCCCACAAACATGTACCTATTGTATCACCATGCCGTGCAGGGACAAAGCGCTGGTGACCAAACGTGCTAGGCGCTGGTGTCACTGCATCGTAAGCTTTGTGTACGTTTTACACGAAGACTGTGGGTCCTGGGTTGTTTCGACAATGACTTCTTTTTTTTTGTTAATCAGGTCATCCTTCTCAATCAGGTCATCCTTCTCAATAAACCAGCACCAAACGTTCATTATTCCTGACGGTAAAACACTTGTCTGCGAAAATAGGGTGGCCACCAGTATTATTTCCATTAGGAGCATAGGTATTAATGAGAGTTTGCTCTTAGGTTGAAGATCCCGATAACATGAAACAATTTCCAGTGTACTGCAGTTTACTTTCACTTCGTTTCCGATATTTTGCGAGAATAAATTTTAAAATTCTAATTTTCGACGGCTTATAATTCTTTTAGTATTTAGTTTGAGGTATAAAGTTCCCTATATATTTCTCACTTGATTTTGCATGTGAAATCGCCTCTCGAAGTTTGTCGGTCCAATTCCGCCCCATTCTGTTATTACTTACACATGAGTACGCCCGCGCGCGTTTTGTTGACCATTGCCGCCTGCTTAAATACAAGCTTATCGTGGAGTCGATAATTCAGCTAGGTGTGTATTACGTCATCTAAACCGTTGGAATAAGTTAAGTTTTGTAAAATGGACTGAAATGATTTCGCTCGTTTTTCGTTCCTTTGCACATATCTAGGGGTCCTGGGACTCGTCTCGGGAAAAGAGTGAATTTGTAATTTAGGTTTAGTTTGCCCGTCGCTCCATCGCTCCTCTCTAAAATTAGCATATACCAAATAAGTAAACATTAAAAAATATAAACATCAAAATTAATCCACGATAAATACTACAAACAATGGGAGTTTTTTGTGCATAAAAATTATACGATATCAGTGTTATTTTGCAACTTTGTTATGATGGCAACGAATGTGTTGCAAAAACAGAGCTTGGTGACTGCTGGTTATAGGCTGTTCACGGTAAAGTGAGCACTTTTGAGACCCTAGTCGCTTTTTCCTTTCAGGCCCGTTTTATCCTTCAACCCTCTTTTTAAATAAATATTGCCATGTACGTGATAAACACAGTATATATAATCCACCGCAAACCGTAAATTAACGTCTAAGGTTAAGTTAAAATCTATTTATTGACTATTCCAAATGAGAGGGCTTTCAAAAGTGCTCACTTTACCGTGAACAGCATATATCAAGTGTCGTACCAGCAAGACAGCGGTGCATGGACATACTTGAACGTACTGTAAAACACATCGCTTAGCAATGTTGGATCTTGGCAAGGTACAATGCCTATTGGGGATACAGCAAATGATGTGCTTGGTTCAGGGTCCGTCACTTGGCTTTCATATAGACATTTACTGACTTTCTGTTATTTTCAGTTCCAGTTGTTCCAGTTCCATAATCGGACACTGCATCTTAAATTCTAGTCGCCGAATCTTCACTGCATCTTAAATTCTAGTCGCCGAATCTTCACTGCCTGGCGCCAGATCTTCACCACCATCCACTGCATCTTCATTACTAGGTGCTACAGTTCCGCTTCCAGCCATCACATCTACCACCTACTGTTCAATCTTCTCCACAAGTCATTCTTTTATCACCAGCAGCCATTGCATCATCTTTACTGTCATCTTCTTTACTACTTGCTACTCCAAACAGCTGGCTTACTTGTAATTGAGTTACATTCCTCCCAGGATTGTTACGGAGAATCTTCTCCATTGCTTACACATTAAATGTGTCGAAAGGATCCATAAACGAGACGTCCAACTACTGAAGTTTGTGGCTGCAGTGTGGCGGTACACGATCCGACAATGGTATCGTTTGTTCTGGCTTTTTCTAGTAAATCATTTTTTTTTTTTTCCGTGTGCGTCGCATGTCCATCATGGATGAGTAGGACTGGGTCCAACTGTCGGCTTAGTGCGGTTCAAAAATGGTCAAACCGTTGGGAAAAAAAACATCTGTTTGCATCCACCCGCTTGGGTCGCTGCGAACACAGCCCTAAACAAAAAAAAAAAAAAGAGATGAAAATGAACTACGTGGCCATCCGTGTACCATGTGCACTCCGGTTTTCGATAACAATATTTGTAAGAATACGGCGAGTTCTTTTATGACAAATACGGTTTCTTTGCCGCATTGTATAGTTTTAAAAAATACGCAATTTTCGTTTAGACTGCGTCACTTATGAAACTTCCAACTGCTGCACAGGCGCAATTGTTTACAGCCTTGACTCTCAACAGCAGATGTAAGTAAGTAACTGATGAAGCTGTTGATGGCACTTGTCGCGAGAGGCACAGTGGTGGTTGTATTGTTGCTGGAAGCGAAGGTACAGTTCGCTATAGGCTGTTCACGGCAAAGTGAGCACTTTTTAATACCCTCCCAAAAGACATTAAACCCCTAACAAATATATTTTGTTGCAGTCTCAGACGTTGACTTTTGAGAGTGATGAAATGTATACATGTGTTTACTAGTCATACTGCAATGTTTACATTAAAAAGTGGCGTAAAGGTATAAATTAATTGAAAGGAAAAAATTTAGCGGGGCCGTAACAAGTGCTCACTTTACAGTGAATACCTATACCTCTAGATATTTTTAATGCCGGGGGACTGAACGTGAAGAAAATATGCTGTTTTGTCGGAAGGTGGTGGTGTTGGGGAGGGGGTTTGCTACCAGATACCCCACTGTCTAGTCCGTAGCAGGTGGTGGTGTTGGGGAGGGGGTTTGCTACCAGATACCCCACTGTCTAGTCCGTAACTGTGTTTATCTATTTTCCAGCCATCCTGCCAGTAGTGCGAGCTTGCAAGCTGCAGGTGGTTGATTGGTAAATGCTGTAATACTTTGTTCTTAATTTTCTTTTATCTGCAGGAAACTAAATCACGTGAACACACTGCCGCTTTAGCCGCCAAGCCTCTCGCGCCAACTAGTTTAGTGTATAGCGTATATGAAAATAAACACAAGTGTCATGCGCGCCATACTTTCCATAGCGAAGATTGAAAAAAAAAATTGCACGAGTGGTACATTGATTTTATTATTAATTAAATTTATTTTGTAAATAACACTAATTGCATAGTTCTGGCAAAGTGGCCGTACGTTCGGGTAAAGTGGTTATATGGTCGGGCAAAGTGGCGAGGGGGCTGGCCCCTTACCTCTTGGACGCCATTACACAAAATCTAGCCCAGAGTACAAACTATAGAATATACTGCATTTTTGACATATGGTTTTAAACTTGTAAAACATGCTATTTTAGTGAGATCATAATAAATAATTATAATTTCACCACTTATTCAGATGGTGCAACAGTATTTATGACTTATCTTACATCAGACATGCGTAAAACCAAATACAAAAAAAAAAAACTTAAAAAAAAAAATAATTAAAAAAACTACTTTTACAACAACCAGCTCGGAAGCTCTCAGAACACTAATGGCTTACCTTTGAACTGTTTCATGTCTTCGCCACTAGACGAGCACACTTTGCCCGTACTGTCCACTTTACCCTGCTTTCCCCTACCTCTCGTATTTTAGTGCCGAACAACAAAGTTATGTTAGAAAATATTTACATAAAAATATCCTTGTGATTGATGGTGGTGGTAGTAGTAGTAGTAGTAACTTTATGTATTATTTACATGGTGGTATAGAGTAAAGACATAAAAATATCAACGCGTTGGAGATTTTAATATTCCCTACAATGTCCCCCTCCCCTCCCCGGGCCCATTTCCCAAACCCAACAAAACTGACTACTGGATCCGCCCCTGACTGAAGTTATAATGTTCGTCAGGACATAATTTCTCGTTGTGTATTTAGAAAATGACATAGTGAAAGCCTCTCAATAAATGACCACATCTCACTACTAATTGCTTGCCAAAAATGTGTTAGATTAATCATAGCTGTTTTCACGTGGGAGTTGAGAACTGTAAGTTTAAAAATAGCAACGGACAGTAAGTGTAAACTTGGAACAATTTGTATAATATTTCAGACGTTTGCGACTTCGTGCCAATGTAAACCTTATCCCAGCTTAAATTTACGACTATTTGCGCTCGTAGATTTTCTATCTATATTTCGGGATCGTCAATTTATTATTTTAATGCGCAAAAACGAAGTTAAGCTTAAAAACTACCATTGTAATTGTATGCAATCAACACGAAATGCAATACATGCGTTAAGTTGGGGAATACAAACGTCTTGTACAGAAACACAAAAAAAAAAATATATTATCTTTAATCTGATTGGCTGACACTACGTTACCGTTAGAAGTTGAACCAACTTCTCGCATGGAAACATTGACTTTACGCAGCAATGTATTCACATTGAATTAAGAATGACGTAAACTACGTATAGGATATCCAAGGTAAAGTGAGCAATTTTGAGGCCCTAGTCGTATTTTTACCATCAGCTATTTTTTATCCTTCCACCACTTTTTTGAAAATAAATATTGCCATGTAAGTAATAAGCACAGTGTGTATATTTCACAAGATTCTGAAGTAAACGTCTAAGGCTACAATAAATATATTTATTGACTATTATTCCAAATAACAGGGCATCAAAACGTGCTCATTTTACCGCGGATAGCCTTCATGTTGCCGCGGCTGACAGTGCAGTGCGGGGCCGGCAGGCATGGGTTTTACATGTTAAAATAACTTTTAGGGCTGTCTCGGCCTCCTGTCACGATGCTGCTTTCAAACAAAAAACACTTGTTTTCATCTTTGTCCGAGCCACATTTACACAAAAATATTTGTCAAATGTTTCGTATTCTGAAAACTGCGACTAAATCAAGGTTTATAAACTCTAAAAACACAGACGCGTATTTATTTACTCCTACTTGATCTCTTGCAGCATAATTCTTCTCCACGAAGGTAGCAAAGTTTTTTTTTGGGGGCGAGTAGTCAAACCATAACCAGTACATCACCGCGACCCCACAAGGAAACCAAGAACTTTTAATTACGTCACAATTTTAATTCTACCAAAATTCTTCCAAATCGAAATTGTGACAGGAATACGACTTCAGTAGTTAGGTCTGTGCTTAGTATTGGGAGTATTCGGGTTCAAAATATCAAAGAATTCGATACTTATATTTTGATACTTTACCAGTGCCATATCAGTGTAAATTATTCAATTCCGACACTCTTTTTTGGAATTATTGCTAGCTGTTCATTTTGAACCCTTTCAAAGTGCCCCAAAAATATAAAGATGTGTTTTGCTCCATAAAATAATTTGAAAAGCAATACATATCAGTATTTTACGTGTCCTCTAATGAGAACAATACCTAAATATAACTAATACTAATAGGTTACGTATAGGATATCCAAGGTAAAGTGAGCAATTTTGAGGCCCTAGTCGTATTTTTACCATCAGCTATTTTTTATCCTTCCACCACTTTTTTGAAAATAAATATTGCCATGTAAGTAATAAGCACAGTGTGTATATTTCACAAGATTCTGAAGTAAACGTCTAAGGCTACAATAAAATATATTTATTGACTATTATTCCAAATAACAGGGCATCAAAACGTGCTCATTTTACCGCGGATAGCCTTCATGTTGCCGCGGCTGACAGTGCAGTGCGGGGCCGGCAGGCATGGGTTTTACATGTTAAAATAACTTTTAGGGCTGTCTCGGCCTCCTGTCACGATGCTGCTTTCAAACAAAAAACACTTGTTTTCATCTTTGTCCGAGCCACATTTACACAAAAATATTTGTCAAATGTTTCGTATTCTGAAAACTGCGACTAAATCAAGGTTTATAAACTCTAAAAACACAGACGCGTATTTATTTACTCCTACTTGATCTCTTGCAGCATAATTCTTCTCCACGAAGGTAGCAAAGTTTTTTTTTGGGGCGAGTAGTCAAACCATAACCAGTACATCACCGCGACCCCACAAGGAAACCAAGAACTTTTAATTACGTCACAATTTTAATTCTACCAAAATTCTTCCAAATCGAAATTGTGACAGGAATACGACTTCAGTAGTTAGGTCTGTGCTTAGTATTGGGAGTATTCGGGTTCAAAATATCAAAGAATTCGATACTTATATTTTGATACTTTACCAGTGCCATATCAGTGTAAATTATTCAATTCCGACACTCTTTTTGGAATTATTGCTAGCTGTTCATTTTGAACCCTTTCAAAGTGCCCCAAAAATATAAAGATGTGTTTTGCTCCATAAAATAATTTGAAAAGCAATACATATCAGTATTTTACGTGTCCTCTAATGAGAACAATACCTAAATATAACTAATACTAATAGGTACTTCACACTGTATTTCTTTTTTCAAAGAAAACAACAGATACCAAAAAAAAAAATCAATTCTGTATAGACCTCAAAATGGGATAAAAACCAATCATAGTATTGGACTACTAAAAATATAATTAAGTATACATAAATATATAAATATTTTATGAAAAATAGAAGACTAACAAATTAAATTTAAAAAACAAATGTTTACTTGTACTGAATTGATACTGGTATCGATACTTTTCTTTTGATACCGGTATCAAAATGAATATCGAGACAATTTCTTCGATTCCTCTTTCAATCCCAATATCGATATTTCCATGATATCGCAACCAGTGATGTTAGACGTACTATTTTCATGGTACTTGTACCATAATTAGACCTTGTGTACCATGACGAGGTCATCATGGTACGTAAATTTCTGACTACAGTAAAACTATGCAGCTAATGACTCTAAATTAAAATAAAATATTGTCAGTTTGTAGCGCTTGGTTTAAGTCAAAAACCGAAACCCTATGATTCATATGCGAATTAGAGGTTGTATTTCATTTGTATTTAATATCAGTAGTGCAACGTTCAAACAACTGTTGTGTAATGAAAGAAAAGCAAACACAAAAGTGTGATTGATTTTACGCATTTGTTAGACATGTACCATAATTTTGTACTAGTGTACCATTATTTTTAATGCGCCGTACTGACGATCTAACATCCCTGATCGCAACATCCATAGACGCTGCTGCACGCTGGCTCACTAGAGAGACGTGGGCACGTGCTGCGCCGAGCTCAGCAAGCCTGATAGCACGTCAGATACCCTTGGGAGCCACCTGCCTCTCTCAGATACCCGCCCAATAGAGGTTCTTAAGTTCTGGCGCGCTTATCTGTAATAAGGAGAGCGCAGACCGCTTTAATTCCGCTGCAAAGGAAAGATCGTAAACTATGAAACGGCAGCACACAGCAGTTGTTTAAGGAAAATACTGTTTAATGTATTCTGGCACTGTTTTTATGGTGCATTATAAAACAATCCCAGGAAGGTATATCTTCTCTTATGTGTTATAACAACTTGTTTTCTGAAAGAATAAATATTCGTATATATACTACAATCGAGACCAACAACTTTATTATACCCCCCCCCCCTCCCCAACACACATGCAAACTTTTTTCTCGACGAACGGAGGTAAAAAAATGTCACGATTATACTTTCGATTTTACACATACTATTTAGATACATATTAAAATGACGGCAGATATGAAAATCGAAAAATGAAAATATTTTCTAGATCTACGATACGAAATTATTGTTTCCGTCGAATGTACTTCAAAACCACACACAGGTTTCCCTGAGAATTGGGAATGTCCGTAATCCCTTGGCGGGGGGGAAAAAAAAAAATTACTAACCGTCACAGACAGAACACACAATTTCCCCCACTGTCAAAATTAAACTTTGATAAAGCATGTAGTGAGATATTCCCGAATTTAAAACACTCGTTACCTTACCACGCCCCTAGGAAACTATCAATAAGTAAGTCGTACAGTTTTTGCCACTCCACAGGAGCTAGTTCCCCAATGAGAAATATGCGGGGAGACAATGATAAACGCGAGGAAGCATAGTAGAGGCTGCGTTAGAGAAATTATTTTTGACTTCTTTTTTTTTCGGAATTTAATACAGCGTGAGCGACACATCATAAAGGATTCGAAGCTAACTTCACTTCAGTGCAAAACTGATTTTCTACTCTTCACCGATCGGAAATTTAAAAACTTACACTTTCGGCCCGTTATTTTAGTTACCCCTGCAGTGTGGAACACAAAACTGAAAAAGTAATTTTCATATAAAAATTTTCTTTACTTTTACATCGTATCCTACAAAACTTTTTTTAAGCAAACTATAATAATCACAGCACAATAAAGCGTCCACAAGAGCACAGCTACCTTCAGCCACTGCCAGTCCAACGAATTCGTCTCGTGGCCGATGGCCTCGTGTGCGTGACGTCATGCGCTCATGTTGACACGGCGCGCTAAGTAACACCAACTTTAAGCCGATTACAACCACGGCTATTAACTACCAACAAATCGTAGGACAGTCGGGTATGAGCGAACATATTTTCATGAATCTGAAGTGCAAAGTGGCAAGTTTGGTATGGCTTGACCAGACCACCGACTAACGTCTAAAATATTTAACACTTATTAATTTCTGCACGTACAAAACATAAATGTATTCCCGTGAGTCGATTATATTCTACAGACATATTAACACTGCAAATATTCAGAACACTACAATCAATGGCATGGTTTCCATTATTTATAATTCAATAGTAAAATGTCACTATTAGGTAGAGTAACAAAGGTATAGTTGACTGCCCTTCCAACACTATGAAGACAATGGGGGATTTAGCCAACGACAGTTTTGATACAGTCCTAAAACAGCTAAATCTTTTCCGATAACTGCGACTTGAGTCTAGCTGTGAAAAAAAAAAAAAAAAAAAAAAAAAAACCTACCCTGAACTTCTGTGAATTTACGTAAACGGATCATGTATAAAAAGCTCGTCAAGTTCATAAATAACATTGTTAACCAGCAAAATGTATAACAGCAGAGAATTAAGTATTTTGAAAACACTGAAATAAAAAATTTAATTTTCCTTGGAATCTGTAGGTCTAATAACGAAGTGTATATAGCAGAGTGTGTTAAAGTCTTTGGCTCGAATAATATACTTTGCAAGAACAGCTGCAGATGTCAAAATACTATTAGAAGACCTAAAATATTTAATTTTTAAAAATATAATAGAATGTCATGCAATATGTCCTCAAATGCAAATTTCAAAATTAGCTGTAAAAAGTATATACGATGGCATCCACCCCTCCCCACCCCCTTTTACGTACACACACGTTTGGGAGCATTACAGTGTTCAGAGAACTTAAGCTTCTCGACATGCGTACTTATTTAATTACAGATTTTCTTACCAAATAATCACATTTTCCTATTAACATCCACTACTATCCTTGCACCGTTTGTATTATGCAGCAAAATAACGTCCACGAGTGCAATTCCCAGATAATGCTACAAAATCGCCAAGATTCTTACACTGCGTTAACGAATCAATACATTACTTCTGTAACATTATTTTACAGGTTATACAGTGAATTCTATGCTTCATAATACGTATCAACAAAAGAAAGCCATTTACTTTTTTTTTTCAATAGTAGTCTAGTAATAAGACGTACTGACTTCAGCTGAGCTCGAGCATGTTCTAGCCTGTCTACAAATTATTAGCTCCTTCGGCAAAATATCCTCGCGCAACTTTCGCAGAGTACGTCTAACAATTCTGTTATTTTAACGTATCGCGCAGAAAATTTATACGTTGATTACCTCAGTCTTACTGAACCCGAAGGTTATGTGGCAACGATGGGAATTCTGCTGAGAGAAACAGAAGTAATCTAACAAATCCTACCACTTTATTGTGTCAAATCGTTGCGTAAATAATGAACAAGTGCCACGACAATTTTAATGAAGAGTAGCTAAATAAATTAAAAAGTGAATGCAAAAGTGACAAGTCATTTAGCTTCATGTCATTGACATCACGTTACAGTGCTACAACAGCAGGAGTGCTTCACACTCAGCTGCGCGCCCTGCAACGAGCATATAAGACTAGTGATTCAAGATGCCACGAAAGACACTACAGAAGAAGATACACGCCAGAGAATATTTATAGAAATATTGGTGGACTAAGTATTGATGCGCTAAACAGGGTGATGGTTTTGTGAAGCAAGTAACTCAGTGGCAAGAAAGTTATACTCTGGTTTCTTTTATGTATAGATGTGGTTTACAATGTATGAATGCTAATTAATCCTGGTAGTTGATTCGAGTTGATTTTTATAAGCATAATAAGGGGCCGGCGTACTATAAGCCCGAGAAAACATGCAATTTGAAAGGGAAGGGTGAATATTAAATCTTAAGGGTACACGTGTATAGTTTACACGTGTGAGCGAACAACAGTTACCTCTGCCTAGGCAAGAGATCGCAGCTCCCGTTCATTGTTACTATTAGTTACGCTATCGCTCTTTAGAACTGGCCTAACCTAAAGAAATTAATTGGCACAATTTTTAAGCATGTGTAAAATGTATTCGCGTACGCCAATAACACAGTACAGAAGTTTGTGTTCTTTCGTGTGACAATGCACACTTTCCTGCGTCCAACGCATTAACTACAAAAATAGAAGCAGCCGGGCTTAAAGTTTTGCATGACAGGACATCTTAAGACCCCAATTTCTTAATTTATAACGAAACCAGAAACATTGACGTTCCTCTAGGACCTAAACATGGCCAGGCAAAGTATTTAAAATGTAAATTACAGACTTCGGAAAAATTCAAGAGCGGTAGAGGTACGTATAACCTCAGAGCATATGGCGTAAAATATAACGAGCATACATGCGCTTTAATATGGGGATTAAGATGCATGCCCTTTAATATGGGGCTTAAGATGCATGCCATACTAGTTTACAGAGGAGAACTTTACGGCGTTCAAGCTGCGTAATTTAGATCTGGTTCCCAGTGGGGAATCGAGCTAGATCGTAGGACTGGGCACCTCTTTACAATCATCCGAACAGTACGATCACTTCTTAATTACGGTAACCCCTCCCCTCCCCCAAACAATGAACACCAAATCCCTGGCACTTAAGTAGAGTGGCAGCTAACGTTGCGGTGCGCAAGGTGGTTCCTGGGTAAGTTGGATAGACTCACGGGCGCCCTGACAGGCACGGATGTTAGGGAACGGTCTGCCTTGCGCGGTTTGTCATGTTTGAGGTCGATAAGTGCGGGGAAGATACGGGCGACACTACCACGCGTGCCAATACGTCATCGCCACTACGAGCAGGACTCTGGACTGGCGTACAGTGTTCTGTGCTGATTGTATGTATGGAACCAAGCGACCATCCTATTATTTTATTGGTCGAAAGTGTACAGCAAAGTTCAATGCAGGACCCTATACGTACTAGTTTTGGCCATGTCGATGAGCTTCAAAATAAAGTCTGCAATAAGCGTGATGGGTTGAAATTTGTAACGCACCCTAGCCTGGAGTGTTATTTCATACCGCGTGTGAACATACATATCATGTATACGTGAAGTAGTTCTATAAAGACGTGCAATACAAGGAGTGACACAGCAACCCAGTTCGCGCTCCAGCCAGGCGGGGCGCCTTAACTACGGGCATGAGGCAGGGGCGAGCACTTACCGACTGGTGATGCGAGTAGGAGGTGGTGTAGGCATTGGCGGCGGGCCCCACGGGGGCGGGGTACCTGAGCGAGGTGTAGGGGGCGGGCGCGCCGCCCCACGAGCCGCCCCCGCCGCCACGGTACGTGGTGGAGTTGACGGGGCCGAGGCCGGCCACGGAGGCGGGCTGCGACTGCGCCATGGCGCCGCCTAGCGTCGCTGCCCCGGGCCCTCGTGGCCCTGCCTTGCTGTTCTGAGAGCCTCCGCCCAGCGCGTACGAGGGCCGCGGGCCATTGGTCCCCTGCAACAGCGAGCACGGCCGCGCGTCACGCCACTGCCCCCTCACCCTGCCACGATCTAGCTCTAGCCTACTACACACACTAGTAGGTGGCTCACAAGACTATTACTTTGTATCAAGTACTATAAACGAGTCCACTGCCGATTATCAGTTTAACATTCGCCGCCAGTATGTTGCGTCTGCTATTCCATGTGATTATAATACAATTTTAATTGTATTTAAAATGTGCGGTTAAGATGAAAACAGATTTGGAGACTGCACGGTTAAGAGATTTAAAAAAAAGTTATAGGTAACTACGTGTTCGTTTACACGGTTTACATACAGCAAGTTCATTATTCTCTGGGAAACATTTTCGCTCAAAAGAAGTCTTTTATTATGATCTTATTCTTACCCATACTTTATTTCACTGTAAAATATAACACACAGCACATCAACACAGAACACGTACTTGATAATGTGCGTATCTGATATACACACCTGTATATATGATACTGTGCACCTGGCATAACGCCCGGTACTCGATAGAGACTGGCGAAGCAGCGACGCGACGCACTCGCGAATTCCTGTATCTGGTAAGAAAGTTTCAGGTACAGGCCTGTGCTTGTATCAGTTTGGAGCAGGTACAGAAAATAGCTGCAACAACCCATCTTTAACACAACGCCACTCTAACTACTAGTGGCCCCGCCAAGAAACTGCCCTGCCCTCCCCTCCACCCCCACCCACCAGCCTGTTGGGGTCTATACACCCCAGCATCACAATTCACTCTAACTACGGACTACGGTTGTGCTGAGCGCGTACTGGTTACATGACACCGGAAGTGATGGTTCGGGCTTGCGGCATATATTTAATAATGCTAAGATGGAAAACCGCAGCGGTTCTTGCAGTATACCACCAAAAAAAAATAGCACGAACTGCTAGACACTGAATGCTGCTTGTTACGGCAATTTTGCAAACGATGTTCGCGGAAAATTTAATAATTAAATAAGTTTCTTCAGTAACGAAGCATCACTGCCGCTCTACATAAATGAACCCTATAAATTTGATTGGGAGGAAAATTTGTTCACAATAAGTTACTAATGTGGAACACAAAAAAAAATCAGACCATGACCAAACTCAGTCAAAAAAGAACCTCATTTGGACATGCCCGTGAGTCTTCCTCGCGTCTTCATGTAAGTTTTACACTAAATTCAGCTATTTGAATTCCTGCCTCGAGAGAGGTTATAATATAAATTTTGGTTTAATTAATTAATAAAATAACAAAATCTCTTTCGATTCGTTAGGACAACATGCAGGGTAAAAAAAAAAAAGAAATTGAACTTCTTCAGTAGACGGAGTGGTCTATTACACTAGTTTGTACCTACCGTTGGGTGGTAGCAGAGTACGTAAACAAGGCCATGGAATAGCGTCATGCATTGTGCATGTAATAAAATGCCCCACGAGTTAACACAAAGCCCTCACAAAACTTAGATGCAAACATAAAGTGTTCTAGTCACCATCATCAGTCCACAAATCTACAGCAGAACCGTTGAAGAGTTATGTAGACCTAGTGATGTATGCAATCAAGTTTAGTTTTCCAGCACACAGGCGCTCTTATAATATACTAATGTTACTCTGCAGAAGTTTATGGTCAAAAGTACTAAAGTTTCAAAAGGCCATGAATAAAATAAAAATTTACAAGGACCATAGCGCTTCTGTAGCCAGGCTTATTTAATATTTTGACATCAATGCAGTAAAAAGAAACAAAAAAATAAGTAATTATATGCATCACATATGACTAATCATGAAATTTTCTTATGACCTGCGATGTTTCAAGAGAACATTGAAACGACACACTGTACGATTTTTTTTATTAGAATAAAAGTAATGAAACATACTTTAGATATATCATGGGTACAAAAATAAATCGGCAGGAACTGTTATGAAAGCAAATGTGTTATGACTTGGGCAAACCACGAGATGAGCGCAACCTCCGGTGTCTGACGTGGATGGCGAGGCACACCAAATTCGCTGGTGAAAGCGGGGTGGCGCCATAGGCTAAAGATGAGGTAGACCGCTTATTAGTCTTCTGCGCATCTGTAGGATATTCACGGTAAAATGAACACTTTTGAAAGCCCTGCTTAAGATCTGCTTGTATGGACGTTGTGTGTTATTCCGCCTTATGTAAAATTAACATTGCCATGGGTCTCTTCACTTCATTAGTTCGTCGGTCAAGTTAAATTGTGAGATTATTTGAAAAGAAAATATTTTACAAATCTACTCATTTATACCTTTCGATGCATTAAAAAAAACACAAAGACAAAGAAATAATTTAATTTACCGTATCACAAATGATTACCTAACACATTTTATTCGACGTTAAGATATGGAACTACGTCCCATCCATCGTTACCAATTTTACTGTACGTATGTCACCCAGCGCGCCCGTTCAAATATATTCAGGTAGGGGCAGTGACTTTTTTCTCAGGTTGTTTTCAAAAGCGCTCACTTTAGCATGAACAGTCCTTACACAATATTCACCTACCCCAAAGGAACGTAACTGTCAGTCATACGGTCAACAGTAATAAACGTGTAATTATCTTAATTTTTAAATGGCAAGTAATATTGTATTAGTAAAATAATTTTACCGATTTGAATTTAATCAAATTGCATTACAAAATTGGTGAGAGGAAGTATCTCTAGGTACTTGTTAAGTCAGTTTTCTAAACTAAAATCCAAAACATTCCGTTTTAGCTAGACGAGTTGGCAGAAAAGCAGTTCAATGTTGAGACACAGAGTATAGGCTGCTCACGGTAAGGTTGGAAGGTAATTGGGCTTAACATCTCGTCGACAGTGGCATCATTAGAGACGGTGCAAGTTGTAAAGGAAGGCCGGACCGGGAACCGAACCCGGGTCCCCCCGAATGAGAGTCCAATGAGTTACCACTGCGCCTCCTCGCTCGGTCTGTCACGGTAAATTGATCACTTTTGAGGCCCTATATACTTTTTTTATTTCAGTCATATTTCATCATTTAATCACCTTTTCAAATAAATATTGCCATGTAAGTGATAAACACAGTGTGTACATTCCAATGCACTCTGAAGTTTACGTCTAAGGCTAAAATAAAATATAGTTGAATATTATTCCAAATGAGAGGGCTTTCAAAAGTGTTCACATTACCGTGAATAGCCTATAGTCGTGCGCAGCCCGCGAGATGATCGGTCCACCTCGGCTTTAAGGCCCTTACACTATTGAAAACTAACATTTGACTTTACGTTTGCTTTCCGACATGTTGTTTCTTATGGAGCTTAACACAATGGAACTGTCAAAGGTAAAGTCAAGCACTCTTGACTTTACGATTTCGAAACGTTGAAATTTAAAGTCAAATTCAAGTAGCCATTTTGCCGAGAATCTAACAGGGAGTGTGTTATTTTATTGCAGTGCGATTTTAATCTTGGAATATTAAAATTCATCTCAAATTAAATAAACGGCTAACGAATATAATTTTAAGACGAAAAAAATAAGAATTGGCATATTTTAATATAATAAACAAATGAGTTTTTTTGTTTTGAAATAAACTTATAACATAAATTTTAAGCCTATTTTTAAAAAAGGTACGTAAAATGCATTCCTGGATAATATCGTAATTATTTTCATAACAAGATACAAATTTTTACGAAGCTCGCATAACCGATGTTCAACTGTCTGAACTCTTGACTTTACAATCCTATTGTGTAATTGCGGTTTCGTCAAGGGAAAGGAAACGTAAAGTCAAATGCTAAAGTTTTATATTTTGTATAGGCTGTTCACAGTAAAGTGAACACTTTTGACGCCCTAGTTACTTTTTCCTTTCAGCCATGTTTTTATCATTTAACTACCTTTTATAATAAATGTTGTAATCTAATTAATAAGCACAGTGTGTATATTCCACCGCACACAAAAGTTAACGTCCAAGGCTAAAATAAAATATATTTACTGACTATTATTTCAAACGAAAGGTATTTCAAAAGTGCTCACTTTACTTTGAATAGCCTATAAGAAGCTTTAGTGCATGGTTGGCGGGCGCATGCACCGTGGCGCGAGATTGGCAGGGCAGCTACCTGCGCCCCAATTCCCGCGCCTCCCCGGAGCACAAGGAACTGCGCCACTTGGCTCGCGCGCGATTCGCTCACCTTCGCCGCGCCCCAAGATCACACCATCGCATCGCGCTCGGACGCCGTGCGCGAGCGCCGTGATCGAGGCCGGAAGAGAGGCGCCGATGACCTAGGTCAGTGTCTGGTGCAGCTGCACTGCTGTCTCCTTTCCCCACGCTTCTTGCATTCCAAAGGGGAAAAACGCTGGTTGCCGACATGCAGCTGTTCGCAGTAAAGTGAGCACTCTTGAAAACCCTCTCACTTGGAAGTCATAGCCTAAGACTGCAATAACATGTATTCATTAACTGTTATTCCGAGTGCGGTGGAATATACACACTGCGTTTATTACTTGCATGGCAATATCTATTTTAAAAAGGTGGTTAATAGATTAAAAATGGCTGAAAGGGAACGGTAACTAGGGCGTCAAAAGTGCTCACTTAACCGTGAACATCCTATACTTCGATATACATTATAGTCTATTCGCTGTTTCTACACAATATTTGAATCAAACCTTTGGAAAATCACATCACGTATGACGTGTTTGGTCATTTTCTAATTATGCCATGTATCACAGGCATTTTTTATTTGCGTTAACATATAAGTGCCTTATTTTTGGTTAAAAAAGATATATTAATATTTTATCCATGAATTTTAATATTTCATTTGCAATTAATATGAATAAAAACAGCGAGGAAACCGGTGTGTGGTAATGCTAAGTAAGAAATAGTTATTATGCAAAATATTATTAAACTGAGTGTACAAGAATGCGTTGCATTGTCCTTTTGGTATAATCTATACTAGTTAAGCTTTGATTGCTTGAGGCGAAGAAATATCCTTGAAGTAGAACTTTATCAGGGCTTTTTAAAAGTTGGAACCATAATCATAGCTCTTTTAAAGGACACGCTGTTAATTCACGGAAGAATATAAGCATGGACTTTGTCTTCACAATTGGGCAGTATATTTAACGGCTGTTCACAATAAAGTGAGCACTTTTAAAATCAATCTTAGAAAAAAGTCGCTGTTCCTACCTGCATATATTTTAACGGGCGCACTGAGTGACATGTGCCCAGTAAAGTTGGTAACGATGTAGGGGAAAGTAGTTCCATATATTAACGTCGAATAAAACGTGTCAGGTAACCATTTGTGATTAATTTCTTTCACTTTCGGTTATTTTTTTAATCCATCGAAGTTTAAATTTGAGCAGATTTGCAAAACACGTTCTTTTGTAACAATTTTACAGTTGCACTAGACCGACGCGTGAATAAAGTGACGTTGCCCATGGCAACGTTAGTTTTACATAAGGCGGAAGAATACACAATGTGCATTCAAGTAGGTCTTAGGCAGGGCTTTAAAAAGTGCTCATTTTACCGTCAACAGCTTATAAACGTGTTAATTAGTTAACTACGTAGTTCCGATCATTTTTTAAAATATTAATGTATGTTCATCATCTCTAGCAAAGAAATATTGTGCAGCTCCGACATAATCATGCAATGACTACGACAGAGGATATACAATCCGAAGGCTGCTTTAATGTAACATTCAGTGCCTTCCTCAGTGCACAAGTAATGGATAACACCCATTCACGAACTCGGAAACGCGTCCCACGCTTGAAATCCTATGAGCGGACTTTGTAAATTTTCACAATTAAAAATCGGTCACCTTAGGTTGCTATCCTGCGTTTGATTGTAACCGAACTTGATAACAGCTGCTGTTTTTGACAGACCAAGTAAAAAGAGGAAGGTCGGGGAAGTGAACCAATAGAGGATATATTGAAGATAACAGCTGCTGTTTTTGACAGACCAAGTAAAAAGAGGAAGGTCGGGGAAGCGAAAACATAGAGGATATACACACACACAAATACAGACCACGCGTTTCAAAACACGCCGTTCATATTAATCACGTCAATGTATCCAGACTGTGATATTTTTGGAAAACGCTATACTGTAGTTATAGTTCTATGCTGTAGTTATAGTTCGTTCATGGTTACATTCAGGTTTTCTGGAGCCCTGCTGAAATTTGACTTTCAGGCTATATTTCTGCCTCATGGAAACAAAACCTAACAAAGTCTAGAAAATTACACCAAAGGAATACGGAACTCAGTCTTTTTTTTTTGTAGTAGTATGTTAATTTAAAGATTTTTTGTTAGTGATTGGATGAATCTATATTTGTAAACCGTGTTTTTTAAAGTCACTTTTTTATCATTTATAAAATGTAACAATGTTGTAAAAAATGAAAAAGTGAATTAAAAATACAAAATTAAAATTTGGAAGGTTTAAAAATCTAGATGCGTTCATTCTCTAACAAAAAATCTTTAGTTGAAAATACTACCACAAAAAAAAACGACAGAGATCTTTGCCCGAATTTAGCATTTAATTCCCTATACGCCCGTGCATGGTGAAGCCTGGCCTTAATAATATTTTGCATGAGAACAATTTCTTACAGGGAATTATCAATAGTTTTATTATAGGTAGCCGTGTAGGCTCTCTCTTATGGAGATAACGATGCTCTTTGGCTTCGTGTTTTGAGAAACTCTATACTGGAAAAATACTTGACGCATGTTTGTATGTATGTCTAGCAAATGCGTTATTAGAATATTTCAGATGAAATATTTTTTGTTTATTTTTAATTGTTTCAATTTCTGACAGAATCCCGAAAATTCTAACCCAAAAAATCGGAAATTTCGGATAATCAGAAATAATTTCAAGAGTTAATTATATGATTGAGGGGGAGGGGACAATTGTTTTATAAAAATAAAATTTTACATTATAATTTAGCATAATGAAATCAAAAGACATTAAGTACGTATGTGTATTATGAATTTAAAAACAAGCCCTAAGCAATTATTGCACTTGCTTATTATACTGGCTGCATACCCCTTCATTTAAAACCTTTTCCTATTTATTTGGGTCACTGTTTTATTTGTTGGAAAACACAACTTGCACGTAGTTATAAACATCGGTAATCTTCTTTTGATGTAAGGAACTAAACCTGTTTGATGAAGCAGTGTTAACGCCAGCGTCGCATAAACATCACGTTGGTCGGCTTGGCGATAGCGTGCTGTTCAACATAGCGGAATGCCCATTTAAATGCATTTACTGGGTATTTTACTCATTATTTCGGATAATCCAAATTTTCGCGAATCTGAACAGGTCTCAGCCCCAATTAGTTCGAATTTCACACACGCACGCGTACGCACATAAACATAAACACACACACACATATGCAACTGTAGTAACAATAAATTACATTTTAATATTTCAAGCTGCGAAAACAAATATTTTATATATTTTGTCTAAATTTAATGTGAAATAGACTAATATTAACAATATGGTGTTTTTTCTGGTTATTTTTGTATATTTAGAGACTTTCTCTCTAAAATATAGGCAATGTCGGGACTAAGAAAGGAGTATAGCAGCATATTTTAAGGGTCATACCAGGATGCGGCAAGAGTAGAAAACTCTCCATTCCTGTCACAGAGGATAAATAAATTATTGCAAATACAAAAAAAAAATCTTACATTTACCGCTTTAAAAATAAACAAATAAATACCAGTAAGAGTTTCTAGTGTGAAAATAATTGTACTGTAATCGAATATCGAAAAACTAATTAAATTTTCCTTCAAGTACAATTCTTAATTCCTCAGTCTTTAATCGTCAACGCACCTTGAGTGACCGCGAACGAAGTACGCACGGCGAAGAACGGAGGACCGACGTCCACGAGACGTCGCACGGGCACGTGGCGCCCCTGGAGTGTGGGACCGTCAGTGTTTCCAGCTCACACGCTAGCCTGGAAGCCTCGACGTGGCTACCTTGCGCTCTGCCTCCACGCCCGAGTTGTCTGTCTCGTATCACGTTACTACAGCGTGTGGCGGCACACCAACCGCACTGTCCTCCACAACCCGCGCTGCACACTTGTAACGATGGAGCACGTCGTTCACTCTGCTCATCCGATTCACTCCAGCGTTTCGAACACACCGTCACGATAAGGCGTGGCTGTGTGTGTTTGTGAAATACACAAACATTCACCATTTTATATTTGTACGTGCGTAATACTGTCCAGTTTGTAGACAGTACATACAATTACTATTCCCGCGCACGAAAAAAAAATTAGACGGCATATTTTCCACACTATGGCCTGTCAAAACCACAACTTTAGACCATAGTGTTTGTAAGACGTACAACTAATAAGAACTAACTAGCAGAAATCAGGGAATTCACACTGAAATTAGATACCACGAATTACTTCAAAGAATCTTTCAAATCACACTATGATATATTTAAATAATTTGGGAAGATTGTTCAAAATAAGGAAATTGCCTTTTTTTATTTGTAGCAGTCGTGATTTTTGTCAAATAAGTTTTGCTAATTATACCTTAAAATAAATTGAGATATGACCTTTCAGACCCCCTTGTAAATTTTTTTTTTCTATACATGATTTTTTTTCCCCTTTATTTTTACACCCCAAAAACACTACAACTGTGATATTGATATGCCATGATGCAAAAACTATGCGATCTAAAAAAATTATATTCGAAGAAAGAATACTTATAGGAAATGTAGAATACAAGCTGGACGGTACAATATTTTTTTTTTGTAACAGCGCCCTTAAAGCGGACCTGAAAGGGCCAACACGCAGCGTGGTTAACATTCTGCTGCGATACAGTGAAACCAACTAATAAAACAGTTAATGTCGCAAACGTCACTGTGTCACGTCCACAAATTCTGCTAGAAATTGTCTTAAAATTAACAAAGTAAAATATACAACTTCATAATACTGTTAAATTAATTTTTTTAATTTTTAAAGTTTATCATCGTTGAGTTTTACACAATAACATTTTATAGGTTTTTAAACAATTATTATTACATATGTACTAATTGTGTGGCTTCTATACGCCATTATTCGAAAAATAGTCAAATTTTTATCGAAAATTATACAATATTGCTATACGTCGTGGTTTTCTTAAGCCAAATAAGAGTCGGTAAAAGGAACCCCACTGAAATATATTAAGTAGATAAAATTCTGTTCTTGATTTTGTGTTTCGGGAATTCATTCACAGCGAGACAGTTCACTTCATCATCTGCATAGAGAAACACTTTTTTTATATGGGTTGTTCACAGTAAAGTGAGCACTCTTATGGCTCTAGTTCTTTCAGCCATACTTAATCATTTAACCTCCTTTTAAAATAAATATTACCACGTAAGTAATAAACATAGTGTGTATATTTCACAGCACTCGAATGTTAACGTCGAATGCTAAAATAAAATATATTTATTGATTATTATTCAAAATGAGAAGGCTTTCGAAAGTGCTCACTTTACCGTGAACAGCCTATATGGTTTTTATGATTATTTTACAACATAACGGCGACATTTCTGGTAGTTTATAATACACCACATATCAAACTTCATCTATGACATAAAAGAGTGTTGTTAAAAAACGCCTGATGGTCGTATCAGAGTTAGCGAGGGTTGCAGGTCTTAATACAAATAAAACAACTAAATTCAATTTTTACTTAATTAATACAGCTATTATTTACATCATTAAATTATCTGTATCCACTATTTATTTCCCAGTGAGCGCGATATTTAATGTCTACTTCAACTCTAATTAATGTCCTTAATGTCTCTGTTTGGGTCAATTAACTCATACTCATTAACACACGTTCAGTATGTATGTTGCCATAATTTGTAATGTCTCACGCATCCAGTCCAATAGTCCAACCTACAGTCATACTCTTCACTGCTCTGATGTTCGCAGTCACCGATTTTACTCTCGCTGTTCACTTCTCTCACCGCACGCTTCTCTGCTCGCTCGTGGTCCTTCGCTCGATGCTACAGTTACTCTTCCACTCAACAACTGCCGGCTCGGAGGTCCGAGTCACGCTGAGAGAAACGAGGTCGGTATTCCAGGGCATTCTTCAGATGTCTCAAGGTGACCCGATATCCCAGGTCGGGAGCACGCGGGTCAATAAATCACCGGTATCTCGAGGGTTCGTACAAAGCGGCCGCCTGTTAACAGTATCACCTCCTTTACGGAAGTCACTCACATGCCATCCGTCAGCTCGAGCAGTTATGAATACGAATCCCATATGAGGCATAGTCACGTCATTCTGAAATAAACAAACTTTCACTTCTACCCTGAAGCTTAAAGAAAAGAGAAATAGTACGGCAAAGAAACAAAGTTTTGCAGTTTTCACTCTTTCTCCCTCTCCCATCTCTTCTTTCTCTCTTTCAGGTATTTAGCCCTATTTCTTCGAAACCTATTTTGAGATTATTACAGTCTGTCACCTTGCAAATACGTCGCCATCTCGACTAGAAGCTATACAATGGCTGGCATATTCAAATAATATATTACATTTTTAATTATATAATTTTGGAAAATTTGTTACTAATGCCAAACTGAGGAAGACCGACACACGACGTACAGGCTGAAAAATAAACATGGCGTACCTCGGGGACTAACACTGTATTGCAACTGTAACCGAATATAATTTTAATCTCTACACAGCGGTGAAAATCTTTATAGATAAAAAAAAAAAAAAAAAAATCTTCGAACCTAATATTTGGCAACATACACAAGACTGGCCTGGAATTAAATTACGGATATGTTCAGACATATAGCATAACTAGAAGAAAATTACAACCACAAACGCTATACTTAGAAGACGCAGACACAGTACAATAGCTGTTGCTTGTCATGAATGTTCCCCGAACCAAAACGTTCTTTAAACTCTTCAACGGGCGGCTTCCTACTCCCTCATGGCAGAGCCAATTAATTCCCCACAGAGAAGGACCGACGATCTGACCCTACCCAACCGGAAAACCCATGAAATAGCATGGGGACACATGCCAGCTCCGGGTCATCAACTAAGACATAAAACTGCAGTTTATAGTTCCCGACGAGAACACGCGCCACAAGGCTGAACATGGGGTACAAAAAAAGGGGGGGGGGGGCTGGCCGTCGATTGGACCCACAGGGGAACAACTGTATATTAATGACGCCGTTAAAATACACCAGGCAGTTAATCATCTTTCTTCTCGCCTCCCCCCCCCCCCCGTCACACATAAGAGTTTCTCACTTAAGTAATTAATTATTTACTTTAATGAATTAAATTAGACTTTGAAGAAACTTTACCTAACAGATACTATTACAACATGCTACAGAAAAATTTTTTACAATTAAATTGTTCATCATCATGTTAATTATGACGAGACAAAAACTCAGTTAAAAGATACAAGAGAACTTGTCTGCAGTGAAAAATACTTTTTCATACTGTACACATCAATCATAATCAAATTGTATATGTATCTAAGTGCGCATTTAAATTGAGTTATGAAATTAATTTTAAAGATTAACAGGACCTATTTGGCCTTATTCGCGATGCTTACAAGAACTTTATGGGAGCGCAAATTGACGAGAATTTTCGAGGATGAAGTTAGCAGGGGCCTCGCCGGAAAATAATGAATCTTGAAGAGAAATAAACTTATGGCTGATGGTCTCACCCTGTACCACGAATTAAAGCCATACAAGTTAATTTCTTCATCTGCTACCAAGATTTGAAGGGGGGGAAAAAAACTGTTCACTATAGAAAAAACATGCAATGTTTTGATTTTTTTTTTTTTTCCCCGAAGATATACCTGATATAATAAGATAAACATTTGGGCGAAACTCCCAGTGCAAAGTTTCCTCTACAGCTGTGTTCACTTCTGCTTCATTGCCGAGTCAATTCTTCGTAAAATAGTGTTGATAAAAGCACTTTTATCCACTTATGAATTAAACTAACACTGTCGACAATAACACGAGACTTAGAATTACACTGTAAGATAATTCTAGTAAACTTCCTAAACTGAAATGGAAGTTTTTAGTTCTACTTTGTACGGAAATAGCATCGAATATCAAGCCGCAATTAGGCCGTGTGCGCACGTAGCTGCGGTGCCGCCGTAATATATAATATAAATATATATATATAATTTATATATTATGTATAATTATATATATGTGTGTGTTCACGTTAAAGTGAGAGCACTTTTTATGGCCCTCCCAGCAGGCATGAACCATTAATAAATATATCTTATTGCAGCCTCGGGCATTAAATTTTGAAGGTGGTGAAATGTATACAATGTGTTTATTGGTCACATTACAATGTTTATATTAAAAAGCAGCAGGAAGGTGGAAATTGGATGAAAAGAGAAATTTAGAAGGGCTTTAAAAATTGCTCACTTTACCGTGAACAGCATATATATTATATATATATTCAGTATTTAAAAAATGTTTTAACACTTTTAATTCAACGTTCAAACATGAAAATACTTTCTCTCCGTCGTTACCAACTTCACTGGGCGCATTTATGTCACGTGTTGTGCCCGTAAAATTATATGCAGATAGGCGGCAGTGGCATTTTTCAAAGATTCGCTTCAAAAGTACTCTATTGACCATGAACAGTGTATATACGTATTCACAGATGTGGTAAATCTGCGAATAATTTCTTAGGAGTGTAGACACAATCTTATTGTCGCGTTGCAAGACTTATCTAAGCTAAATTCAGTAAAGTTTTAATGGCACAGAAATAATTTATGCGGGAGAATAATATGTAGAAACCTACCGCTGACAGACAGCCTACTAGGAGAACTGTTGGCGACACGAACTGCAAACGAGATGTGGAATGCCTGGCATGATTTGTGGTCCCTGCAGATATGTAGGGTCGCCCCTTCCTGCCCTTGCGCCTACTGCGGTGGCCGTCCGGGGCAAAAAAAAACACATTTGTACGAGCCGGCGCTCGGCGGGGCAATATACTGTTGAAACTGTCAGGGTCCCCTGATGAAACATGATGTGGGAGGAACCTTGTCTTGTCAGCAAATTACTTTATGGCAATGCTGTCACCATCGGTCGCTACAAGAAAATAAGGCAGAAGGGAACCTCTTGTCTCTTTGTGACAGCCTACAAAAATCGTCGGGTCTAGATGTCTGGTTAGCATACCCAAACATTGGCATATGGTCGCCTTTTTATAAAGCTCTTCCCATACCAGCTGGTCCCTCCTTCATGCAGTGCTGTAGCTGAGGGTATACCTTCTGCATTTTTGTATATACCTTTTGTTTTGGTTTTATTACTTATTTTTATTACAATGCCTTAGCTACTTTATAAAACTAGATTATTATATAATCAGATCGCAACCTATAGATTCGTTTTATGGGCGAGTTTTAAGAACTTTATCACAGTGGAACTATATTGTAACAAAAACCAATCTACTGTACGTCACAACCAAACAACGAATTTGGTTGTGTTCACTTTGCTACACAAGATAGTGCTAGTGCACACCATTAACGCAAATCATCATTTATTTCGTTCAAGACACGCACTGCTTATGCAAGCAATCGAAATTTCAGTTTTGTTTACATAACGCAAGAGTGCGTTGGCGATGTACAATCATTTTAATCTTCTTAATCTCAAGTTAATATGTTATTACAGGCAGTACTGTAGTCAAGGGTGTAGTCAAATATTTGTAGTGCCATGACTTTAAAAAGAGTACTATAGCCTGTTAAAATTTTGGGAGTAAATGGCACTGCTCTCCCGCTCAAAGACACATTTCAGAGCACCATATTTGTAACAAGTGTTTTACGCTCACTAATCGTGGAAGGTATATTGCCGCCTGTCTTTTGCCTTTCTCCGTGTGCACAGCCGCTCTTAGTAGACTGCTCGGATGAGAAACAACGGGGCTGCTGAAAAATGTCGAGAAACAACGGGGCTGCTGAAAAATGTCGAGAAACAACGGGGCTGCTGAAAAATATCATCCGGTCTCGAGTTTTTGTATGGCTAAATACACACGTAATTCCGTGCACAGGGGGACGAACTAGCGCCTTAACATGATAGAAGATAATATTCTGAAATTGTATGCACGCCAAAATACATGTTTATTAAAACGCTTCAATAGCAAAAGAACCACCGATAACATACGAATGATCAGTTATTAAATTTTTTTTTCAACTGCGCTCTAAAAATTCTCAACGTGATTGTAAGCGCTGCAGTATCATTGCAACGGAATAACAAACGCGATTAACGTGAAGTTCTGCGGATCTGAACTTCGTAAAACATTTCTGAATAATTCTGCCTCTCCTCCCGTAACCCCAAATTATCTACACCCTCCCCCCCCCCCGCATAATTTTAGTAGTAAACACAATGATAGCACACATGTTATACCTACTGGGTCAGGTCTGGGAATCTCAGTTGTACAGTAGCACAAGATATTAAAGCGTCACGTACTACCACAATAGACGACGACCTCTTGAGAGGAAGACGGGACGCTTACTCTTCTAGAGTCGTAGAAATACACACTGCCATAATCGTCATTACAAATATTGACTGCCACTGTATTGCAGTAAAATATGACGATTAAGTTAATTGTGATTTTCACATGGCAAGACTTTAAAAACAAATATTCGCGTCGAAAAGCCTATTTGCGGGTAAAATTACTTCAAAAAATTATCAATGCATGTATTGAAATAGTTCATACAAATAAGTCAGTCACAGAAATGAATCGTTCGGTTCACCACCCAAGCTTGATGGAAGGCTATTCAGCTGTTGACTGTTTAAAAAGTTGCACAGATTGTTTGTTCTTAAACGCTGCATCTATTACATAGAAGTTAAAAAATAATGATAAGATAGTGTTCCCTAAGCATTCCAGTCTGGATGCGTGTTATATCACTCGCGGATGCAGATGCAGAATTTTTCAATGCAAACCAATGTATAGAATTATTTTCTGGGATGTAGTTTTACAGGAAGGGGGAGGAAAACGTTTTCTGAACTTTGTATCCCAGGAATAACCAACCATAGCGTATTTATTATTTGGCCAATAGAAGTATTTCAAGTTTTCCGCAAATTTGGGAGAAAGCATTTGAGAACGACTCCGCAACAAATCATTTTATCATTTCTGTCCGCATTCACGACTGCAATTTTGTTGTGATCATTTCAAAATTAACCATAAGCTGTATTACACAAGACTGAAGACCTGAAAATGGCAATGTGGCATTTTTAGTAAGCGTGTTTTCTAACGTGCAATTTTTTAGCGAGTCAAATCCAGAAACGTTGTTTTCACTATCGTTTTTGGGTTCGTCGTTTCCTGAATACAGCGACATTCCGAAAACCACTGTCGTGGGATATAACAGTGATTTTACTCACTTCGTTTCCTGTCAAAGTCCCTAATGACAAGTGTAGATTGGTCTCGAGATAAACACACAGACTTCCTAGCCTCAACACGTAATTCCACAGTGCTGGCCTGAAATACTATCCGTGGGAAAAACCGACAAACAGTATTCTAATATTTCCCTGCTGCTCTACGTATTTCTGCTTCCGTCAGATACGCATGTTTAATTATTGGCTGCTCTATTCTTACGAACTGTACTGAATATTTACAACACTCGGTTTGCGGGTACATCTTTAAAACATCTCCTTTTGCATTTTGTTTTTCATCATCATCATCATCATCTCAAGAGTTTGTACTTAGATTTTTGGCATAACCAGATAGAAGGTACATCTTAATTTTTATATCAGTGTTCTAGTGTTCTCCCATTAAGTGAACTGTCACCAAGAAATATTAACTGTATTCCTTCGGCGAAATGAAAATGACATTCAAGCTTTAAAAGTTAAGAAATAATATCAGACCCACGTTATACGTCCTATCATGCCAAAAAATTGGCGCAAAATCTAAAATGGAAGTTACAGCAAAAATAAATCCAAGGTTCTGTTCCAGCGAGTTTTAATGGCAACAGACCAACGAATCCCAAACTTTGGGTAGACTGGAATTGTGGCCAAGGCGGCAGTGTGGAAGTGTAATTGAAGTCTTCCAGAGCTGTTCTGGGATGGCCCCTGATGACGTAAATCGTGGTAGCTCGCCCCGCCCCCCTCCTGGCCAGGACTGTTTAAAATAGCTACCCCGCAGCTGCTATATTTTCAGCAGGGGGGCGGACAGTTATTGCTGTCCCTTTTGCAAGATGACTCTGGAGTCTAAGTGTGGTCTTCTTCAGAGGCAACCGCATGCATTCAGAAAAACAGAACCTCAGATGGCATTCTGTAGCATGATGAAATGTGTCACGCAATTTATTTCCCCCGACATACCCGATGCTGTTGTTTACGTACTGTAGCCTGAAGAAGCGTTTTACCGTGACGGAACTAATGCCCCAGGATAAGTAGAAAGTTGAATCAGCGTACAGACTCAACTCTTTCGAAATTTACACCAGTATCGTGGAAAATTATTTGAGTGATTCCAGTAACTACGTGCCCCCTGGGTGCAACGACTACGAATATACGAACAACGGAATATTTCTGGCGACAGGAAACTCAAGAGACAGTTGCAACACAAGCACAAAATACTATTACTTAGATTAATGATATTTCGCGTAACAACAAGTTCTTTAAACAAACAAGTTCTGACGCTGAATTGCAAATTTGTAAAGAAACGAGCACTGCACTAAGGCAACGTTATTTCAAGCTAAAAGCTTCTGGAAACATTACTTTAGATTGCTTCCCAATGCCGAAGACTAACTCAACTTGCAGAGAAAAAAGTTTTGTATAAGTGGGCCTCATGTGTGTACAATAACACGTGGATTACCAGCGCTCAGGTGGCGCCGCTGCCGACAGTATCATAAGTAAATGCCCTTAAAGGCTGTTCACGATAAAATGAGCAATTTTAAAATTAACCTTAGGAAAAAGTCACTGCCCCTGCATACATGTATCTTAATAAACGCACTGTGTGACATTCGCTCACTATAGTTGGTAACGATGGATAGAAAGTAGTTACATAACTTAACGTCGAATAAAATGTGCTAGTTAACCACTACTAATAATTTAAATTATGTCTTTCACTTTTTAATGCATCGAAGTGTAAAAATGAGCAGATTTGTATAATATTAACTTTTCTAATAGATAATTTAACAGTTTAACTTGACTGACGCATGAATAAAGTGACGAGGCTCATGACAGTAGTAATCTTGCATAAGGCGGGAGAATACACAACACGTGCATACAAGTAGATCTTAAGCATGGCTTTCGAAAGTGCTCATTTTACCGTGAACAGCCGATACACTTTAACAGGATGCACTGAAGGTAGTAGCCCCAGCTTCTTAAGAAAGGAGGAACGGTTTATAGCTGCTTGATGAACCACACACACATCAATTCAAGGAATCCGGGGGGGGGGGATATATTTTATAGTGCTAATCACGGAGGAGCATCATGACAAATAGGATAGTGCAGAGATTGAAAGAGTAACACACGAAGTCATGCCGAACATGAAATACCGTTCGGAAAGACGACGCGCGCGACGGCTTATCATCAGTATTTAAACCTTGTTGTGATTTAAAGGGGAAGTTTCGTGGATTACAGTTGGCAAATTCACCCTCTACGAGGCGCGTGAAGTGGAAAATGATGTACAATGTCTTGACGGAGAACATTCGGATTGAGGATATTCGTGAAGATCTGAAGTAACAGCAAGAAATGGACCTCCGCGCTTTGAAACATGGCGATTAATCAAATGGTCCACTTAATTTACAACTTTCTCGCCAACAGAATGGTTACAATGATATGAGACGCAAAATGATTAAGACACATTTTAGTAGTCCATTGAAGTTCGGGAAAAGACAAAAAGCTGTAGTCCAATTTCCATTTACGGGTGCATGAACACGCTATTTACAAATGAGATAGCCGTGAAAACCAACTAAACAGACATCAAGAGAAGAGAAATGCCGTCTGGCACATTAACTGGACCAAATGATAGAGGGACGGAGGAGAATTGCAGGAATAACCGGGTCTTAGTTCATACAAAAAAAAAAGTGTCTCCCGAGATTTATATCCGATGCTAAACACGACCGCGTACCTTATAAGAACTTTGGCCAAACTCAAGCGATGCGATATACTGCATGGCACTTTCCTTTGACAAGACAATTTCGCAAGAATCGCTCTGCTAATGCAGTCCAATACGTTTATCCTAATTTTTAAAAACAATAGTTTTTACATCAAAAGTGTCTCCCCCTCTCACACCTCTTCCCCCACCCTAACAACGCCCATACCAAACAACACTCCTACCTATAGGCTGTTCACAATACAGTGAGAAATTTCGAGGCTCAACTTACTTTTTTCCTTTCAGCCATTTTTTATCCGTTAAACACATTTTAAAAGAAATATTGTCATGTAAGTAATAAACGCAGCGTGTACATTGCACCACACTCGGAAGTTCATATCCAAGGCTAAAATGAAATATATATTTATTAACTATGAGAGGGCTTCCAAAAGTACTCACTTTACCGTGAATAGACTATAGAAATCAGAATTCAGACAGCCTTGCGGCAGGGCGTGGAACGTGAATAATCTGCATGTCTCGCATTGTTAAGACTTTCCCACCACAGTTTATTCCTGTGTTTTTTTTGGATACAATTATTTTTATTACAAGTGTAACTCACATGTAGGCTATTATGGCTATAATTCAACGGTATTTAAGTCATGGAAATTGTCACCAGTGAGTCTAATGTTGCCAATTTAGCAACTTTGTCGCTAGAAATTACGATTTTTAAATGTGTTTTAGCGAAATAATATTAAAACTTTTCTGTTTATTAAATAGGGAGTTAGCGTCTTTTCAAGTTCCCACTAGCGCCTAAAATAAATGTTTTCTCTATTGATTATATAGGAAAATAGCGAATTTTTAATTGTCCTTGGCGATGTTCAGTAAATATGTGCAGGCAACACTGACAGTGAGTACCGCTAAATATGCCCACTGGCACTGGCCTCTGGGGGAGGGGGTGATTTATCGCCCAAATCCCATCCCTCCCTCGCACCATCCTCCTTATGTAGTTACACCATTGCGCGCAGAGGACAAAAATCTTTCTGCATCCAACTAGAGGTGGGTAACAGAATATCAACCTGTTACCGCGTATCTGATACACACTTTTATCAAGTACTGTAAATGAGTACACTGCCGAAGTATCGGATACATTTAGTATCAAATTTACTATCACCCTTCCTTTACTACGAGTTTAACATTCCCCGGCAGGATGTTGCGTCTGCAGTTGCATGTAATTCCGATACAATAAAATTTTAATTGTATTTAAGATGTGCGACTTAGATATGGAGACCGCAGTTAAGTGATTTAGTTTTTTAAAGAGGATAATTTACAAATAAGTTTTCACTTAAACGATTTGCATATAGCAAGTACATTATCCTCTCTGAAACATTTTAACGCATGTGAAATCTTTTTATTGTGATCTTGTTCTTATTCATACTTTATTTCACTGTAAAATATATCGCACAGTGCGCCAGCTCAAAACACGTACTCAATAATTCGCGTAATCGATAACGCGCGTATCTGATACATGCTTACCTGATACTGTGTACCTGATACACGCCCGCTACTCGAGATACTGGCGAAGCAGCGACGCACTCGGGAATTCCTGTATCCGATAGAGAAAGTATCAGATACTGATCTGTATCAGTTTGGAGTAGGTACGGAAAATTGCTGTAATGCCGGAATCTCACAGCCCCGACCAGCACGACCCCGCAAGCACGACACGACACTTAGAACTAAACAACCAATGAAATACAATACAGATCTGACGCACGCCCGACAATGCCCGGCCAGCAAATTTGGATCAGAAATTATTTCTATTCTTCGTTGTGTCGTGCGACACGATGCGCAGATTATACAACCTTACAAAATGAAATTGAATGGCAAGGTTTCACTACAATGGGAAATACGTGGCTTAAAAGAAAACAAATTATGGAAATTATTGTATTTAACTCATCTACATAATAATTTTACCGTTGTATGCATTAACTATAAAACTTTGTCACCATAATGTAGCCTATTCCAAATTTCCCGTCTGCCCTACGCCTTTGAAACTAGCGAAAGTTATCAGAGCCTTCTGAATGGATCTGAAAAATTCTACTCGTGTCGCGTCAGTAAACTGTCGGGCTGTAAATTCGAGCAGTCACATTGACAGTGGTCTTTGTTGCGGTTTTTGTCGTGTCGTGCTATACTCGTCGGGTCTATGTGATGCCGGCATAACAACCCCTCTCTGCCATCAACTGTAATCTATGAAGATCATGCATGCACTATGTTCTCGGTCCTTTCGGTGGAGTAAGACAAAGTATCAGTAGGCTGAAACATCCCGCGACGCGAGGTGCGTGAGTCAGCAGCAGCCAGCAGACACACGTCGCACGTGTGTCCTAGCTTGGCCCGCTTATCGCCCCGGCATGGAGCTTACCACGCATGTTATTTATCACTTCCTACCCCGCCCCGATCAAGAACACGAGGGAACTGCGCTCGTGAATAAACGCCACTATCCCCTGCACTCGCGTACCCCTACACAATAAACTATAAAAAAACCTTACAGTAGCTACGCAAATCTTGTTAAATAAAATTATTTAGTGTACAACGCTTTTAAGCGGAATAACATAAAGAAAAGCGTAGCAATATGGAAAAACTGGAAGAAAATCTGTGAGAGGAAGAAAATGCACAAATAGTGAACTATAGTACAGTATCGCCACTATCTACACACGCATTTCTCCACAGAGGTTTGATAGAAATTCTGACTGAATATTTGTACTGTACTTCACAGGTCACAAATTCTACTTAACCACTCCCTTCTTATGATTTTTTTTATAAATATTTTAAAATTTACTAAATTCTAAGATTATCGAAAACTCCACACGCCGCTTGGGAATCAAAAGTAAAGTTTCGCCGGGTAGTCTCATGCCATGCTGACGAAATGCTCGCGGAGGATTTTCGAGAATGTGGAATGAAAATGATTTTCAACTGGAAGGACAACTTAATATGTTGCACGTCAACTACAGATGATCTAACTTTTTTTTTTTTTTTTTTTTTATATACACCAAAACTGCACGATTACAGGGAGTCAAGAATATCCCTGAATATATAAATTTTGTTTATACGATCATATATCTACGCGAAAGCCCGAAAGTCAAGCCACCAATCCCATATTCAAGATGCTGGCAGTCACATTTACTGCAACGCCCATACGTAATGTCTTGTTTCCGACCAGCCAGATGTTCGGGCGAGTTGAGATCTAACAAATCCGAAAAATATCCTACCTAAATCGAATCATGGAAATGAAAATCCACATGTTCCCACCTGAGGCAGGAACGACCACGTATGTATGAGAGAAGTTGACGCTAATCAGAGCCGGACTAACATGTCGCTCCGGCAAGCCCGAAGAATGGTTGAGGTGAAACGACCTGGAGGTTGAGAAACAGCGGAATGGAGGAGGAGGAAACTGGAGAGGCACGAGAAAACCCACACACCACGGCAGTGGCCGCCACACTACCCAAATAAAAAACCCCGGTCCGAAAAATTCCTGCCTGCCGTGACCTGGGATCGAGCCGAGAGCCCCAGCAGTGGGAGGGCAGTACGTTACCACTCTCTCGAGTGTTTCACGTCCTCTCTGTACGTACACTCTGTTCGCAATTTCTTCACGTTTTTTTGAATCAAACCTTAGAAAAATCTCCCCCTGTACGACGTGTTTGATTTTTTCCCTAAATATACCACGTATCACAAGCGTTTTATACCTGTGTTACAAAGATCTTCCTTACTTGTGGTTAAACTGAACTTTTACCTATATTCTATATATAAATTATTTTACTTTATTTCTAATTAATACGAATTAAAATCGGTGAGAAAATAGGCGTGTTGGTAATAGCACGCGTGTGGTGCGTTGTCCCTTTGGTGAGATTTTCTAAGGCGGAGGAATCTTGTCAGTATTACAACTTTAACAGGGCTTCAGAGAGTTGGCAGTGCCGTAACCGTTAAAGGACTTGGGTCGACTGCGGATACAGGGCCAGACCCTAGGCGGGGGATGATGGATATACGAGGGTAATGGGGCAGTGCCGTCGAGTGACTAATGGCAGCGCCAATGAGCGCTCCTCTGACGAAGCATCGGCCTCCATCCCATCCTCAACAAGTTTCCCATTTCCCGGGCTCGAACATATGTACACACCACTATAGGCCGTTCACGGTAAAGTGAGCACTTTTGAAGCCCTAGTAACTTTTTTCTTTCAACCAATTTATATCCTTCCACCACTTATAAATGTAAATCCTGCCATACGAGAAATAAACACAGTGTATACATTCACCATACCCAAAACCAAGTCAGAGGCCACAATGAAAGGTACTTATTGGTTATTTCGTCTGATGAAACAGCTTCAAAAAGTGATCACATTACCGTGAACAGCCTATATACACATTAGCAATGTCTATAAATTGTTCAAGGTAAAGTAAGTACACCGAACAAGAGCGTAGCCACGATTTATAAAGGGGGGGGGGGAGTAGGGTTTGTGAATGGGATAGGTGCTTTAGCTTACACTCTCACACTCACCGTGATGCTTTGTAGTAGATTCAGAACAAAATGCCTTAAACAATTGCCGTTTTAACTTAATATGCTCAGAAAAATCTACCACAATCGTCAGTTAAAAGAAAACACATTAAAATATTACACTAAGCTACTCTTGTAGTATTAGTTGAGATTATTTTATTTATTAGAACTTGGTTTAGGGGGGCAGCTGTCCCTCCTCCTCCCCCTGCACTCGCATGGCTACGCCCATGACTCCGAAAACTATCCTTAAAAACCACTGCCAATAACACACATGCTACGATACACAAAGGCACACGGGCTCCCAAGTTGGCAGCGAATTCGTAAAAATTGTTCTCAGACTGGACATTTTACTAAAAATCAAAAAATTATCACGTCAAGGTTTCATGTTTTATACACAGAAAAGCACAAATTTGATTATTATTTACACACATTTCCCTGAAAACCCCCACGGTTTCCACACATGAATGACGCGCGGCCCATGGAAATGTTAATTGCACGGAAGGATACAAAATGAGGGAAATTATATTCTATGCAGAGCTCTCAAAAGTATTCAATTAACTGTGAACAGCCTATATAATCACGGCGGAAAAAATCACGAGGGATTGTTCAAGAGTCGGTATACAGTTTCATGAAAGTACACAGGAAAAATCCATTAGAACGAAAATATTTTTCTGGGTTCTTTTAACAAGTTTCAAAGATCTGTTGGTTTTTAGAGGAAATACATCAAACGTCTGAATGAATTAACTACGATTTTGAAAGAAATAATGAATTATGAGTATGATACATAGTGAGTTTGTTAAAAACAAAATTTTAAAAAAAGTATATTTCCCGAAAACATTAGGTTACGTGCAGAATGGGGTGAAAAAGGAGGGGACGGCTTCGGCCCTATCAAAGCCTTTTTTTGGAGCCACCCTTGGAACAAATAATTATCTGCGCAGCTCCTGATCCTGACGTATGTTTAAAATGGAGCTCGTAATGAGGAAGGGTCGTAATTAGCGTAAGAACGAGCTCGTAATGAGGAAGGGTCGTAATTCGCGTAAGAACGGTTACGAAGGCCAGCGGTAAACTAACCAAAAAGCGCCGTTGTTCGAAATACGCCCTGTAAATATACTCAATAGTAAAGCGAGTTGGGTTGCATGTAGCCCACAGAGCAAGGTTTCATTAGTAGGCTCTATCTAGGTGATACATTACAATGCGAAGAATACCATGCTCTTTAGACCATGACATATTGCTCTTATAGAACTGCCCTAGAACATTTATATTAACTAATTTTGCAACATTTATAATTTTGTTTATATTTGTTTCAAATATCTTTTATAGAACGTTCAAACAGGTCTCGAGTTAGCACTGAAAGTCTACGTAAGACAACTTTTGGCTACATAATATTTTGGAAAAGAAGTTTACAATTACCCTTCTGTATTCATTAATTAGTTATGCGGACTGGCAGTCATAATTAAGGTACACAAACGAATGCTATCTTCCAGAGTATTTTTATTTATTCTCTCGGTACATGGTACGGAAGGACAACAAGGAAGTAATTCTTTAATCACACTTTTACGCCATTCATAACGTTTCATGCGTAGTAATGAGAATAACATTTCAACTGGTAAACGCGATTGTGGCAGGTAAATCACATATTTCGTTCATTATAGCACTTCAAAGACGCAGGACGATAAATATTTTTGCTTTAGGAGTTCTTTCATTGATAACCCGTTCTTCTATAGGCTACTTGTGAAAAATATTACAGAGTTACGAGAAACGGATGTGCGACATACTTCACTGCAAAGTTCTTTAAAACTCAGTACCGTCAGTTTTTTCTCCCATACGCCATGAACTAGAAACGAAAGAACGACAACAAATGAAAAAGTATGGTTACACGCCATTTACGATAAATCTCGATATTATTGTGGCATTTCTGAATACCCCAGATATATGGCCTATTGACACATCAGCAGCCAGATTTTCAAAGAAAAGTGCGAAGTAATATTGATTAATCTGCTACGTTAACACGTAAGTGCAGTCATTTTGGGCAACATTGCACCAGTGTGGGCAACTTTGAACCACCTGCCTAATTTAATTTCAAATGATGATCTGAAGGTTCTCTACAATTTACTGTGTTATTTATAAATAACATTGTTAAACGAGGAAGTTAAAACATCAAGATAGGGGCTGTACAGCCTTCATTTTAAATTAAAATGTGTGATACAAACCCTAGAATAAACCATATACTAAAGATCTTTAGTCTATGGAATAAACACTTCAGTAGTGGCCGAATCACGGGTAGGCCTGTCATAGGTAAAATGGATTATTGCCATTGCACTAGCCAATAAGCAAATTCCGACGGCTACGGTGTAAACGTAGTAGGACTATGAAATTTATATGAAATAATAGCTTTTCTTCACAATTTGACTAATCTTCTTCCAACATGCTGTGCGGCGTCGTCGTTTTACAACAGAAGAAATAGGGAACGAGAAAAACCGGAACAAGAAATGCGTACAATGATTTCTTAATATTTGTAGTTAAGATACAAACATACAACGCATAGTAAGAGAGGGAGGGAGGGAAAGATATATTTAATTATAATAATAGTAATAAATCGTATATTTGGCGCAGTTAAGGCATATCTGCCTTCTCTTACACTGAACCATTTTACAATTTACACTTGCTTATTACAGTTTAGAAAAAAAATAGTTCTTACAAATTAACAAACACTGCAGAAAATCAAAAGTCGTTACTAGACATTAACGGAACAGGTAATTATACTAAATAGAGACATGCATATTTAAGTACTGAACATGTATAAATTTAAGTGGTGATTTTTAAGTTTAAACTAGATCATAAAATACAGATAATGAATTGGCAGGTGTTAGGCCAAATTATGCACCATATACACGCAAGAATGCACAACAGGCCCACATACATACATACGTAACAATATCTCCGTGCAAATAAAATTATAAAATAGAACACTAGTTCGTTACAGCAACAAAATTGCAGGAACTTAGGTCCTTAAATGAACACGGGTGCTGTCTCAGAAAGATTGAGACTGGCAAGGGCAGGACAATAAGCGGGACTTAGGCCTGTGTTGCGCCCTCGCGGGAGGGGTAAAGGCGGGACGGGATGAATGAACTTGCGAGGTATTTCGGCGACGCGGGGAACCGGTCGCCGGCTAACACCTTGACCTTGGGCCAGCAGGTGAGCGACCCAGACAGTGGGTCGCCTCCTCGGCCCTGCCTGCCGCACAACTCCCCTTCAAGGGCACGGCCGTCCACGCCTGCCACTTTCACCAGCAGCGCCGCGTGCGGCGTGTTTACCAACCAAACACTCCACCCGGCCGCCGCCGCCATCGAGGACGCATCGCGACCGCACTGGCGCGACGCTTTCCATAGACTAAAGATGAGGAAAACCGCTTATTCGTCTTCTGCGCATGTACCCAACATTGGACCTACCCCAATCCTACACGACTGTCAAAGTCACATGGCCAACTCTGATTAAAGTGTTCGTTTATATCGTAATTTTCAATGACAAGCACTATTACATGAATAAAATACTTTTACCAGTTTGAATTTAATCGAACTGCATTACAAATTGGTTAGAGGAAATATAAATACATCTCAAAGCATTTGTTTACAAAGGAGTTTTCTAACCTAAAATCCATAGCACGCCATTTTCGCTGGACGTGCTGGCAGAAAAAACAGTTCAATGTTGGGGACACGGAGATTGGTTGTGCGCAGCCAGTGAGATTGGTCTACCTCATATTTAGTCTATGGCGCTCCCGCGGTCCCCCCCCCCCCCCCCCTCGCCATATCGCTCCATCCATGCACGCGACCAGCGTTAACTACAATTTGGAAAATCAGCCAAATCGCTCGAATGTTACATCAATTCCTCTAACATTCCCGCCAAATACAGTAAAAACTACAAAAAACCCTACAAAATATATTAATTAAAATTTTAAAAGAGTTAAAAATTGTGAACTTTAAGAGGTCTGCCTTCCATCCGACAGCTGAGAAATTTAAAAATGATATCCTATCTTAAGAAAATGTATTCTCCACGATTTTTTTAAGGAGAAGTTCCCTACAGCGAATATGATTCCATAAAATGTATAGCCGGTTTGCAAGGAATTTTAAGAATTTATGTTTTGAAAAAAAGTACATAAGGCCTAGATATATTGAAATATACACTCGTAGGTATCTTCTAAATATTTACTGGAAAATACATTTTGTTAGAAACGCCTATCTATAAAATAAACTTACTGCAGGGAAATTTCCTTGGCATGGGTTTTCCTATTTAAATTACGTAGCGCCAGCCGGTAGGCTGTGCACTTAAAGCAATAAAGTCGTTTCATCACAATACTACCGCATTTTATATTTTTATTTCATTTTATTTTAGAAACAAATTTACAACGGTTTTTGAACTTTGGTGTGTAAAAATCCGATTTCTAAGATCGTATTATACGCTCCTAAAAATTCCGCTGTCCGCTAAAATGTTTGTCTCCCATAAATTAGTTTTTTTACATTCCGCTAAGTTGACAACACTGCACGCGACACGGGCACGGAGTAGACTAGTGCGCAGGTACGAAATGGCGTGGCGGTTCAATTGATGTGGGCTAACTCACTCGCTGATTGGCTGTGCGAGGCTTTAGGAAGGGCTTTGCGTCTGACTGGCTGATGCGTGCTGAGAAATGTTCCCTATTGGCTGGGCTGCCTGCTGGCAAGTAAGTTACCAGGCTCTAATTGGCGAACGGTGCGTTCCGACGTGCTTGTCAATGACGCCTTTTTTTCCCCCCCTTCAAAACATTCTAATAGCGTGAGCAATTTTTTCAGCTGTATCCTAACGTAATGATTTTGTTCGATTTTGAGATTTCAATGAAGAAATCAATTTTAAATTCCTATTGTTCATTTTCCTCGAATTTTAAAACAGTATTTTCACCATTATAATCCTTTTTATCATATCAGAAAGAATAATTATGCAATATGTTAAGAACATAGAAAATAATAGTATACGCTTGAATGTCGGTAGTAAATGACGTAAAGAAAAGAGTATTACTTCAGATAATTTACTCCTGCTGAGGTCTTCTTTCATGCACTAAATGTATTTTAAACGCCAAGCCCCCGTAAAAAAAAAAAAAAATTAAAAAAAAAAAAAGAAGGCACTTTCTACGCCCTCGGCTAATGTTACGCTACCCACTTAGTTTACACTGCTACGCTTTAAAAATGTTAACAAAGAGCTTTGTTTTGACGCGGCGTTGCAATTACATTACAGATGCGTTTTATGAATATACCAGACAGATTAAATAAACAGTGGGAGGGCGCTACCTGCGCCCCGCTCTCAAAGCGACTACCAGCAATTTTCCGCTATCAGTAACTAACGCAGTGGCGGAGCGCATGGCAGCACGAATTAGCACTCTTTTATCCCCGCTTCCCCTCGCACCGGGGGATGTAACACCACCGAGAAGCTTCCGGAGTAATATTACATCCAATGACCGAGGCCGCTGCAATAAATATCAAAATCCTCTACGTCCTAATTACGGAGTTTACTTTCTATTTCTCCTTTGATGCCGAAAAAATGCAAATATAAATGGTCCGCCTAATTTCGTTCACGGACAGGCATGACAGTCGAATTTCAATTCAAACATTTTTAACGAATATATTGTGTAATAATTTGAACGCGAATAAATGCCGGTAAACAAAAAATATGCCGCCAAGTATACATTAATGTTTTAAGAGGCCCTTAACATTGCAGGATACGAACACGTCTAAATCCCTCTACGATTACTACCTACCGGGATTTATTCCCAGTAGCGGCATCTACCATAGTATTTACTTTGTCAACAGATCTTAATTATTTTATCTCTAAACTAATAAACTGGTTCCATACCTAACTTGGTGTTGGAGAAGTTATATATTTTTGTCACATCACGTACACATTTTCCACTCAACGCCAATAAAATTTACCACGTAGTAACATATATAAAAAAATCTCAAATTTTAAACATTATGTGTTTTCAAATAATTTAAATTTTTGTCTTAAGTTATGCTCTGTAGTCAAAGAATTTTCAAAGTCCACGTCCTCAGATCTCTTACAGCAACTAACACAAACGAAATACCAACCACAGAAATCCAAATATGAAAATATACGCCGATATAGGCTCAACCGAACAGTTTTTTTTTTTTTTTTGTGAAGGGCTACGTGGAAGTGGAACAATTCCACGCTGCGCCAAAAAAAAACTTAGCTGTAACGCATAAAGTGGGTTCGCGTAACACTGCAGGCAATCGTTCATAGCGGAAATCTGACTATCTTTATTTCCAATTTGGAGTTCGAGCGATTTAGCCGTAGGGTGAAGGCAATGGCATTCGTATGTAGCAGCAATGGCCAACGTCGAAGCACCTCCACACCCATCCTTCCTTCAACTAAAGCTTATCGGCAGAGAATCTCCGACCATATACGGTATAAACATACACACTGTCGAAGAGGGAGAAAATAAAGCAGCGGCCAAAACTATGACAAGTTGTTATCTCACTGTCTCTCCGTGCGTGGTTACACTGGAGGAAACTAGCACAGCACCTACTCAGATTCAGAGATAATATTGGAAATTACTATAGAAAATTTACAATTTACTAGTTCTTTAATAATTTTGTATCTAATTTTCACTGTTTCCTGCTTGCAAAAAGGCAGCAACCTATGGATAAAATATAAATATAATCTTGACTTGTTACAACAAGCGGATAACACATGATTAAAATTACGCAAAAAGTACTAAACAACTCTCAAAATGTAAATTTTCTATAATCGTACATTGTCAGTAATTACTATGAATCCGAAATTATGGCACGAAAACCAAGAACAAAGAATTTCCGTGGTGATAGAACGACAGAAAACGAAACTTATAATAACAATGGCCCAACTGGGCTGTAACAGAAGGGTAGAACTAGAATATGTTAATTAATCCAACAAATGTACTGCTATTGCGATGGTAAATCATTCTTTTTGTTTTTGCTTTTAAAAAACGCTGGCATATGCCCAAAATGCTGGCATGCTGTGGGAAAACGCGAGCTTCGTATAAAAGAAATGTCCTCCGGTTCTTCCCCTGTCGAAGTCGACGAAAATGTGAAAAGGTCACCACTTGTGGTTCCATCATAAAGACAACTATGACGACCTGATCTTTTCGACAACGAGGGGCAAGTTTTCGTGATTGCTTCGTACAGGGTACAACACAGATCGTACTAATTAATACTACACATCTGTATCTAAATTGCCGCAGCTCCTTCGCATAATGAATCATAAAAGCCAGTAAGCTTATTTAAGTATCCTCTATAAGCCGAAATTGAATGACAGACTTACCCAATTTAAGGGTGTGGTGGAGCGATCAATACCACCACGAACATGCGATCGCTTAAAAAAAAAAAAAACCCCACACGGTTCGTGACTTACGGCATTCATAACGTCAATAAAAGCGTTTTCGTATAGGTACATAAAAAAGTAACCCCAAAGAGAACATTGAAAGCCAAGACTAAGCCACTCGACATAAAGAAATTACTGACGAAGTAGAGAGACACTATATGTATTAAAACAAATATGTGGAAATTAGGTAAGGTTGTGAACATGTCGTGTCCTTTCTACAGCTGCGGTCAAGTTTTACAGACGCCGTAGCCTACGGACAGGCATTCCGTTTTGGTAACTTGAATGCACGAGACAAACGTCACTGAGGTTGGAAGGCGAAGAACGACTATTAAACCTGTCTCGGTCATGGGAAAGGGAGAAAATCAAAGTGAATTTGTGAACGACAGATGTACCAAATGCGCAATCATCTCTTTAACCGCCATACACAATTTATATTTATTGCGTGATCAAGAAACAAGTGTCCCCTTAGAATTTCATATCTAACCCTCCCCTCGTCCACTATCATTTTGTAGCAAATTAAGATTGAACACAATGTCTTTACGATACTATAAAGATGGTCCACAGAAACTGTTGAGAATGACAGTAGAATTTAAAATTAACTAAGCTAATTTCTGGACTGATACGCCGAAGTTTTCTGAAACATTTCTGTGTGGATAGTACGAATATTAAAACAAAAATTCCAAACCTTCCAGAATGCATCACACGAACCACCTTACGAAAGGTAAGTCAAACCAAACAGTAAATAATTTCTACTGTATGTATTCGGTAAACCGTACGGAATACCGCGACAACTCAGCCACCTGGTTTTTTTTTTTAACAATAATAACATTGTAGCTCTAGTTTGTAAACTTTTATGCAATTTGTTACGAAGATATGCTATAGCGCATTCTTGCAGTCGCGCAGAAAGAGGCGGGACGTTGGGGAGAATTCTAAACAACTCGCCTCCTGTAGTGTACATAAGAAGACCTTGTGGACATTATATTATAGCTATAAACACACACTTACCAAAAAGCTTGTTCAGTTTTTAAAAAAACTCAAAACTGGGCGTTTCGACATCTATATGATGGTGTTCATAAAGATTTAGTTTTTATCATACACTTCGTTTTATCGGAAAAATCACGAAACTGTATGAACAAAATATAATCACTCTCTCTTTTTTCTACGTAACAATCACAACACATATCTAATGGATATAAACTGCACAAAAAAATTGTGTAAAGCTGCAATTAAAATCTCTAAAAGAATTCTATGCAAGGAAAAAGTACACCTGCATTTACTTGACATTTCCTCTTAATGTGTTTTGCGAAAGTATCTTTTCCACCCGACTCTTATATCCATATGTATCTACTTAGTGGAAGCTAGCGATTTTGATCCAAATGTGTGGAGCCTATCGCAACATAAGAAAGCTGCGAAACGCTATATACTCTAAAACTGTTTAGTTTTAAATGTTATTTCCAAATACTTTACCGATATGTTTTCCTTTCGGAAATTAATGTTACTGTTACTTTACTTCTACAAACTTGTTTTACAACTAATCTATCATAGTAAAAATTGTTTATGTAGTTTCAAGTGCTTCTCTAAATATTGAGAATCGTTTTAAAAATACAAATTATTGTTTTCAGGATAATTTTTACTTGTACAAGATTACATCATGAAAAGCGATTATAAATTTATAAAATTCGTGTAAGCCACTTTGGGCGAAACTGATATATTACCTGCATTTCCAAGCGCGCCGTTCATATATAACTAGCATACAGGTGCTACGCAGGAAAGACTTTACGAGGGCTGAAAATTATTGCATGTCACTTAACTGTACGCTGCGTAACGAAACGCACACTTTTAAAATTGTTTTACAGTTGAGCGTTTAAACTCAGCGGTGTATGCGATGTCACTCAATCGTGACCTAGACGAAACGATGTCCACGACGATATTAGGCTAAGACACAAGCCCACACTAAGAAATCGTTTGCAATTTCACCACATGGCTGTAAACGAAATACCGAGAAAGCATGAATGGTTCAGTTTTTATTCCACATCCATGGTCGCGTTCTTTCATTGGATTAGGAGAGAGTGTAATGTGTAGGGAAGTACCCAAATATATAGGCCGTTCACGGTAAAGTGAGCACTTTAGAAGCCCTAGGTACCGTTCTCTTTCAATGAATTTATATCCTTCCACCACTTGTTAATGTAAACCCTGTCGTGTGAGTAATTAACACAGTGTATAAATTCACCATACTGAAAACCAAAAGTCCAAGACCACAATGAAATGTATTTATTGGTTATTATGTCTGATCAAACAGCTTCACGAAGTGCTCACTTTACCGTGAACGGCATATAGTAGCAGCTATACTCCATGGTTACTTCCAACTTTTTGAAGCCCTGTTTAAGTGATACTTTCAGTATATTCCTCCACCTCTTGAAAACAAAGTTTAACTAGTTCTAGCAAATCATACCAAGGGGGCGCCGCACCGTACTCGTGCTTACCCAATTATATATTTTGTCTGCGAACTATTTATTACTAGGCACTACCAAAACACCAGTTTTCTCTTTTTTTCATTAATATCAATTATAAGTGAAATAATTTATGAACAAAATATACACAACAGTTCAATTCAAAGAATAAGATACTGTAATGATAACAAAAATATCAAACGCTTGTGTTAGAAAACAACCAAACACGTCATACACGGAGTAATTTTTCAAAAGTTTGAATAAAAAAGTGTGAAGATACCACGAATAGAGTATATTATTATAGAGTACTCTATATTTACTTTGCAGCCACGCGCACGGTATGGTAATTTTTTCCATACGTTAAAAACTTGCATTACAATTTAGTAAGTTAACTGGGGATAAAAAGTGGTATTAAGTAAGTATGAACAGAATGAGAAAACAAAACACGTATTCAGTTTAAGACGGTCGCTCGCTCGGCACCGGGGGAATGATTGACAGCAGTGACCTGATTGGCGTCATAGCCCCTCCTTCCCCTCCTCCTCACCCCCGCAATGCTGGAGAAGTCGACGACTTTAGAGGATGCGCAAGAATATTCTGGGACTAGGACCCTCGGCACAACGCGGCATTTAGACAAAATTTTGGGCGATGTTCTATGACCCTATAAATACTGCAGCGGTCCAAGGGTCGGGAGTCTCTTGCGGAGACGACCTGGTTGAGTGGAGTAGGCGAAGTTGAGTGCAGCGAAGGACATTAAAGAAGAGAACGGACAACGGGAGATTGAGAGACAACGGCGGACGAGGTGTTTATGGTGCAGACTACTGTGCATGAGGGAGCTCGGATAGCTCTAGAACATTGCGGACTGGTAGGATCTGGACTAAGCTGAGGTGGAACTGTAAAAACATGTGATACGGACTTTATTGTAAATACTGGAACTGTCAAATATGGACATATAATTTATTAAGTAATTCGCTATATTTTGACAGACTGTGTATTGGGGATGATTTTAGTTAATTTATTACATTAGTTTCTTTGAAGTAATTGTAACTTGTTTTGATTGGGTTCATTAATTGTAAGTAGCAAGTGCTTACAATTTATTGTGAGGTATTGGGTCGAGAGTATTTTGTTTTTAGTAGTTGTAAATAAATTGGAAAACTATAATTAACTCTTTTATTTAATTAAGACCTCCATCCTTTAACGAACCTCGTTTAAAGCACTGACTTTATAAAGAAATTGTAACAGTATTCTCCTGTACCATTTCTTCCAACGGAGTTTAAGGGCTTTAGAAGCAAGCCGACATTATACATATATGAATAAAAGTGACTAATCGTACAGATATATTTTATCTTTAGAAAAGCGAACACTGCATCTCTCCCCAGGGAGTGTTTCTATTTGCATACGGCTATTTTTTATTCGTCGCGGTAATTTTACACTCTGCGATATACAGTATGTATGGTCGCTCCGACTACTTGTTCCCTGAAACTGGTCCCTGATCGCGCCAACTGCTCGACTGGCCGTGCAAGCTATGGAATTCCGCTGGTAATTGCAGAAGTCGCCCACGGTCGGCAACCGCTCTGGGCTATAATTCGCTAGCATTTCGAGGGTAATAACCACTGGATGTGTGTACTTCTGTAAATGACGTCACCACAAAAATAAAACTACTACAAGAAGTATCGATATCTACATATATTACGTGCATGCTCCTTCGTACTGAAATACTACAAGCGCGAATTAATGTAGGCCTATCGCTGCACAGTAAAAAAAAAGAATCAGCGAACTTCCTACACGGCAATGTAAGATGTTAACCTAGGGAAATTCACCACACGTACTTCTACAAAAATACAAATGATACAATGTAATGCTGGGAAATTCAGCACGCACTTGATGCGTTTCTCGACAGACGTATAAAAGTGTATGAAAAACAAAAACTTTATAATTCGTGCTTTCCTGTACGGTAAATATGGGAACTATTGCTTAGAGTGGACGTCCTGTTGTGTATTTCAAGACTATATTCGTATGTATCATGCGCAGGTAGGCCTACTTTCGATCGTAACATATTTATAGGTTGACTATAAAAACCTTTTTTTTTTATCACGTGTGCATTCCTGGTTACATGTATTAATTCACCCCGTAAATTCTTCTTGCTCGCGTAAGATATTCGTATGAAAATAAAACGCAAGGGGATGAGCTGGTTAGCCCTGCGGACGGCGGTAAGTTACTAACCCAAGTCAAATTACAACAACGGTACTTTGTGTGAAGGAAGCTGTGTGAACAAGGGTGGTATCTGCCCCTCGCTCCAGTCACACTAGGAGGAGCCAAAAACTTCACAAGAGAACAATGTACGTTAAAATTCATTCCTCACGTATACGTACTAAAACTGTAGCTCAATAATAATAAACCAGTTTAAACCAATGTTGCCATGGCTTATTTCAAACAAAATTTTGGGGAGGGGCGCAGAACTTACAAGACTGAGAATGGTTCCGATGGCCTTGTGTACTACCCGAGCCACACCCCCCCCCCCCCCCCCCACTTATCACCCATGACGTATCTTGCATGTCGGAGGCCTGGAAGAAGGAAGGCGACCCATGCACGCCTTAGATGCCTCATCGCCTCTGTGCGCAAGACGATGAACTGGCGCCCGGTCTTCCGTTTGGCAACTAGCCAACACGAGAGATGCAGAGGGCGACCCTTCACTTTGTAACGTAACAATACAGCTGTGCTGCACGAACATGGCAGCTGTTTTCGTGACCAAAAATGACTGCGAAAACGCCCAGCACAACTTCTTCACTAAAATAAGAAATTAAGAACTGAAGTTGAAAATCATCTTCGGGGGTGAAGTGTTTCCTTAAACGATATTAGTAACCGGGCATCGCCATAGATTTGTTTGCAGTGTTTTAATAAAACCATCATTGATGTTTAGTTATGCTTACCTCTTGGTGGCCAGATATAGGCATCAGCAAATCGACCTGTTTGAGTTGAAGCAAATATCTTGTACTTTATCCCAATTCCGGAAAAATAACTGTATATAGCAAGACATGTTGAAAATCATTTTTGCCAGCGCTAACTTCGTATGAATTGTTCGAGAACAATGTGGGATTCACATATTTTTTACTAATCCTTGCGGCACATTCTCGTAATCTGTCAATAATCAGCTTTACTAATTTTATGGAGATTAATTCGTTTTATAATCCAAGCAAACATTCACAAAAACTTTTACTTTCATTAAACAGGTTACACACACAATTCACGTGGTTCGTTTAATAGAAGTGGTTTTCAATAAAGCCTATAAAGAAGTACTTAATAAAAGGTTGAAAATTGCCAATAGTTTTCATCGTCGAAGGAAATTAATTTACACGAAGACATTTACCCGATGTCACCGTATTTACCTCTGCATGATGCGTACACACAAACGTCCGACAGGTTTACACTGTCAACAAGCTGCATTCACCAACTACCAATCAGATGTTACGAACTATGAACACGAGGTTTCCTTCAGTTTTTATGCCCGCGTACTGGTAATTTCCAGTGATGACTAAATGAGCACTGTTTTAATACAGCAATTTTTATAAATGAAAGTAGATTTAGGTGAAGTAGAAGTGTTTTTAAGAGCATGCTATCGTTGTATAATTTAAAAATACATTCCAAGATTGCACGCATTACGTATGTTTATTAAATAATTTGTGAACCGAAATTTAGACTCCACGCTTCATTGTTGAAATTATTTTCACCGAAGCCCTTCATTTTTACTATTGGTTTCATGCACAAATAGCAAGCCCCCCCCCCCCCCCCCCTTTTCTAACCTATTAAAGAAGTTTCATATCAGATACCAGAACGAGTGTTTAAACAAATCAGCGTGTATAGCCCGAAAAAAAAAGTAATGAAAAATTACAACAGCAACAGAGTTTGCTTTGTGAGGAGTCTCAGCAGTGCTTGAGCACACGACAACAGTTACTGATGTAATTAAAAAATTGGACAAGCCCTACATTACACTCAGAAAGAAACTGCATTTATTAATTTTTTATTTTAGGATTAGGTTTTTTTAATCCTAGCTCGAGTGGTGGATACACCACCGCCAGTTAGTCCTTGTTCAACATAAACACCGCTGAAAAAGGGAACTGCTCAGACAATCAGTTGCTTTGCCAGCACTCAACAACTCTCTGCAATGCGGATCATTTCAGTAATTTCAAGCTTCCTGAATAACATTTGCTTCAAAAGACAGTTGGTTCAAGTGTTCAGCCAAGGGGGAGTTTGGATTTCGAGCATCCCAGCTGTGGAAACTAATAATAAACAGAGTTCTAACGTCAAATCCTATCGAAGTCGTGTTGGCAGAAAGTAGTTCAATAATAGGACACGGAAACTGGTTCTGCGGAGCCAGCGAGATAACCCCATATTCACTCTACGTTCCAAACAACTGCGGTCTAAATCGTGAGATGAGCGCACGAACATACGTTTACGAAGAGTAACTTGTAGGGGAAATAATCTGAGAAATTCACGTACCCCTCCTTACATATGGGCGAGCAACCACGTTTCACGCAAGTGAACCAACAGTCCCTCAGCTGACAGGTCGATATTCAGACTAGAGTGTCGACAGGGAGAGTCGGAGCGCTGGCAGAGAACGGAAGTGCACTGGACGCGCAGATAAACGAGTGGCAACTCTCCCTCTCTCTCTCTCTCTCTCTCTCTCTGAAATAAGGAAGTCGATACCGACCCCGACCGCGCCCTCGGGACAGACAGGTCCTGGGACCACACTCCTATTCTCCCTGCGAGGGGAAAACTAACCCCATTATCGACCCAGTGGCGTGGACAAAGAGAAGGGACACGGGGTGACATGTCGCCACCCGCAAGTCAAACATTTATTTCAGACTTAGAAAAAAGTACAGCTATTTAAACTTACTAAACCTACGTACCACGTTCGACATTTGCAAATGTGTTAGATATTTTGAGGTGATTACCTGCTCTACCGCCAAATCTTAACGTTTATAGTGCTGGTAATCTATCGTTCGTAACACTAATTAAAATATAAAAATAAGAACCCAATAGCGAACGAAGTTACAGATCCAAAATAAATCAAGTATAAAAAATTTTAATTTGTATATTTTTCAAACAAATCTGAAAATTAAAATTAGTATGTAAAGATACATCTCAGAATAATTGTTTATGTTGTTAAAAGCCTACGAAGAATATTTCCTGGAATTATGTTATGCCGTTCGCATGCATTTCAATTTTAACTGTTGAGATTACATTTTAAATCAAAACAGCCAAAAGTCCCTCATTGCAGGTGGACAAGTATCGGATTCCAAATAAATTGCAATATTTCATTCCTGTGACCATCTCTACACTCACGGGATAGAAATAGTCATTCTTCCAAAGCGTCGTATTGATACATTTTTATCAATGACCTCAAGGTCGACTAACCCGCCCCTCCGCTTTGCCGTATGGTTCACGCACGAGACCTATGCTTCATTGGTGAGGGTTCCAAAAAATTACGATTACCGTGCTACAATAGAAGTAACCACAACAATGCTAGTAACATCAAGAGCTTAAAGCATTCTGTAAAAACAGTGCTTACAACCACGCACAATATACATGACCACTGTCAACGCATAGTTGCATTGTTCTTGAACTTTTAATGTTCTTGTGTAAGAACCTACATGTAGCAAGTGTTTTATGTCAGTTTTCAGTGTAAGAGGTAAGATAATTTTTAAAATTTATGTAATCATATGATGTCTGAAATTGTAATTTTTATTGTTAAGTGGTTCATTTTCCACAAAAGAGGCTCGGCGAAATAAAAAATAAATAAACAAATCAGAATCTACTATTCTTACTACATGCGTGATATTCACTTTCACAATAGTACCATTCCGGTCACGAAACTAAACTTACATTCGACTCAAAATTTGGTTTTTCCCCTCGCGCGTTTGTTTCTTTAGCAAGCAGTTTTTGAAAATTAGAAATGCAACAGCTCCAGCAAACCTACTGTGTTGCCACAGCGGTTTACTGACGAGATACCTACATAAATAGAGGGAGGGAAAGTCATACCATGTAACAAGTCGGCAATCTCACACGAGGATAAATTCAAATAAGTATCCACAAAAAAAAAAGTTCCCGTGACATTTTATTGGCCAATAAATGAAAACACCCCATGTTATTTCAATCGGTGCGCAGGATTTTCATGATGGAATTAATAAAATTACGGATAAAGTTCCGTAAATGTAGCAGATTCTTTCGATGACAAGCTAACCCTTTCACTCTCACATTAATTTAGTGTGTGATCTTTCAATAAATAGCGCAATGGGAATGAATGACAAAATGGAAATATTTTGACATTCGTCACTGAAATGCAGATGTCTGTCATGGAAAAAAAAATTGACTACAGCATTCCTGGCAGCGATCGTTTACATGATACACGGCGCCTCACACTACGACACTACACCTGGAACAGTACGAACTACACAGAATCAGTAAAGGAAATGTTCGACATGCCCTCCATCAGCACGAACACATGCATCAACCCGCTGTTACATGGACACCCGGTGGCACTGATGAATCCCTGGAAAAGTCCTGATTGTTTCGCAACCCTCCAAAATACTGTAACGGAGGTTGGGCACATCGTTCCCTGGGGTTGCATACACAAGTAACTTTAAATGTCCCCAGTGGATTCAAATCAGTCGGGGACTGGTATGGGGCTGCCAATTACACCTGCAATGGCGTCCACAGTAACATGATCCAGCCCATACACTGTACGTTACATATTAAGGGCTGTATTAAAGAAACGAAGCGTTTGCGAACCTATGTTCATATAACATTTTTTTATCCTCCGGGTGTGAGGAATGTTTCCCCGAAGTATTGACATGCAATATTGCAAACGTCCTGCATATTAGCATGCAGTTGTTTGGACACACCCTGGAGGACTCTTCGGCCTGTAATTAAACAGGAAGAATTGTCGTGACCAAGTCTCATACCGTGGCAGCAGGTAATGAATTAACAGTTGCGGCCCAAGTATGCCCAGTGCTGAGAAATCTAGGCTACGCTGCTAAAAGAAATGGCCAAGTACACGTCCTCTAATTACGGATACCGTTACGGTGATGGTTATTTCGACTGCAGCGCAGCGTTCTCTGGCGGCGACTGGCGTGGAGTGCGCACGCCGCAGTGCGGGCTGCAGGAGGAGGAGGTCGGAATGCGCGCGCGGCACAGTACGTCGCGCACTTGAGCATGTCGGGGTAACGGGAACGACGTTGTTCAAGAGGCAGGCCGACGTGCGAGACGGCACGACCCGGCACGGCTCCCCGCGCAGCAGCAACTCCAGCGGTAGTTCTGTACACTCAGGCCGTGTTCTAATACGTTTATTTGAAAATTGTATTTAGCATTTTGCAAGGTTTGGTCGGGACACAGCGACATTCAACTGTCTAGCGCACTATACTGCTATTATATTGATATATTATTATTCCAAAATTACGAAGTCTTAAAATAAACAGTAATTATTCTCGCGAGTTTTTCGAGCGTCGTTTAAAATTTTAAATTAAAATTAGACCAATATGGTATGAAACTGTTCCTTAAAGGAAATTATGTCATGGCAAAAAAAAAAAAAAAAAAAAACTATTTCAAGAATATTTCAGAAACTTGCTTTGTGAAATGAATATTTTGAGTACAATACAAATTTGTTTATTCCAATAGCCATGTCTATAAATCATTCATGGTTACTTCAGCCTTTTCTGAATATTACGTGCATGCCCCTAACTAATTTTATTTTAAAGTAAACACTGACCAAACAGCGTAAAGTAACGTTGGTGGAGGTTTGCGAAAAGTAGTTCTAATAAGTAACGTTTTAAAAATGTCAATATTTCTAAACTTAAATAAAATAATTTCTACTGGACTATTGCTGCTTTTGGTTACGTAGTTACATAGCAATAAAATGCTTATTACGAACTTAAGCAGTAACCGACCACCAGGGACTTTACGATACCATTGCTAGCTGACAAGTGAGGAGAAGAGCAACGCCCCTCTTACCGAAGCCCTGGACTCGGCGCCTATGCTAGGTGTTACGAAGTTATCCCCAACACGTTCACCACATCCACTCTTCAACCAACTGTGATCTTATTAAGTTGCTAATCGCCAAATAAGATATCATTGCTGCATGCTTGACTTCTCAACGCCAGCAGTTTCTCCTGCCAGGCAGATTGTTCATTACCGAGTCGTAAGTTTCCTTAGCAGATTTTTAAGAATACATTTTTTTATCGGTGAAAGTGTAGATATTTGGGCCCCGACTTCCGAAATTTACGATGCAACAGCTAGATCGAATTCTTGACAGTAAGCACAAAATTGTTCAGTTCTGTACAAGTAGTTTGAAATTCTCGAATAAGGTATTTTTATTTCATTTCGAAACAATTTAAAATGGATAACCTCATTCGTGTGGAAAACAAAGGTGCCAACTTCTTCCTGCCTGAATGCGTTACTGAAAAATACTTTCATTTACAATAAATTCACAACTGCTTATGGAACATGGCCTGTAAACCATTTTAGGTTCAAGGATAAGCGCGAGTATTTAACAACTTACAGCTGTTATGGTGCTCCAATTACTGGAAAAATAGGGTCCGTTACCTCAATTTCGCCGATGATGTACACAAGGACATCGTTCAAAAATGCCATGGGCAGGCTTTGGCAACGTGAAAGTCACATATTTTCGGAACACATGAAACAAAAATGATGGGGGGTGGGGGGGGGATCCGCTAGGATTAGTGTGGTCCATTTACCGTCGAGGTAGGTTTTGTTATAGCTTTACGAAAGTTTATCCTACTGAGGTTGAAAGGCCCAATGCTTTCAGTTTGGCAACTAAATTTTTTCGTCACTAAGTAAGCGCTAGTGTCGCACGTATACCGGATCTCCTCCATTTTCTAAGTTAAAAAAACTAATTGTAATAATCTTTTAACAAACATAAAATAGCTAAGTATAAACTGTGCACGGTAAAATGAGCACTTTTGAAAGCCCTGCTTAAGATCTACTTGTATGCACGTTGTGTAAAACATTCCGCCTTATGTAAAACATTGGCATGGGTCTCGTCACTTTATTAATGCGTCGGTCAAGTGAACTGTAAAATTATTACAAAAGTAAATATTTAACACAACTGGGCCTGTTTTCTCTTCGATGCATCAAAAAACACAAAAAGCGAAAGAAATAATTTCACTTATCAGAAATGTTGCCAAACATTTTTTATGCGACGTTAAGTTACGGAACTACTTCCCATCCATCGGTACCAATTTTACTGGGCGCATGTCATTCAGTGCGCCCGTTTAAACATATGCAGGAAGGGGCAGTGCCTTTTTTCTAAGGTTGATTTCAAAAGTGCTCCACTTTACTGGCAATTTCATTCGATCAAATATTTATTGAATAAAATTTATTGAACATAAAAACCACTTAATTTGCCTGTCAATGAATTGCATTCAATAATCTTTCAAGTCTCCACATGGAAAAAATATCAATTATTTGAATTAAAGCAAAAGTTACCCAAAAGTAAATTATTAGAAGTATATGCGAATCATGCACGACACGAAAATAATTGTTTAACCCCTAACTAATTTTCTTCATTTTATTGTATACTTTCTGTTTAAAAAATATGCATAGTTAGATTTTGTAAAAATATTTAAGGTGTACACAAAACTCTATAGTGAGATAACATTCATTAATACTATCAGAAAAGCTGCTGTACAGCGATTAAAATTTTGAATTCAAGAAAATATAAAAGTTCTAAACGAATCTCTTGAAAGAAAACGACGCATTCAAGAAATTGAATGAGAAAATGGCCGCGACGATGACGTGTCTATGACGTCACGTGGCATTAAATGAATTACTTCAATAAAAACTCAATGTAATTAGAAGAAAAATGTGATGTTTGTGAAAGGGCTTTAACGAACTTCGAGCAGCAAGAAGGAAGAGAGAGTTCTCTCCCTGTAGTTCAGCTGGCCTCTCCCCTCACCCAGGGGCTGGGCATTTCCACGGGTAGTCGAACACTACATACGGGGTCGAGTGGTTGGCCAACACTGCACTCTACGGGATTATTGCTTCTCCACGGCGCATGCGTGCAGGAACGCGGCGGCGGCGGCGGCCGTCTGGAAGGCGATGAAATAACGTTCCCTAACACGGGAGCAACAAAGGAAGATGTCACGCCAATACCTAATATGCTACAGCGACGTTTTGGCGAGGGTCTACTGGCGCGACCAGTAAGCTAATATGAAAACAGCAAGGTGGCCGCCGAACAATGTGCAGGGCTCCAGAAGAAAACGTTTTATTAAAAAATCCGTCCATCGTGTGTGAGTGAGGTCTGCTTACAAACAGCATTTAAGAAACGTTACGCGTCAGTATACGTGTTACAACTCCTCAATCTCTCTCTAAATCATGTTTTTGTGATAGCGAAAATGGCTCAAACGGGTGTATTCACGGTATTTTTAGCCATGAACATTACGGTACAAAACATTAAGAAAGGACTAGGGACGTGCACCAAACCTTTATTATTATTATTATGTCATAAAATGGTAGGTTCTCCGATGAAAGTCTCATAGAGGCGCGTATGTACGGCAAGACTGCATGCCAGTTGAGTGCTTTGCGCGTAGAGGCGATGAGAGTGTTGATGCGCTCCCACTTTTTAAGACCTCATATGTGCAAGATTCCTTCCTCAACTAGGCAGCCTACTTGCCACTTGAACGTTAGCTCGATGTGCTGATCTACGACAAGAACGCACACTTCAGAAGATGTCCCCATTATCTATTACTTTCAAGACATCACGCGCGTTAGAACACCATTTCGGAGCACACTCAACATAATAAAAAAAAGTCTGCATCTCAAAATATGAGATTTAGATACTCGAAGGTCCTGTAATGAACGTTTCTACAGACTTATAGCCAATTAAATATAGTCGCCGCTGAGTCCCATATGTATAGGCTGTTCACGGTAAAGTGAGAACTTTTGAAGCCCTAATTACTTCTTTCTTTCAGTCATTTTTTATCCTTCAATCACATTTTAAAATTAATATTGCCATGGGAGTACTAAATACAGTGTATATTCCACCGCACTAGGAAGTTAATGTCTAGGACTAAAATAAAAAAAATTATTGACTATTATTCCGAATGAGGGGGCTTTCAAAAGTGCTCACTTTACTGTGAATAGCCTATACATGCAACACGACGGAAACACTGCACGCCAGTTCAGAGTCTTACGTATAGCGCTGGTACCACACTCGATTCTCGTGGCTCCAGAATAGGCAGGCATACTAAGAAGATTCATCACACGCAGACAATTTCTACTTGTGCTCGGCGGCTCTTAACAACGGGGTCTTGAGAGACGATGAGGGTGAAGCAGCGAGAGGGGCAGCGGTCGGAATGTAAGGGCGGGGGAAACGGGAGATCCCCGAGAAAACCCGCCTAACAGCGGTATCGTCCAGAACGATTCCCACGTGCGAAAATTAAGGAGCGACCCCGCCGAGAATCGAATCTTATTCGACTTGAAAGGCGAGCACCCTAGCCTAAGTGCCACCGCGGCCCCTTCTCCGCGACAGAGTGTGAATGGCTGGACACACTCCTACTTATAACCTGATCAAGGACAGCAACTTTATGGTAGCTATTACCTGTTCCCCCTCCTACTTATAACCTGATCAAGAACAGCAACTTTATGGTAGCTATTACCTGTTCCCCCTCTCTCTAACTACTTCTCTGGCTTTCATAATGCTGCTTCCCATTTTTTCTATCATTCTCATTACTTTTCTGTAAGGTGTGAAATGATCTCAAAATTAACTGTTTTTCTCAAAAATTTCGCCGACTATGAGGGGGGATAGAGCGAGAAACAATTTTATTACGATCGCAACAATACTCCAAATTAACCAAACCTCAGAAATGTCAAACCTAATTTTTAGAAAAAAAAATGTCGAGTATGCCCCAAGACAAACTTTTCAGATTACTAATTAAAATAATCGAAACCCAAAAAATTTAATGACTCGTTTATAATTTTAACTTTTGTTACTGATAAGACATTTAAAAATTTCCCAGCATGAAGTTGTTATGCACACCATTAGCAAGCTACAAGAGTCTACACATACAATAGCAGCTGTGATGAATTTCACAAAATTATTAATACAGCTGGTTCTCATGGGATCTCTATTTACACTTTTTGTAAAACTGCACAGCTTTAAACCTATTGAATAGTTATTATCCATGAGTTAAACAGGTGATTGTGTAGTTTAGAAACACAAACGTGTCACTATCTTGCCAGTTCCAACTCCACTTATTCGTAACGAACGAAAATATGTAATTTTCAGAATTACACGTTCAATAAACACGTTACTAATTAGAACAACTTTTCACAAACCACCGCCAACGCTACTTTACGCTCTTTGATCAGTGTTTACTTTAAAATAAAATTATTTATAGGCATGCACGTATTACTTTTTCAGAGGCTGATTTTCAAGTATTCAACTAACCGTTAACAATGTGTGTAGTTTTCAAGTCTTTTTTTCTGCTGCATTCCCTAGTAACCAGTGTTCGTACATCCGCCAAAGTTATTTTGGGTTCAACTTCCTTGGGAACCCCTGATAGTAAAAGAGCCACGTTTCTGGTTTATGTGAAATTTCACACTCAATATACTGAACACACAAGTGCAGATATCTTAGTTTCAATAAAGAATGCTGAATTACGGTGTAGTGGCTTTGCATGTACAAGATATTTCGATTTATGTGGGAAGTAGACGGAGTGTTGACAGTACGCCTCAAAACGAAACAAAAATCCTATATGAACACACGTCCTAGATTCGATGGTTCCCGAGGTAAGGCCTTTTAAGGTTTTGCTGGAATTGTTTATAGCTGTACTTGATACACCCCTGTTCGTTTCACTGCACTCCTGCCCGTGCACCAGTGGCGATTCGCTCTTACGGGAGGTGCTCGAGATGTCTACCTTGCACCTGAACGCACGATTGTACATGTCGCATCAGTGACTGACAGCACGTTCACACACCTCAGACGTGCCACGATCTGCTGGCAACCTTGTTACACACGCTGGTGGAGCATTACAATGTCCGTAGCAGTGCTGTGTAAACGACGGCCTTGAGATGTCTCACAGGTAATGAATGATCAACCGGATACAAATCAGGGGAACTTGCATGCCACGCGATTGGCTCTGCACAACCTATCAGTCCGTGTGGGAACCGCTCATCCAGATCGGCTCTGGCCAGTCTACTGAACTGTGGCGACACCGCAACATGCATGTAACACGCTCTGTGCACAGACAGGGGCGTGCAGCTACCAATAGCAGGCAAATTGACATAGGCCCAGAATTCGAGAACCATCAAGCCTAAGACATATGCTCAGATGTAGGCTACGTTTTGGTTTCAGATTTATTGTTAATACCCCGGTTGTTTCCCACATAAATCAACACGTAACATCGTTTATACTAGTAATGTATTCAGCGGGGGTTACATTAATTTCTTGAGACCTGAATTTAAAGAATGTCTGAGCTTCACAAACACGAAAGATGTATTTTACACTGGACCGCACGTGTCATTAAAAAAAAATCTCAATACCCTATGGCTAAACGTATAAACCATCAAGGCTGATTGTGAGATTAAAGGCGCGGTAATGTATTTCAATGGTAATCTGTACCAGTCGTGCGAGGACAAGGTGTCGCTGGAGCTGAGTGTCATCTCTTCTATCGCACAGGCGCGTTTGCATCACAGGATTGCTTTATCTTCCACGTGGCGTTTATGCAGTTGTTTTTTGTCGTCGCTGCGCTACCTAACCATCAATCACGCTCTGCAAATTTACAGCACGCGGGAAGTTTTACAAACGGTGGAACTGGGCCCGTCACCAAACGAAAATCGCCGCAACATAAGCACCTCCTACAGTTATAGTAGGTTATAGGTATACCGAGCTGTTTTTTTTTCAAACACACGTTGCATACGACTAGCAATCACGATTGCTTTAGTCACTGATATCCTGCCGAAATTTTTTTTTTTCAAACGATCATCACGGGGATCGACTTTAATGTAACTTCCCAAGTCTCCTCAGAATCTATGAGAAATATGTATTCCAGCATGCAATCTTAACATGACAGCAATGTAACTCAAGTAACACAAAATAATGTACATACTCAAAATTTTAAACCTAATTTTCTTGGAGTTTGGTAGTACTCAAGTTGAATACCGGCAAAACATCTCCCCATAAACCGTACTGTATTTTGTTAACTTGTTATATCTGGGAAATAACTACTTATGGGAGTGCCTTCCTCTATGTTCTTGGTGCGCGGTGGATCCTTAAATTATAAACGCTAAACGAGTACACCCGACTTGTATAGTTTTTAAGACTATCCAGTGATTGCTTTATGCCGTATCAGACAACACTTAACTCCAAAGTTACATATTGGATCAAAATAATGCATAAACGGCTTGTTTCCAATCTGAAATTAAAACATATAATACTGGCGACTTAAATAACACAGCTTATTTTAATTAAATAAACTATTTAACCCCTTCAACAATTTATTTTTATGACATTTTATATTAAATAGATTTATATTACCTTCACAACTACAAATTTTGGCAGATATTACCCGACAAACATTAATATTTGACAATGGCTTTACCCTTTGAGCCATCAAGAAAATCAAAATTTTCACAAAAATTGCCGGATGACGTAGGTTCTTCTAATCGTCAACAACATTTTGATGAACCCGACTGCAAGACGGATTGGGCAATGATGATAATGAACACCGAACCTAATCACAATCCAATGGGGATTACTTTATTTCAGAAATTCAATTAAATTTTACTATAAAACAGCACTTAGCGACATTCTGTTTGAACGTTACTGCAACTCAGTAGAAATACAAACCACTCCTTTCATTATGCACGCCTTTGATGGAACGAAAAATAATAAATGTTGGATTAAATGTCACGGCGCTGACTGATTTCAAGATTCGATGGAATTTTTTGCTGGATCTTTCAAATGCCATTTTTGTAGCAATATCTACATATTTATTGGCATAAGAACAACATTCAAGAAAGTAGTAATTTACGCTAAAACAACTTTTCTGTTTTTATGTCTTAATATAAGTCTAACACAATATGAAACGCACGGATTTAATATAAGGGAAATATCTTAATACTGGGAAGGATACTTTCTGCGGTCTGTTATAACACAAAAAAATTAAAATGTGAAAAGCACGCGTAGATAGTTATCGAGGTCTGGATTACAGCGCCGCCTACTTACCTGTAGTTGTTTTAAAAGGCAAAGATAACGTCTGGGTTTTACGACGCTCGCACGATTAAGTACGATGACTACGGACGCCTCATGTGTTCTTGCGTAATATTCGTTTTGTAACCGGATTCACCACGAGATTCACAACTACACAACGTAAACGATTCCAGTATGGTCCAAACCACTTTGCACCAATTCGGTGCTCAAATACTTTTTCAGCAGTGCTGTGAAGATGTCCAAGATCTGGTTCATCAAAAGCGCCTATGCATAAAAGGAAATAATTATTTATTTTGCCTCTCCACGGGAATGGCTTTTGACCTCCACCTAGAACTCCAGGACGACAATTCAGCGAACCAGCCCAGCATGTGTAAGCAAATGCAATAAATAGATTAATGCGTGAGCAATAACAAATCAAAGCATTGGTCATCACGGCGATAACCTTGTACAGCCGGCATAATGTCGCAACCCGAAGTTCTGTACGTAGTTCAACATCATACGTTATCAGCGCTGTAAATGACTGAATTAGCCTATAAATTTAGTTATGGTCTTGAATTACCATTAGTCTGTTGTGCGCAAGTTTCGACAGAATTCTGACCAACACCAACGGTAACTTCAACAGTAACATATGATAGTGCACCATCTGTTCTGTTGCCTCTCCTGGGTGGCACGACTGCCCCCAGGAACAGTGTATGGCAATCCCATCCATATGTTCCGTTTCCTTTATTGAGCGGTCGTAGCAGTACGTCTTAATTCGATCCGCAGTATTTTTATTTCATTGTTGGCTCATAGAATGCGCAGCTATTTTTACTTATTTTTCAGAAATTGAAAAATTCCTTGTGGACGCAGGCATCCTCGAACTGCCGGACGTTGAGTAGACAGACACCTTAGATCACTCGGATGTTGTATCACTTGGGAAATTCGGGTTTTTAAATACAATTTTTAAACTGTTTACTTTTACTTAAAGCATGGCATGTTACGTGTCTGCAGACGAATCTCAACGAGACAAATTCACACATGATGCAGATTATTTATTTAGTAAAATATATTTCCCTTTATGTTATATATATATATATAATTGTATTATATAAAATTGGGTGTCATCTGATAAAAATATGTTTTTACGTATATCGTTTATGTAGTAGTACCAATAGAAATATGACATTAGTTATTTCATTTTTATGTTCTGTTTGTGAGGCATACGTCCTGTAAAAACAAATGGGACATCCCAGTACCCTTGCTGCTATTATTACATTGAACGCCTAACATGGCGGTGTCTGTCAACACTTTAGAGGGTACACATTACCCTCGCAGTTTATCAACAGGTTTCACTAAATAAATATTACTTCGCAATAGCAAAATCTTCCAATTTATTGTCTGCATGTCAATTCTACTAGTTCTATAATATTTAAAAGGATTACAGGGTACCTTTAACAGTTCGCGACATTGCGCTAATTACCATACTTGTTTGATAACGCTACAATAATAGTTCTGTAATTTTACCAGAATCGGAGGGTACCTCTAACAATACACGACACTGTTTTGATTACCATACTTGTTCTGTAAACTTTCGAAAGAACGAGGTGACTTAAAATTACGACACCTCGTTCTTCGGAAAGTTATACGAGTTATACGAGTTCATACGTAAGTTACAGCAAATTGGCAATCAATTAGGAACCAAAAATACATTTTTTTTTCTCATTCAAAAGGCCACCGTTTTGTACCCGTTCGTTAGATGATTTTGCTAGTTAACGAAACCCTCCGTGACATAACGTTACGCATTTTTTAAAGCGTACAGATTTAAAAAAAAAAAAAAAAAAGGCGCTGAACTGGTTGTGTAGATATTTTTTTATGACGTGTTTCCGACTTTCCGTACATCGCATGCAGAAATATACACAAAGGCAAGCCTTCCAGATTACACAACAGAATGCACTGCAATAAGTCCATGCGTTGCAATGCAAGAATTCTTCTGTCTTCTGCAACCCGTCGAGAAAGCAGTCGACTTCACGTGTGTGGATAAACCAGCTTAATTAGAAGGGATGCAATTACATAAAAAATTTTTTTACTAAAAATAAAGTCAGATGCTGTGTTTAGATTTATTTTTTTTGGTGGTGGGAGGAAGGGCTGTCCAGACAAAATGACGGAATAGAGTGGTTAATCTTCTCCTGTCATTTTTTTTTGGAAACTTCCAAGTATTCATTACAAAAGACTCGCGAAGTAAGAAAATGAGCAAAAACATTCTATAATATGCAATATGGCACCCTGGCGTTCAGGATCTCTTTTGCAACTGCAGTGTATGTACCCTCTCACCATAACCGACTAGGTCATCACCGCAACGAAACTAGGGAGTGAACATTAAGGTGGAATATCAGACGCCATACTTGCTCATAATTTGCGTGCAGAGCTATCTGCCTGATGCGAGGGCAGATACAAAAAAAATTGCACGCTCGCAGTTCACGAGTTTCCCCGCTAGGTAACATTATCATCGCCCAAATGAAACGGAAGCTGCAAAACGTAACAAAAAAAGGAGGTGTAGCACAGTAGAGTGGAACATGTGCGGGAGAATTTAATATTCGGAGCGGCTCATCCCAGCGGGAAGGATCCTTACCTGATAAACTATTATAGTCTGTTCACGGTAAAGTAAGCACTATTGAGGTCTTAGTTACCTTTTCCTTTCAGCCAATTTTTTTATACTTTAACAACATTTCTAAATAAGTATTGCCATATAAGTTATAAAAACAGTGCGTATATTCCACCGCACTCTGAAGTTTAAGTCTCATGCTAAAATAAAATATATTTATTGACTATTATTTCAAATGAGAGGGCTTTTTAAAAGTGCTCACTTCACCGTGAATAGCCTATGTCAACATTGTATACAAAACTACATGAACATCCATGCCTTACATGAAAATCAAAACCGGAATTTCATGTACATCAGGTAACTGAGGTCGCCTATATCTATTTTCTTAAGGCATCTGAAGAAAAATAATTTGTCTGCTACACGTGGTATACCTTTTAATTCGTCTTACTTACTGCAATGGATTCAGTGGGTGCTGGCCACCCACAGAGAGTCATTACTATTTGTGCGAAATACCATAGGCATTACTTTTAAATACGCTTTTCTCGCATAAAACATGTGAGATCGCATAGTTTTTGCATTATCTATGCCAAAATAATTTTAGCGCTTTGGAGATGCAACTAAAATAAACGAAAACATTTACACGAAATTTAACATGGGTAATTCAAAGGGCAATCCTAATTCATTTAAAGGCATGCTTAAATAGTTTATATTACAAAAAGAAAAAATCTTAGACTGCTACAAATAAAATATATGCCAAAAACTGAAATTTCCTTAGTTTGAGCATTTTTTTAAATTGCGAAAACATTTCGTAGAGTGAATTTAAGATTTATTGAAGTAACTCATGGTATCCTTTTCAAAAATTATTATCTTATTTCGGCAAAGTTCGTTTTTATTATTCGTACATCGTAAGAACACTAAAATTGTGATGTTTACATTTCATGCAGCGAAAAATACGCTATCTAGAAATTATAGATATGTGCGACGAAATTGTACTTTTGAATAACGTCTACAATTTAAACAAAAAGCCTATTTCGCACAAATATAAAATAATGAAATTCCTGGCGACTAAATGCTGTTCACGATAAAGTGAGCACTTGTGAAATCAACCTTAGAAAAAATGTCACTTCTCCTACTTGCACATATGTATTTTAATTGGGTGCATCGAGTGATATGCACTCAGTACAGTTGGTAACGATGGAGGGAAAGTAGTTTCGTGTCAACTTCGAATTAAAAGTGTTAAGTAATAATTTTAAGTTATTTCAAATGGCTACCTATTTCTTTCACTTTCTGCTTTTTTAATTCATCTAAGTGTAAAAAATGGCATTTACCTTCTTAATAGTTTCTCAATAAATTTAATTTGACCTACACATGAACAAAGTGATGAGGCCTATGGCGATGATAATTTTACAAGGCGGAGGAGTACACAACGTGCATACAAGTAGATCTTATGCAGGGCTTTCAAAAGTGCTCATTCTACCGTGAAAAGCCTATCCTAGCCCTACTCTACATGTGACAGCAAGCCTCGCTGCGCAATTCTAATAAATACGAAATTTTAGTATTAAGGATTGGCTACATGATCCTCTCCTGTAAGCCCGAATCGACAGGGGATCATCCTATCAGGACGAACAATACAGTAACATAGCTTGCAGAAGGACGTCGAGAGTTGCTGTGGCCTAGATTGCACAGTTACTTACTGATTTATGTGATGGAAATATTTTTTACACGCATGTACATTATTAAACACACACATGCAGAAATATGATCCCCCTTCTGAATACGTTACATGGGTACTTGCCGATTTATAAATGTCCTATTTAGCTAGCATACAAATATTGAAACACAGTTAAAACTGGCAATGGTTAGAAGAGAAGTATAATTATACATATTCTCAGGGCTGGAATAATTTTATTTATTCCTTCCATTACCATAGAAAATTAAGATAAGGTATAATTTATAAATACCTGGATAAGTATGAATTTTTAAGGGTGGACATAATTTTTCTCATGTCTAGTAGTATTATCATAGTTGCAGTGCAGTACTGTAATGGAATTTGTTTATTTTTAATATAATCCCACCCATTCAACTCCTGCCTTTAAAAGGGGAATACGTCTATGAAGAAATAAAAATAAAATCAACTAAGCCTATACGAAATAAAAAATTACGAACATAAAAAATTATAAAAACTGAAAATAGAGTTAATACGAACATTAAGAATACCGGGGAAAAAAGAAACATTTGTGAAAGAGAGATTATAGTCGAGAAATGGACGGGCAGAAAGAGAAATATGATAAAAGTATGAGGTACACATGGCGGAGATGATGTTATGAACGAAAGAGGAGAAAATTGAATTTACAAATGCAAAATGTACGGATAGCAGAGGAATGGAGCAACTTAGTAAGCTACAAAGCTAAGTTCATTAAGATTAAAAAGTCTTCAACGACCAGCCTGTACAAACATGTCAGAATGAACGACGTTTGCCATTAAGAGTTAATTAAAATATTTATCCTAAAAAAATCAGGTAAATGAGTCTTGCTGTAAGACAGAAAACAAAAAAAATTCAAACAATACCATATCGCTAGTCCTGCCAACAATTCTAAATTAAACTTCCCGAAGTAGAGTGCCAACTCAACGTCTAAAGCGAATGAAGTCTTAGAGCTTCGTAATGCTGTACAAACTACTCAGCTTCTGTGCTGACTGTACCCGTTACGCAATAACACTGCCAACAGTCAAGGTCACCCGACTTTATGCCTACTAATTACAACCAGTTTATTTATGAAAGATGTACTGCTCTGTGCAAATTATGATGCGACATAACGAGCATAGTAATACATGAAAAACAGTTGGTCCATTCGATATTCTACTGTGCATATGTAATACTTTTATGCGATTACGTGCGTACTGGTATTAAACGAGACAACTCGACATGACTAAGAACGTTTTTACCAAATTTAAGTAGGCTGGAGGTTTTATTACTACCAGTAATATATTGTCAATCACGACTATTACCAGTACTAATGTAACTGCACCCCCCCCCCCCCCGGCCAGACGAAGTAAGCTGTTTTAGACAGTGTCGTAGAATACGCAAATGAATGACTGAGAAAACGAATAAAGCATTTTAAAGTCTTATCTGTGTAGACAAAGCTCACGAAGAGGGCAATTTGTTACATATCTACCAAACACTGTCATTTAATACACTCAGCTGAAAATTCTAGGCATAAAAAATTACCCACCAAAGCCGGAAACTACGTGAACTCTCTCAGCTGTAGATTCAAAGCAAACTGAAAACATTTTCACAGAGTTTTTTCAGTTACGCGCAAAAGAAACGTCCTCACAATTCCTCATCAGTACAGGAAATTCTCTCTGTGAAATTCGTAAGTAGCACGTGTTCAATATTTTTTAATGACAAAATCAACGCTACAACTTACTGAAACTTACTTATCACAATAAAGTTACAAAATGCTTCCTGATGAACATCAACCCTAACGTAGCTTCGCATCCTCGAAGCTATTTTGGATTATCAAGAAGGTGAAATAAGGAGAACCTAAGCTGATAGTTTACTTCAGCGTGTCTGCTACAAGACCATATGTGTAAGTTAGCCTATATAATTTCCTCTTTAACTTCTGTACATTAAAATCACTGGCGTAGAGCAATATTTTGACTAGGGAACGCCCAATGGCGTAGGTCTTTGTCTGAATGAGTAAAACGTGGGCCCACTTTCCCCGTGAAATATTAAGATTCCTTATAGCGTTGTTTACATGTTTAATGTAGAGTATTTTCCCGACATTAAGGTGTCCGGAAACCAATACCATCTTGCAGACAACAGAGAGACACAAAGGTGCCACCGTACACCTCTTGCACTGGAACTCAAGGGATAGTCATACCGTATAACTATCCCTAGGGATAGGAAGAGTACGCGAATTCATTTCAAGACAAGATAGACGTCCAACACAAGTACACTGGAGTCAGCTCTGCAATAGGATTACAGTTCATTAGACGCGCCCTGGACGACTGAGCCAATAGCACACTTGCAAGGAAACAAGTAGCGAGTGCCATACTGCCAGGTGTGAGGTAACACCGGCTACTCCCTGGGGCAGCAGCCAATGAACTAACATATGAATTTCGAGTGTACACAGGACTGTGGAGCTTAGCCGAGAGGTCGCTGAACTCGCGGAATTGATAGTTATACCTTTTATCGTTATCGCTCCGCGCGCTGGCGTCCGGTGCATCTGAACACTGCAAAGCAAGGGCAGTCTGCGCAAGTTGCCCCGTTCTCCACAACATATCAAGCAGGTATAGGTTACGCGAACACTCTTGAAACCTTGCGTAAACTTTACTTTCCCTCTCATTTTGTATTCCTCAGTTATACGTAAGATTAACATTGCCATAAACAGTCCCACTTTATGCGTCATCCAGGTGGAAACCAGGGAAATTTTAGGAGAGTAAATGTGTTAACACACGAATTATGATCTACGCGTATAAAAAAAAAAAAAAAAAAAAAAAAACAAGACTTCAGTAGCCATACACTCACAATTACACTGTCAATAAAATGCTGGGTCTTAGAACTACTTTTTTTTTTTTAGCTGCCAACTTAACTCGCAGACTGCACGCAGTATCGACAATGATCATTTTCAAAGGTTGGTTTCAGAAGTGTTTACTTTACCGTGAACAACCTTTGACTACAATACGCCTTTCTAAACGAGCGTCTTACTTGGGATCAGGAAGAGATACTAAGAATAGAACATATGGAAACTGTACTGACTGCGTTCTGTGCTGCACATGAAGTGGTAAAGGCTGTTCACGGTAAAATGAGCACTTTTGAAAGCCCTGCTTAAGATCTACTAGTATTCACGTTGTGTATTCTTCCGAATTATGTAAAATTAATATTGCCATAGGCCTTGTCACTTTAGTCATGCGTCGGTCAAATCAACTTGTGCAATTATTAAGAAAGTAAATACTTTACAAATCTGCTCATTTTTACACTTCGTTGCACTAAAAAAAACAGAACGCGAAAGAAATAACTAAGTTATCACAAATGGTTACCCAACACTTTTCATTCGACGTTAAGATAGGAAACTACCTTCCATCCATCGTTACCAACTTTACTGGGCGAATGTCTCTCAGTGTGCCCATTAAAATATATGCATGCATAGGGGCAGTAAATTTTTTTAAGATTCATTTCTAAAGTACTCACTTTACCGTGAACAGCCTAACATAGTATATTTACAAACATTTCAAATTTTTGTCGGGGCGCCAGGCGTCTCGGCGTCCATGACGCTTCTCCGCTGGCTGAAATGTTTACGATAGTTTTTTTTTTTAACTACCACAAGTCATGACACAATTTGCAAGCAAGCTTATGAGGTACGCGCCGCTCCTGATGTTTTCGTAAAGCATTAAACAAGAAACGTTAAAAAAAAAACACTACCGTTTTCTTCTTTCATTATCATGCCACAAAAAATGCGCCATGAATATCACACGGACAAGTTCTACCTATAATGGAAAATGTTTCCCACCACCTCATACGAAATACATCAAATCGGCCTTTGAACTTTGGAATAGCGCATTTGTGCCAGGGCAGTAAACAACTTTACAGAGCAATTTTAATTCTGACAGCGTCTTTTTACACCGTTTTCAAGATCGAGGGTCGAAGCAATTCATTTGAAGGAGACAGAGAAACTGAAATCTGAGAGTGGCCATTAAAAGTTACTATAAAATGCTGTTCCTACGCCGGTTGTACTCAGAAATATTGAACCGTCTTACAGTATTGACGTCTTCGTATAACCTGTACCGTATTTCGTGCCTCCACTAGGCGGGGCGGTGACAAAAGAACAAGGTGCAGACTCGCAAAATGAGGGACGTAGGACCTGATGCATAGCTGACGTATATTCGAGTCCGAATGTGCCGTCTCGCGTAAAATACAAATCTTTTGAAAAACATTATGCCGACAGATAGAAATTAAGCAAATATTTCGCATGCAAAATTTTTAAAATAGTTAACTGAAAGATTCACTCCGACTGGAATTATGTAACTACGCGTATGGCCCATAGAATCAGATCTCGTTCGTCACAAAACGGACCTTTGTTATGCATAATATTATCCCGTAGGACAAAGTAATTGTTGACTTTACGGTTATATTTATATGTCACCACAAGAAAACTAATTCACACTGGTGAAAAATTTATTTAGAAGGCAAAACGATGCAACTTACGGTTTTACAATAAAGAGTATACCAAGGATCGCGCCCGCGGAAACCGCGGGCTGAGTCACCATAAATGAAGCAGGTAACCGTATGAATTAGTATTTACTGTGCAATGTCGTCTGGGAACTTCGGCACGTGCTCGCTCGCACATCCCGACATGCAGTAGAAATTATGGTGAAAGTACGACTGTACTTAATACTTAAAACGTAAGGCCTACGAAGGGCCTAACTGCCCATGAAAGGCTCCTACCCATACTGGCTTAATCATAAAGAGGCTTAAAAGAGTGAACTATGGGACGCAGCACAATCCCACACAATGGAAGACATACCCCCCTTGTCACTCTAACTCCTCGCAAGGGGGAGGGGACACTTTGGGGAGGAAGGGTTTCAACGAGGAAGTACGGGGGTTCAGTGAGGGGGCCGGATCCCCCCCCCCCTTTTCCGTTTGCGCACAGTGGCCCTCCAAAAACAGAGTTTTTTTTGTGCAAAAACTTCCGTTCTTGATTAATTAGTAAGAATCTTATTTTTTCCATACGGTAACAATTTTTATTCTGATTAAATTCACGCCCCGTACAATTTCCTACAAACCTACCACAACGCCAAAGTTTTTTTTTTTTTGGACAGGGTACAAAGGGGGATGGGAAACACTAATACTGGTACATATATTCAAAGGCTGAGACTATAAACTCTCACGTGCAAATTTTCCACCAATTGGACCCGAATCATAGTGTGATACAATCGTGCATAGTTGTCAACTATTCACCGATTTGGCTGTGGCTATAAGACACTGAGGCGAACAGTAATGCACTAATTCTTTGTTGTCCAAATTCGTATAGCTTCACGAAGTCTGCACAGATCATTAATAATTTAATACTGATAAAGTCGCCGTATCTTAACATTGTCTCAAGACGTGTACTAAAAACTGATAGGCCTTCTGTTTTTTGTATTAACTCTGATCTCACTTGACCGTAAGCGCACACGGATGACCGCAAATAGTAATATACAAGTCTCCGCATTTATTGCTCTTCAAGACGTCCAAGGTAAAGATTATTCATGTCTTACGTAGGAACATACACATTCAAAGTGGAACTTGGACCTGTAACTGCTCAGTCGGCACAAAAACACGCCACCCACCACAACACTTTAGCACCACGTAGAAAGAGAATCAGTTCATTTTGAAAATGAGTATCAACATAAATTTGCCGATCACACAATTATATATATATATATATATATATATATATATATATATATACACACACACACACACACACACACACACACACACACACACACATTGATTTATTTATTAAGTTGTCAAGAAATATACTTTTATTGGTTCATCTGGTGACTAGCAGGCAGGTTTTTTAAGGACTGATTACATAGTACGAAACAATCTATAGTCTATTCGTGGTTTCTTCGCACTTTTTGACTCAAACGTTCGAAAATCATCCCATGTATGACGTGTTTAGTTATTTCCTAGATATGTTATTTATCACAAGCGTTTTATACCCCTGTTAACATAAAAGTATCCCATTTTCCATTAAATTGAAGTTTTCCTTACATTTTATTCATAAATCCTATTTCATTGATAATAAATGTAAATAAAAACAGTGCGAAGACATATGTGTTGGTAGCGCCTAGTAATAAATTGTTCTGACGCAAAATATTATTACGTACAATTGAATGCTGTGCGTTGTCCTTTGGTGTAATTTTATAGACTTAGTTAAGCTTAGTTTGCGCGAGGCGAAGGAATGTCCTGGGAGTTGAACTTAAGCAGGACTTCAGACAAGTGTGAATTAACCATTAATGATTATATTGATACAAGGCGCCTGAGGGATGTATCTGAGTTCGCAAGCGATGGAGGTCTTAATAAAAATAAAAGAACTAAATTTGATTTTCAATTTATTCACACAGCTATTATTTACAGCATTAAATTATGTCTCCATATTACCCTTTTTATTTCACAGTGAGCACAATATTTAATGTCTGTATCAACTTTAATTAACGTCTCTCTTTATGTCTGGTTACTGTCAACTCATACTCATCATCACACCTTCAGTCTGTCTGTTGCTATCATTTGAAATGTCTTTCACTCATGCATCCAGTCTAATCGTCCAACCTGCAGTCACTCTCTTCACTTCTCTGATGTTCGCAGTCACCGATTTTCCTCCCACTGGTAACTTCTCTCAACGCTCGCGTCTTTTCTCGCTAGTCGTCTATCGCTAAAACTCAACCAGTCAACAACTGCCGGCTCGGAGGCTTGACGTGCATTTCATAGCCGCTGGTCTTGACCTGAAAGGTTCGCCGCACCCCGAGCCACGCTGAGAGAAACGAGGTCGATAATCCAGAGCATTCTTCAGATGTCTCAAAGACACCCGATAGCCAAGGTCGGGAGCGGCACGCGCCCTGATAGGGATAACAGATGCACGCTTTGTACCATTCCTTTGACAAAAGTCGATGCGTCTCCAGTTGCGACTGATAGCGCGCGCGCGCTCAATACAGCAAACTACTGTGTCCTTCATTTCCACTCGCTCTCACGGGACAAAATAGCGAGCGTGTAACTATAAGCTGGAAGTACTGTGCTCACATCGATAGTAAGGCGACGATGCACATAGTATGTTGGCACGAACAGCCTTTAAGGGGCCTCTTTAGTTGTCATATGGGTCTCATTGTAAGCAGTTTTATTTATTAGTTTTTTTTTAACTATGAAATATTTCAATGTAAATATATTTTTCAGGGCAAAAATAAAAGTATATATCTTGTTGCCCATTCACAAATTTGACTATTAAAGAAAAATATGATCGCTCAAAAGTGTCAAAAGTCAACACACATCGCTGTAAATGGCCCTCTGTTTAAGATATTTATTTTTCTGAAAAATAGTGTTTTAATCTTCAGCAACAATACTGTACCTTTTCTGAAGAGATTGCGGCCTTAAAACCCTATAGGCCCTAGCCACAGCTAAAAATCCTGAGGAATCAGTATACAGGCGAAGCTTGTTTGTGCTATGTTCAATTGCCTTCGTAATGCTTCCTTATGGCTGAATGTGACCTCGAGGGGTTAAATTATTGTTTACTATGGATTTCCCACAGTTGACGGAATGCCATCTACTTGTTTTTAAGCATTCAAAATAGGCTGCATTAACACTATGTTTACCATTGAAAATGCATAGGCTAAAAAATTATATATACATATATAGCATTACAATAATTTAAAAACCAGAGATATTGATTCTATTGTGTAAAGTATTTGCCAATCCAGGTACACAAGGCAGACAAGTATAAACAAATAAGAAATAAATTTTCCAAATTATTTAAGGAATATTTATAGCCTGCCTGTGAAACACGGACAATACAAAAAAAACTCCGCAAAAATGTGTTCTCTACACCACCTTCATCCGCGACATCCGAGCTGTTTAAATTGTAAAGCCCTACTGTAAACACCTGCTAATACAGAGCTGTATTATACACGCGGTGACATAACAGTGCGAATGTAGATGTCGATCCTTATCGCTTACGGGGGGGGGGGGGGGGGGGGAGGCAACCAGACTCCCTTCACAATGCCTGGCTCATTTCCAAGCAACGCGCTGCTGGCGAAAACCGTTCCCTTTCTCGTATCTAGTTATCCCACTTTTGTCTGTGTCACTGGGTTTCCAGTACAGGATGCGATGCGATAACGCGATCGGTTTGGGCGGTGAGTAATATTGAAGTATTCGTGTTTATCGCTCTTTATAGCTTAGATTTAACATTATCTCATACAGAACTAGTTTACAGAATTTCTGAAAGCAGAGTGGACTGAATTCAGGCTAGTTTCTCATGTGAAGCTGATAAAGAATAAACGAGTTAATACAGTTAAACGTCGCTGCCCGGTGTTTCCTTCGCGTGGGAAGGCACCAAGAGATTAAGGTCAAGCATGTAACGTTAGACGAAGTGAGCGGCCTATCATAAAGGACGCCGCCTCACACGCCGATAAACATATCGCAGCTCGAGCCTCGCTGACCCTCAGAAGCTCATTTCTCCATTTATCACGCAGTAAAGTCGTCGTCATCACCATTACATTTCACAGAACTTGGATCGCCGAGAACGTTCTAGACGGCACCTACCTCGAGTATAAATACCACGTGTGGGCCTCTGGGGAGTGAGTGATTGAGTCGAGAGTTTGGCATCTCGTTTGACCTTAAGAGAAAGTTGGGCGATTTCGGAGCGGCGAGTGACGACTGCAGCGATCTGCGGTAGTGTGTCTCGGCGAGCTCGTGTGCGATGACGAGTGGGACTAATCTGCGGGAGTATGGACTGGATGCGTACGACATTCGGGACTGTGGAAATAGTTTTAACTTAACGCGCGGAAGTAATTAGAGCAGTTTAAAGGGCATTAGCAAGAGTAAAGACTTGAATTGAAATGGAGATAGTAATTAAATAATGCGCTCAATAAAAAGTGTTAATAGGAAACACGCTCAGGCTGGTAGATAACAGATGTTTAACTGTTTGTAGCACTGAGATTAAATATAATTATCGAATTCAGTTTTTTTTATTAAGACCTCCGTCCCTCACGAACTCCGATACGCGATATTACAGTTACAGATGCAACAAAACCAACATGAACAAAATAATGTGAACTTTGAACTATCTGTTTAAGGGGCGCCCTACGCGCCTACACCCCTCGTTTCAAATATTGATCTGAAAAGTAAGCTTCGGCGAAATAAAACTTAATCCAACGTTGATGGGATGCTACCCATTAACCGGATCAGGTCCTCGGCGCAGACAGATGGAGACGAGCTACGGCTGAATATACACTATCTACCAAAAAGTAATTGAACACCTGTCCACAATGTTTGCTCGGTAGTTGTTATCCAATTAGAATCTCGTAGGGCCACCCTGTCGGGCATGCTCTCTACGAGTGTTTGCAGGACATCAACGGGGATTCGTCGCCATTCCTCTTGCAACCATTCCATGAGTTGAGCAATGGATTTTGGCCGCGCCTGACGAGCCCTCACCCGACGATCCAATTCGTCCCAAAGATGTCCTATAGGGTTGAGCCAGTCCAATCGGCGGGCATTGTTGTCGGCGTATCACTGCATAGAAGCCCTTGAAACATGGCACCTGGCATTGTCATCCTGGAAGTAACACGGGTCCATTCCGTAAAAACGCCACAATGTTGGGAGCATCTCATTATCCAGATGTTACAATAGGCCTCTGTGTTCATGCTACCACGGAAAAACACCAGCGGTCCTACGCCGAAGGCCGTGAAACACAAGACAACTGACGTACTGAATTACCTATCTTCACGGGTGCCCAATAACTTTTTGGTAGATAGTGTACAATGGCGGGTGATCGGAGCGGAAAAGTGAATCGTACACCAGATACATTAACACGATTTAGTTCGAATAGCCCTGACCCATGCTGTCTTCAGTCCAATCATCAGCCGTCACGTGCAGGAGTATTTGATTGACAAACATCTTATTTCCCTCGTGCCACTTACACCTTTACCATTCCTTTGGCGAAGAAGACTCATTTGCATACCTCATTTTGACTTAGTGTGAACATTACTTGTGTTGCCATTAGTCTACTCCGGCCAGAAATATAATCTATAATCTATTCGCGGTATCTTGAACCAAACCTTTGAAAAACCACACCATATATGGCGTATTTAGTTGTTTCCTAAATGTGTCACATATCACGGGCATTATTTTATATCTCTGTTAACATAAAAGTATATATTTTGGTTAAATTAAAATTTCACTTTTACATTATCTATAAATTATATTAATTTTATTATAAATATTAATAAAAGCAGAGCGTAAATAGGTGTTGGTGATGCTTAGTAAGAAATAGTTCTCATACAAAATATTAAGCAAAGTGCGCACGAATGCGGATGCGTTGTCCCTTTGGTGAAATTCTGTAGATAGTTGAGCTTTGTTTGCAGAGCCTCAGTCCAAACCTTAACACAATACTGTCCACAACTTTTGTCACCCCATAACTGCCAAAACACGCATTTACCGGACATGGGTTTCCTCTCGTCAAAAGCTCAATTCGTTTTACTGTATCACACACAGCGCGTTGTCGGCGTTGTAACTTCCTGTATACGAGTTAACTAAATCGCTGATTTGATAGCACTGTCAAGAAGCCAATCGTCAATAGCCCAGAAATAATCCGGGAAACGTAGGACCTGCTTCGCCCAGGCCCTTCAAACGAGGGGGGCCAGGGGGTGCAATGCTCAGGGGCCAAGGTCGGGCCTGACTCGTAAATGTTTATTTATAAAACGAAGTATTGCGTAAAAATCTAATTTCGACACTCAAAACTTATTAACATTTTTGTATGGATGACGACCATTTATGTTGTAAATGGTTGATTTTTAGCGGGGTGGGGGTAGGGAGCCCATAACATGCATTGCTCAGTGGCCCGGAATTTCTCTCGGTGGGCCTATCTCCAGGTAGGTGGTGCCCCTTGCCCTCTCCCAAGCTAGAGACGTAGGCTGTGTTCGATTTCGGTGCAATGTATCCTTGTTCCCTTCAACAGACATATTCGTTAGTGTATTCGGACACTTGTGTTCGTTTCCACCTCGAGTTTTATTCTGTCGAATTTCGCTCTATGCAAGTTTAATTTGTCTTTGTGACGTTTGCAAGTGTTCTCTGCGGCCGTGCAGAGTTGTAAACACAAACAAATGAAATATTTCAAACAATTGCGAATCTAAAACTATCTAGGGCTCGTGCCCTTGGCTGAAGGGGGGCATTACAGGGTGCATAATGTGCCCTTGCTGTGAATTCGGACAGCGGTAATGCGACGTCACATCCGGGATGCACTTTTCAAGGGTACGAAGCCAGATAAGGGCCCTTAGTTGGCGAATTCGAACACAGCCGTAGTTTGGCGAGCGAGCGACCGTCGCGTCGGGCGTCTCGAAGGCCAGGGAGGGACGACAACCGGCCGCGAATTAGCGAGCAGCCGCAAACAAACGGCGGCTGTGTGCGCGCAACACGTCGGACTTACAGCCGCACGACACCCGATGTTGGCCTCGCGATAAGGCGGGGGGCGCCTCGCCCGGCGACTCTCGTGGTTGAGCAAGCGTCAAGCGTGACGGACGACAGTCCCTCAGCCGTGCAAGCGACCACGCCGCTGCCATTGGGCAGACCTGCATCCGCAAATGTCCTTCTGCCTGCATGTCGCTGCACTTTCAAGCAGGACGTACATGCAAGTATGGGCTGTTCATGGTCAAATAATCACTTTTGAAAGCCCTGCTTAGTATCTAATTGTATGCACGTTGTGTATTATTCCGCCTTACGTAAAATTAACATTGCCACGAGCCTCATCACTTTATTCATGCGTCGGTCAAGTGAAACTGTGAAATTATTACATTATCATTTTTACACTTCGACAGAAAGTGAAAGAAATAATTTAAGTTATCACCAATGGTTACCTAACACTTGTTATTCGACGTTAAGATATGGAACTACTTGCCAGTAATCGTCACCAACTTTGCTGGACGCATGTCACTCAGTACGCCCGTTAAAATATATACAGGCAGGGGCAGCGACTCTTTCCCAAGGTTGATTTCAGAAGTGCTCACTATCGTGAGCAGCCTTTAACTTGTGGGCTGCTCACGTTTCTTTGAACACTCATGAAATCAACTTTTTAAAATTCGCACTGCCCCTCTCTGGATATACTTTAACGGGGTCGCTGAATTGCAACGTTGGCAACGTCGGAGAGGAAATAGTGCCATTTTAAGGTCTTTTTAATATCCCCCGATTTTATGCTTGAAAGCTTAGCAGGGGACGGTTTACAGACTAACTTATAACCCCACTTAAAGTAACACCCATGCCTTACCCGGGATTCGAACCCAGAGCCTCCCGCACCCCAGATATTTGGCGCACAAACCGACTGCGTCATGTCTTAAGGTGGAATTAAAAATGTTAAGTAAACGTTTTTTAACACAAAAAATTATTTATTTTGTTTTCAGTTTTTTTGTACTTGTAAATGTAAGAATTAGCACATTTGTAGAGAATATTTACTTTATAACAATTTCACAATCTCACTTGACCGACTCATGAATTTTAGTGATCAGACCCATGCAATGTTTATTTTACATATGGCGGAAGAATACACAGTATGCATACATTATTTGAGATGTATGTATACTTCGTCTAATCAATTTGTAATGTAGTTTGATTAAATTGAAACTGGTAAAAGTATTTTATTCATGTAATAGCGCTTGTCATTTAAAAATTAAGATGTAAACAAACACGTTCTTCACTGTTGATCGTGTGACTGACAGTAGTGTTCCTTTGGGGTAGGTCAATGTTGGGTACGTGTGCAGAAGACGAATAGGCGGTCTACCTCGTATTTAGTCTATGTTGTAGCTTAAGCTTTTGGAGTTACGAATTTTCGTAGAGGGAATATGGTGCAAAGTGCGCATGCCAGCTACACAATAACCATTCTCCGTTTTCCAACATAGAACTGCATTTTCGCCAACAGCTTCACCAAAAAAAGGCTTTTGAAGCAAGCTGAGCCGAGAGGGTTAGGCCAAGGCCTAACCCTGGTGAGGGTGAAATGAGGTGAAGATGTAGCAGCGGCGATATTGCCATGGCGAGGGGAACGAGGGACCACGAGAAAATCCGCCAGCCAAAGCAATGCCCGCCAAGTTTCCCACATGAGAAAGTCCGCGAGTGACCCCACCGGGATTCGAACCCGGTCCATCTTGCCGGGAGCTGAAAAGTCTTCACCACCGCAGCCCCATTTTGCTGTTATAAAACTGTGTACTCTCTATCTCGTGTAACTTGGTAAGATTTTGACAGTTCGACGAAAGTAGCGCCAAATGTTTACTTTTTGTTTATGTATCCTTTCGCTATTAGCTGGTGCTTCAAGTGGAGGCAGTAAATTTTATCAACACGCTGTCAACTAATCCACTTGCCATTGTACTGTAATGCTAAACAAATTTTAAGGGATTTTAGACTGACATCCGTCTAAAAAAATGTGTAGGTTATTAAAGTAAAAATACAAAACCTTGCAAAAAATTAAATATTTGCTACGGTAATTCTCTTTTAATTTGTCCGAGACAGCGAATTTGGGTTAAAATTTGCGAGATGGTAATTGTAGTTCTTATCACACTTTGGACGTCACAGCTAATATAACTGGAACTAAAAGTAATTCGGAGAACGTGCTTGACGGCACACTTTTATTCGCCAACAACTCGCTAACGATTATTGCAAAGCAGTAATTCTGCTATTATCGATACTGAACAGTTCCGAGTTGGAAATATGTGGCGTTCAATAATTTAAGAATTGCTTACAAACTACTCATGTGCGTCCCACTTTCTACATTTTATTAATACACTATAGCAACAACAGGAAAGCAAGGAAAAGGGATTGCGGAAGAACAACATGGCATGTAATGGACGTAGGCGAACGAACGATTACCAGCCCAATAGAAATTACTAGTCATAAAAATCACTGTACACAATATATATGTTACCGCAGTGTGGAGTGACTTAAGGCCTTTCCGCTCGGGGGCGAGGTGGCGGGGAATGTTTTTGGTTACCGGGCATTCCCCAATCTTAAGTCAGTGTACACTCGAATGCACTGAGCTGCGAAAGTTGTTAATGGGGATACCGTCATGCTTAAATTTATTGTGGAAGGAGGACAAAGCGCGGACGCGGTAGTTTGTGTGTGTGTGTGTGTTTATGTATGAGAGAGTAGTTTATTGTAGTTGTGTTTGATTGCGGGGAGGATGGAGAGGCCAGCGCGGTTCCACAGGGAACTTTGTGAAGTGCTTCGATATGTTTCCACCCTTCCTTAGACCTAGTTTCAATGCAACTAGGTTATACTTAAGTTAGTCAAAAATTCTTATTCACATGAAAGGCGGGCCTGTTAAAATAATCGTAAATAAGCACGTTATTCACTGTGACTCTGTGATCGACAGCTCTAGTGGTGAAGGGAGTCAGTTGGAGCATTCGCAAAAGACTAACATCGCTCGATCTCATCTTTAGTCAACAGATATTTCTGCTAAGGGCTGTTCACGATAAAGTGAGCACTTTTGAAATCAACCTTAGAAAAAGTCACTGCTATTACTTGCATATATTTTAACGGGCGCACTGAGTGACATGCAGCACCTAGTAAAGTTGGTAACGGTGGAGAGAAAGTAGTTCCATATCTTAACGTCGAATAAAAAGTGTTACATAACCATTCTAATCATTTCACAATTCCTCTTGACCGACGCAATAATAAAATTATGAGGCCTATGGCCATGTTAATTTTTAACAAGGCAGAAGAATACACAACGTGCATACAATTAGATCTTGAGAGCCCGCGACGCCAGCCATATTGATTTTTTTAATTTATTTCTTCCCGATTCAAATTTAGGAGGATTTATTGAAAAATGTGACAATAGAAGCTTACCTAATTACCTTACCCATCATTATAGTTTAGTATATTTACTGCTAACGCATATTTATACAACAATTAACTTAATACAAAATTGTATATATTAATTCATTCCTACATTTTAATGACAACTAGGGAGCACCTATTTACAATCGGGCATAAAATTTGCACAGAACTATGAAATGTAATGCTTCGACAGTGAAACATTTTCAGTAATAATCCTGACTCCACTAAAACGAATAATTTCTGTACAAGGAGTGATGCAGCCTCGTAAGAGTGGGATGGAGCTGCGCGTCCAAGGTCAAGAAGCGAAGGAGCGATACGGGCGACACTAACACGCGCTTCTAGCGCCTCATCGCTCCTACGCGCAAGACGTGCAGTGTTTCCGCCGTAAAGCTATACTGTGCAAATTAGATCTGTAACAGTGGGGTTTTATTACATGCGATGAAAGCCCACAGATTAAACTACGCCCGTATATTTGTACTTTCCTAACTGCATACGCAAGCTTTAAAAATGCGCTATTTGACCATTTCAACGATTTTTCCGATTTTTCTCCGAGAATATACTTAATATGGCAAAAGTGTGTTTTATATATATATATATATATATATATATATATATATATATATTATATATATATATATATATATATATATATATATAGAGGCACATACATAAATGTTTTTGCTCTTTTCTGACAAAAAATCGTATTTGCGGAACATTTATTTACAGAGATGCGTGTATTCGCGCAAACGACTATTTCACTGAAAATAATTCAGTCAATCCTACACTTAAGCAGGGTTTTGAAAAATGCTCAGTTTACCATGAACAGCCTATAACAGTTCCTGCATTGCCTCGCTATCTGGCAAGCAGGCGTGTGGCCTGATTATGTATAACCGCTCCGCCGTTATCGCGACCCACTGCAGCCAGCATACAGCCACAACTGAGCTGTGCGGCACAAGTTAAGGCCGGGCAAACATAGCTCTGCAGTGTCACGGGACAACACGGTTGTTCTCTCGCGCTCTCTCTCTCTCTCTCTCTCTCTCCCCACTACATTTTCGCTCACGTAACTATTATCTCCACAATGCAGAGCACTCCCGTCTACTACACACGTCATTCCTCGTCACGTCCCACAGCTGACTGGTACACCCGCGCTCCAACCTGCGGCGTCGCCAACCACGCTATAGTATATTCGCGGTTTTTTCAATCACCCCTTGTATAGTCCATTCACGGTTCCTTCGGCCTTTTTGAATCAAACCTTTGAAAAATCGCACCATGTACGGCATGCTCAGTTATTTCCTTATTATTCCTTATATCACAAGAGTGTTATACTTGTGTTCATAAAAAAATTTCTGTTAAATTGAAATGTTATTCATATTTTATCTAGAAATTATAATGCTTCATTTACATATAATTTGAATAAAAACAGGGAGGAAATTGGTGTATTTGTAATGTCTAGTAAGATATAGTTCTTATACAAAATACTATTACACTTAGTGCGCACGAATGTGGTGCGTTGTCCCTCTAGTGTAATACTCCAGGCTCAGTTAAGCTTAGTTTGTATGAGGCGGAGGAATATCCTGGAATTAGAACTTTAGCAGGGCTCCAGAAAAGACTGAAGTAATCGTATAAGACTTGTTTGGCTGTTTTCTAAATACGTCATGTTTCACAAAAGTTTTATACTTGTGTTAACAAAGAAACCCTTATTTTTAATTCATATTAAGTATAAACGAAATAATATAATTTATGATGAAATATAAGTATGTTGGTAATGCTTAGTAATAAATAGTTCTTATTAAAAATATTATACTTAGTGCGCGCGTATGCGGTGTACTGCCCCGTTGGTGTGATTTTCTAGACTTAGGTAATCTTTGTTTGCACGAGGCGAAGGAATATCCTGAAAGTAGAACTTTGGCAGGACTTCCGAAAAGTCTGAAGTTACAGCGAATGGACTATAGCATCCAGGAACATTTTTTTTTGGGAAGGGTCAACATACGCATATTCGGGGTGGAAATGGAAGGTGGGAGGGCGTAGGTGGGAGGGGCACTTGTCCGTCTGCAAAGGAGAATAAATAGTTACACTGCAGAAATCATATTTAAATCGTTGTCAGATGTATTCAACTCTTCATTTATAATAGGCTGTTTGCAGTATACCGAGCCCTTTTGAAATAGACGGAAACATGTTTGAACACATTTTGTAAACTTTTAAGTCGCAATTGTAATGCTCAGTTGTAAACAATACGGTATGAATGTACATCACTGTATTTACTTATGAAGGGATTATTATTTTATCTGTCAATTTTAAAATGTTTAGAATTATTCTGTAAATATCGAGAATAGGACCCACATGTATATGAATTATTCTGCCCTAAATGATGTAAGGAATAAGCCCTGTGACTAGTGATAACTCCTCGTGAATCATTCTGTATATAGAACTAACACTGCCGTGGGCATGAACATTTTATTCATGCGACATTATTAGAGTAGTAAATAATTTACAAATATATTCATTCTTAATCTCACATGCATTACAAAAACCGAACTTAAAAGAAATTTTCCAGTAAAAGATTTTTTTTTTTTGTATTCACAAATGTTTACTCGACACTTTTAATTTCAACGCTAAGACATGGAATTACTTCTCCTCCGTCGTTGCCAACCTAACTGGACGCTTGGCAGCCAGTGTGCACGTTGAAATATATGCAGGTAGACGTAGTGACGTTTTTCAAAGGATCAATTTCAATAAACCGTGAACGGCCCAGAAATGTTTCCTGTTTGAAAGTGAATCTAGGTCAGAAAACAATAAATACGTAAATGTTAAAAATGTTTCTTAAAAATCGATGTTCGCCCCTGTCTGACAAATTTTGGCTACGTCCATGATCCGTGCTAAGGGATATTCTACACATGTAAACACTAACGAAGGCGTGCAATTTAAAAACAAAGATTAAATTTTAGAAATCTTATACGTACTATAATAACAATAGAGCCAAGACGAAAGTAAAAAGGAGCCTATAAGGGTAACCATCTCAAGCTACCAACTCATGAGTAACGCAGCAGTTTTTTCTTGAACTTGTATTATATACCGTGACTTTTATTTCTAATTATTACTTTTTCCTTGTATTCTACTCAAGTGTTTTTACCTTTGGGAAGGATCCGAGCCCCTTGAACCCTCGTTGGGAAACGGCCTGCAGGTTCCGTTTGCCCACATGATGGTATCACATGAACGAGTTGTCTTCTCTGATGTTGAAAAGTAATTTGTTTTGGTGCATATTATTGGAAATAGTTGTGGGAACGTAGCTATAGGCATTTGTCGAAAGCAAGGCTATTTCCCCAGGACTGTCACTGGGTGATTGTGTGGTTATGCAGGGGCCCGTTGACTAGGAGTCGGCACAGCTACAGAGATGCCAACGAGGTTAACGGCGACAGAACGTCCCGGCTGCAAAGGACCTTGAACCATGTCATGTAACAGTGTCTACAGCTTCAGCCTTGCTTAGATTCCCGGATTATGCAAGGCCATTTTACAAACATCCGCCATTTCCCAGCACGCGAAAGACAACAAGATACAACAGTTGCATCACTTCTTTCGGGAAGTACTTACAAACTGCCCTATAAAAAGGCTTAGCTAAAAAAAAAAAAAGTTAAAAAATATTTTGACGTAACTAACAACACAACTGATCACTTCGAAATTATTCAACTAAAGTTATTTAGCATACTGCGCTCAATAGCACTATTTAGCTACATTAACCTACATTAATTTGTCTGTATTTTTCTTTCTTAATTATGTTATCATTGGGATGTCTTGCAGAACTGCTGGTCACATATTACCAATAAAAACAGCTAACTATAAAATATTAAACCGAAGTCACGAGCTATTCAATCCCTTATTAACAAACTACTACTAAAACAAGTTCACAAATGTAAAATTTATTAAAGCATGAATTCAGAAGTTCTTTTCAATATTCAACAGTAATAAATTAAAACAGTTACACCTACATTTCTTACCAGTTATTAAATTTTAGTATAACCTATTAGCCCCGTTTTTAGATTTTAGATTAGTGAAAGAAATCAAAATTAATTATTCACAAAATGTGAAGCCGAAAATGTGGTGTTTGGTACATGCCGTGTTTCTTACATCATCTTGTAGAGAGGCAAGTGTTCGAAATAACTATTACCGGTATACATTTAACTGAAACCTACTCAACACCCAAAACGTGAACTCGCCGTTCAAAAGCCCACCAAATTCAATCCCAGAATATGACAAGACATCTACAGACAAAAAGTATGAAAGTGTCAGCTATTGTTATAAATATGCAAATAACTTGGGAATTCTGTGATGTAGCTGTAGTCTATATGAGAGCTTGGAAAGGGAACAGAGGTATTCTCGGTATCTTAATAGCTGAAACTACAGTAATTACACGAACTTCAAATGTGTCTGCTCAGCCGGTAACTTCAGCAACTACAGAGACCCCAAGATTGTTCGGGCACGCAATCAGCTGTTTTACGAACTACACACCGTTTCCAATTTTCTAGAAAATTCTGTTTGCAATTCAACACACAAGCTCTGCCAAAATTTTACCACAGCCAAGATCACACGTACGCACTCCAACTGGTTTTACTTACAAAATTCCCGTGCTGGGACGAGTAAAATGCTGTAATATTGGCTGCCATACTGCAGGAAAAAAAAAACCTCTTTCAAAAGAGCCTGAAATTATTTTTTAATGTGTACAAATTTCGGAAATGAAACTATGCTACTTGGCAGTATTGCAGTTTTGTGCACAACAGTCGCCAGTACAAGGCAAAGTCATATGTATCAGCGTACTGTACATGCTCATGCACACAGACTCAGTAAAAAGGAACGTGTTATATTCTTGAAACTAATAAAGCAGCGCAGTAAATTATAGTTCCTGTTCACACGGTCCAATTTTAAATTACCAAATAAAGAAAGAATTTGAATTACCGTGTACCGGCTTCAGGTATCTCCACACAGCTACCTTATGATGAAACATTATGGAACTAAATACCTCATGCGCCAAGTTACTGCATTCAACTCTAGGAAATATAAGGGTGGGGAAATTATGAATTACAACAGCGCGGTTTACTGTAATGAGTAATATGGTTGTTGAAATTTTTTGACAGTAATATTTTAGCACGTAATTTATCAATGAACCGTCGTCCAGGCAAGTTCTAGTCATCCAATTAACCGGGAGATTGCCTAAAACTCTCGTGTGTAGGCAGTGCAGACTTATGAAGTATTCCTTAGTTTGCTGGCAAAGGACACAATTGCTGACCTTTCAAACTTTAAAACGGAGATTTTATACGAGAAATACGAAGCCTAAAAATTGCTTTGTCTGGAGTGCGATTAGAGGCAAAAGATGAGAACAGCTTCGTCTAAAAGCATTTCCACATTTTGTCATTTTGTGTAATCGCTCTGAAAGCAATTCGGCGGAGTAGCGAGCTAAAACTTCCGATAACTTGAAGCGAGATGCCAACCAACATTCTTCAAGGATTCGCCAACAAACTAAGGCCAATCCATGCCAGTCGCCTCAGTACAGGCGAATCACACGCAGAGCGATGGAGTGGAGAGATTTGGGCGGCTCTTAACATTGAGGTCTTCAGAGCCGATGAGGGTGATTGAGATGAGTATGGAGCAGCGTCGGAATGAAGAAGCGGGGGAAACGGGGAAAACCCGCCGAGCAGGCTAACCGCTCAGCCACCGTAGCCCCACGCAGAGCGATGGAGTGGAGAGATTTGGGCGGCTCTTAACATTGAGGTCTTCAGAGCCGATGAGGGTGATTGAGATGAGTACGGAGCAGCGTCGGAATGAAGAAGCGGGGGAAACGGGGAAAACCCGCCCAGCAGGCTAACCGCTCAGCCACCGTAGCCCCACGCAGAGCGATGGAGTGGAGAGATTTGGGCGGCTCTTAACATTGAGGTCTTCAGAGCCGATGAGGGTGATTGAGATGAGTACGGAGCAGCGTCGGAATGAAGAAGCGGGGGAAACGGGGAAAACCCGCCCAGCAGGCTAACCTCTCAGCCACCGTAGCCCCACGCAGAGCGATGGAGTGGAGAGATTTGGGCGGCTCTTAACATTGAGGTCTTCAGAGCCGATGAGGGTGATTGAGATGAGTATGGAGCAGCGTCGGAATGAAGAAGCGGGGAAACGGGGAAAACCCGCCGAGCAGGCTAACCGCTCGGCCACCGTAGCCCCACGCAGAGCGATGGAGTGGAGAGATTTGGGCGGCTCTTAACATTGAGGTCTTCAGAGCCGATGAGGGTGATTGAGATGAGTATGGAGCAGCGTCGGAATGAAGAAGCGGGGGAAACGGGGAAAACCCGCCCAGCAGGCTAACCGCTCAGCCACCGTAGCCCCACGCAGAGCGATGACGAGGAATGCTTAGAAAAGGCGGTACTGCACGTATGCTGTCACGAACCACGTTTTTAAGGCACAGGTGCGCACGGTTAAAATGTACGGTTCAATTTTTCTTTTTCAGAGTTAAGTATTTTCGCGCATCTACGCATTAAGCGTAATTTTTTTATATTCTAACACCCACTTAATAATTATATTAACACACCGGATAAACGCTGTTCAGGATAAAGTGAGCACTTTTGAAATCAATCTTAGAAAAAAGTCACTGTTCCTGCCTGCATATTTTTTAACAGGTGCAGTGAGTGACATGCTCCCAGTAAAGTTGGCAACGATGGACGGAAAGAAGTTCCACATATTAACTTCGAATAACGGGTGTTAAGCAACCATTTGTTATAACTTAAATTATTTATTTTACTTTCTGTTTCTTTTAACGCATCGAAGTGTAAAAATGAGCAGATTTGTACATTATTTACTAATCTAATTATTTCACAATTTTACTTGACCAACGCATGAATAAAGTGATCGAGGCCCATGGCAATGTTAATTTGACATAAGGCGGAAGAATCCACAAAGTGCATGGAAGTAGATCTTAAGCAGGGCTTTCGAAAGTGCTCAGTTTACCGTGAACAGCCTATAATAATAATAATAATAATATTCAGTGTCTACGTGTGAAGTAGTTGATTGCATGATTAAAGCTAACGACAAACCTGTCTGAAAAAGCATGTGCAAACAAGCGGCGATAGAAGGAAGTGTGCAGACATCACAACCGGATGAAATCGCTGCGAACACCACACGCTGCGTCTGTTCGACCTCGACTGCTCTTGCAGCAATGGAACAAGCGCTGAAGGCAGATCTTACGACATATTGACGAACGTTATTCCACCACCTGGCAGCTGGCGTTAATTAACAGAAGTAATGCACGGGTGTGTAACGAAGAGTTTGTAACAAACATTTAAGGCCTACACTTACGCAATGTATTTTTTTAGTGTTGCGAAATGATTATTTCGAAATTCCTATTACAGAGTCGTAGCGCTTTTGAAGAGGACTTGGAAAGAAATGTACTGAACATGAAGCGAAAACTTATCTTACTGCTTGCTCGATGGAGCACTATAGGCTATTCACGATAAAGTAAGCACTTTTGAAATCAACCACAGAAAAATTCCACTGCTCCTACGTGCATATATTTTGACGGGCGCACTGAGTGCCATGCACCCAGTAAAGTTGATAACGAACGGTAGAAAGTAGTTCCATATATTAACGTCGGTTAGGTAACATTTTGTGATAACTTAAATTATTTATTTCACTTTTCTGTTTTTTTTTTTTATGCATCGAGGTGTAAAAATGAGCATGTTTGTAAAAATATTTACTTTTCTAATAATTTTAAAGTTTAATTTGACCGACGCATGAAAAAAAGTGCTGCGGATCGCGGCAATGTTAATTTTACATAAGGCGGGAAAATTCGCAACCGCGCATGCAAGTAGATCTTAAGCAGGTCTTTCAAAAGTGGTCATTTGAGCGTGAACAGGTTATAGTAGGAATTTCGAAACTTACTGTGTAATGATAGGTCATTTGTTGAGTTATTTGAAAATGCACAAAATGTGCCCCAAACAAGCAGCACGGCCCACTTTCAACCTTCAAGACGATCCTGCGGCACTTTTTGTGAATCCGTGCTCCATTCGGAAATTTAATCCATGCAGAGTAATTATGTAGTACGTACACAAATTAATTATCTGTGTGACGAATTAGAAACTAATCCATGCCCCTCAGCTAACAACATTAAATGTGACAACCAGTGGCCCTTAGAATAGTACAACTAAAAGTGTAAACATTTCAGCGGGACTACGATGTAGGCAAAGGATATATCAACTGCAATGCAACAGTCCCAAAAATAATTTTCATTTGCAAAAGAACGCGCGACCAACGTTTCAGTGGTGGGGCGAACTTTGAAAAAATTAGAGGCGGCCGTTCTTGACAGCACTGCTTGTCAACTGAATAATATTGTGGACACGCGTTAAAATACTGCAAGCAGCTTGGGTGGTCTAGTTTCAGCTGATTTATCTTCGGCGCGGAGGTACAACTGCACCGGATGTCGGCGAGACGCAATCAGCACCCCGAGCCGCGCATGGTTGGTGGTACAACAGCAAGAGTCCACCACACCGCCTACAACGCTGTCCAGCCTGGGAAGCTCGTCGGGGCGACGTCATCGCCCCACGACGAAACACGCGCGCACTGTAGCTCGCAATTTGAGAGTGAAGAGAAGAGATTTGCTTTGCCCTTAAACATAGAGGTCTTGAGGGCCGATGAGGGTGACGAGAGGTATGGAGCAGCGCCGGGATGAAATGGAGGGAGAAATCCGCAGACCAGCGGCATCGCCCGGAACGATTCCCACATGCGAAAATCCGGAAGCGACCAAGCCGGTAATCGAACCCGGTTCGCCTAGTGGGAGACGAGTAGTCTAAGGACGACAACACCGCGGCCCCCCCTCGCAATGTGTGAGATGAGGCAATCGTCATGCCTTGTCCCCCCTTCTAAGTTTACAACGTTGGAGGGGTAAAAAACTTTAGGCGCTTCCTTCTTGGAGAAGGGGGTGGGGGGAGACGGAACTAAGGGCCCCTCAAGCTATTAATGCTTCTGTTTTAAATTTTATTTTGGTGCTATCAAAACCTAAATTACGCGATGAGTAATAGAAAAAAAAAACCAGTAGTGAAGATGTTAAGTATCAAATACATTAAAATCATTTTCAATGGTAACTATTGCAAAAATTTTATTTAAAGTGACGATTTCAGCCGCCATTGCAGCAACACAGGTTTACAATTATCGCATCAGTTCTCTTAATTCAGCTGAAGATAATATTAGTCAAAACTCGCTCCATGCGCATTTGTTCGCAAAACTATACTGTACCTGGTTGTGCAAATTCCAGGGGCAAGTCTCGGATGTCTAATAGATGCCCTAAACAATAGTCCGTTTCGTCCATTTTATATCTTCAATATTAAATTTTCAAACGCAGCTTCAACACTCATGAAACTCGATGCATCGAAACGGCCTTAACACGGTCGCTCTATATACCGTAAACTTAATTATTGACGCGAATTTAAAGTGTTGTGACCTAAGCAACATCTCGCCTTCCTTTCCCCATTCCCCATCCCCCCCCCCCAACGGTACTTGATCCGACACGTCCGGCTGAACTTAACTCCGCCGGCAAAAAAAAATGATATCCTGACATCCTACTTTGCTGACTGTAATTGCCTGACGTGACTAAAAACTGCAGACACGAACAGCGCCTACAGAATCACGATACAACCTACTTCCTTGCAAGATCACGTGGTATTTCGCCGTCAACGTACCTGGTCACGCACAAGCCTGGTCTGCTGGGCTATTGATCTGTTTTTGTTGTTGCAACTGCCGAGTGGAGGGAAGGCGCGGCCAGCCCAGGTAAAATACAGTCCATTTCCTATACTCCTACTTTCCGGAAGCTACACTCTATTCGCGGTTTCTTCACACTTTTGACGCGAATACGTATTTAAATTTCCAACTGTAGCGGGAAGCTATCCAGAAAATGCGATGATAAAATCGGGGGATACAGTTTTTGGCATTGCAGCTCCGAATCTATCATCTACATTCAGAACTAAATTACACCACTCAATTGCCAAAGGATCAAAGAATATGTTACGCTGAGTAATGAGTAAGGCCTGCCGGGTAGTGGTGAAGAGGGGGGGGGGGGGGGAGGAGTAATTTTGAGTTCGTTTCGCCGCGTCTCATAACTTCCGCGTAGTATAACTTTTGACTAAGAGAAGCAACAACGCTCGTTTTAAGTTTCGATTAACAGCTCTCGTAAGGATCAATCGATTGCTTGTATAAAAACATTTGTGTGTGGCGTGGTTAAGGTGAAATTGAACGAGTTCAATGTAAAACATAAAGAAAATTAAACAATATGTCGGCCTATACTCGTCAAAAAGCCACGTAGAAATACGGAAATCGTGTACGGTTGGAAAGGCATCTCAAAAGTAATCCAGTGATACCCATAAAACTTCATATGATCGAGTGAAGCGGTACCGGGAACGTCAAAAACATCGAGGCATCAGAGCGCGTCAACGTAGACGTATTCACGTAAAACAAACGGCCGTGTCCCCACCACAGCCAACCCCAATTTTTTTTAAATATAATGTTTAAAAAAATCACCCCATGTATGGCGTGTTCGGTTATTTCCTAAATATGCCACGTATCACAGGCGTTTTATAATTGTGTTAACGTAAAAGTACCGTATTTTTTTTGTTTAAATTACACATTTACTTATGCATTACAATCATAATATTTTATTTATAATTAATACGAATAAAAAGGGCGAGAAAGCAGGTAACCGTGAGAAAAAAAAAACTATATCAATGAGTCAATGTATTCGTGAACTGGAGTCCTACCAAGACAGTGTGTCAACGTGGCAACAGAGTCCGCCAGTTGTAAAAACCAAAATATAATAAGATTTAAAACACAATAATGATCGAATATTTCAAATGAAAGGCTCTTTTTTCAAGTTCAAAGAATGCGAATAAACTTATACGTATGTAAGCGATAGTCTGTATAACACGACATTCGAGTCGAAACATCTTCAAAATTTATCGACTAAAAACTCGTTAAAGGCTATTCACGATAAGGCGAGCACTTATGAAATCAACCTTAGAAAAAATTAACTGCTCCTACCTGCATATATTTTAACGGGCGCAATGAGTGACATGAGTCCAGTCAAGTTGGTAACGATGTAGGAGAAAGTAGTCGTACCGTCGAGCCAAAAGTGTTAGGTAACCATTTTTGATAACTTAAATTATTTCTCTCGCTTTCTGTATTTTTTAATGCGTCGAAGTGTCAAAAATGAGCAGATTTGTACCATATTTACTTTTATAATAATTTCAAAGTTTCACTTGACCTACGCATAAATAAAGTGACGAGGCCCAAGGCAATGTTAATTTCACATAAGGCGGAAGAACACACAACGTGCATACAAGTAGATACCAAGCAGGGCTTTCAAAAGTGCTCATTTTACAGTTAACAACCTTAGGAGCCATTACCCTCCAAATTGCAAAAATTCAAAAACATGTAAGTTGTTCTTATTTTTTATCAATTAGAATTTTTTCTCATAATCCTTAGGTCTTCGTCAGTGCTCCAGTGATAACTCTGCGCTGGTATGAGTACCGTTCGCGATTTATACGCTGTAGGCCCTATGTTTAAAAAAAAAAAGGTGCTAAAATGGCAAGAAATGGACGCAACTTACTAACTTTGTATAGTCCAATCATGCAACCCGCTTAAAACCCCGAAAGATTATGAAAACTTACAGAGACACTATGTTCGGAGGTATCCGCAAAAACTACGATTATCTCGAGCACGCACACCAAAACGATACATTTCACATTTTTTCTCCACCAACACAGTTCTTGCGGGAGGGATGACTTGTGATGTGCAAATAAAAGTTTGGGTTTCCGAAGCACAGCCTCCGAGAAACGGCTTCGGGGAAGAAGCCTGTTTTGAATAACCAACCCAAGGTAAGTATCAAAACTACGGATTCGCATGCAATTCTGACTACTATAGGCTATTCACGGTAACGTGAACAATTTTTAAGGCCCTTCCAACAGGCTTTAACCACTAATAAATATATCTTACTGCAGCATCAAGCAATAAATTTGGAGGATGGTGAAATGTATACACTGTGTTTATTTGTCAAATTGCAATATTTATATTAAAACGCAGCAGGGAGGTGGAAATAAGATGAAAGGACAAATTTAGAAGGGTCTTAAAAAGTGGTCACTTTACCGTGAACAGCTTACAGATATGGATCACTCGAGTCTATAGACGCCTTCCGATACCCCTTAAGGAGGGGGGAGGGGCGTTTAACAAAATGTGCCTCACTCAGAAAAAAACAATCCCCAACCCTCGTCCCTGGATGCAGTTAGACGTACAGAACGCTAAATAAATAATTTCAGTATTCTCTCATCTTTACCTTACATTTTTAATTCGATATTAAGATGTGAAACTGTTTTCTCTCAGCTGTAACCCTCTTTACTTGGCGCTTGTCAGTCATTGCGCCTGTCAGAATATAGATACGAACGAAGGGACCGTGATATTTTTCAAACGTTCAAAAGTGCTAAATTAATCGTGAAAAACCTTCATAGGTTTTATCACGGTTAACTTGATACTTTTGAAAACCCTGCTTAAGATCTACTTTCCTTCCCATTTTCTGCCCTATATATAAAATTTACATTAACATGGACCTAACTAATTTCTTCATGTGTTAGTCAAGTGAAAACGGGGAAGCGTTAGGGACCTCAGCTGCATTACTAATACGCCATTTCGTACTCTTAACATATGTAAAGCAGAAAAACACTAACGTGATATGCCATAAATAAAAAAAAATTACTCTCGCAATACAACGTCCAGGATTGAAACTCTTTTTCTTAATTCAGTGCCGATTTAACTGGGAACCTGTAAACCAGGGTGTACGGGTAGCACACACGCAGTCACGGGTAGTGATTTTTTTTTCTTTCAAAAGTTGATTTGGAAAGTACTCACTTTACAGTGAGCGGGCTGTAATAGTGTTTTCCACGATGAAAAACATATACGTAGCGAACGTGTACGTGTCAGAATGAATGTGGGTATTCTTTACGGCGTGGTTCATGGTCATCGTGTACGTCAGGGCTGCTGTACGTAGACTACGACCATGAACCGCGCCGTAATGAATACCTACTTTCATTTAGGCGTGTACAAATTCGTTATGCACACTTTTTCATCGTGAACAAAAAAGCTCACTAAAGGCCGTTCGCGATAAAATGAGCAATTTTGAAATCAACCTTTGAAAAAAATGCCACCACCTCAACCTGCATATATTTTCACAGGCGCATTGAGTGGCATGCACCCAGAAAACTTGGTAACACCTTGAATTAAGAGTGTTAGAAATAAATTTGTCAAAACTGAAATAGTTTCTTCGCTGTGTGTGTTTTCAATGCTTTAAGTGTAAGAACTAGCAGATTTGTAATATACACGACGATTCGCAATTAGACCGACAAACTTCGGGAGGCGATTCTTCATGGAATAGTAAAAGGAAAACATGTGAGACACTTTATATCTAAACTGAAAATTTTGTAACAAAGTAAAATACAATGAAAACTCTAGGAGCATTATTGTATGTTATCGGGACCTTCAACGTAAGAGCCAATATTTTGCACAAATACGGCTTAAAACCTCGTTTTTTTTTAAGGGCTCACACCTCCCTTAATATTAGGTTTAGGTATAAAGTTTTACATATGTTTTCCTTCTACTTTTTCATGAAGAATTATCTCCCGAAGTTTGTCGGTCTAATTGCGAATCAGCCTGTACACAACTTTATAATCGTTGCATAGTTTTCTTGACCGACGCATGAATAACGTGATCAGGCCCATGACAATGTTAATTTTACACACGGAGGAAGAATACACAATACACACAGAAGTAAATATTCAGCAGGGCTCTCTCTCGAAGTTTCGCTTCTGTGCAGTCGGTCGCTGCGCGCTTGCGGGTCGGCAGGTTCAGTACCCCGGTCGCTTAACGGTCCTCGCCGGCTTGAGGTCATTCCTCCACGCGGGCCGCTCGCTGCTTCGCTCACCTTCACCAGCATTCCGCTCCCCCCCCCCCCCCCCCCCCCCGATCATTTCAAAAGTCTTTCACTACCTTGATCTCCGAAGGCAGGCAACCCATTCCACAGGAAACGGCGGTGACCTCGCCTCTTCACACCCCCTGCCACCCCCTCCACAATGAAACTGCCAGGCGTCGTGTCACCCGCCCCACGGCGCAATCAGATTAAAGGCTGAATATATGCGTTTTCACGCTTAAGGGGGAACTGTGCACGAAAGCTGTATATTTACCAAATTTCTGACAAATTGTTTTCCAAAGGATTATTCGAAATGTCCGGCGCGTCCAGACATTGACAATTATTGTGAAAACCTTCTTACATTTCTAGATACTCACCGTCTTCATTATTCTCTAAGAACTGATGGAAAATAATAAAGAATAACTTATTTCTTATCTTCTATCAGTGCTCCGAGAGTAACAAAGGCAGTGAACATCTAATAGTGTAAAAAGGTGTTCACGATTATTACTTACGTCTTGACGAGCCAAAAAATGCCATAAAGACTCTCGAAAACCACTTACATGTACATTGAGTTAAATATACTGCTTTTGTGCTCAATTCCCCTTAAAGGCGCCGCCTATCTGTCGTTTGAATTGCGTTGCAGTGTGTTTGAAATCCATGTATTTTTTGCAAACCATTAAACGTGTCCTCATTATACTAATCTACAAAAAGAAAAACTTCCAGACGAGGTATTTATAATACTCTCAAAAGTCATGTACATTATTGGCTGTTCACAGTAAAATGATCACTTTTGAAAGCCCTGCTTAAGATCTACTTGTTTGCATGTTGTGTTCTAAAGTGCTCATTTTTACCGTGAACGGCCTATAGGGAGTTTTATCCCCTGTCGGCACTGACTCGTCCTTCCACTAACTACTGAAAGTACTTTTTTTTTTTTTTTTGTTTCAATCCCGTTACACATTCGACGGAATTTTCAGAAGGCTATTTCTAGGGTAGGTTCTGTGGCAGATGTTGATTCGATTTACGATGCTCGTATTGTTTCCTACGTCTGCCATCGGCGCCTCAGGGTAGGCAGTGAGCAAACAATGCTGGGCCCACACATTGCTGTACGCGCCCTTTTCACTCCAGGTAATTGGCACGTGGTTTGAACATCTGTGCTTTAAACTATCCTCGGAAGGTTCTCCACCCACACGAGAGTCGCGTTGCGAACGGCATTATAATCGGGGAGGACTGAATAGACGGGTGGTGGCAAAACGAATTTTACTGCCCGAAAGTACTAGTTCTCTGTTCATTATTATTTACCACCTGTAGCGTGTGTTTCAACCAAAAAAAAAAAAAAGATGAAGTTCACAGTAGCAAAAAGTACCGTTCCCTTAATTCACCTAACAGAACAGCAAAGACGACTAACTGGTTACAATTTCGGCACAGTCTTGCACAGTGTGACGCAATTTTTACTGAACACAGCGCCTTACGCTGGCCATTTACACCCCTACAGCTCACCCTAAGTGACCAAGGCACCGTAAGATCTCAATCAATCAAAGTGTTACCAAGTAAAGGCTGATCACGATAAAGTGAGCACTTTTGAAATCAACCTTTAAAAAAAGTCACCGTCTTCACCTGCATATATTTTAATGGTAACAATGGATGGGAAGTAGTTCCATATCATAACTACGAATAAAAAGAGTTAGGTAACCATCTATTGTTGCTTAAATTATTTCTTAGATTTTCCTTTTTTTTTTTTATGCACGGAAGTGTAAAAATGAACATATTTGTAAAATATTTATTTTTCTAATATTTTCACACTTTCACTTGACCGACAAGTGATCAGGCTCATTTCAATATTAATCTTACACAAGGCGGAAGAATACACAATGTGCATACAAGCAGATCTTAAGTAGGGCTTTCAAAAGTGCTCATTTTACCGCGAATAGTATATATATATATATATATATATATATATATATATATATATATATATATATATATATATATATATATATATATATATATATATAGTGATCACTTTATAACAACAAAATATTTAATAAAAACGAGAGAACTGAATTGTAGTGCAGTTAGTACGCCGACCTCTCACTACGGTGATCATAATCATTTTTCATGCGGTAACTGGGGTAGGTGTTACCAACGCCAGACGATTCTTCGCGTAGTACTCATGCGCCTCTGTAATACATTTCCTCGCTTACTTCATACTTGAGTTTCATTTCATATCACACATTTATTATTCACTTGTTCATCCATACAATTGGACAAATGTGTTAGGACAGGTGTGGGTGAGAGTGTGTGAAGATTAGTCTACCCGCCTGCCAGCTGCCGGTGTTAGTGCTTTGCAAGTGGTTCTGTCTCTCACTTGGATAGGCGCAGGTAAGTCCTTTATTAGTCCGGCGCCACTACTATAGAAGGTCTATTCTAGAAATACATATATCTATGATACAGCTCGCCAAGGAGTGATGCAACGAGCATATAAGTACCAGAGACGTCACTCAAGGCAAAGGAGCGGAACGCTTTTTTTTTCCCCCAGTGCAAACGTGCCAATGTTAAAACAAAAGAAAATGTATTCACGGGTAGGCACTACTAAACGTGAACAGTTTTCTGTATAACATTTTAATCGTCTGATTCCACCCATTTTAATAAAAATATGTTCAATAGTCTCATTTAAAATATGTAGAATTACATAAAAAATAACTGCCCACTGCGTGCTGTCAAGTGTGGGTACACAACTCCAAATCGTTGCTAGGGTGGTGGAGAAGTCGGTGTGTAAATCAGTAGAGCCAGAAAGCGAAAAAAAAGTAGGAAGCAGGACAGGGGCCGAAGCGCAAGCCGGAGGGGAAAGAGAAACTAGCTCACAATGCACGGCCAAACGACATGTAATACTCACATCACCACCCACGTCGTGAAAAGAAATGTAGATTTATATAAATCATTGTACTTCAGTCTCTACAATTAAATCAATGTAACTATATTTTTATTTTCAATTACGTGGAAAAATATTCATAAAACGATAAGCAGTTTATTTACATTATATCAAAAGATTCAAATAATTTTCCGCTTTTATACTGCTGATATTGCACTGAGCAAATAAACAAAATCTAATCGGAAATAAAATAAGCGTTCTGTTTACTCATATCCAGTGTCTAGGGGTTGGGGTGGTGCTCGTGCGACGAGGCTGGACGGGCGACGGTTAAAAATCTAAAATCTAACCCCCCCCCCCCCTTAATTCCCGGCATAACTCAAATGTTCTGAGCACCAAAACTGTGATAAGTAGCACGAGGCCCCACTATATCTGGATATTCAACAGTCTCCGCCCTGTACGTATACAACCGTGCTACTACAACACAAACTGACTTTGTACTAGGGGATATTGTCGGTGGTAGGCGATGCTCTTGGATTACCCACGTCTACCGCAAGACAGCAGCCCGTTGCTCGTACAACAGTTGGCTTCGCCTCAATTCATCCCATCGAGGGATGTCGCGGCCTGCCATCCAGCATTCCTCTAACAAGGCCGCTGTCCATTGCTGTAACACACACATACTCCAAGTATGCTGCCATCGCGAAACCTTCTATGTGTAATCGTTCCTACCAAGGACGACACGTGGCTTGCGCAACCCTTTTTTGTGTAGAGAGGAGGAGAGGGGAGGTGATCGCTCCAAGGACACCCGTGACGTAAGCTACAGTATTTGTGTGTGCAGCCTTATGAAAACTTTATTCTCGGTAGTTTCAGGAAATCCAGCAGGAATTATTTAATAAGACGACGGCAAAAAATAGTTACGTCACTATTGACCGTTAACGAACCGGAGGTGTTTACGACGCATAACGCAGCCTTTCGCGCACTCTCGAATATCGAGATTCTGTAAACAGCCCCACTTTGCGTCTGCAACTAGCTATGTATGTCACGGGAGCTTTTTATTTTCAATGCATCCAAGGCGCAGAAGCAAAGGAACGGATACGGGTGGCACAAAGACTCCTAGTTCCTTATCGCTCCTATGCGCAAGGCGTGCAGTGTTTCCGTCGACACACTGCGTACTATGCAAATGTGTAAACCCCTACTGCTTTATGGCTGAAAAGAAAACTGGGATCAAAGCAATCTACGGTAAATCATGGCTACCGGAAGAGGCGTGACTTTTTCGTGTACGTGACCTGACGATCGTCTCTGGTTCGAAGTAAGGGTGCGCCCTCGCGAGATGAACGAGCAGGAGAGGGAATAAGCGGTAGATACGCAGTAGTCACTCTCCATGTTACAACATTGGACTACTCTGCCGATAGCACTATCAAAAACAAAGTATATGGGATTTGATGTCAGAACACTGTTTACGTGGGCAAGTGCTTCAAGATGTCTGTACACGTCATCTAGCCGAGCTTTAAATCCAACCAGAGTACATTGTAGTTAGTCAAAGTACGTGATTAATTTTTAAGGGAAGGGCATGTTAAGTTCAAATATAAACAAACACGTAAATCACTGCTGATAATGTGACAGAGTCTTGAAGGCTGTTCACGATAAAATGAGCACTTTTGAAAGCCCTAGTTACTTTTTTTCTTTCAACCAATTTATATCCTTCTACCACTTGTCAATGTAAACCCTACCATGTGAGTAATAAACTCAGTGTATACATTCATCATACCCAAAACCATAATTCCGAGGCTACAATGAAATGTATTTATTGGTTATTATATATGATGAAACAGCTTCAAAAAGTTATCACTTTACCGTGAACGGCCTATACCTAACACTTTTTATGTTACGTTAAATATGGAACTACCTTCCATCCATAGTTATCAACTTTACTGGGTGCATGTCACCCGGTGAGCCCGTTGGAAAATACGCAGACAGGGGCAGTGACATTTTTCTAAGGTTGATTTATAACGTGCTCACTTTATTGTGAACAGCCTTTACAAGATGATGGGTGCGCGACAGAGAAGCAGATGCGACGCGATGAAGACGTCACAAACAAAAAAACTCGTAAACGTGAGGTTGGCAGTGCAGCAATAAACGTGCACATGAAAAATAAGAAGAAAAAACTCTCGACTGTTCCTGTCGAGGAGCGGGCAGCCATATTTCTGTGCGAGCGCCTTCTGCTTTCAACGGAACTGGGCAAAGCGATAAATACTGTGGTAAGTTCCACTAAAAAAAAAAAACAAACGATATTAAAATCACATGTACGCTTATTGAAATCACTGCACATTAGTGCAAGAATATTTACCCACAGAAACGTTCTTTGCCCCAACATACACAAATTCTTGCTATTACGTGGTCTCGACAATGCAAGCTTTGGAGACAGCACGAAGGTTTCAACGACACGGGGCGGACAAGAAACATTCGTATGCTGCGAACGTGTTGCAACTGTTAAAATCTTTCTGTGTGTTTATAAATATTCAAAGTTACCATTATTTCTAGTAAATTATTACTGTGAACTTGACTTTACGTAAATTCTGACATACAAGCAGTGAAAATGTTATACACGACCATATCTGTAACTACCGAAAACGTTTTATTTGTAAGACACAAAGGATTCTGCACAAGAAAAAATGTTTGACCATCTGATCACTGCTAGTTTTACTGGGAACTTGCCAGTTATTGTGTTGTGTACATTTAAAATATACGTTAACTTAGGGGAGGGGCATTTTCCAAAGTTTGACTGAAAAAAACGCCCAGTCAAAGGTACCGCCTGCCTTGCAGCTACTCTGCGTATTCGAGTGAATGAAGATATTCAGGCTATTCCTCTGCGTCGTGCCAACAAAGCGTAACAAGTATAGAGTTGAGCTGAGAGATATGGAAGGCTCTTCATAACGAGGTCTTGATAGCCGAAGCGGGTGAAGGGAGGCGAGTATGGAGCAGCGCCGGAATGAAAGGGCGGGGGAAACGGGAGATCCCCGAGAAAACCCGCTGGCCAGCGGCACCGTCCGGCATGATTCCCAACATGCGAAAATCCCGTCGCGACCCCGACGGGAATCCAACCTGGTTCGCGTTGGTGGGAGGAGAGCAGTCTAACCAATACGCATCTGCGTGTTCCGAGGCCTCCAAACTCGCGAGCAGACTCGTGTGCTCACACGAAACTTGCCTCATCGCCCCTACGCGCACAGACCTCGACAGGCGTGCAGTCTTTCCGTCGGCGACTTGCCTGTACGTGATTTAGCTGTCGCCCTATAGACCTACATTTATGGCACTCTAATAAAGATAACATTATGATGCGTGATGGCAACTGTATTGTTTTGAGTGTAGAAAATTTAGCAGCTAAAACTGATCCTTGAAACACCCGTTTTAACCATTTTCACGTGAGAAAACTTTTGAAACGTGAGTTTGATCATGAAACGTAAACGACTTTCCTGTTCAAACACCGCTACAAAATATCCAATCTCTAATCACGTTTTTTTTTTCTCTCTCTCTACGAAACGTCTGCAGCGCCTTCATGCGAAGGCCAGGCATTTTTACCAAATAGTATTTTCTACACATTTTTGATTTCAGATTCGTGCGGTGCAGTCCGTATCCACAAATTACCTGACAACCTGTATACTGTCTCTGGGTGTCGAACTTACGGTGGCCGCCTGGGTAGGCCGCCGAACTGTGAGCAGAGTTCCAGCCGAAAACGTCTTGTTAAAAACCATCCAACGTATCTGAGTGAGGAGCGTGCATTTAAGAAACGTTACGTGTCTGTATACGTTTTTCCATTTCTCTCTAACGCATGTTTTCGCGATAGTGAAAAATGGCTCAAACAAGCGTTTACACTGCCTTTTGGGGGGGGGGGGGGGGCTATAAGGATGACGGTACAAAACGTTAAAAAAGGAACAGGGACGTGCATCAAAACTTTATTTTCATTATTACGCTATAAAATAGTAGGATCTCCGATTAAAGCCTCACAGAGGCGCGTTATCGGCGGCAAGACCGCACGTAGAGGCTATGAGAGAGTTGATGCTCATGTCTCGGTCGCCACTAGCGCTCCCACGCTTGTAGGACTCACACGTGCAAAATTCCTTCAACCAGGCGGTCACCGTACGGTCAATGGTGCACGAAAGCGGTATTTTTACCATGACTTTCGTTATAACTTGTTTTTCAGAGGGTTTATCGAAATTAATGATACAACAAAACATAAAAATTAATTTTTACTGATTTCTTGCGTTGTCAAATATTCACTACATTTATTATTCTGTGAGCACTGATAGAAGATGAGAAATAAGATGTTCTTTCTCATCTTCCATCAGTGCTCCGATAGTAGTAATGGTAGAGAATATCTATCAATGTAAGAAGGTATTCGAAATTATTCTTTATGTCTTGTCGTGCCGAAAATTTTGGAACATTTTCTGAAAAACAACTTTTGACCAAAATTAAGGTAAATATCCGGCTTTCGTGCGCCATTCCTCTTAACTGTGACGTGGAGTGTGTTAGAAATTCAACCTGCCACTGAAAAGTAATGGGTGATAATATCCGTGTCGGGCGCGGCAAGGGGACTAGGGCGACGATGCTGGTCGCGATCGACACGGCGCGTGGACTCCCGGCCGCCGAAATTAACTCATTCTCATTGTGCAGACGGCGCGAAGAAGGGGCGTGCAGACAGCGTTACATCACTCCGCTTAATTGCTGGTCGGCGCGGCGGCGGAAGGACGGACATGCACACACAGACTCGCGTACACTAAGCTCGATTCGCGGCTACAGCCTGTTCACGGTTACGCCAACACTTCAAGAAACCCAGCCTTCGAATAATAGTGTCACTGCCCCTACAGGCTGATCGCGGTAAAATGAGCACTTTTGAAATCCCTGCTAAAGATCTATTTGTACGCACGTTGTGTATTCCTTCGTATTGTGTACAATTAACATTGCCATGTTCCTCGTCCCTTTATTCATGCGCCGGCTAAGTAAAACTGTTAAATTATTTGGGAAGTAAATATTATACAAATCTGCTAATTTTTACACTTCGATGCATAAAAAAAAAACAAAGTGAAAGGGATAATTTAAGTTATCACAAATGGTTACCTAACAGTTTTTATTCGACGTTAAGATATGGATCTATTTTCCATTGATCGTTACCAACTTTACTGGGCAAATGTCACTCAGTGCAACCATTAAAATATATGCGTTCATCGGCAGTGACTTTTTTCAAAGGTTCATTTCAAAAGTGCTCACGTTACCTTCAAGTATAGGCCGTTCACGGTCAAGTAAGCACTTTTGCGGCCCTAGTAACTTGTTACTTTCAGACTTTTTTTAATCCTGCAAGTACCCTTTTAAATAAATGTTGTCATGGAAGTAATAAAAAGAACATATATTCCGAAATACTCTGAAGTTAACGTCTAAGGCTAAAATTAAATATGTTTATTAACCATTATTCCAAATGAGGGGACTTTCAAAAGTGATCACTTTACCGTGAATAGCTTATACCTAAACGGGCACACTGACCATCATGCACCCAGTTAAGTTGGTAACGTGGAAGAGACAGTAGTTAAATGCCTTAATACAGAAGTAAAGTGGCTTCACTGCGCCAGGTTGTACTACATCCGGAGTCAAAATGTAGTAAAGGCACAACTAAAATTGTCAGTAAAGTACGATTTAAGTTACGCATGAAAAAAGAGAGCTTATACTTCGTAGCACTAAAAATATTTGGCTAGAATTGACATTTTGATGGTTTTTAAAAAATACACAAGAGTATTTTTAATTAACGTCTAGGAATATTTCGATTTTAGATGCTTCATAAAGTACCCTTTGCGAAAAAATAAATCGGGCAATACCATTATAATAACTACAATTGTGTGTAATAAAGATTATGACTAATGTTCCGAATTTTTTTTGTAATTAATTTTATGCATAACTACTTTAGTTACAAAAATGGTAATTTTCATGGCTAAAAATGTATTAAAAATATTTGTAAATAGTATTAATAATTTATTATTACATACAATCAGAGTAGTTATGATAATTTTGCTTCATGGTTTCTGCTTTTTTTAATGTGCATTTTGAAGCATCCAAAATTAAAATACGCTTAAAATTTAGTTTAGAAGATACAAATTATATTTTCCAAACGTAAAAATAAGTAACTGCAAGCAAAATATTTTTTGACCTACAAGATATATATATTTTTTCGTTCATATGAAACTTAAATCGTACTTATCTGACCATTTTGGTACGGCCTGTAGCCTACTACTTTTAATGAACTCTGCATGTTGTACAGTCGGACGGAATGCTACATTATAAGCCGCTTTATTTCTCCCTTAACGTTGAATTAGAAGTGGTAGGTAGACATTTGTGAATACAGAAATTACTTTGCTTTATGGTTTCTAATCATTGTCAGTGAAATAATGATCAAATTTGAGGAATTTTTACTTTCCTAATAATTTCACAGTTTGACTTGACCGACGCATGAATAACGTGCTCAGGGCCAAAACAATGTAAAGCCCCCTTGCACATAGGCGGTTGGTGGTGGTGGTGGAAGTACAGGGCGGTAAGCTGAAAATAAAACTACTGATATCAGTCAGCGACCAGCAGTTTTCAATATTAAAAAGCCAATGTATAAAAACCTTTGAAATCTATGCAAACAGAAAATTACACCACTAGGAAAGAAACAACCAAAAACGTGATAAAGGGGTGATATTTTTAATGGTCAGATTCAAAAAGTGTGAAGGTACCGTGAACAGACCAGACAAGTCGATCTTAAGCACAACTTTGAAAAGTGCTCAGCTTACGATGAACATCCTATATCAGCGAGGCCGTGCCCGTCTCGCGAATTACAGTGAAGGTCAGAGCAAGGACAGCCACTCGCCGGCAAAAACTCCCTGACACGTCGCCCGTTATCGAAGTGAAGTTCAAAGACGATAATCGTCTCCCACTCCCTAGCAGGCTGGACCTCCCCCTCACCACAACTTCCCCAACACAACCGCCAAGTCAATTTGCTTTTTTTTTTTCTGAATGATAACGGGAATGGTGCAAGGAAATTCCTAACCGTGTTCAATTATCTTCCAAGTAACTAGGCCACGCGACGCGTGAGCACGCTGGTTTTGTCGCCTCCCAACGTGCGAAGCAAGATGGCGTGAGGAGGCACAGTAGCGAACGCATATAAGGCTGTTCACGATAAAGTGAGTACTTCTGAAATCAACCTTCGAAAAATGTCGTCACTGCCCCTGTCTGCATATATTTTAACGGGCTCACCGAGTGACATGCGCCCGGTCAAGTTGGTACCGATGTATGGAAAGTAGTCCATGTTAATGTCGAATAAAAAGTTTTAGGTAACAATTTGTGATCATTTAAATTATTTCTTCCGCTTTCTATTTTTTTAAATCCTAAGTGTGTAAAAATTAGCAGATTTATAAAATGTTTGTATTTTCTAATAATTTCACAGTTTCACTTGACCGACGCATGAATAGTGATGAGGCCCATGGTAATGTTAATTTTATATGAGGAAGAATACACAATGTGCATACAAGTAGATCTTAAGAAGGGATTTCAAATGTGCTCATTTTACCGTGAACAGCCAATAGTAACACGCGCGTCCAGTAATGTTAGCTCAACGCAACGTTTCGAAAAGCACAACACAAAAATAACTTATCAAGTCCTATTAAAGATTCATAAACACTGAAATTTATTCCAACTTGTATAAACTGATTAAACATTATTTATTTCAAGAACTAAACTCTAGGCGGACAAAATTAAAGTAAGCTATCAGTTACACAGAATTCAAATCTTCTCTCTTAGATGGATCGTCTGAATGTCCGCGCAGATTTGCAGGACTTTGCGAGCCAGAGTCACTCTCTATCGCTATTCGTCGTTCGCGATGTACTATTCCAAATCGTCGTCGAGCCCACCACTCGTAGCGTAGCCATTACCTTGGAGCGCGGTTCTCGTTCTGTTTTCCGCCTATCGGGAGCATTTAAACGTCGAAACAATAAGCGGGTGGATTTTGGCATGGCGAGAAGCAGCGTTACCAGACCTACCAAAAAGTGCTGATTTCCGTACTATATCACCCGACCGTACGTACCTCAGTCGTACATCAGCTCTGACCGTACTTTTTGCCCCGTAAACTATTTTTAATAAATATTTAATGTTTATGCAACCAGTTTTTGGAAAACAAAACGCATGTTTTTTTTTTCTCATTTGACATCTTTCAGTGAAAAAAATAATACGCACCATTACAGATAAGCATGGATGCATTAATTACTCCGTTCTTTGTCAAGCTCACGACTCATTTGAATTTTGTTTAAAATAATGCGTATAATTGAACCAAGTCCAAACAAAAACGATTGTATGAAACTGTAGTATAGTGTTACTTGATACTTTGGATTGGGTTTAACTTTAAGCATACAACTCATGCTAATATAGTAAGTAGACACATGTACAGAAAAAACATTTTTTTTCAAACATTAATATTATATGCAGCGTTTTGCTTGATTTTATTAAAATCGTACCTTGATGTTAAAAATCGTACCTTTTTGGGAAACTTGCCGTCCCATATCGGAGATTCATACTGGCAACACTGCCGATAAGTGCACAAGGCCCCTGCCTTTCAGAGCATCGTCAACTCCGCATTGCCCGTTGCCAATTCTTACGTCGTTGCGTATTTGCTTTTTCAGTCAATTAATACCTGAAAGGGGATGAGGGCGTAGCTAAACAATGGGACACGATTACGTAGAGCACAACAGTACAAAATGGGGTTTATTGAACATAAGGATTATACAATAACTATTTAGGTGACTTTTGGTCGGGGGAGCTTAAATGGACTACCAAGATGTTAGTTAATTATATTAAGTTTTATTACCGCACGCCACTACTATTAGAATCAAATTGGAAAATCCCCACCTTGTTCATGTTGCCGGCGGCTGATTCTAGAAGGTGGTTAATGATGGCCGGACAAACCCATCTCCACATCTTATTGGTCCGCTGCTCCGAAGACAAAAGCCGCCGCTCCCAGTGTTACGTTGCCCTATATCGGGTGCGTTGTTTAATAATTTCGGCCCCGTTTACAGGCGGGTGGAGGGTGTTTCTGCAACTGCCTTTCGCAAGGTGTTATTGCAATCACGCTTGTGCCCTGGTTCGATGTTTGAAGGTGTGATCAGGCGGTCGTTCAGCTAAGGCCTGGTCACTTCATAAACAACGTGACCTGGCTCGCTTACAAGCGGAAAACTGGATGAGAATTGAACCCCTGGTCGTGTGAGGGGGACCGAACTACCCATGGTCAACACGATTCACACGCGCATATAAACGATTCCTGTAAATTTACGCCGTTTTAATTCGCCAGATTGTCGCTCCAAAGTGCGAGTGATGAATTGTGCACTTACCCGCGTACTTCTCAGCACAGTTTGAAAGGGAAATCATGATTAGTATCTGGCTGCTTACGATGGATCGTCACTAGAAGACGACTTTCATTCCTCGGGACATTGTCCACTCTTATCGAGTCGATATAAACAGATGAAAGATTACAGTCTATTCGCGGTTCTTCTCACTTTCTGAATCAAACTTGTAAAAACACCCCATGTACAACGTGTTTGGTTGTTTCCTAAATTTGTCGTGTATCTCAAGCGTTTTATACTTGTCTTAACATACAAGTACCTTATTCTTGGATAAATGTAACTTTTAACTAGCCTATATTTTATCTATAAATTAAATTATATTTATAACCAATATGAATAAAGACGGAGAGAAAATAACGCGTGCTGGCAATGCCCAGTAAGAAATAGTTGTATGCAAAATATAATTACACTGAGTGCGCACGAATGAGGTGTGTTGGCCGTGTGGTGTAATTTTCTACGCTTTGTTTTTGTAAGGCGGAGTAACATCTTGGAAGTAGAACTTTAGCAGGGATACAGAAAAAAATTTGAAGTAACCGTCAATGGACTATACTAGCAAGTTCCTTCAGTTTGCATTTTAAATATACCATCACAGAGTAATCCCATATCACAATGTCTACCGGAATGACACAGACTTGGCATGTTCGATACAGGTAGCTTACTTGGGGGGAAAAACGGTAAATATGCTAAATGTTTTGTGAATTAATACATTGCGTCAAGACTACTGCTTGCTGTTATCCGATCAAAACACATTCTATGTGTAGGTATTTTCAACATAATTTTCGAAAACAGCGATTTTATAATTATGGTTAATACGACTTAAAAATGACGGCTGCAAAAAAAAAACTACAGAAATATATCTTCACGCAGCTAAGCATTACATTAAAAGAACTAATCGGACGTCCTTGGATACGACTTGCCCTGCAAGTTCCTTTGCATATATCTAGCAAACTGATATCTTGCTGTCCTTGCTTCGAATGAAAACAAATACGCTCTGCTTACAACACCTCAGGGCATTTTACAACCGCAAACATGTCGAACATTTTCTGCAGTGCAAGTTAATGAAACATATGGCTTGGTACTACAAATATTATACTGCATTTTTTTTGTCATTAGCTTTCCCTATAATAAGCTATTTTCGCAATAGTTTAAGCTCGTATTTTATATTAAATATTGATTCCAAGAATCTTAGTTTACTGGCAGTGAACACGGGGATCATAGTAAGACAACATATTCTGGGAACAAAAGTTTTGAATAACACACAAAACTATTTTACATTGATTTATTTTTATCCGTAGTTCAATGAACAACCACTTATAAGTTTAACGTTACGGCAGTGCTAGTGAGTGTTACTTTATTTTTAAACAAATTTTTGAAACTGCGCTATGTGCGCTGCCGGAAGGATTACATCATAACAAATTCACGAAACAAAATCAAAAATAGTATAGCTAAGCGAATTCAATCAACCTTTGCGACATGACGTCCGTACTTAGCGTGAGGAACCTCGAAGTTTAAAGAGCCGACCGCCTCGCAAAAAAAAAATCAATAATGCAGATGGCTTTGGCAGCATGAATGTGGCTGACCAGCAAACCTGGAGTTCAGTTATACTGCATACTAAGGAAACGCAATTTTTTTCTATAGCCTTTTTAATTTTTTTGGCATTTCAAATGAAATATGAAAGTACATTCATTCTCAGACGTGAAATTTTTCGATTCATTGGATCCTGAAAAGTTTTCCAGATATACTAAGAACTAAAGTAGAGACCAACAAAATAAGGAGCCCAAGTACGCAGTACTATTGAGAAACACCACTTTAGTTATTGAAGTGTATAAGGTAGACTAAGAAGAGTTCAGACAAGCTAAACACTATAGTAGACTGGAGGGATGCTTGTAAACCGCGCATAACACAAAATGTGGTCAGATTCGCCTAGTACTGGTTAAATTGATTTGGCTTCAAGGGAGTTTAAACATTAAGTAAGCTTCCAGTAAATTTACAATACGATGAGGATCTGTAAACAATTTAAAAACGTCACATGAGTAATATTTTTAAATCATATACCGTATATCCCAAACTAATGTTTACTCTCTTTGAAAGTAAATAAAAGAAAAACTACGTGTATTAAAGAGAATCTGACGGCGCTTCTTGTATTTGACGCTGCAAGGACCACATTGGGTATGTACGAATGTTAATAATAGTTACCGCCATAAAAAGCAGCAAGACGTCTGCGACATTGTATAGAAAAACAACAAACAGTAGCTACGATTTACCGTACGTCTCGATGGTAATGTGGCGGTACACCGTCTCTCTGGAAAATGCAATAGTCATCTGGGTAGAGTTGGCGAATAGCTGGCACAGCGCTGTCCTGCAACATGGTACTGTAACCGCCATTGCAGCCAATCAAAGCGTATCGGCTATAACATTCTTGTGTTGGCTGTATGTTTTAATGTTCTGCCGGTGTGCACAGTCCGAACTTGTATATGCGGCTGAAGTGGCAAATGTTTGACTGAGGTGGCATTGTGGTTCTGGAGATATCCAGCAAGGACTTGTGCACACTGAATGCTCTGGAAGTTGTCTCCCGCAGTATCCACTGGGACCACGCACGGGAGGGTCAGCCTGACTCGACTGCGAGAACAGTAATGCATGTAACTTCCACCTGTCACCTTTCCTCCAAAGAATAGCCCCACAAATCATCTGGCAGACATACCGCTCCACACAGTTGTCTACTCAAGAGGATTACCTGCTCGCTTTACCACAATGCGGGTATTTCCATCGACTCGGTACACACAGTTGTGGCGGTTGAATGTTCTATTAAGTTTAAAGGTCGCCTCACAGGACCAAACAATCACCCTAATAATATGTTCGTTAAGCCGCGTTTACACCGGAGTTAGAAACACTTTGAAAAACGCTTTTGTATTTGTTGCCAACAAGCTGTGTTAGCAACATAAATACCACGTTAGTAACAGGAATTATGTTACCCGCTGGAAGTTGGTAAAGATCAAAGAATGACATTTGTTAGCAAAACGTGTTACCGTGCCTCTGCGATGTTAGTAACATTCCCCCTCCACCCAGCCGCAGCAAGTAAACTTCCTCCACACTTGACATCTTGCAGCCAACTGAGGTTATGCGACCACAATGTTATTAACAAAAATAAATGTCAAACTGGTGCCCTGTTGCCAACATCTGTTACTAAAAACATGTTGGTAACAAAAGTTATAAACATTTGTTGTTAACTGTCGGTGTAAACGCGGCTTTACATTGGCACATGTTCACAGCCCTGTCACAAAATTCGACACGCCTACCTGCGTCGTCCTCATTCACGGTGAGAAGTAACGTGGGAATGTATGGCCTCCAGTTTACTTGCCAATGCCATGGACACTTGGATTTACTGACACCCGATTCACGCGCAGCTTGCCGTAGGGATTTCGAATTCCCGAGGGGACATGCAATTGTGTGCAACATACTCCCTCAATTCCTTCAATCTTAGTCTTCCTATTCCTGCCGCACCTTCCTTTTCCACATCACACAGTTCCGTCTCTATCAAACTTGTAACGTAATCGTGTCATCGAATTCTGCCCTCCATATCGTCTCTGTACTTCAATAATATTTTCACATTTCCTGTAACATTTTAAAATCCACCAACGTTGCTCGACAGGAAAGCTTGTCATCACCTCCGCCATTTCCTCTGCAAACGTAGTGCTACCGCTCGTACCTGCAAATGGAACTGACAACAGCAGAACGGTTACAAGCACTCGCACGCCAAATATTGCTGTCACAGCGTCAAGTACACGCAGTCCCATTATATCGTGTCTAATAGTTTCTCAGCTATCAATGTACAAATAGTGTTAGCAATTTGGGGCATCCAATAGATATGCCTAACTGCTCTTATACAAAAAGGTGCAGAAGTTTTTTTCTACTTGTGTCTTTGAATGGTTGCAGTTAAAGAATGAATAACAACGTCATCTTTTGAAAATGAACCAAACTTCTAAGTATAATGGATAACGGTATATAATTGTTTTGTAGGTTGATTAAAAAATTGAACTTAGCTACTTTATCAACTAATTCTTTGACGAACCTGGCCACGCCAAGTCGATATAGCAAACCAAAGACTTCCAACAGGTAACTTTTGTCCTTGAAAGTCCCTTTTATGACAAATTTTAGCCTTTCTTCATTTTATAATTCTTTTTTACTTCATTCTTCAGGCTATGTATTACCTAAACATGTCTAAAAAAAAAGTCATGCAATCATAAAGAAAATCTGTAATCCACCATCCACTGATGGTGATAATGCTCATTGAAGTTTGGCTGGGATTTATAGTCCTCTCTTTTCGACTGGCATATCTGCACTCACGCGGGCGCGCAACCCATTTTAAGCACATTAAAATAAACTCTAGAAATGTTGAAAAGTAAGTCCTCCGTCAAATTATACCAAACGTAGTGGTATACATTTTAACCAAGTAACCTAATACGTTACGTATCTCATCGACTTCAGTGTCTGTTGAACTGGTTTGTAAGATTGCACATTAAATTTCACTGCCCGGACATGAAGACTAAGTTAACGAGAAGAGAAGACAGCTGTACCTTGTATAGCTTGGGTTCGATCCCCGGGTTTGGCAAGTCTCCTATAAATAAGAATTTTGAATGTAAATTGCGGTCATTTTGTGAACCCAGGAAAACAACTCTACGATACTGGAAAAGAAAACAGTTGTTCCCAGTTTACGAATATAACCACGGACAAGTCAAAATTTCTCTACTTGAATCTGACAAAGTGACAAGACTCCTGATTTTCGGTGTATTCCACTGGGCCACATACAGTATTCCAGTGCAATTCGCTTGTTCCCCAATACGCCGCTAATTTTAGACTTGAGATAATTTTGGCGGCGCTCAACAGGAAGAGATCTTGAGCGCCGGAGGGTGAAATGAGGTGAAAATGGAACAGCGGCGGAATGCAAGGACGAGGGAAACTGGAATGCCCCGAGAAAACCTGCCGGCCACTGGCAAAGTCCGCCCACGTGCGAAAATCCGCGTGTGACTTTACAGGGAATCGCAAGCGGTTCGCTTTGGTTGTAAGCGAGAAGTTCGACTATTAAACCACCGCAGACCCTACGTTGCAAATTATTAAATTTATTTTTAATTATTAGCTTTTTTCTTATTGAAATTAACGATACGACTAGAGAGCGTATTACTGAAAGTATCTATCGTCGCGTTTAATAGCAACGTGAACTAATATATATATATATATATATATATATATATATATATATATATATATATATATATATGCAGTTAAAATTATTGGTTTATGTGCAGTTTATTGTAGAATGTAAATATGTTCATTATACCAGGACGAAAAAATATTTGATAATGGAAAAAAAGTATTTCAGTTAAATGTAATAAGAGCGTCTATTTCTCATAGCGAAGTTCGTTTGATAGCCGAGATGGGTAATGTGTGTATGTGTGTGTGCACACTTGTGTGCAGTGACCACGTCTACAGTTTCCGGTTATGTTAACTGACCGTGCACACGCAATGTAGAACTGGAGGTCTCTGGAATGTCATGCTAACAGTTTGTAGTGCGACAAAAACCTTTAGATTTAGTTTTACTCATAGCCAACGGCGCGAGTGATTCTGTGAACACGGGCCACTCAACAAGCGTCCCCTTTCTCATTTTATATGGACATCGTGAACCCGAATTAGTCGATGAAGGGACGATACACTCCAATTTTTCTTGATTTTAAATATGTATTTCAAAATAAATGCTTTCTCTAAGTAAGTACTCAGACCACGATATGTTTATTTCACTGCAAATAAGCGCATTTGTTTCTAATAAATAGAAAACCTAATTATATAAATATTCTCCATCAAAATTTTAATTATAATTTCGTGTGCATTTGAATGCACTATTTAACGCTAAACGTATTTCCTAAGCATTATTTAAAATTTTCAGATTTCAAATTTCGGTTGAGGAAAACTCTAACTCCTACTTTGTGGGCACCTCACTTCATTAACTGCTGGCAGCTTCTCTAGTCGACCGATTTTGAAATGTTCTGCACGACCATAATCATCATCTACGCATGCCTTACGTAATCATTTACTCAAAATACACTTGACTATAGACAGCCTTCCTTCCTTTACCAGATCCAACAAACTTTTTTTTCTTGCAAAATGTCTGCTTTTGGAGCCGCCTTTTCTCGCGCCTTGGGTGGTGGTTCGTCTGGCCTACCTTTTGGGCTGGTCATATGTCTTCTAAATGTAATTATTATATGGTCATTGACAACTCTTAATAATGATACACAAAAGTGACACTTGCTTCACAAAGAATGAAGGCAAACTCTGGAAATCCAGACTTCGGATTCCTGGCTCGTCCAGTAGATGTGAGTGCCGTGGCCGACATCGAGTAGTGTTGGAAACACTATCTGCTTGCTACACTAGTTTCTGGCAACTCGCTGTGCCACTTGGCAGCCGGCACGCTGAGCAACGGGGCCAACCGCCTCAGGAATCTTGTCCCCAGCTTCCCTTTTACTCTCGCCACCGTCAAGAGGTCACCTGAACTTACAGGAACTACTTAGAAAAATGTTAACAGGCAAATCATTAATGCTTAAAATTTTCTCTCGAGAAGCAAATTCTAAACCAGGGAGTCATTTTACAGGGGAAATTAAATTCAGCTATACATAGGGCCTAGTTACCACTTTTACTTCTGTCGAGCTGTGCAATTTGAAACACAAACTAAGGCCACGATCTCCCATTTCTACAGCTTTTGCGAGAATTCATTTTTTGAACCCGAACGGGAGCCTATACTGTAGAATCCTCTTACAATTTCGTTACAAATTGTTTTTATTGTGTAGTTAATTTTTTCAACGCAAAAAAAAAGTATAATTTTAACTAATTATTAAATGAACTAAATTTTCGTTAGTTAATTGGATAAAAGTATACAATTTTTTGTGTTGAAAAAATTAGACTACACAATAAAAACTATTTGTAACAAAATTGCAAAAGGATTTTAGAATATCGGCTCCCGTTTGGGTTCAAAAAATTAATTCTCGCAAAAGCTGTAGAAATGGGAGATCGTGGCCTTAATAGCGAAATTGGTACGAATCGTCGATTATCAGACATTTCACGAAAAGGGCGAGAGGCGCGTGCAGCCCGTTAGCTTCCGCACTTTCACAACAACAATACACAGATATGTACCAGGGATCCACCCCGGCCTTGCTCGGGTGCGATTTACAAATATGGCGTTGTCTAGGTTTACAGCTAGTATATACACTACATGCTTACAGTAACTAACATAGGATTAATACTGTGTTGTTCACAAAGTTTTAGTAAATGAACCCCTAAAAGACAAACATATTTACTGTGAGTTATCCTTAAAGATAAACATATGCTGTCGCGGACTTTTTGTAGACCTTTTCGAGGTAGTATTTTGTAGTACGTTAATTTGGCGTATATCTTACGGTTTAGTCAGCGTAAGCCACGTAAGCGCCCAAAAAGCGGCTTTTTGCGACTATTAGAAAACGTCGACATTTCTCTAGTATCCTTACATTAAATATTAATGTATTATATGCCTAACCCTTCCTCAAGAAATGCTCTAAACGATGGTGAAAGCCGCATCAAAATCAATCAAATAGTTTAGAAGCCTTAGCCGAGTACATAGACACACGCGGCCGGGCGAATGTGTGATATACTATGTATGGATGCTGTCCCGTGCAAGTGCAGATCGTGCCGTCTCCAACATCTCGGAACTTTGAAATGCCGAACAATCGCTGGAAACGAAATAAGGTTATGAAGATAATTTACACAGAAGCTCTCCGAACACAAATGATATCTGATGTCATAGTTTCACAATCATATTAAGAACTGAGTATTACATTTCATTGTGCAGGGAAAAAAATATCTGATAAAATTTTAATTAAGTAATGAAGTTGAAATGAATTACGACACACGTTACATTTCATCCTGTAGTGGTCTGCGCAGAAACACAATCATATTATCTCATTTTGAAAATAATTTTTTAATGAAAATTTAGACTAGATCCTCCCAGTAAATTAAATCGACAGCGACATTTTCAAATACATTGAAGTTTGATCCCATTCGTAGAATGGAGAAATTTGATGGTCGTATTTCGTCTTCAAATTTTATTGCCAAATGACAGTGTGAATGCACTTGTTCTGAACATGACAAGAATACCTACGTATGAAAATCTAGAGAATCGTCTAACCTTGAGGAGCCAGGGGAGAGAGTCTGTGATTGCCACTACTACCACAATACATAAATCAACAAAATGTCGCTTAAAGCAACAGCGGTCCACAGTATGTAGTATACTATCAATCCAGTATTAAAATTACTAATTGGCACAGCCAAAAATATGATAGGCTGTCGGTGCAGGGTTTGCTAGTTCTTTCTCCTAGATAGGGGCAGCTGTGATGTGAGACAGTAAGTACTCTGTTCATTGTTACCACTTCAACAAGCGATTTCAGGATACAGTATGCCGTGTCGATACAACTCTAAGCATATAGTACTACCTCACATCTCTTGCACCGCAATGTGCGTGATGTTTGAAGGGGGGGGGGGGGGGTCTGTCGGAAATTGACGGGTAATCGCAAAAGAAAATCATTCGGCCTCGATCATGTGTAGTAAGAAAAGTGAAATAAATTACAATTAACGAAAATGAAGTTAGGATACCACAAGATTGCAAGCAAAAGTAGTTAGCTATATACACACCAAATAGAATGTTTTGTACTATAAAGAACAGGTTACATTTTTTTCCGGTACAGACTTCAAAACTATTGAACGTATTCCAAGCAGAACTCATTCAGACTTTTCAAAGTTTATCGGCGGTGCTCTTGCAGCTCCAAGCAAATACAGAAATAATAAGCAAGTTTCACCGAATCTATTATTTTAGGTCTAAATACCTCCGTATTGCAGTTCACTTTGGAAATATATGAAATATCGCAAAATACTATAAAACAACCTCCGCAAAGTACTCACCCATGACTGGTTTTTAAGTTTTGTGTAGTTGGCAGCGCTGGTAATTGCGTAAGCAGTGGCAAATACAGACAGCCGCAGCGGTGCGGTTTCGGCCTCGGCCCTCGAAGGTCAGGCAGACGTTTTACGTGCAGCTCTGTTCGTGCCAACGCTCAACTTCCGCGTGCATTGCGTTGTAGCCCACGCAAGCAATTGGGATTCTTACAAGACGCAGTCATAAACTACTACTTTCTTTAACACTTTGTGGGCTACGCGCGAGTTTGGCTCGGGCAACGTTAGTTTGACGAATTCTCTGTGTCCTGCAATGGTCAGAATGAAGTTACTATGAACGACTATATATATATAAAGTCTGAAGGCGCTAGCTAGACTAAAATCGTTGGTCATTATTCTGGAAATGCCTCAATTCGTCGCCGAGAGCGTTAATGCACTGAAACAGTGAGGTACATTATCTGGTTATGGATGTTAAAAATAATCATTCGGTACAAACAGTACTTAGTTACACAGATTAAATTTACTTCACTTTGGTGCAGGTTATAATAAAATTTGCTCATAAATATAATTATTGAATAATACAAGAATTGCAAATCTCCAGTATTTACTATCGTAATAATACATTTTCAAACCGTCTTTCGGCAAAAATCGAAAATGGTTGACGCACAAATAAATGCAATTATCAATGCTATTTAATTTCACAAAAAAAATTATATAAATATAAATCAGGTAGTTACATTCATTTAGTAACTTACTTCACTATGTGGTTTTTGCAGATATAGGAAGTGAAAACATTGATGAATGATTAATGTAATGTAATATTTACTTTTGCTAACGAAGCAGCTATTTACATTACACTCAGAAATACCAGGCGATCTGCAGCGACAGACATACCTTCCCCTTGTAGTCTTCTTAAATCAATGGTTCACTGCATTTTATAGTCGCTCGCCTCAAATATTTAATCAAAGGCGACTGGAAATTTCAGGCCATGCATATATATTATATACACATATATGTGAGCGTGTAGTGTGCAGATAGAGATAACAAAGCAACGTTGTTCGACTTGTATAAATCACATGCAATGTAAATTCAAGCTAATCAATTCAGAATCTACAGACTCAGCAAAACCGTGTGCACAAGTCACAACCTTGCAGTTTTTGAAATGTATAAATTAAATAAACTTATTCGAAAGAAAAAAAAAACAGTTTAAATGTACCGTTTTAATTGAATTTTAAAATGTTCTTAGCAAAAACTATTTCACAAACTTTAGCTCAAGACACACATCAAAATATTAAGAATTTTTTATATTCAATAACTGAAAAAAAAAAATCCTGTTTTTCTACACGGGTATAGTGAACTAGCAAAATATGGTAAATACAATGTAACTTGCTGTATCTCATTTCTCAATGGAGTTTCTATCAATTGTGACATAAGTAAAATTGTGGGCTAAACTTGCAAATACGCAACAACTGGGGAAACAATTAGTTTTTGCTTGAAATAGCATTACATTTAACATCTACAAAATAAACATACTTGGCACATATGCATATTAAAAAATGTTGAAAAATCTCTCGTTAATTTGGCGGAGCATTTTGTTACTGGTTCGCAGTGAAATTTAAGCTCTCTGAAGTAAATTTCCAATGTTTCGATTTAAGCGTGCGCAATGCACATACGCCCTAAACTTATCGCCGATTTGGACTGTATTGCCTGATTATGTCGGTATAATTTCGCACTGGAACCACCCACTTATTCACATTTTTACTGGAATTATGATGGAAAAAACCAAAGTTGTCATTCAAAAAATAACTTAACCCTATTACACAACATAAAATCATTCTATCAATTTTCGTAACAGCTGAATGGAAGTGTTTCCTACGGGCTCCAAACGGGAATTTCAGCAAGCAAAAAAACCGCACATTCCGACAAGCTTTCTCAAGAGACACCGTCCCCAAAATACATTCATTAATTTCATGCGGGTACCCACATGATTCGGACAAGGAGCGAAGCAGCACCGCACGAAAAGCGATGTCGCGTGCGGATTCCCTTGTATCTACTGAGTTCGGACCTCGGCATTTTTCCTAAATAGACACGTGACACGTTACAGTACTTCCTACGGTCACGTTCAGTGGTGCCAACAACTGCGGGACTCCCTGGTGTAGCGGTCGCCGCCGTGTTTTCGATAGCAATTTATTTTAGATTATACAACCTGTATCCTCAGATCATACAAAATACGGCACGGTTATACAAAACAACGAAGCAAAATCAATACCACAAGTACGGGGCTCAGACGCTGATGGCCAACATTAACCAATAACACACAGGTTATGACTCTCAGAGATGGGTGGCACTAGCAGTATGCACATACACGGTTACACATCCTCGTACTCAAGACTCACTACAGGCTGTTCACAGTAAAATGAGCACTTTTGAAAGCCCTGCCTAAGATCTACTTGTATACACGTTGTGTTTTTTCCCGCCTTATGTAAAATTAACATTGCCGTGGACCTCATCACTTTATGCATGCGTCGGTCAAGCGAAACTGTAAAATTATTAGAAAAGTAAATATTGTACAAATCTGCTCATTTTTACACTTCGATGCATTAAAAGAAACAGAAAGCGAAAGAAATAATTTAAGTTAACACTTTCTTTCGACGTTAATATAGGGAACTATTTTCCTCTCCATCGTTACCAACTTTAAGGGGCGAATGTCACTCAGTGCGCCCATTAAAATATATGCATACAGGGGCAGTGACTTTTTTCTAAGGTACATTTCTAAAGTGCTCACTTTATCGTGCACAGCCTTTATCAATAGAACAGTTTTGCCACACGTTCCTTATTCATTACATGTTTAAACTGATTAAATTGTACTATTTCTGTAATACTATAAAGTACTTTACACTATACAAAGGCGATACACAGAGTAGTTAAATTATACCGAATTCGTATCGAACTAACATACAGTGTGGCAGCCCTGAGAGCTCGAAATGCACAGTTTCGGCAGTCAACGGGGTAGGTCTACTATGTAATAAAGGGGTGCACTCAAGTCGTAGGACACAAAAGCAGTCGATAAAGTCGGGAAAAAATGGATGCGGGTGAAGACTGTTTAGTGTATGGCATTATAGTTACTGCGCGTGTGAGGCTAATAAATCGGAAAAACCCTCGAAATACTAAAACATGACGGGAACCAGTTCTTTGAATATACAAGAATAATGTTTGGCGGAGAACGTTTTCACTGGTTCGCAGCTAAATTTCAGCTCTCAGAAGTAAGTTTCCAATGTTTCGATTTAATAATACTTTGGATACAATTTCACAACACGACATAACCTAAATCCAAGATGTAAATAAAGTTTCTCGCTAACAACTGTCGCTATGCTCTGATTAGCTATTTCGCCGTGACTTGTACTTCAGATGTAAAATAAAAACATACATAAAGGCCAGCCAAGAACGCACACAACCAGCATACCGTGAAACGGGGTGAATAGGGAAATAAAGTTTTCGAAAATGTTTAATGTACTTCCAGCAAACCCACCCTAATACTTTTGAGGCTACCCCACAAAAAACAGTAGGAAATCGCGCTGAACATGACCGAGGAACATAGCGAAGGGGTGAGATAGTAGCCAGTGTGCCACGATACAGTGGTCAGCACAAACTAAGGCAGAAATATTACGTGGCATACTATCCAAGCTTACATGCAAGCAGGTATGTAGGTTTCTATGTAATAATCTGTCACATACTTGCTGAACACAAATAAACGCGACGTGCGTTTGTTTTGATTTTACTTAATAGGTGAAAATGTTAGCTGTTTTTTATTTACTGTTTACTTAATTATTGTTTGACGCCCTTATGGCTGGTTTTCAAAACAAAACTACAACTATTGTCAACACCACACTTCATGACTGGCTATAAATTTCAATTTTGAAGGAAACCTTCCATCGAAAATTGCACGCGACCAATAACGAAAACGTCCACAAAAACTACGAACACTAGGCTGAATGTGTTTATACAGTATATACAGTACAATATGTCCGTGGCGGAGGGTAGACACCGCGCGCTGTAGCCATGGAAACCGCTGTAAACAGGGTTGCATTCACAACTGTCACAGTGCATTCGTTCGTGATACAGACTATACCAGCGGCCACGCAAGCTTGCATGTAATCTTGTGAGGAAACTTGCTTAGTAGCACATGGGCTTATGCTGCTTGTGCGGAACTGGCCAAGCGAAATGATAGGGTTTTATATTCTGTAGAGTGTTCAACATAAAATGAGCACTTTTGAAATACCTGCTTAAGATCTACTTGTATATTCTTCCGCCTTATGTAAAAATAACATTGCAATGACCCTCAACACTTTATTCATGCACCGATCAAGTGAAACTGTGTAGTTATTAGAAATGCAAATATGTATTTTACAAATATGTTCTCATTTTTACACTTCGATGTATTAAAAAAAGAAAAAGTGGAAGAAATTATTTATGTTATCACACATGGCTACCTTAGAACTTTTTATTCAACGTTAAGACGTGGAACTACTTTCCATCCATCGTTACCAACTTTACTGGGAGCGTGTCACTCAGTCCACCCGTTAAAATATATACAGACAGAAGCAGTAACTTTTTTCTAAGGTTGATTTCAAAAAAGCTCACTTTACCGTGAACAGCCTTTAAATTATTTTACACGTGTATCGGCTACCTTTCACAATATCGCTAAAAACAAACACATTGTGCCTTTTAAAGAGAAAAAACATACTACAAGAGAGGAAGTCCGAGTAAATTAATAGGAGTTATGTTTTTGTTGTGTGCATAATCTTAATTCAAGCGGAATTTTCAGGGGATTACTATATAAAAAAAAATAGAAATGTGATCCCGGCAAAGACGCACGAAGTGTTTTTGTTTGAAAACGACATCATGAGAGGTGGCACGGACACGTAGAACCCTGTCCTTTCACTCGTCCGGCCCCGCACTACGCAGCCGCGTTAAGTCAATCTTAAACCCACCTTAACACTTTTAAGGCTACCCCACAAATCGCAAGACGAAACGGAGCTACACACCCAAACCACTTGCAGAAGAACTGAGCCCACCGCCAGATGAGCTACTCCTCTGCTGCTGCCTCCTCTGGGGGTTGGTGCGACCGCAGGGCAAGGGTAGGGCCCCACCTGCGTGGAAGAGACGAGGATCCGCGCGAGCGCCGGAAGTGACCTCCGCGTGCCCGAAGTGCAGTGCAGGGACGACGAAGACGGGAGGAGTGCGGTCGACTGGGCGGCACCGCGGGCGCGCACAGACTACGCCGAGCGTCTTCCTCCCGGCCGACACCACTCGCCAGCTGACGATCGAGGCCGCCGGTGACCTCGGCTGACCCACATACCAGCCGGGGTCATTGCGCGCCCGTCGCGGGCTACGGCCGCGCCACGCCGCACAGGCGAATCCATCGGCGTGCTCGCGGGGATGCGCACAGTGCTCCCGCGTGTTAGCGTCCTCCGTTTACCGCAGACTTATCTGAAGACCTCGCGATTGAGCGTTGTAGTAGTCTTTTAGTATAGACACTATGCCACGTGCGGCCCGCCACACTACAATATTTTTATATCAATTATTATGCATACATGTGTAATATACACGTAGGTGTCTATATACATGCATATGTGTCTACATACATGCATATATGTACACACATGCATATATGTACACACATGCATATATGTACACACATGCAATTATGCACACACACGTGTCTACGTACATGCAATTATGCAGACACGTTTCTATATACATGCAATTATGCAGACATGCATGTCTGCATACATGCAATTATGCACACACACGTGTCTCCATACATGCAATTACGCACACACACGTGTCTCCATACATGCGATTATGATCACACGTGTGTGTACATAATGCAATTATGCACACACACGTCTACATGCATGCAATTATGCACACACGTGTCTACATACATGCATATGTCTACATACATGCATATATATACACACACACGTGTCTACATACATGCTTATAAACACACATGTGAATACATACATACGTCTACATACATGCGCATATAAATATTATGTGCATAGATACACGCGTATACATATAAACATTATGTGTATACTTACAAGCATATATATCTACATTGTATACATGGTGTTTTTGAATAACTTGTCTAAATTCAAACCACAGCATCTATGGTCTAATAACAAACAGAAAATCCTGGTAGCTAGTTTTTTTTGGAAAGATCACCTAGTATCTTTAATTTTTAGTTGAAGCCTGTGAACCAGCGCCGGGAGACAACTTCACATACCTACGTGCACAAGCAGCATGTCTTGAAGGCGACCGGAACTGGCGCGTCATGTGGCAACCGCAGGCCACCTTGAGACTACATTCAGACCCTACATCGCCAATACTGCTGTTTGTGTGTTGTTGGAAATAAAATGCAATCACTTCTGGCAGCCTTTAATACTAAACATCTAATCCTCCAGTGTTCAAGTAATGTACTAACAAGCAACCATCAGCGGCGCCCACGTACCTCGAGATTATGCTGTCCTATGTGCTGGCGCTCTCCTCATGGCGCGCCTGTTCCGTTCGCCTTCGTGGTATGTAACTTGCTATCACGCAGATACGTGAAGTTGTGGACTACTCCGTTGTTTTGCATAACTTCAACTTAAATTCAAAAATACTAGATGACCTTTCCAAACATTTTGTTCGTGGGATTTATTGTTTCTGTTAGCCCATAGATTCTCTGGTTTTAATTTCGACGTGTTACTCAAAAACACCTTCTATTTACATGCATATTTACATATGTGTGTACGTAAATGCATATACATGTATGCATACAAATAATATATGAATATACTATTTGAATACAATTACCTAATTCATCGTCAACTTTAACTATTAGTAGCGTAAAACTTGTAATAAAATTATACATTATTTCATCTATCAAACCTTCGCAGAAATAAAATAACAATGTGTAAGTAAGCAACGATTTCGTAATTAGTGGACCTGTCAAGCATTGTGAGGACATGCCAGGGGGGATGGTGAGTTTAACAGAGCAGTGTATTGTATAACATTATGTAGAGTTTCTGCCACCAGCCATTTTCACACAATGTGCCATTGGAGCTATAATATATCCCATTTCTTCATTAAGTTATGATTAAATAAATATTAAGGGAAAGACAGTACATTTTCCATTGAAAAGTTTTTTTAATGGCTAATGCTACGTGTATATGACTAATGATTTTACACAATGTGTAACTACAATGAAATTATGGTCTAGCTGTTAGCAACAAGTTAATCATGCAAGCTACTTTACCGCCTGATTTACAACTGTTTTCAACTGTAGAAAAACATTACATAAAGTGTATTAATTGCAATCAATATTTTTGTACCACGCAAGCCATCTAAGCCGTTCCTAAAGAAGGTAAACAATTTATTTACTACACAATTTAGTACGTCCTGCTTTAGAAACAGGCTCAATGCCTTGCTTGCATAAAAATGTTAACGGCAATAAATACACTTTACCTTGTGTATTTTTTACAAATGAAAAAAAAAAGTTGTAAATTAATTGGAAAAGTAGCTTGCATGAATAACTTGCTGCTAACAGCTAGGCTATAATTTATTTGTCGTGCAATATAATGTGTAAAATCATTAGGCATATAGGGCCTATAGCAAGTATTTGTCGTAGAATCTTTTTAATAAAAAACGTACTGTTTTTTCACTTAATAATTTTATTTTAAATCATAACTTAATGAAGGAATAAGATATATTACAATTTTTTATGAAAATGTTTTATTTTACAAGTACAATAATAAAATAAGTAAGTCAAAGTTCATTGCTTCAAAAGTTTAAGACCAATGGCACATAGTGTGAAATTGTGGCTGGTGGTCTAAAACTTTCGGTAGAAACCACCGAGAACGATGGTAACATATTTTCTCTTTCCCCACGCCAATTCCTCGATTCCGCTGGTGTGTGCTGCCATGTGTGGTTTTTCTGTTCTCTGTTACCTTTTATTACTAACAAGGTATAGCTAGAATAGATGTAGGAATAGAACACTTAGAATTTATGATACTGTAGCTTATTTTGAGTCACGTCCTCGTATGCACCGATGATGTCTGATCATGCACGCAAAGCTGTGACGAACGTTGATACGAAGTCCGGAGGCATCAGTAGTCACAGGTTTCTGTCAGAGACGTCAGCGCTTATTTGGGAGCAGTTCGCGACGAGAGCGCGGGGACTGGTTCCCAAACGACTTGGTCTTCGTCATTAATATTCATGCAGGAAGTAACGTTGCGCCAGCGTTAGGGGATTTCGTGCTATCTAAAACAGAAGGTATTTCTCCAGAAGGCATTTCTCCAGAAGATTCGAGGCAGCGCCCCAAAAGAATCTCCTGAAAATTAAGGCTGTAACTAAAATTGGAACATTTGGTAACTCAATCACAAACTTCAGTTATCGGTGTAAAATTACAATAAAAATCTCCTTACTTCATTAACGATTAATAATTTTCATCGCGAAAACAAAAGATTTAACTCTAGAAAGGCTGACTGACTGTTTATGTACAATATTACTGGTAGACATAGGTGAATTTTATAAATATCTAAAATTTATTAATGCTAATTCAGCTGGCAAGGTAAGGCAGCTACTATCAGTTGGTAGTGTACCTAGGAAGAAATTCTGCAAGCTCTTGGCTGGGCAAAGGCATTAACTGATGCTCACAAATTTGTGTAAACTAAACGGACCTCTATTCGTCTAGTCTTAAATCAACTGTAGGACACTCAAAATGCCGTGTCTTCGTCTGTTCAAACATACATACAAAGCGGAATCTGAAAGTACCAATGGATGAACATAAAATTAACCTACTAAAAAGTATTTTAAAAATCCCTAACATTAGCGGCATTAAAATGTTCTTGGAAGCGTAGCTGCAGAGATATAACTCCGAGAAGGAAAAAAAAAAAGTGCCATGATGTATTCTGTGAATACGGAACATACACACACTCATGACGATACCAAGAAATTCAGGTATAATGATATAAGTGTAATCGTAAAATTCAGTTCACGATGTATCAAGTATGAGCCTTGATTCTATCAGTATAGGGAAAATACTGCTTGGCATACGAGTATTCAAGTGTATTATTTATCCGCTGTTGCAACTCAAGCTTGCTATCACATGTAATCTACAACTAGGTAGAATTATAAGGTATAGCAGGTTTAGAAAGCCATGTTCCGCCATTGATTAACAAGTACACACTCCAGTTTAGACAGTTTGGCACCCGCACGCAAAACATACACGATCGCCTCATATATTATCTGGGACACTTGTAACAATGAGTAATGAACAGATCTGTTTATGCACACTCTGTAATAACGACGTGCACGTTTTTACGACAATGAAATAATGGATAAAAACCATCACTCCATGTACTAACTTACTACATGCCAAGGCTTCCGAGTTACGTTAACATTGTCCAACAGCCCGAGTGCGTAAGTTACATTATTGTTACATGGGTGGCATGATGGGGGTATCTGAGTTCGTAGGGGATTGATGTCTTGTTAAAAATAAAAGAATTTCATTTAATTTATAATTTATCCACACAGATATTATTTAAAGCATTAAATTATCTGTATCCACTATTAATGTTTTTATTTAACAATATGCGCAACATTTAATGTCTATTCAACTCTAATTAACGTCCACCTTAATTGTCTCTATTAGGTCTCAGTCAATTAACTGATACTCATTATTAACACGTGTTCAGTACATCTGTTGCCATCATTTATGAGGTCTTTCACTCACGCATCTAGTCCAATAGTCCAGCCTGCAAGCCGCACCCTTCACTACTAGGTACTCGCAGTCGCAGATATCCCTTCCGCTGGTCGCTTCTCTCGCTGCTTGTCTTTTATCGCTCGGAACTCAGCCACTCATTCACCCATCAACTCCCACTCAGCTCGGTGTCCTGTCACACTTCTATATCGTCGCCCCGACCATCTGGGAGGTTCAACGCACCCCGAGTCACGCTGAGAGAACGTGATCAGTAATCCAGAACATTATTCAGATAAATGCAAAAATCCTATCCGCCGAAGGTCAGGAATGGAGAGCCGACAATGCGTTTACGTGGTAGAATGCCTCCAAACTCTAAATGCTGATAGGATTATCGCTCGACTGTCATTCAAATATCCCTAATGTCCGGTTGCACCATCGTGGTTCGAAACTCGATCCGAGATCGGATCTAAAATCGATACAAAACTGTTGCACCATTCGAGTTCAGAGCGGACTGGAGATCGAGATGAAGTTCATTTCGAAACGCCAATTTCGGCGGTTCGAAATCTCGATCCGAGATCATCATCCACCGTCGACAAATGTAGTTTGAAAATACGCTAACAGATAGAACTATGTTCGATCGTTTTCTTGGGAAATTACAACAACATTATACGCACTTGAATATTATCCAGTAAAATTCGATCAGTGATAAGTCACTTAAAACAGACAAAACATCGCACATCAAATTCTATCTATAGTGAAAGACACGCCTACTTCCATGACGTCATATATTACGAACCAATAGCAAAATTTGTTTGATACTTAATCTCGATCTCTCACTTTGGAACCAAGATCGGCGAATCGAAAATTCAGAATCATGAAATTTCATTAGTGCGACACTTTTACTTTGGAACCAAGATCAAACTGTATCCTGGTTCGGAACTAGGATCATTCGATCTCGGATTGGAGAAGATGTTGATGCAAACTACGGCTAGTGACTCGCCGCCTTGAAATCAAATCGCTACTCTGTCGTCTGCTACCCGCACGCGAGGGATGCGAAGTAGCGAGCGTGTAACATATTATTATTACAAGTTAGGTCAAACAATTTCTGGATTCGAGTGCTGCAATCACATAATGTTTTGATGTGCACTGTACTTGTGCTCAGCACTTATCTTGCAATTTCCTTCTATACTTTTTTTTTTCAGTTGAGCATTGAAAAACGATCAATTGTTCGAGAAGGGTATGTGTCCTTAGCTGAAGGTGGTATTCTAGGATGCATATGTGCCTTTACTGAGGATTCCAAAAGCTATAATGTGACGTCCCACCACGACTCACTTTTGTAGGGCACGAAGCTAACCGCGTATTAAGAAATTCATCAACGTATCCATCAGTGGTTGAAATAACAGTCTACACAGATTTTAGGCATTTTTCAAACAGGCCGACTTTTCAGCGTTTTTTGCGTCTACTTCCAAAACGCACATTAATGCAATCACACACAAATTCTACTGTTTCCATCGTCCGGTTGTAAAACTCCACGTTCAAGTTACTTTCGTATATTTTGCAATGTCTGAAAATTACGGGGGAAATGGCGTGTTTACATCCCCCCCCCCCCCTCCACAGAGGAAGCGTTTGAAAATTTATTGGTTATGTTTTGGTGCATATCCATCAGATCCACAGAATTTTCAAGGTGGTTGAAGTAATGGATTAATCAGTTTAATCGGACTCAACCAAAACAGTAGTGCTCGAATGTCCAATGTATATCAGTAGATGCGCAGGTTAATTCTTGAATACGCGGGAGGGCTCTTGGCTGGTGAATTCTAACGCAGCTCTAATTAGCGATGGGCTGGAAAACTGCGGGTGTTCCAGACGTTTTCCCGCCGGGGAAGGAATCAGCAGCACTGCGGGTGAAGGCAGGTGATGTGGCGCGCCACAGCCTCGCTCCTGCCCGCGGTACCGGTCCGTCCGCCGCGGCTTCCGCGAGCCGAGCCAGGATGTGACGACACGACATTCCACTCGGACGCTACTCCCGCCGGCAGCCTTCGATGGCAGTACCGCCCGCGTGCTACTACGCGCGACGACCTTATGAGGCAACCCTCCTGAGCGGAATATCAACACGCTTTCCTGCTGCCTTCACGCCGTCACCGGACGAGTGTCTTGACCCTACCGAACCTGAATGACACTACTGCAGCCATGTGGCTGCCGCTCCAACCATGGCACCGAGGTTCGATCCCCACGAGACCTACACAATTATGTACGCCTCCTTATCGACAACTCCAGAGTATCAGTTATTAAAGGCTATCCTGGATAAAATTAGCGCTTTTGAAATCAACCTTATAAAAAAGTCACTGCCCCTACCTGCATATATTATAACGGGCACACTGAGTGGCACACGAGCAAAGTTGGTAACGATGGATGGGAAGCAGTTCTATATCTTAACATCAATTTAAAAGTGTTAGGTAACCAATTGTAACAACTTAATTTATTTCGCTTTGTCCTTTTTTTAATGTATCGAAGTGTAAAAATGAGCATATTTGTGAATATTTCTTTTATAATAATTTCAATATTTCACTTCACCGACGCACGAATAAAGTGATGAGACCCATGGCAGTGTTAATTTTATATAAGGCTGAATAATACACAAGGTCCGCACTAGTAGATCTTAAGCAGGGCTTTCGAAAGTGCTCATTTTGCAGTGAACAGCCTATAACGTTCCTTTTCGTAACAGTGTTACGAGATATCCGGATGTTTTCCCATGCAGCTAACTGAAATTATTCCATGCGTGAAAGCATTTTCGTACATCCTAACAACACTTATATTTGATAAACGTTACAAAATTATCATACATTCGAGAAATAAGAGAACGATAACTTAAATTTTTACGGAGTTTAATATGATACTGCCGAAAACACATGGTGATAAAATATAAAAACACTCCTGAATGGAAACACTACATATTAGGATACAAATAGATAATGAAACGCTTTATTAAAGGTTTTAAAAAAGGATCAACTAAAGTATATTCTGCTGGCGCCACATGTTAATTGTAAACTAGTAAACCAAGAGATTCGCTGAAATATTTTGTTCCTGGATTGTATCCCTACTTGCACGCAAAAATAATAGTGTTACATCGATTGCATTAGCAGCTCTCAAAAAATTTACTTTTGAAATAAAAGCTTCTTTATTTTTAAAATACTGATACAATAAATTATTTTGAAAGTAAAATTCTAATAACTACCAGTAACTAATTAATTCACTGGTGTGCTGATAAACCGTTTCTTTTTTTATCTGTACTTCTAGCAACATATCAGTAAACACAAGTGAAACATGTTGACCATCATCTGATTGCTGCAGAGGTCAAAGGTCCCACCAGCGAAGCTTCAAGGTTGAATACGATTACCGCGGCGCGTGGGTATCACAATGCAGCGATACCATGACAGTTTTTCAACAGGTTTTCGACGTACATACTCACTACAGTGGTTGGTTGGCCATAAATAAACAACTCCACGAGACACACCGACAGGTTGAAGACTGATAACTACAGAAGCGTTTGACGTTTCGGGGGAAAAAAAAAAACTTCTTGCATAAAGAATTAAAGTTTCCACCCCCTCTCCTACAAAAAAAGAACGAACGTGAGATGACGAGGGGGAGAGAGGCTGAGCGGACATAATTTTGTTATTTTACTAGAAACACATTCAGTGTAGCCTACTTGTAACTGCTCTTGTAATAGCTAGTTAAAATTCAGGTTGGTCTGGGCATTACTTATTTTAAAATTCGGCTAACAAGTGTATTTTATGTAGTTTTTATTAATTAAAACTCGTCTTTGGTCATGTCATTCAACTATTTAGTGAAAATGCTCTTTCACGTTCTAGGAACGCCCTAACGTAAACAGCTAATCGTCCTTTCTGTCCACCAAATTATACTTATTTGTACCTAAATATTTAGCTCTGCTGTACCCACCAGTAGAACGAAATTCTCGACCGTCCATCTTGCCTTACAATACTTTTATTGGTACTTCAATATTGAGATGCTTGTGTGGTCGAGTTTCATGCAAATCTCGAAGACTTTTTTTTTAAATACGTTTCTGCCGTTAGAATGAGACTGAGAATTTCCCGCGTTGGCTATTACATTCCATATTTTTCTTTTGACAACAAACACGAAGTCAGTCGTCGTCGTGTGCTAAATTTCCAAGAAATTACAGCGCAGTGTGTGTGTGTGTGTGTGTGTATGTGTGTATAATATATATATATATATATATATATATATATATATATATATATATATATATATATATATATATATATATATATATATATATATATATAAGCAATGGCGTTTGTCCAAAATATTTCGCTTAATTATTCACCTCCGTTGTAAGAATCTTTCAAAACTAATGCATCAGTGAAACGAACATACATCACTGTGGGTGCTAGTGTTGCATGTATACAGCAGCCACTGCGAGAAAAGTGCTATTTAAAAAAAAAAAAGCTGGGTTTGGATTTTTATAGTGTGTTAAAAAATACGTAAAAACGGATAAAATCCGTTAAAACGGCAGGCCTGTATTAACGAGATAAGAAGTAAAAATAACCGAGTGCTTTTACTTTATCATACTAAAATTAATGAAAGCATTTTCTTTCCAACTTTGGCTCACTCTATTAGACTAAGTTAATTTAGTACATACCTAACCATAGAGGTCGCAGCCACGATACAAAATATAGCCTGAAGACCCGTTTTGTAATTACTGCATCAGCGGTCGTGATTAAGAAGTACAAGTCGCGAGTCTGACTCTTTCGTGCAGTCGGAAATAATGTAAAAATAAAACTAAGTTAAATGCTTCATTTATATGCTGATTACAGGGCTCTGTTTCAAGTTTATGAAGGTAACGGTAGAGGATTTGAGACCGTTATCAACAGCTGCTTCAATCATGCACCATGCACCTGTGGGGCTAAGCGATAACCCTATCAAACAGTGGTGAATGTGGCAAGGTTCAATGGAGTATCTTTTTTAGACACAACGTTTCGTAAAAGCCATTTTTAGCTCTGTTGGAATGCTCTGAAATGGTTGTTTCTAATGTGTGTGAAGTCCTGAAAACACACAACAGGCCTCGTCTGACTTGTACTTCTAGTTGATAAGCACAAGACCTCGTCTGACTTGTACTTCTAGTTGATAAGCACAAGACCTCGTCTGACTTGTACTTCTACTTGATAAGCACAAGGCCTCGTCTGACTTGTACTTCTAGTTGATAAGCACACGAAACGCACGTTTAATAGTTCGTAAAAAACGTTTATTTCAAATACTCTGCAAAGCAGTTATATCTTAAGGTAGGCGGACCCCTTAATACTCCACTCACGCGCCCATGTGAGACAAATACGCAAATATACGGCGTAATCTGGGGGAGGGGGGAACTCATTCTCCTTTCCAAGTTAAAACATTTCATAATTCTGTACTGAGACTGGATGTCTGCTATTCTGATAAAGATATGTAGCATTGTGTGTCCAAATCAGTTACCTAGCAAAATAAACGATATACCGTGCAGGCCACAAAAGGCTTTCAAATGAGTAGATCCAATGTATTGCGAGAAAAATCCCATTTGATGGAATATGACTAGCAGAAATAAGTAAGGTAGAAAGAGGGAACATCACTATTGTTGCTTTGATAATGCCAACTTTTGTTAAATAATATTTTATAACTCATTCAGTAGTACCGATAAAGAAAGAAGTCCTGCTCGCTTAAATGTGTGTACACGATTATACACTACGTTAGTAGACCTACACCTGAAATCTTCGGGGACTACAATGTTTGCACACGTTATCAATACAACTCGAACACGTCACCTTTCGAGGTCATAAATGATACATAGTTACAAAACACCCGATAATTCTTGAAAGGAAAAAAAAACCACAAATTACCTACATTTACACTTGACAGCCCACGTCACCCACCATTTTGATTTTTTTTTTTTTTAATTTATTCCTGATTCAAACTTAGGAGGGGATTTATTTTAAAATGCGAAAACAGAAACTTTACTCGTTACCTCGAACATCATTTCGGACATAATATATTATCTACTAACGCATATTTATGCAACAACTAACTTAAAACAAAATTTTATGTATCAAGGCGCCGCTTACTTGTGGCTTTATAGCGCGTTTGAGGCTCGGAAGCAAGCGAGTGATAAGGGCGACAGTGACGCGCACGTCTGGTGCCCCAGCGCCCCTACGTGCAAGACGCTGAACTGGCATGCAATGTTTCCGTCATCCTACGTGTACCTAGGAGTCTTTCAGCGGTGACCCTATCATTTTATTGGTAGAAAGTCTGTAGGAAGGTTGAGTGCAGGTCCCTATACTAGTTTCACATGTTTCCAAACAGTATATTATGAGCTACAGCAGTGTGAAAAATCCGTTTTTGGATATGGTGGAGGGCTCTAAAATAGCCTTTATTATGTACATGATGTATTGAGAGTATTATACGTACCTTACCCGAAATGTGTTTTCTTTTCGTGCATTGGTATCATGAGGACACGATTACTGGTTCAAAAAAAAAAAAAGGGGGATTTCAAACACACTGCAACAAGATTAAAGCGCCGCAGGTAGGCGGCAACATTAATTCATCTCATCTTTTAATGACAATCAGGAAACAACGATTCACAATCACGTACAAAAATTTACACAACTATGAAATGTAATGCTTCAATCTATAAGGATACATTTTTTCAGTAATGATCCTGAATCTTCTGTTACGACACCAAAAATAATAATTTCTGTATAAGGTGTGATACATCCTCTTAATGTGTAAAATTATTTATAAAGAACTGAAAAGAGTAAACACTAACGAACGCTGATAATATATAATAAATACGTACATACATATGTACATACATATATGCATTTAATGTTAAAAACCGCCGTAAAGTGGGGTGAGATTGATCATATGATCACATGTTAAGGCCAGGTACGTAGGTGGGGTGAAAATGATCCGCAGGGGTGAGATTATGTGACCATTTTCTGTACATGTTAAGTCAGGTACTATATCTGACAATATTTATGTGATAAATCTCACCTCCTCTAATCAATTTCATCCTACTTTATGATACGTTCATTCTTCCCCGATATTTAAATATACAATCGGCTCTCAAGACATATGTTAAGGACATCGCCTACCTATCGTCTGAATTGCGTTGCAGTGTGTTTGAAATCCATGCATTTTTAGCAAACTATTAAACGTGACCTCATGATACCAATCTAAGAAAAAAAAACACACTTCAGACGAGGTACGTACAATACTCTCAATACGTCCTGTATATTATAAATACTATTCCAGAGTCCTACAACATAGCTAAAAAAAGGCTTTTTCACACTGCTGTAGCTCATAATATACTGTTTGGAAACATGTGGAACTATTATAGGGACCTGCACTCAACCTTCCTACAGACTTTCTACCAATAAAATGATAGGGTTACCGCTGTAAGTCCCATAGATACACGCAACACAGCGGAAACACTGCACGCCTCTTCAGCGCCTAGCGCGTAAGAGCGAAGGGGCATCCGCCGCGCGTGTCAATGTAGTCCTTATAGCTCGTGCGCTTCCCTTCCTCAAACGCGCTAAACACCTCCAAGTAGGCGGCGCCCTTAAGAGCCGCCTAAATCTCTTCACTCAAACATACACACACGCGCAATCACATCACTAGGTTTCAAACATGCATTCAGTTGGGTAACTTAAGTTAGTGAACACACAAGTTATTGCAGATATTTGCATCAAGTCTCCACAGTTTCGTATGGAGAACATATCAGAACTTTTAATTTCATAAATCCTTATTTTGTGGAAGCTAAGACGGCAAATAAACTTGATAGGCCCTAATAGTATTCAAAACACGCCATTTTCATTCCCTTAAGTTTGAACATTTCTAATGTTCAGGAAATTTTGCCAGGCTTAATTCACTGGAATACTTCAGCCGATTCCCTCAACTAAGATACCGATAACTATTTGCGATATTATCTTTTAGTTAGTTCCATCGCGATTTATTCAACTGCAAAATGCATGTGCGTGTGTGCACGGACGGGCATTTATTATATGTAATTTATAACTTCTCACCAGTTTCGATTCTCGGATCCAGATAGACTTCGCAAGAAAAATATGTGCTGTCGGGAACCGCTTATTGAACGCGTATTGCTATTAAGATGCGAGATTTTTCCGTAATAATTAAAATTAACAATTTCACAGAATATAAACTACATTTAAAAAGTGAGCATTCTTCCGAGGCAGTGTTTTGGATTTAAATAAAACAGAAATGCTCTAACAATTAGGATTCCCACGACTATTTTACTAAATGGGCTTTGGCACCAAGATATTCCAAACGCATTAAACGTTGAAAATTCAAAAATGTGCACAAACTTGTTGCGTGTCTCACATTTTCACAGGGAAGTATGCACAAGTCCTACCATTCATTTACAGCACTGGCGTAGTTAAGGGCATGAGACATTCAAAATATTTCGAAGAAACATGATTTGGTTATGTCCCGGAAGTATCATTCATTATAGCTAAGGCTGTGGCATATCGCGGTGAGACGATACCAGAGAAATGAGAAATAGGCTTACAGCATGCAATGGAAAATTAGTTTTCGTAACTCCGTGTGATTGCAGTCGCCCCCAATGCAATCAACGAAGGGACATCAGTACGATATCACCTTTTTAAGCTTTGTAAGGAAGGTAATTGCACAACCGCGAGTACACAGCGCGAAATGTTCGCCTTTTGAACAGGACAAAGACATAATTTCCTGCAGAAATTCGTTTTTTCTCTCTGGTCAACTTTGCAGTATTATCGAAATTGGCGCACACGACAGTTATTCTTTTTTTCAACAAGGGTATTCAGTCGCTACAGAGTGGCGATTGGCGTGTCACAGCTCCGCCCACAGTTTAGCGAACAGAAGGGGAAATACCGATCACGTGAGGCAGCCAGTTGTTTCTCCTTCCCCTCTCCCGGATGCATGCACACGATTTCATCCACTTTCTCCGCCGTTCACCTCGTTTTGCATGTAACCCAGATCCCAGGGCGAGCCGGGTCAGGCGCTTGGGAAGGTGCTCCCAAGTACATTGCTGGCCGCTAAAATTACAACACCGAGAAGGACACACCTGAAGGACCCAGCACTTCGGGGGGGATGCGTACAGATCGGCAGGACACAAGGACGTGCTTATCTGTTCAGCCGGGTGGCGCAGCGCACGCGCTAATGGCGGCTCACAAGCAATATATAATTGGAGGTTGGGGAGCCGCTGTTTGTTTCCACAGCACTACAAGTCCTGAAAATTTCAAAATTCCGCGGAATTAACTTCACCGCCCCTTTTTCTCCCTCAGGCAGGGAGAAAGGGGAAAATCACAGCACGGATACAGGTTTCAGGAGCTAAAACTAATTTTTGCATGTACTGCATGTCGTATCAGGCTGCAAGAGTGATCATGCTACGCGTATGATGGGTATTCTGTCCAATAAATGCGGTCGCGATGGCTCACGTCCTTATTAGTGTCGCAATTTTAATGTCCAGCAGTGTAATAAAGCATTCGCCGCAAAGCAATGGTGTACTTACCCCCCTCCTGCTGGTAACAAGGGCATCTTCCCATTCTATAGTATAAAAAAAATTAAACTCCCCAAGGTCACGTGATACGGAAACATTGCGACGGACACCCAAGCACTGCTAAATGCATTCTCGGGAAAGTGAATTTCTCGCAAATTAAACCTTTAACAGTACGATATTGTTGCACTAATGTAAGCCAATGAATTAATCTGCAGATTCCACTTTGTAACTTCCTCCTCTCGCTTAAGATAACTGCGCAGGAATGCCCTAAATATGCCATTTAAACCATTTTCAATATTTTCTCTCTTTTAATATGTTCGATAGGATAAGAATAAAATGCAATACTTGTGGGTTTTTTTTATTTTTATTATTTACACTTTGCGAAGTCACGGGAGTGGCATGTTACAACATCTTTGAAATCCGATATTTCGTTCACTTCATCACGTGTTTACCTTATAGCAATTTTTACTTTGAATTTTACCTCCGAAGTTAACGTTGAAATAAGGGCAAACCGCAGAATAAATTTCCAAGTAATATCCTCTATGATATGTTAATTACAAATCAATTTTAGCTGAAGCCTTCCATATCGATTTTGATTTTAAGAATACAGTACGTATCAAAAGATTTACAAACTAACTAATAATCTACATAACTTTTTTTAAAAGAAATTTTCCATTGAAAAAGGATGTAATACCCTAGTCAGGCGAAGTATCACGAAGTATTACAATTATTTATAAAAATGTACAGCGCCATCTGGCTGTCTGAATACTCAGCGTAGACTTCTGAGTGCTATTTCTAAACGAGAAAAAAATGTAAAAGCTGTTTAAAATTCGCATTTGCAATTCACAAATGCTTCAAATGTACGATTAGTAGTCAAATTTTATCTACGTGTTATCCGGTATTTATAAAATTGCAAGAATCCAGCGATAATTTAAAAATGATGCTGCACTGAGTACGTTATGATTACTTAACGAAAGTTCAGAATTTGTGTTTGTTCTACAGCGTAATGTATAGGGTAGTCCACATGTCTTGTCAACCCTTTACTTTTCCTTGAGGTTATGACATTCCATTATCTATGTTAGACAGCCGACCCGAGCTCTTACGGTGCTGAAAAGCGGCTTGTTGGTAGTGTTGGACATATGAACGTCCACATACGGGTAATGGCATAGGGAAAGTGCGACAAGACTTCATGAGACGGTTCCACACAGAAGACCCTCCTAAAAGGACAACACTGCATTGGGAACACTAACTGTTTCTGACGAGATCATATTGAAGACAAACAGAAGACAGGACGACCAACCTCACGACAGAACACATGTGCGGCGGTGGAGGCATCTGTGCTCCCATCACCCAAGAAGTTACTGCGGAAACGAGCATCCCCGAGCTTGCACTCCCAAAAACCACAATGTTAAGACACATAAAAAAGGATCTTGGATTGAAATCCTTTAGCCCGACATCTGTCAATGAACTAAGGTACTGACATGAACAAATGACATTCAGCATGCGCAAGGTTGCACGAGTAGTATTCGACACTCCCACAGCGTGGTAAACTGCTTTACTCCGACGAATGTGTAATTTACCGGAGTTCACGTGCTAGGAATGTTTATTCCTGGAGCAAGGACATTCCTTATTATTACCAGGAGCTCGAGCATAACACCCCACACGTGATGGTCTAGGCCGCTATGTCTGCTAAGCACTTGTTAGGTCCCTATGTATGGATTATATTGCATTATTACTGGTTATGTATGGGTGACAAGACATCGGGACCTACCTATATATTGGCAGGGAGATACAGCTGTAGCTTCGAAGCAAGCGTCACTAAACAATAGAAATAAGCTAGAAACCAATAATTTAACATGGCGTGCGAGACCGAGCCTAACGGGTAGGTCATGAACGCAAAATTATTTATTCTTAAATTTGTGTTAACGCTGGTTCTGTTGTAATTTGAATTTAGCAAGTACTTCCAACGGTGAGATATTGGGCAGTTATAGGTTAACAGAGGTTTACACACTACCCCCTACTATGACCGTGTCTATTACTTCCTCGGCCATAAAGATGTCTTCGTTATCCACAGCCGATAAAGCGCCCGCCTAACATGCACTAATTTGAGCAAGCGTACGCCAGGGTGACAGCGGCACACGAACTGAACATCCCCATCGCCTCTAAGCTCAGGCAATGAACTGGCGAGCAAACATAGGACTTAGACTGATGATACATCTGGTGTTAAGTCTGCACCCAATTCCGTATCAATTTATAAGTGTGAAAATATTTGGTGCAACCAATGAGAACTTTTCAGATATTCCAGTCTCCAGCTTTCATTTACGGCTATATTAAAGATCAGCGAAGAAACTTATTCTGAAAAACAGTGTTTGTTGGAGGCTTGTAACCTGTATTTCCGAGTCGTCTGGAGCACATATTCCTTTGGAACGATAAGAGACTGTACATACATAAAGTGGTTTCTTTAGGGGGGGGGGGGGGGGGGAAAGTTTCAAACACGCTTCAACACAAGTTATGCGCATGTATGGTGGGCGCCTTAAAAGCGACCTAAGTGGCCGGAACTTTTACGCCCGAGCGACTTCACTTCTGGTATTCTTTTAAAACCTTCCATTCTTCACTTGTTCTATCTCATCGGCATAAAGGCCTTACCACGGGTTTTCTATACACTTCTTTGGCCGTTAGAGCTGAAACTTGGTATGCTGACAAAGCCAGTGTCGATTTAATCGATTAGCATATAAAGTCCGAATTCTTAACATATTAAGTTATCCGAATTCTTAAAATAACACATGAAGTCCGAATTCTTAAAATAACATATGAAGTTGTCCGAATTCTTAAAATAACATATGAAGTTGTCCAAATTCTTAATAACTTAATATTTATTGACGCCAGAAACTACAGCATGTAGGTCTAAAAGAGATGCTTTCGTAGTCCAAGTCAAGTCAAACATGTCGCATTCATGTGAGTACTAGTCATGCTTGCCATATTCATGTGAATATATAGGCCATTCCCGGTAAAGTGAGCACTTTTGGAAGCCCTCTAATTTGCAATAATAACCAATTAATATATTTTATTTTAGCCCTAGACGTTAATTTCAGAGTGCGATGGAATAAACACAATGTGTTTATTACTTACACGACAATACTTATTTTAAAAGGTGGTTAAAGGATAAAAAAAAATGGCTGAAAGAAAAAAGTAACTTGTGCTCAATTTACCGTGAACAGCCTGTACTTAATAAATTCTGTGTTTATAGTGGCACTTAGCAATGTAACGGGTCATGAATTTATGCGAATACACTTATCACAATTCACAAAGCACTTCATTCTGTAACAAATACAACAAACAACTATTTTTCACCTTTGTATGAGTAGCATAACTGTTACATGATAAGATATTAAATTGTTACCTTTTTCAAAAATCGCTGCCAACAAATCTAACTCCTCCAGTTTTGAACTAAAGATTCCGTGAATCGTTTTGGATACGGAAGAAGCGTCTAACAATCCACGGAGAGCTACTATAAGTATTAAAAAAGTTAGCATTTTAACACAGGAATTTTTAGAAAGAAACGAAAATAAAAATTAGCTGCCAGTACGGTTAAGTTTTTTTTTTTTTTTACAGTAAATCACCAGTTAGCCGGGAGACAGCGGTATGTGGACCGTGGCCTTGAAACCAGAAAACACACATTACGATGCGCATCACGTAAAGCACATGCGGGAAGCTGCGCGAGGCTGTCACGCCCCTCCCCACTCGCATAAACATCATTCGCCACTGCTGGGCACGAGCGTGGTCATTCTTCCCGAGAAGTTCGCATTTTATTTTTAATAGCGAACGCCATTATGAGGGGTCGAGGGTCCAAATTTTTGCCACGTTAACAGTCTATTAGTTAAAGAGCAAACCTCCAAGACGAAAAAATTGGCTGTTCACGGTAAACTGAGAACTTTCGAAAGCCCTGATTATGATCTACTTGTATACATGTTGCGTATTCTTCTCCTTGTGTAATATTAAAATTGTCATGGGCCTATTCAAGAGTCGGTCAAGTGAAACTGTGTAATTATTAGAAAAGTAAATCTTTTACAAGGCTGCTCACTTTGACAGTTAGATGCATTAAAAGAAATAGAAAACGAACTGATCACAAATGTTTACCTCGACTTTAAAACATGAACTACTTACCCTCCGTTGTTGTCAACTTTCTATTGAACTTATGTCACTCAGTGCGCTCGTTAAAATATATGCAGGTAGGAGCAGTGACTTTTCTCTAAGGTTCATTTCAAAAGTGCTCACTTTACCGTAAATAACCTTTAGCAACCTACATGTCAATGTGCACTGTAGAATCTATGTAGTTATGGTCACTGATATATTTTTTGTTCTCAAAATTTATTTCAAAAGTGCTTGCTTTACTGTGAACAACCTATATCGGAATTTCAAGCAGGCATCACGATGAGCATTCAGTTGCAATGGTTTCGAAACTCAGGCGAGAACACAAAAAGTGGATGTTGTCTATTATCATGAGGATCAGTACGCGCAGAAACACATGGTTTTTCATTAACAGGGAAGTTTATTCACCTCACGTTGTTAGTTCTGCGCCGACTGGCACACGAAGCAGGAAGCCCCAGTAATTAGGCCTAATGTGCTGCTACACAACACGTATGAAAATATGAAAAACTTCTTATCTGATTCGCTATCTGTATTTCGATTCTTCTCGAATTTATAGGCGCGTTTTGAATTCTTGGGTTCCACTGTTGACTGTTGTTACCCAGACCTCCACTGGGATTCTGTAACTATATTTCACCTCGTTTCGATCGAGATCGTCTTTAATTTCGATAGAAATGAAACACGCAATTCTGCAACTTGTTTTTTCTTTTATTTTGATCGATTTCCGGTATTTCGATCGAGTTCTCATTTCTATCGAAAATGTTAGTCTTTTTCAACATGGCGGAGGGTTATAAAACCCGTATTTGATTAAGAGTTAAATAATTCAATTTGTATAAAGCTGCACATTCACACATTTCGGTTAAGAAAATGTATTTATGGCTCTGAAAACTATATATACAATTATATCGTAATTTTGCATACCGATTTGTTTTACAAAATAACCTGTAATTCATATAGCCCTACATCAGTAACAGTTGCGTTGCTGTTCATTGAAAGTGCTAAAGATAATAAATTCTATTATTTACTCTAAATTTTTATTTGTAATCGTAAATGAGTGTAAATTATTAAAATGGGTAGGTATTAATTTATAAAACATAGGGAAGTTTAAGAAATGTCTACTTTTTAAAATCAAAGAACTTTTCTTTAACATTACTCATATTACGCTAGAATATTTACAATATTTCATAATATCTGTACGAAATCGTACCAGTATTCATATTTGCCTTACCATCTGAGCTACCACGCAAAGTTAGAGAAAGTGATCGAAATATCTTGTACCATTTCGATAGACTTGAAAAAAGTTACAGAATCTCTATCTCACAAACCGTTCGAAATGGAACTCGATCGAAATCGAGACGAGAAGTTGTTGAGTTACATAATCCAAGCACTCGTCTCTGGATCTGAGGTCCACGGTTTGATGCTACGTTCTATGGACCGGAGATTTTTCTGGCGGCAATGCTCATGTGAGTAGCTTTCTCTGAGGTGTCATAATTTTTCATTTCTTATTTGCAACATTTTCAAAAGGGCAGCTTAAAATGAAAATACGCGAATTCAGCAAAAGAGAAAAGCCTATGCCATGATTATAATCTGAAAACAGCAGACTCGTGAGTATTCCAGCCGACAAGCCGCGAATCCAGAAAGTTAGAAACTGCGTGTATTGCGTGAGGGCAGACAATTCCGCTTGGTAAAAAATTCGAGGAATGCGAGTGTGCTGTCAAAGAAGCAACAACAGTATGGCAAAAAATTATCTCAAAACGGAACGAAGCGACGCCAAATATATATGTGCGATGCGAGGTTTTAAGACGAATCATAAGTGTCTGTAAATAATATCCAGAACTACACAGCGAGGAACTGATGGTTAAAAATGTCATATTCGAGTCAAAAATTAAATGGAAAATTCTCCCACATGGTGAACTAGAAACGAAAGTATATCACAACTGTAATGTGAGAAAGTAGGCTTAGATATTAGAAGTGGTCATTAATTATGTCAAACGCACTTTCCATGTTATGGTACGAATATCAGAACAATGTCACGTATTTGCATTAATGTAATGAAAAAGTGCTTTTTTGTGCATGGGAACGAAAAATGGCCAAAGGAAAATTACAGGAAATATCAGATACCATTATGTATTCTATTAGTGCTTATCAAGTTATGTACCAAGTAAAAATGTCACCACGCAATTTTTTTTTTTGCCCTTCGATTAAATGTTATATGAAAATTACCAGAACATTTGAAGATGGAGTTAGAACACAAGCAGGGAAACAATGCCCCGAGACCTAACATCACGTAGTCTAATCAACTGTAAAGTAAATCAGCACGGAAGAAACGACATTAAATAATCATGCCTTAAGGCAAGAGATAAGCAAGCGTGTGTTAAAAAATACCAGGCTAGTTTTAGGTGTGGTGGCTAACAAATGACACACTTTACACCGGAAGAAAAAAATGTTCGATGCTGTTGAGATTGCCAGAAACTACAATCTTTGACCTTAAGGATCTATTTTCACTCGCACCCTAATTATTAATACGCATTACGTACAGAACATCAAACGGTGTAGGATGTTTCGGAGCTCACTAATGTCTTGATAATGCCTTCGTTTCTGGATTTTCTGGACATAAATGTACGACAGAAAATGCACGCACACTGATACGTTATATACCACTGTAAGCTTTAAGGCCAGGATTCACCATACATGGGCTTATGGGGAAACAAAGGCTAAATTCGGACAAAGATCTCTCAGTCGTCTTTTGTGGTAGTATTTTCAAATAAAGCTTTTTTTTTTTTGTTAGAGATTGAACTCATCTAGATTTGTAAACCTTCCCAATTAAAATTTTTTAATTTCAAAGGTACGTTTCCATCATTTATAAAATTGTGACATTTTATAAATAATGAAAAAGTGCATTTAAAATTTAAATTTGAATGGTTTACAAATGTATATGCGTTCAATCTTAAACAAAAAAACTTAGTTGAAAATACCTTCACAAAAGACGACTGAGAGATCTTTATCCGAATTTAGCCTTTGGTTCCCTATACGCCGAAGCATGGTGAAGCCTGGCCTTAAGTTCCCGGAGGTAAACTAGAGTCCGGGACAGATCGCCCACGTCCAGAGGTTATTCCGTCCCATTATGCATGAACAACTTCCGTCACTTAGTCATTTATGTATAGATATTAAATTAAAGTCAGATTGGTGACATGTCTTTTGATAACGGGGCCACGGTGGCTGAGCGGTTAGCCTGCTCACCTCCCACCAATGCTATCCGAGTTCAATCCCCGGCCGGGTCGCTCCCGGATTTTCGCATGTGGGAATCGTGTCGGACGATACCGTTTGTCGGCGGGTTTTCTCAGGGATCTCCCATTACCCGCACCCTTTCATTCCGACGCTGCTCCATACTCACCTCAATCACCCTCATCGGCTCTCAAGACCTCAATGTTACGAGCCGTCCAAATCTCTTCTCTCTCTCTTTTGATAAGAGACAAGAGATGAAACGGGGAGAGGATAAATGTTGTGGCTGTACACACATCCGCGACTTTCGCTTTTAGACAGACTGGCCCGAGTGTACAGAGTGTTGGGTTCCGCCCATCCTCTATGCAATGAACGTCAGAGTATTTCCTTGCGGTCAGCGGCGTCCGGAGTGTTGCTCTGACCACGTCATCCGTAGTCCCACAAGACTATGAGAGCACGGCGAGTCATACGACCACTGCAGCAGTTTCAAGCGAGGCTAACAACAGCAAACTTGATATAGGTCTAGTCCACTCACGGTTACTTCCAACTTTTCTGAAGCCCTGCCGAAGTCCTAATTTCAGGAGATTTCTCCGCCTAATGTAAAAACAGCTTAATCAAGTGTAGAAAATTACTGCAAAGGGACAACTCACATTATTCGTGTGCGCACAGTTTAATAATATTTTGAATAAGAACTATTTCTCCCTAGGTAATACCAACACGCCTATTTTCTTTCTGTTTTTCTTCATATTAATTATGAATAAAATATTATAATTTATAAATAAATTATAAGTAAAAGTTCAATTAAACTAAAAATAAGTATTCTTACGTCAAAAAGTATAAAACGCTTGCGATAAATGGCGCATTTAGAAAACAATCGAACACGTTATACACGGAGTGTTTTTTCAAACGTTTGATTCAAAAAGTGTGAAGAAACGGCGAATAGACTACACGTAGCAATACACATGTTTGAAATATTGATGCGCCAGCTCATAAGTAACCCAGTTTCCTTCCCTTTCATGGCTTGGAAAATACTAGTTTAATCAATTCATTTTTGGACATTCAAACCAATTCATTTTCCATGCAAATATTTCACATTAAATATACTTTCGTAACTCTTGAAAACTTTCACCTTTCAGATCCCAAATGCACGAACGTCATCATGGCTTTGGTCACGGTGAATTCCACTTCTGATATAATTTAACCTAAACATAGGTTCGAAATGTATTAACTGTACCTCTGAGAACGTAACAGGTATTCTTAACAAGCTATGTATTTTTGCCATATTTTTATTCACTATTACTACAGCAAATCACACCTCACTGCAGTGTTTTAATATAAACCAATCCTTTCCTACACAACCGTTTTAATATAATAAAAGTCAACGTGCAAAATGGCGTATATAATTTAATGCGTCTTTATTTCAGTCCACAATACTGGATGCAATTATTATTTTCATAATACAATACCGACCATTTTTGTGTTTCAACGATTAAATTTAAAAAAAATGTATACTCTAGGCACGTCTATCAGGATGTTTCGAAACCATCTTCTACAGATTTTGAGTAGGTCTACACCAAAGGACAAGGAATCTAAAAGCAATCTTCAACCCACTCTCCGATTCTACTGTCCTGGTCATTACGTCAGTGTACATACTAGCACCCGCGAAATGCGAACGAACAGCAGGTGGTCCATACACTCGTGACCCCAACCACACAGTCAGTTTGCCCTTACCTGTGAGGACCAGGTCAACGTCGATCACTTGGTCGGTAAATGCGTCTGACCGCAGCGATTAAACGGGCATGCAGGTCCATAAAGCCATGGGATAACTTCTACGGACATTGTACAAATCCCTCGCAGCAATCTCAGACTATTTTATGCCGCTACAAAAAAAATGGTTAAATCTTGTGTAGGTAATTGCTTTTTAATGGACTATTTCTCTTCACAACCAGTGAGAACAAGTTTCAGCATTAGGACCAGAGTGCTGCTGGACATGGAAAAAAAAAACATGAACCATCATCGTCCATCATCTATATCCCTTACGGTAAGTGCATAGAGAAAACTTCATAATTTATTTTGGTCTGGTCAGTCCATCTTCAATTTCATGGAGGTTGCATGCGAGTAATTTACCCTAGTTTCAGGCCAGCCAAGTGCCAGATCTTAAAAAGTTATATGAAATTCATATTATTTAAGCTGAAATGTTTAAATGACTTTCTGAAATTTGTTTGGCGCGATACAAAGGGGAAAACTCCATATTTGCGGTTCATACAGTGTTATATAGCATATTTTCCCCTGATTTAGTAGTATTTTCTTTAACCTACTACTGCTTTAATAATAAAATATAGAATGTACTCAAAACAGGAAAAAAAAACTGGCACTTTAACTTCTTAGGGGCTTATGTCGATCGAGATCTCGTCATGAGGGAGTGTGGCTATAAGGTGTATCTTCAAACTTCTATCATACGCGGCATAGCCGTTAAAAACTGTAAGACAATGTATATGGTGCATCACTTTACGTGAATCCCCCCATAATTAAAACTGCACATTATAATATGTGTAGTGGTGACCGGATTTTCCCATATATTTTAGAATCTACCTGGAGCAATTTTTCACGTTTGAGGGAGAGGAGTGCGGAAGAGATATGGGCGAAAATGCCACGTGCTTCAAGTGCGCCATCGCCGCTAAGCGCGAGTGTCTATACCGGCGTGCAGCGTTCTCGTCCTTCGGGGGACTAAGCAGCGACCGAATCTTATTGTTGGAAAGCCTGTATAGGCCGTTCACGGTAAATTGAGCCCTTTTTGAAGCTGTTTTTATAAGACATAATAACCAATAAATACATTTCATTGTGAAGTCGGACTTTTGGTTTTAGGTATGGTGAATGCATACGCTGTGTTTATTACTCACAAGGCAGGGTTTACATTGACAAGTCATGGAAGGATATAAATTGGTTGAAAGAAAAAAGTAACTAGGACTTCAAAAGTGCTCACTTACCGTGAACGGCCAATAGCAAAGTTCAATGCAGGACCCTATACTAGTTTCGCCTGAATTCGCCCAGAATAATTTTAGCTATAATTGTCTGAACCTGTCGCCTTTGGCCATGTTGATGCAAGCTTCCAAGTACTGTCTGCAATAAGTGCTGTATTCCGCCCTAGTAAAGGTTGTTCACGATAAAGAGAGCACTTTTGAAATTAACCTTATAAAACATTACTACTCCTGTCTTCATATATTTTAATGGGTACACCGAATGACACTCGCCCAGTTAAGTTTGTAATGATGGACGGAAAGTAGTTCCATATCTTAAGGTCGAAGAAAAAGTGTCAGATAACCATTTGTAATAACTTGCATAATTTTTTTCGCTTTGCGTTTTTTTTAATGCACCGGAGTTTAAAAAAATACCACATATGTAAAATATTTTCCTTTCCAGGAATTTCAAAGTTTTTCTTGACCGATGCATGAATAAAGTGATGAGGCCCATGGCAATGATACTTTTACATAAGGCGGGAAAATACACAACTTGCATACCAGTAGATCTTAAGCAGGGCTTTCAAAAGTACCCACCCGTGAACGGCCTTTAAAACACATTTATGTCGATAAATTAAGCCATAATTATTATTGCACTGTGTGTGGTCTACGTACCCAACATTGCACATCCAGGGTTAAAACCACGTGATACAAATACACCGGAACCAAGTGCGCGCGTGCTGTTCACCCCTGGCCCGCGCGTGAAGGACTCGCTGCTGTAATGTGTAGGTCGCTCGTTTGTCCACGTAAAAACCTATGTTGTCCACCTCGCCCGCGGCAGGTTTCATCATCTGCAGTCCGCCGGCGCGGCGTCCGAGCCGCAACTCGCCACCACGTCACTGGGCTTCCTGGGAAGAGGGCGTGTCGTGTCGTGTCGTGTCTTGTCCTCTCTCTCTCTCTCTCTCTCTGCTAAATTAACTGTTTCACAGACTATTCTGTTAGGCTAGCAACCAAATTTCCGTCAGTTTCACATTAAGGTTTCTTTGTTCTTTGCCCTGGTCAGTTGGTTTGGATTTTCGTCATTGCAGCAGGCGAACATCGTGTCCTATCTCGTCATCCCCACTAACGATCGAAATGCACCCTTTCTAAAATTTCTCTGGGTCGCCGTGACATAGAGGCTATTCACGGCAAAGTGAGCACTATTGAAAGCGCTCTCATTTGGAATAAGAGCCAGTAAAAATATCTTGTTTTAACATTAGGCGGTAATTTCCGAGTGCTGTAGAATATGCACAGTGTGTTTATTAACATGGCAATATTTATTTAAAAAGGGTGGTGTAAGGATAAAAAAATTTCTGAAAGGAAAAAGTAACTAGGGCCTCAAAAGTGCTCACTTTAACGTGGGCAGCGTATACATAGGTGAATGGCGACTCTATATTAAGCTACGTGAACCACGGTCACACGAAGTCCTACCACCGGTAACGAATTTCGTAGAGGAGGATATGAAGATAGAGTAAATATAATAATATAAGTGTAGAATTATTCCCACTAACTGGTAGGAAAATACAGACTCCTGTAAGTTTGACACTGTAAATGTGAATACATTTTTTATGTTCAAATCGCTCGTGTGTGTTTGCATTGTTGTTAAAACAATAGCTCAGAGTGAAAACAGAAATGTCTAACATTGAAAGTGGAAAAGCTGCATTCCCAAACGTATGAAGTAGTTTACAAAATTTTGTTCCAGGAACGGTCAATAACGCCTCATTTCCCCTGCAGTTCAATCAACTTCGCAGATATCTGGCGCGCAACTCGCGGATTATCCAAGTAGATAATATTTCTAACGTATTCTCAAACGCAAAACATCGACTATTCAGAAAAATCCATGCCTCCAGCGTCGACACGATAGCGGCGACTACGCCCCTACGGAGATGAAGCACAGCATCCACCTAGCGCTTGAACTGCTTTGCAGTGTGTTTACAATAAACGCTCCGCGAACCTATTGAACGTGCGTCCAATGTACCGATCTACGAAAGGAACACACTCTTCGGAAAAGGAAAGCCGAGTACTTTCAAAATGTCACGCGCGTTACAAACATCAATTCAGAGTACTTTCAAAACGACTAAAAACTGCTTTTTCAAAGCGCCGAATCTCAAAATATACACATCAGATACATGCGAAACTACTCGAGGGCCCTGCACTGAACCTTCCTACAGACTTTCCACCAATAACATAACAGTGTCGCCGCTGAAAGTCCTATAGGAACACGCAGTGCTGCTAGAACACTGCACGCAAGGTCAGAGCCGTGCACTTAGCGGCGACGGCGCACTTGATGCGCGAGGTAGTGTCGCCCTTATCGCGCCCGCGCTTCTCGGCTTCAAATGTGGAAAAAAAGCTCCAGGTAGGCGACAGACTTAAAGCTCTGCGATTGAAAACGTGCACATTACGAACGCGTACGTACCAAAATGAACGTAGGTATTATTTGTGGCATAGTTCATGATCATCCTGTTACGTCAGGGCTGTTTACGTACATGACTGCCATGAACCGCATAGTAAATAATACATATTTCCATTTTAATACGTATAACCTGTTCACGCTAAAGTGACCACTTAACAGGCCCTAGTTAATTTTTCTCTCCGTCATTTTTTCCCTTTAGCCACCTTTTAAAATAAATATTGCTGTGTAAGTAATAACAGTGTGTAGAATCCTTCGCTGTCGGAAATTAACGTCTAAGGCTAAAATAAAAGATATTTATTGAATATTATTCCAAATGAGAGAGCTTTCAAATGTGCTCAATTTACCATGTGCCAAATATGTTTATCTACGAAAAGAAAACGTGGGTGGAATGTTACTTTCAAGATAAAATAAATTCAATAATTATTATTTTGGAGGCCTCCAACATCGTTAAAAAGGGCTTTTTCAGGCAGCTGTATCTTAGTACACACTACCCAGACATGGACGATCCTGCTATAGGAGCCCATACTGAACTTTGCTACAGACTTTACAGCCTTAAAAGTCCCACACGGAGACGCAATAGGACGAGAACGCTGCACGCCACCTAAGAATCATACGCGTAGGGGGCGAAGGTGCACTTGTTGCATTTGACAGCATAGCCCTAAACGCTCCCGCGCAATTCTGAAACAGTTCCAGACAGACGACTAATTTACTACTTTACTAATTTAAGAGACATCTGCACGACTTCGCACACACTAAGATAAATCAATGTCGAATTTTCTAAGAGTAGAAAGCATACGTAACTGCAGAGAAATATAGTGTACTAGCTGTTACCCACGGCTCCACCAGCGTGCAAAATTCAAACCTTTATTATAATGACCAAGTGCCCTAACTTAATGGTTCTTTATTATTACTCTTAACGTTCTGGATTAGCACATAGAATACTTTTCATTCCTGAAAAACGAACCTTTCCTTAAGGAATATAAAAAACAGACCACCAACCAGCGCCAATTCAAATGGTTTTACATAATCCCTAAGAAACTGTTTGTTTCTCCGGGGTGAAAAGTACCCTATGTGTTAATCCAAAACATGATCTAGCACTGTGCCAAGTTTCATCCAAATCCGTAGAGCAGTTACGACGTGACTGAGTACAAACAACATACCAACTTTCGCATTTATAATATTATTAGGATTAGCATATTAAGGTTCTAGTGCTGAGAGAAATCTGTAGTAAGATATTGGCAAGACTAGCAATAACCCTTGAGAGGTTTGCTAATCATTTGCTTATGAGCGATGCACGAAACGTTCATCTACTCTCGGGGTTATTTACACAACCAGCAACAGTGTGCATTGAAAAGACATTACCACTACTGTTCTAAACACAAGTCAGTTTACCATACAAGGTAACATTTCCTTGTGCGCAACTGACTTGGAGACATCTTTACAGCTTATCATCCGAGACACTATCTACGCTACTTACTTTGCTGGCTACCCAGGGTCAGAACGATTGTACTTTCGTCACAATATACTGAATAATTTCTTGTCTTACAAGACGTAATAGGCAGAACACAGTACTCCCATCCCATTAGAAACGGCTTTGGCTACGTAAATTCATGATTGGATAAAACGTATGCACATATGAGAAACACTTCACAGTAAATGTAAGACGTACGTATACAAAACTACTTTACGCAGAGAGGGGAGAAATATCGCATTCAACGATAATGAATTTAACAAAATGGCAAAAACGAATTTTCAAACATTTAAATTATAAAGTCAACAAACAACCCCTGTACTGATACTCCTACGAAACGGTGAGCATATTCCCGATTTGCGAAACCTTGCGGTCCGTCATATACAGGATGTAAACGATAAGTGTTTACAACTGTACACAGCAGTATACAGGGCTCAGAGACGAGCAATTTGATGGACACTTGTGGTCCATAGGGTCGGGAAATTACCGTAAAAGCGCTTGACAAATGTGTACTAACACACGTGCATCACGCCGCTGTGGGCCCGGCCTTAATCGACTTGTTGGTCAGCTGAAGCTAGTTTGTACAGAGGTCAAATCGGGCAGGAAACGTTTAGTAATTGCTTCTGTTTGAAACACATGTTGCACTTTCATACATTCTTTCCTGATTTCTGTAACTTGTCTGCAGTATTGTGACAATGCAACATTTGTATCAAACAAAAGTTATTACTAAAAGTTTCCTGACCGATTTGACCTCTGTACAAACCGGCTTCAGCTGACCAGCAGGTCGATTGAAGCCGGGCCCACAGCAGCGCGCTGCACGTGTTTTAGTACACATTTTTCAAGCGATTTACGGCTATTTCCCGACCCTCTGGACCACAAGTGTCCTACATCAAATTGCTCGTCTCGCAGCCCAGTACACTGTTGTGTAGAGTTGTAAACACTTATAGTTTACACCCTGTAAAATACGGAAGAACCCGATGGGAGAAGGGGTATGGAACGAAATAATTTTATCGAAACAATTGACTCCACTTTTTTTTTCATGTGTCAAGTTTCTACGCACCAGTTTAGGAGGTGCAGTGAACTCCAAGCAAATTATCGAAGAAAAATATCCCAGATGATGTTAAATCTACCCTAGCTCACGCACTGAGACATTGAAGTGTTGAGAAAATTATACTGCGGATTATAGACACATCATATCAGACCTAACGATTTTAACACGTATCTTTTAAACACAACAGACAAAAAAGGGTATTAATAAGGCCGGTAATAACTCTGAGGCGGCATAAATGATGGAATTGTATGATCGCAAGTCCCTTTGATGTTTCAAATTATCAGATCATAAATTATATTTATGCATGGATATAAGCATACGTGTTAACTAAGTATTTATGCAAGTATGTATGCATATAAACATGTAAACACGAGCTTCATGTGGAAATTGCTAGAATTGTGTTGAGTAAAGTTTTGTATTTTCGTTCACTGTTACGTGCCTCAAAATAATAAAGATTTCTACCATAGCTAACAGGATCATTACACCTCCATCTTTAAGTGGATATGATAAAACTACAAGAATGAAGTGAAGTTTATAACATCACTGTGATTTAAGCATAGCCAACTAAGTCTACATATCACACTCTACTCCTGTGATTTAAAATAGTTTAGTTCATTTGATAACCTACCTTAGTTACTACTATGGCCAAACAAATTTTCAATGGACACACGTGATACATTCACGGCAACCAGATCTTTTCTGAGCTGAAGTTGACTTTCAGAATGGTATTTCATTCTAGTTCAATAGTTTATCATTATTTTAAGTTTCTCACGCTCTTTTACGCCAAAACTTTTCCGATCAAATTCAACCGTGCTGTTTTATTTTTTGAGATATCGTCGGCAAACTTATGAAATTTACTTTAAACATAAAACTTTGGTATAACTAAATAAGGTGTCAAATATGCGTCAGAGAAAAATCCTTGAGCTGCAACATTTCATTGCTCATATTTTCGCGGAAAAAACCTATTACAATCAGTCCGTTCACTCCTCAACAGACACTTATATCGATGATGAATCCGTGCCACTTCCACTATAACTTTAATACATTGTGGGTGATCAGTGCATACATACTTCTGAACAACCAGTCTTACACCAACCTTGCATTACAATTTGAGCTAATACTTATCTTGTTTTGATTTTAAGTACATCACACGCAATTTTGCTGGAAACTCGTGCTGCACGTAATGGATAGAATTAATTTTATGTTCCATTCTATTCAACATACACAAATCATAGCCAAACGAAATCACCCAGTCAATACGCTGCGCTGGTCAGAACAAAATCGTATAGCCAAAAAATTCAACTTCATACAAAACAATGCAGCAACTCGAATACTGCAACCAAGCGAACGAGTATTGTTTACAGTCCGATGGCAAACATTCGCACGAGTGTGAACACACGTCTTTCTCTACACCAGCCGTACTAGACTGGCGGGAACAGAACTGTTCGTGCAATATCCCGGCTCAACCCGACCTTAAGATGCCATTGAGATACTTGAAGTTCAAGGACACTGAGGTCAGTCACGATACGAGCAGCGTAGTACAGAGATGCGTATCTCAACTCAATGCTGCTTGAACACGTCATGGTGCCCAACACAACAGGATTGTTCCTCACCTACCGTAACCTACTATAGTGAGAATCCTAGCTAGGTCGGAATGGATATCAGGACTTAAGAGCTTTACTAGACAGGTCTGGGTAGACATGGACGAGATCGGGGACATCATTATCGTAATTGGAGCTGCAGATAATACTATGTCAAGGAAGGGAAACCGAGAAATAGGCATAGACACCGCTAAAAAAAACTCTGGGCAGGAAGTACAGGACGACAAAGTATATGCGGAACAATAATGGCTGTTCATGAATGCATAAATGATTTCTAACATTGATATTACGTAACAAGCCTGCTGGCGTTTCAACTGCGGTGCGAAGTGTTTGAAATACCGCTTCAAATTTTTTTTTTTACGAAACTACAAGTTTTGCCGAAGCACTGATCCAAAAAATAACGGACGTTTCGGATGAGGTCGGAATGGTATTTTCAAGACATCGCGCGCGCATTATAATCACTTCCAGAGTCCTCCAAAATTACTAAAAACTCCTTTTAAAACTAATGTATCTCAAAATGTACTGATCAAATACGCCCGAAACTAGGACAAAAATACACCAACGTTTTGGTGACCTCTTAATCTTGTATAGGCTATTCACAGTAAAGTGAGCCCTTTTGAAAGCTCTCTCATTTGAAAAAAGGGTCAATAAATATATTTTATTTTAACCTTTCAGAGTGCGGTGGAATATACACGCTGTGTTTATTACTTACACGGCAATATTTATTTTAAAAAGGTGGTTAAAGGATACAAAATGGCTGAAAGAAAAAGTAACTAGTGTCTCAAAAGTGCTCACTTTACCGTGAGCAGCCTATAATAAATGCAGAATGAAGAAAAGCCCCAACGCCAGTGTTCAATACTGTGCGCTCACAAGTGTTGGGACACTCGACTTGCGTGCGTATGTCACCGTTGTCGCTAAAGTCTATTCACGATTACCTCAAATTTTTTTGAAGCCCTGCTTAAGTTCTACTTTCAGGATATTTCCCGCCTCATGCCAAAAAAGCTTAGCTAAGTTTACAAAAGTACACCAAAGGGCAGCGCACCGCATTAGTGGGCAGTCAATAATATTTTACATAAGAACTATTTCTTACTAGGCATTAACAACACGCCTATTTTTTTCCTGTTTTTTATTCGTATTAAATATGAAATTAATATATTTTATATGTAAAATATAACTGTTACATGGACGCCTGAGCGGCGTATCTGATTTCGTGGGGGATGTGGTCTTAATAAAAAATAAAAGAAACTAAATTTTATCTCTAATTTATTCACTGTGCTATTATTTGCAACATTAAATTATCCGTCTCCACTACTATTATTTTTATTTAACAGTGAGCGCAATATTTAATTTCTATTTCAACTATAATTAACGTCGTCCTTAATAGTCTCTGTTGGTTACAGTCAATTATCTCATACACATTATTGACATGTGTTCAGTCTATATGTTGCCACCATTTGTAATATCTTTCACTCGCGCATATAGTCCAACAGTCCAGCCTGCCAGCCGCATACTTCACTGCTAGATGCTCGCAGTCGCAGACTTCCCTTCCAGCTGGTCACTGCTCGTCTTCTATCACTCGGAACTCAGCCACTCCTTCACTCATCAACTCCAACACGACTTTCTGCCCGGAGGCCTAATGCAATATTTATAATGTCGCGCCTTACCATCTGGAAGGTCCAACGCACCCCGAGACGCGCAGAGAGAACGAGATCAGTAATACAGAGCAGATTTAAGATAAACGCGGAAAACACTACAACAAGGGTCAGCGGCGCACCCCTGTAATTTGAAACGCTTCATTGTCCCGCCGTCATAATCACACAACTACTTTCTGTCCTCTTCCAATCGCTAGCGCGGGACGAGCGAGGCAGCGAGCGCGTGACAATAGTTATTCACGAGATAACTTTGCAAACTATATAAGATTGTCCCATTTTACAAAACGAACAATAAAACAGGTTTCTGAAAAATTAAAGACTACAAACTTGGCGTGACCTTGACATTTCGAACTATCAATTAGTCATGTGGCTATTACAGCAGCTATGTTACATAAGTAAAAGTTTTATTTTCCATTTCTATTTTTTTAATTGATTATCCATTAATTCGGTAACATTCTGAAAGCTACGTTCTTACCTTTACATATTAAAGTTTACTTATTATAATTTTTCTTACTACGTATAGTGATGCGTTATGTGAGCAACATCCAAAAGCATCAGTCACATCATTTTACGCTAATTATCCCGCATAATAACTTTTAAAACAAAACGCATATAGTAAGTTTTTCTAAATGTACTTCCTCTTCGCGTGCACACACACATGAAATAAAAACAGATTTTCCATAGTGCAGATTGTATAAATAATACGTATATCATTATAAAAAATGCTACAGGCTTAAGAACCACAGGCCACTGAAAGTTCAAAGTAATACAAAATAACTAAAGGACATGCATTAAAAGGAATTAAAAATTCATATGAAGTTATTTTTAATGTTACTGCATGAAAATTTCTGCGCATTACGTTCCCGCCGTATAGTTCGCCATTTCCGAGTCATCTGGTAGATAATACTCGTAGTTCATGTTCCAGCAGCCACTTTGCTGTCAAAGAGAATTGATATGTACTTAACGACAAACTTCAAATGTTATACTTCGGTCACCTCAACACGCTAATGCACTAGTCCCAGAAGTCCGTAAATTACTTCCTTTAGCAAAGCAAAACAAGTTTAATTGTACCATGCTAATTGAACACGTAGGCCCTACATGTATCACAGTTTCTAAAATATTCCAGCTATGATAGAAGCACCATGACAAAATACGGCGCACTAGAAGCGGCATCGGTTTACTCAAAATTATATACGCACACACAATTAAAACATTTTTACTAAGATTTTAGGGGAAAACCAAAGCCGAAGTTATTACCCTAAATTACATGTCATATTTAGTCTACAATATCTAAGTTTGCAAAGGCGTTCGGGCAACTAAACAACTCCCCCGACTTCAATTGCGATGTAAATCACACAAAAATAAATTAAAAGGGAAGCCACGGCAAGCGTATGTATAAATCCAAAGATGGGGGCGCAGAGCTGCAGTAGCATTTTCCTGGGAAACCTAACAGGAAACAATTTAGGACCCCTCCCCTCTTACCGGCCTCCAAAGCCAACCAAAGCAACAAGTTTGGAACAGAAAAGCTCCTAGTTTGGAACCGAGTGATGTAGGCAAACGCTTAAGTAGATTAATGTGTCGCTTCGTGAACGTACAAAAACAAGTAGCTTGAATGTCCAGAAGACCCAATAATTTGAAAACGATCATTCTTCTAACAGTCAGTAGGTTTTAACTTGAAATATTTTTTGTATAAAGCTATGGAAATTGAAGATACATGGAAAAAAGGGGGGGAGGGGTCGTGTATCTTTAACTGCCACAACAAAAGGAAAAATAGTTTTTGACGCAGAACTGCATTTAAGGAGTAAGAGTGAGTGAAGAGATTTGGGCAGCTCTTAGAATAAAGGTCTAGAGAGCCGATGAGGGTGATTGAGGTGAATATGGAGCAGTGCCGGAATGAAAGTGTGGATCGGGGGGGGGGGGGGTTGAGAGATCCCCGAGAAAACTCGCCGACCAACGGCATCATCCGGCATGATTTCCACTTGCGAAGATCCGATGTGACTCGGCCGGGATTGAACCAACACCCCCTAGAGATGAAAGCCCCTTCATTGTCGTCCCATGGGGTTCTGACATCACGCTAGGTATGGTCAAATTTCGTAAGGCGGAAATTTTTAACAACTTTATTTTTACTTGCGAGGCTTTTTTCAGTCTACGAAACTCCTTAAATACATGGAAAGGCATTGATTGCGACGCAGTAATAAAAGCTGCGCAAGAAATCTTGCAGTAACTTAGCTTTGTGGTGAGTAGAAGTACCATCCCGGTAACCAAGTTAGCTGTTAAACTAACAAATTAATACCGTCTGCTCGAGAGAATTGTTGCTAATAAATTCCCTGCAATCTATAACTGTATTATTTCCCCCCTATATTGACGAATGTATAATTTACCTTTTGGCTATCTGAAAGATCAAGCTGATATTAGCAAAAGAAATTTAACTGCAGATATCTGGTATCACACGATATCTAATTCTTACAGGTGGTACGGAGAAATTGTTTTATTTTTCGTATTTTATTCGCAGTGTTACTATCACTCAGGTAGGCTACTATAAACTGATGTATACGGCTTTTCAGTTGTCATGTAATTTTCCCATAGTGTGTGTGGATATTCCCTTATGGTATTTTACAGCACAATTGTAAGGCATTTCCCTTACAACTATGGTATTCATGGTAAGATTTGCCTTACAATTTTGCGATAATATTCCATTACATGCATTGGTTTCTCTGTCATTTGTGTATCGAGTGACAACGCAATCAACCGCCGAGCATGGTCTTTTTTTTTCTAGCAACAGAGAGCTCAATATTGTGTACCCTCATCCATCAGATCCTAGGCGGCCTTTGTTTTTCTTAATAGATTCCGTTCATGTATTCAAAAGTGCGAGAGATAATTGGTTAAACCAAAAAAATGAAGGCAAATATATCATTTACCCGCCTTTCAGTTCAGGAGAACAGCAGAAATTTCTCACTAATGTCGCTTCTTTTGAAACACTGAGAAAAATCTTCAACTTGGAATTTGGTAATGTGATTAAATACGCATATACTTTGACTGAGAAAGCACTGTTTCCAACATCACTAGAAAGGCAACATGTAAAGCTTGTGCTCCAGATATTTAACAATGCATTGGCAGAAGGACTAGAAATCGCTGGGACTAAGTATTCCTTATGTATCCTCTACTGCTGAATTTATTAGAATTATGTTCAGATGGTTTGATACAATGAATGTAGGGCAGGTATTTAAGGGAAAGCACAAATTAAATCCGTATCAAGAACCTCTTACATCAAGTGATAGTGACATGGAAGCAGCTTTCCTGAACAACTTCATAGATTGGCTGGAGAACTACGAAAAATGTAAGCCTTCTTCAGGATTCTTTTCCAAAGAAACATTGTTGGCTCTCGAACACACCTCTTACGCTACCCTTGAGATTGCAAGATATTGTTGTCAAGAGCTAGTGATGAAATATATATTGACACCAAAATTGCAGACAGATGCCTTAGAGAATATGTTTGGTCGGTACAGGCAGTTGGCAGGTTCGCAGTACCACATTTCCGTCCTACAGCTTTACGAGTCCGAAATGAAGCTGCGCATTCAAAGATTTCTGCCTCTAGTGCTGAACTCCTCAGAGCACGGAAAACTGCCGGTCTCTCCAATTGAAAAAGTTGACTTTGAGGATTCTCCTACTGATAACGATAGTACATGCAGTTTTCGAGATAAGATATCAGCAAGGGAAAAACATTTGGCGTGTTTGAAGGACAGTCTTCCTTGTCTAGCTTACATTGCTGGATATTGTGCACGTTCAATATTTAAAAAGCTCTCATGTTCACACTGCCGGGACAGCGTTGTAATTGATAGAGATTTGGAGGTGGGAGACAATCTCGTGCTCATAAAGTCGTTGGATAGGAGAGGCTTGAAATATCCTTCCAACATAACACTTATTGTTGTTTGTTACGCCTATGTAATTATTTCTAAATTGTTCTGTAGCGATAATGAAGTAGAATTTTTTAAACTTGGAAATCAAAGGAAAGCTACATGCAGCATAATATTAGAAGTAGTAAATGACAGAGGGGAATTTATTTTATATTCTAGCTGCCCGAATGATCATGGCCCAGAAAACATATGTAAAATGATTATTTGGGCATCCTGCAACATTTTTCTGAAGAATTATTGTAAAAAAGTAAATGATTCTTTGGCGTCGAAAAAAAATTCTGGGCGAAAAATGAAAACACTAACAAAATGAAACTGGTGTTTTGTCCTGGATGTAAAGTTCATCTACAGTATGTGTAAAAATGTTTGTATTTGAGTCTTTTTAGTATCAGTTGCAAGTGTAAATATGTATATACATGTTAGCGGGTGTCTTGGGTAAATATTTTTTCATACATTTAAATTTCTTTAATAGTGAAAGCAATTTGCATTATATTTTTGTATTATTATTAGGATAAAGTCTTGCAAGTGATATTTTGTGATTAATGCATATTTATTTCAAATTATGCACGAAGAAAATCTGCAGCATTAAAAATTTTTTATTACTTTTTATTTTAATACATAAAATTGTGTTAGTTTAGTATAGCTGTGAATGCATTTATTGTAATTACTTTTTAGTAAAGTGAAAAGTATTTATAGTACAGTGAAATAAATTTATATTAAATCTATATTTAAGTTACTGTTTTTTCAATACTAACATCCATACACCACGTTCATTTTTGTTAGTTTGTGATTCGAAGGAAGTGGTGTAAATGTTGTATATGAAGTGAAAATATCTCTATGTAAGTATTTTAATTTGAGGAAAATTAATCAATGCACAAAAATATAATATTTGATTATCAGTAATTGCTGTTGATAGTATTTGTGTTAAATTTCTTATCGGATGGGAAGTTTTTGCTTAATTTTATTGTAAGATTAACAGCGAGGAGTGCGGACAGCCAAAAAATACTATGAAGGTTTCTAAAATCACTTTTCAAAATACGGCACATATAATTCATAATTTATAACCACGTTTATGGGACATAATTTGTACGTCTCAAGCAACGCATGGTCTCAGTCACTGGGACGCAGATATACTCCAAAGAAAGCAGTTGGGGAACAGACCTGACTGTGCGGATCGAGGGACTACCTGCTGTGACGTCACGCGGCTGTGAGATGGCTTTCATCTCTAGGGGGTGTTGATTGAACCAGGTTCGCCTTAGTGGGAGGCGAGCAGGCTAACCGCTCATCCAATAAGAAATAAAGTTGGTCACAACTAGATAGTGGCAACAAGTAGAACTTTAAGGAATATCTTAACATTCTAAGCAACGCTTTCCTTTCAATCCGTTTTGACGTGAAAACGCCTTTGAAATCAGACCGACACATGGGGTACATGACAGTAGTAGGAGCGTGTATGTTCCAAAGCGCTAGGGTAACACCGACACATGTCGCGATAAGTGAACTTAAAAATCGTAGTCCCATTAAGATTAACCTAGCACCACAATTGCTGGAAAACCTGGATTACTTAGCACCACAATTAGCACCGCAAACATACATGCTCTTACCACTCATGACTACAATGCGAGCATGACCCTGAGTTGGCGTCGCTTATAAGCGAGGCGTGGGTGAGGGACCGCGGCGACCGGTGTGGGTGAACATTTCCGGGCAGCGCGTCTCGCGACTCCCGATGTGCTACCGCGCCGATATTGGCTCCAAACGAAAGATCTCGTCTAGGTCTGTCGGTTTAAGATACGAGCCAAGTGCAAATTTCGTTACTTTCATTTCATTCCCATATCCCAAATAAAATATTATCCGCTGATGAAGACTTATTCAGTATTCACGTAAAGTCACACACATGTACCCGACACAGCCACAACCCAATTTTAGCCACGAACAGTTGGGGCAACGATAACAAAACCGCCCCTGATTCAAGCGCGGGAAAATGTCGCCCCGATCCATATTTGATTCCGAAATTTGATTGGGCCTTCATTGCTTACAGCAACCACGAAAGAGGAACAAAAAAAGAAACTAAACACACATATTACGGACGAGGATAAAAAATGCAGTAAAAGTGATAAAATAATTACTTACACATGTAACAAGAGACAATGATCCTGCTAAGACAACGAGAAACACAGTAAGTCATAATTATGTTTCTTCGTTGTTTCTTTATCGCAACACGATCACTATGTCTCTTGTTAGATATATGTTCTTACTTATTTTATCACTTTTACTGTATTTTTGCTCCGCATCCTTATACTGTGTTCTTTCTTTTGTTCCTTTTTCGTAGTCGCTGCAGGCAATGGAAGTCCAATCAAATCTCGAATTCAGTTCTACCACACCACTGCACGTACGTAACTTCAAAAATACCGAACCGTCTGTTCTGACAGCCGCGGAGAGTTATAACGGGGATTGGGGTTTGTTCTCACGTGATCCAGGTGGAAGGGAGAGAAGAGGAGAGTGTATGGATGCAGGCGCCCCATCATCATGCCTGTGCGATGGAGCGACACGTCGAAAACGACGCCGCTGTTCATCACATTCCGATCGGATCGATACGTCGACAGGCGACGAGCGCCGGCGCGGCGTCTACTCGCCACTAACACCGTCTGCTGTGTGGAGTGACGTCATGGCGCCAGGTTTTGTCAGCCCTCGACATTGTTTCACGCGACTTTTTAAACTGATTAAAACGAAGTTCCCGCGGAAATGCACTTGCATATGATTTTTAATATCGTTAGATAGCCTGCAGTAAAACATTAAGTAACAAATATAGAAAATTAATTGGATTGGATAGGGCTTATATACGTTCCTCAGTGTCATACCTAAAAGCTTATTAGGGACGTCTTAGAAACTAACTTATGACCCGACTTAAACTAACACCCATGCCTTACCTGGGATTCGAACCCAGAACCTCTCCCATCCCAGACAGGCGGCGCACCAACCTACTGCGCCAAGGAAGGTCGGCATTTAGTGAATGAAATCATTATATTTATTTTATCTTCTACTCAACTACCACATGTGCAAAATAAAAGAATAACACAATTTTTCCTTCAGATCATGCACCATATACCCGACTGCTAGAATAATCTCTCCCCATTTACAGGTAACAAAAATTCGTTTTAGAAAAAAAACTGAGGGTTGTAACTATCACCACCAAGTAAATATCTAGCCTAGGTTTCTCCGCAACGTAGTTAAATGATTATTAAAAATTATAACCAGATACCGCCAATGTTACTCTACGGGTTAACAAAGAAATGCATATACAGTACTTTTCCGTCCATAACATTAAAGTAACTATAACAAGACGCATTTGCTCCCTGATAGTTCTCTTTTCTTACGCTATATATTGCATTGCCACTTGGTGGTAAGGTACTTAACGTAAAATAAACGAGTTACAAGCGTAATACAAGCATGTGGGTACAAAACAAACCTACATTCAATACCCGAATCAATGAGATCTGTGAAACATGAATGACATAGAGTCTTTGATATTCTGTACGCAATATACATGGAAATTATTTCTAGCAATATTTAGAAAATAAAAGTAGTTTAATTTTTTTTACGAATGGGAATAGTTATGTGATCGAAACTATATTACTTAAACGTGTTCATTAGTCTACTGTCCTACTTACTACTCTATTCCGAACCAATACGTTCACACTGACATACGGTTGCAAGCCTTTCGCCAGTAAAAATATTTAATTCCTCAGTAATAAATGCTTTTGTATAGTCAAATTTCCTATAATGTTTAAAAGTTAAGTAACGTGTGGAACAGCTCATGATTGGTGCTGTAGTTTTCCAGATTATGGTTTCAAAAATAATGCGGCGATATTCGACAATTCTAAAACGTAATCTCTTATCAATTCAAGAATCACGGGAAAAAATATGTCGGAGCGCAGAACGGAATGAACTTTAGCTACCGGATTCACGCAAACAATTTCGGGACAGGACGACCCAACTAGGCACGTTAAAACACGCAAACATACTTAATTTTCTACATAGAGAGGGATTTAAGCCACTATTGCCACTGGCCTGTACGAAGAGACCTTTTCGCGCGAAGAAGCATTATGGCAATGGCGACATACAGTTTATGCAAGGTGATACAATGGAGGAACACATCAAGATCTGCAAGGATTCGTCTGCTGGGAGTCAGCAAGTGTTGACGGCAATACCTTCTCACCCCCATCGCTCTGTCTTTGCCGCCCTAGTACACGAAAGCCAATCCACAATTATTTTTAACTCATCCGACTCGGGGACGGTAAATTAGCCCTTTGAGGCGAACCAGGTGTTTTTCCCACCATCCATCGGCAATGACTTATTTCTTTAACGAAGGTTCACGTGTAAAAGTCATGCTTACTTTCGCGCAGAGCATTTTCCATTCCACGACGGGATATCAGCATCTGATAACGTTATGTGGGTGTTAGTAACGGCACACAAACAGAACCTTTAAAATGAACATGACATATTGACGAACTTAAGTAGGTCTATATTCTAGTTGCGTTATAAATAGGTCGGAGGAAGTGCAAAAACGTTTCAAAGCACATAATTACGTGAACAGTGTTCTAACAATTGACTAAAGATGAGGTAGGCCGCGTATTCGTCTTCTGCGCATGTATCCAAGATTGACCTACCCCAATCCTGCACAACTGTCAATGTCACGTAGTCAACAGTGATGAACGTGTTTGTTTTCATCTTAATTTTTAAATCACAAGCACTATTATATTAATAAAATTCTTTTACCTGTTTGAATGTAATCAAAAAAGCATTACGAATTGATTAGTGGGAGTATAAAAACATCTCAAAAGCACTTGATTACTAAACAGTGTTCTAACCACAAACCCAATCCACGCCATTTTTGGTAGACGTGTCGGCAGAAAAGCAACTCAATTTTGAGACACGGAGAATGGTTGTGCGCAGCCAGCGAGATCGGTCTACCTCATCCTTAGTCTATGGTCCTAACCTCATATCCTATACGCGTTTGTTTCCGACAGTGCTACTGGAAAGAAAGCAGTCCAGTGTCGGAACAGAGTGGTTGTTGCGCAGCTGGCATCCCCCCCCCCCCTCCTTTCACATTCTCCTCTCTTCAGTGGACACAAGGAGCGAGTCATGATGGTTAAAACCGCTGGGGTAGTCTTCCGAGCGGCGGCGGCTGCACCGAGGCTCCAGCGACAATTTATAAAGAGCATATGAACCCACACAGAGCCTCCAGGAATGTCGAGATGCCTTTCCTCGCCATCCCCCCCCCCCCTTCTGAAGTTGCACCACTCTCTCTCTCTCTCCATCATTCTCCGTCATGCTCGGCCAGCCCACTTATGATCGCCAACTTCCCGACGAAAGCACACGTCCTACTGCTAGCAAGCTCCCGCTGTAACTACGTGTGTAACACGCCAAGTTACTTAATCCCCATCACATTACTACTGGCGCATATTCCGAGGACTAAAGGCTGTTCACGATAAAGTGAGCACTTTAGAAAAACGTAACTGCCCCTGCATGCATATATTTTAATGAGCACACTGAGTGACATTCGCCCAGTAAATTTAGTAACGTCCAATAAGAAGTGTTAGGTAACCTTGTGGCAACTTAAAATTATTTCGTTCGCTTTATGTTTTTACTGCATCGAAGTGTAAAAAATGAGCAGATTTGTAAAATATTTACATTGTTAATAATTTCACAAATTCAATTGACCGACACACGAGTAGAGTGTTGAGGCATACGGCAATGATAATTTTACATAAGGCGGAGGAACATACAGCGTGTATAAAAGTAGATCTTAAGCAGGGCTTTCAAAAGCGCTCACTTTACCGTGAACAGCCTACACGTCGTCGGCCGGAAGCCCAGGGTGCGATTATTATTCACTTTACCGCTTACTGGAAATCCAGTAGCGTGAGCATCGCTAAGCTGGACGTAACGGAGTTTACGATATTCCGATATGTACGCGACCACTACATTTCATGCCATTACTACTTCCACAACGTGAGATCGGCTCCCGATAAGACAGTAAGAATCGCGCCTCAGCGCACACGCTCACTGTGGTTCACATCCGACACACGAATCAAGACATTCTAATGTTATAGGCTGTTCACGGTAAAATGAGCAATTTTGGAAGCCCTGCTTAAGATCTACTTACATGCACGTTGTGTATTCATACGCCTTATGTAAAATTAACATTGCCATGGGCCTCATCACTTTATTCATGTGTCGGTCGATTGAAACTGCCAAGTTATTATAAAAGTAAACATTTTATTAATCTGCTAATTTTTACACACTGAAGCGTTAAAAAGAACAAAGAGTAAGAAATAATTTAAATTATCACAAACTGTTATCTAAACCTTTTTATTCTACGTTAAGATATGGAACTACTTCCCATCCATCGTTACCAACTTTACCAGGCGCAATGTCACTCAGGGCGCCCCTTAAAATATATGCAGGTAGGAGCAGTGACACTTTTATAAGGTTGATTTCAAAAGCGCCCACTTTATCGTGAACAGCCTTTAATGACAATGCAGGGCTCAACGCCCGGCTACACCTCTTTTGCAGAAATTATTAGTTTTCGCGTCATCTTTTCGAATTCATAGTAATTACTGACAATGTACGATTATGGAAAATTTAGATTTTACAAGTTGTTTAGTTTTTTATTTTTTACTTTAATTGTGTATTATCTGCTTGTTGTGAAAAGTCAAGAACATATTCATATTTTATCAAGTTCTCGACTTTTTACAAGCATATAACAAGCAAAAAAAAATTTTCAACTCGTAAAATGTAAATTTTCTATAACCGCACATTGTCAGTAATTACTTTGAATACGACATTATGACGCGAAAACAAAGAATTTCTGTAAAAGCAGCAAACTCGAGCCTTAAGGACATCAACACGGAAAAAAATTAAAGAGAAAGAAAAAGTTATTTTATTTTCTCTGCCAGACAAAAATTACTACAATGTGCAATTCAAGTTAATACCTCGAGCAAGCCTACACACACATGTTTTAGAGATTTCTTAATTTACATCGTCATCTCTACGGGGAATGGTGCACGAAAGCAGCTTATTTGCCATATTTTCGATATAAGTAGTTTTCCAAAGGGTTAATCGAAATGTTTGGCTCGACAAGACGTAAATAATAATTTTTAACATATTTTTCCGTTGTTAGCTATTCACTGCCTTCGATATTCTCGGAACAATGATGGAAGAAAAAAAAGAAAAGATATTTGTTTTCCTTATCTTCAATCAGTGCTCCGAGAATAACGAACGCAGTGAATTCGTAACAATGTAAGGCGTTCAAAATGGTTATTTACGTCTTGTTGAGGCAAAAATTTCGAAAAATCCTCTGTAAAAAAGTTGTTACAAAAAGTATATAAATTTAAGGTTTTCGTGCACCATTCCCCCTAAGGAAATGTCGTCTTCAAACAACAAACAGCAGAGTTTTAGTGTACGATGTACGCACGAACTACTATACTAGACTGGCACAAAGCGCAAAATTCAGAAGAATTCCTAGTTGATCGTTATCTGGAGCGACGTAGCAAATCTCACTTTCACACCGACGCGATATCGTGCCGCTATCTTCATGTCTTGCCTACCACACCTTTTGGGACACAATTTATGGATGGAATTATTCCAAAGCTAATACAGACCAAGCAAGCTCGTTTTGCTCGAAAACCCCAATTTTCGCGTTAGAGAAATCGCCGGCTTAAACTCCGAGTTCATAGATTTTTCCACTGACTTTTCATTACTCTCTTCCGTGAAAGCAAACACGTCTGGCTCACTCCCCAGTCTTTCAAAAATCGACATGTTTCGAAAACGCCCGTTGCTTTCATAGATATCTAGTGGTAAAAAAAAAAAGGTGAAATATGCATTTATAGTATTTTTACTAACTATGATATGACAAACATACATATCTGCTTTTAAGACATCGCTTTAGAAAAGATTTGACTGCCACAATGAACCACGCGCATGCGTGTCAAATTTCGCCGTAACTCGACCACTTTAATATACAATACTTACGGCATCCTGTTTGCTTCCGAGACAGTGTGGCTCCATCGGTAAAGTGACAAGAGGTCCGCCTCAAACTGTCCCAGATATGATAACGTGGCGATAAAACTAGAATTAACACGTGAATGAGGAACAAAGGTATGATACACCGTGCGGGGGAGGTGTGTACTTTGAACTACGATGTAAGTCGCCTCCACAGAGCGACCACGAGCCTACCAGTCCTTTGTTCGTTACCGCTGGCCAAGGAAAAGCTTGATACTTTATCACGTTGTCTATTTCACAATTGCTAAAGCGGGCGCCTACTTGGAAACTGGACTGCTTTGTAACGTATGTGAAATACAGGGTTTTTTTTGACGAAAATATGAAACGTGTCTCAAATGTAATTTCTCTTCGAAAAGAAAACATACACCACACGAGGACGGTATTGTACTTTCAAGACATTACTCGCACTATAAATATTATTTTGGACCCCTCCAACGACATTAAAAACCGCTTACTCAAACTACTGAGGAAAAGGTATCGTTAAATCAAACGAAGTTTGTTTGGCGCAACCAAATGAATAGTTTGTATAGGGGCAGTGAAATATTTTGTTGTTGAGACCAAATTGTTTCGTTCTTCTTGTAAAGTTTTCCTTAAAAAAAAAAAAAAAAAAAAGATTTGGTTGGCGGAACTACAATTTTGTTTGGCTACGTACTTTGAACAGTTTTAATTAATATAAAAGTTTTGGAAGTCCAACTGCGATTCGAACATAAATCACCTGCACCTGAACATAACGCCTTACCGACTGACTTCTGATGAAATCAGCGTCTCTTAAAATACATACGTTTCAAATACTGGACAACGTGTGGAAATTAATAATTCAAGTTTTGCAACTTTGCTCTTTAGTTTCCAGTTGAACTTGTTTAATAAGGGTGTTACACTATTATTACGAATCAATAAATCCACTAGTAAATACTGTTACTATTCCAACTGTCACAAAAATTTCAAACACTACCTCGAGCTGTATTTTCGAACGAAGACAATCGAATGAGTGAGCAAACAATAGATATATACAGTTTATTCCACAAAGTATTATGTTGAAATTGTTATTTCTTTTGGCCCAAGAAACGTTTTCGTTTATTCAAGCGTGTACTTTGTTAGGTGAAAAAAAAATAATTATGTTGCCTTTCAAGTTTAGTTTACTCAACAAACTATGTCGTGGCAACTAAATATATTTTTCACCCTACACAAACAAAAATTTTGTTGGCTGTTTTTAAAATATACCACCCGAACACGAGCGTAACTATGATATAGGTTGTTCACTGTAAAGTGAGCATTTTAGACGCCTTAGTTACTTTTCCCTTTCAGCCATTTTTTTATCCTTTAACTACCTTTTTAAATAAATATTGACATTTAAGTAATTAATACAGTGTACATATTCCACCGCGATCGGAAGTTAACGTCAGATAATTAAATATAATATATTTACTGGCTATTATTCAAAATGATAGGGCTTTCAAAAGTGCTCACTTTACCGTGACTAGCATATAGGAGCCTGTACCGAACCTTGCCACACATTTCATACTAATAAAATGATACGGTCACCACATAAATTTCCATACGTAAAAGCAGCACGACGAACAAACTGCACGCCCGTTCGGAGCTTTGCGCGCAAAGACGATGGGGCACTTGCGCATCATGGTAGTGTCACCTTTAGCGCTCCTGCGCTACTTGACGCACGAACGGCAAAATAGCAGGCAAAACGTCAATGGTTCACCCTGCTATGAAGAGAGTGCAGAATCTGGGCCTCACCAAGCGGGGATATTTATTTTTATTTGGAAGGGGCACCGAGGGGCTTACAGTCATCCTTCCGTTCCTTTAACTTCCGCTCATCGAGCAGCCATATCGATTACTGCACGTTCTGCAGGACTACGCCCAGAAGCAAATAAATGCTTATTCTCGCACTCTGAGCACTGACTTACGGCAGTGAGCTACCCAAGACGAGATGCGGCTGACCAGATCCCGTGGCTTCTTACATTTATTTGATCGTCAGTCTCAAAAACTATAGTTTCCTAGTGAAATATTGAGAGGGAAATGGTAAAAGTAGGGAAATACTCCCTTGGATACTTATTGCTCCTTAGTTCGCCACCAACCTTCTAAACTATGTATATACAATAGTTATTCTGATTGTTTAATATTTCGGAGTTATTAACGCTGTCAACAGATTACGTTACTGCAAACACTATTTTTGAAGGTCTTCAACATAGCCGAAAACGACATTTTCAGACTGTTATAGCTTAATAGATACTGAGTGACTTCCTACGAAATTAGTATTAAGGCCTCGAACTGATATTTGCTACGGACTTTCCACCAATAAACTGATAGAGCCATCGCTTTAAGTCTCATAGCTACACGTAGCACGGTGAGAACACTGCACACAATTTCAGAACCTGCGCTTAGCGGCAACGGCGCACTTGATGTGCGTGGCACTTTCGCCCTTATTGTTTTCAGGCTTCTCGGCCTTAAGCCCCTAACGCAATGTCAAATTTTCGCCTTCAACTATATTTCACAATAACATTTAAAGACAAAATACTGCCATCCCATTTTTCCTTCCAGCAAATTTGATCAAATAATGTTGAATGTGTTTGAAAATGTGTCACACTGTCAAATGTCTTTACTAAGAGAATCTGATTTGAATTACTATTTAAAAATGGTTTTCATAGTTAAATGTTGCTTTTGGTTTTCCATGCAGTCATTACAAGAAGAAATGTAAGGAATGTTGTATTGCATTTTCACTACTTTACTAAATACAAATTTTAGTTATATCAGAGATGTTTCCTGCACGATGATATTTAATGGCTCTGAGTTAGTAACATTTTATACAATATTCGCTTAAAATAGAATTCATGTCCAGACAGCTTCTATATAAATCAATTATCTTCATAACCTACTTCGTTTCCAGCACTTGTCCGTTATTAAAAGTTACTTGACGTCCATTTTTGTCGTGCACGATTCTGATTGGCTGAGACCATCAAACACCAAATAAAATTTAAAACCAGTCCAATCTTCAAGTCTGATGGAAACTGGAGCAATTCAACTTTCTCAGACAAAAATGGCTGCATTTATGACGTTTCAATGACGTCATAACTGTCCAACTTTATTTGACCAAACTTATTGGAAGCAGTTTGACGGCGAACATTTGACCGTGTGACAGAGCGCAGAGAAGAGCTCCAGGTATACAGGACCCTTAAATGTATATTTTCGTTTAGCAATGACGTGTTGCATCAACTCCAGTGTCGCCGGCGTCCACGCCAAGTGTTGCCGAAGTCTGGCGTACAACAGTGAAAGGCTAGGAATCTTAGCAACATGTGCGATATCTTATATCCAAGATCGGATATAAGATCGACACAGAAAACTGTTGCACCATTACGAGTTCAGAGCTGGACTGGAGATCGGGGATGAAGTTCTTTCGAACCACTGAAATTGGCGGTTCGAAATCTCGATCCGAGATCAGAAGCCATCGTCGACAAATGTAGTTTGAAAATACGCCAACAGATAGAATCACGTTCGATTGTTTTCTTGGGAAATTAAAACAATATTATAAGTACTTGAAAATTATTCACTAAAATTCGTACAACAATAATTCACATAAAACAAATAAAACATCGTATATCTAGTTCTATCTATAGTGAAAAATATGCCAACTTCCATGACGTCATATATTACGAACCAATAGCAAAATTTGTCTCATACTTAATCTCGATCTCTCAAAATTCTAACCAAGATCGACGAAACCAACGGAACGTTCACAGGGGGACAGGGAACAATGCCGACAGATTATATGCGATAAATCTGCGGTTCTCTACCACTGTGGTGGGGAACGAACGTGTTCATTTTGAAGCAAGTCATGTTCAAATATCTGCTTTAGATTTAGCAGTCAACCTAACAAAAATTTCTGAATGAAAATACTGAATATGTACAGCTGATCTTGCGCTAGTGGTACTCCTTGCCTTCGCCGAAGGTAAAAAATAACTAAATGCTTTATTTTTTTTGTTAATTCACACGAGTACACCTGGGCAGGTGTCATACTTTGTGCGTAAAACAAAACCAAACCTAACTGCTAGAATACGTCAAGAGTAAGGATATTTACACCTCGCATTCAAAGATTTATTGAATCTCATTTTAAACTTTCGAAGGTGACATCTGTGGAACTTAACCTCAGAATTTAAGTAGCGTGCATCTACAAGAATATATTACGAAAATGAAACTCTTTAGTGAAATGAAAAAGTTCAGATATTCTTAGTAAAAACATAAGGTATAAAAATGTGTTTTTATGGAAATATTCAAACCATACTGCGAGACAAAAACTTTTAGCACATCGTAAGAGGAGGCAAATAATAGGACAGTAACTGGAATTATTCATCACGCAAGCAGGAGGATGGTTACTGCTAAGTTTTCACGTGACTGACACATTGCGCCCTTACATCAGTGCACGAAACCGCACAGTACAGTTGTGGAAGTCTCGCTCTCCCTGCAGAACTGCGGCTTTTCAATTTCACGATAATAATTTTATCCTTTTTATAAAAAATTATTTATTTATATGATTGTGAATTACGTGGAGTTTGATGCAACTCAATATCATTCTGCCTCATGCATCAGTAGTTCTAACATGGCAACCCTGCTCCAACCTTATTATTCCGTACCCGTGAGCAACCCCCTCTGTGCACATGTTAACAATACCGCGGCTTATGTAACGAATTTTTCACCTTCGACCGGTCAACCCAAATAACGCCTATGCATTAAAGATCAAATAACGCAACCAAGCATCGACGAATATCGATCGCTGCTGTAGGCAGTCTTTTTTAAACTTGTTGCTAGACCATTAATACATCTTAAAATATCCAGTGCTCTTATAATACTATAGAAAATTCTGACGCGCCTAGTTTTTTTTTAATACACCAGTTTCACTGCAGTACGCCTATCATTTGTTTTTGTGTCGCCACGATAATAGAATGTTGTTGGACTACTTTTGTTACAACTACCGAACATGCCAATTCCATTGTGAGCGATGTTCTGAACGTTGCCACGCAATAGAAAAACAGGGTATTTTGACCTACTATCATAAATGTAGGTCACAGTGCCTAACTTACATCACTACTCCATACAAAATTACCACTCTTGTTAAAAATTAAGTCGAACTCTAGTTTCACTGGATTGTACCTATAAATTAAATTCCATGCGAAGCAGCTTAATCAATCTATTTTAAAGACGAAACATGCAGGGTTTAATTAAGAAACAATCTCCCACCCGTGAAGTACGAAGGTTTCTACGAAACTTAAAACCATAGACTAAATATGAGTTACACGTATTTTCATCTTCTACGCATGTCCCTAATATTGATTGATTGATAAATGTTCTTTATTCACGCGGAAACAATAAGAAAAGAATAAAGAGCAATAACGCAACAGTATATGCTGTTCGCGGTAAAATGAACACTTTTGAAAGCCCTACTCAAGATCTACTTGTATGTACGTTGTGTTTTCTTCCGCTTTATGTAAAATTTACATTGCCGTGGGTCTCCTCACTTTATTCATGCGTTGGTAAAATGAAACTGTGCAATTATAAAGAAATTAAATAGTTTAAGAGATCTGCTCATTTTTACACTTCACTGCATTAAAAAACAGAAAGCGTAATAAATAATCTTAAGTTGAGATGTAGGATTACTTTCCATCCATCATTACCAATTTTACTGGGCAAATGTTACTCAGTGCGCCAATTAAATTTAATGCAGGAAGGGGCAGTGACTTTTTTCTAAGGTTCATTTCTAAAGTGCTCCTTTTATTGTGAACATCTCTTAACAACAAAACCCAGCATGCCAGCAAAATCACTCTTCTGCAAGTAAATAAAAAGTAAACGAGCAATAAACCGAAAAAAAAAAAAAAAAGGAGAGTAGTATGAGAAGGGAAACTAACCAAACTAGGAAACCCCCAAGGAAAATATCAGCAATTCCAAAGCAATGAAAGGAAAGAAAATGGAAAAGAAAGGAAGAAAGTGAAGAAGAAACCTAATAAATGTATGACAGAACTAAGAAGGTCTAATTAATTTGGTGGTAAAGAATAATATATACATAAAACAGTCGGGAACGTTTAAAAAACGTGCGGATGGCAGCCGCCGCAACGACTGAATAGGGAACCTAATTCAGGACGTGTTCCTAAATACCTAGAAAACAAAGGCGTTGAAAATAATAACACACATGGGTGTACGGCCTCCGTAACGCCGAATGGTAAAAAAAGTAAACCAAGCCAAGAATATAATCTACATGTACGGGTGTATGGCCCCCATAATGCCAAGGGAAGAAAAGCAGTTAAACAAGACTGCAATGAAATTAGCAAGTCAATAAGTACGTAAAAGTAAATAAGTAATGAATAAGTAAAAGGTAAAAAGAAGTAAAAATGTAATGGGAGAGAGGACCCCACACATGCCAAAATCGTATTTAAAATGGGCAATGAATGTATTACAACGAGTTTCCGAATCCCGGTCCGGGACGAATCCCGGGCCGGGATTGGCGGGAGATACTAACCAATCAGAAACCGCACCACGAGACCGGTGAGTAAACGGAAAGTGAGGTAGACAGACACAAGAAAAATGGATTAAAAAGAATAAGAGAAAAGAAATCCGCCCAGTGTCAATAGAACTATAAACGTAACGTGACGGGACCAATAGCAATTAATGTGACGTTAGAATTTTCAAAAAACCCACTTTTAAATAAATAAAATACTCTGATAAAATTTACTATAATTCAGTTGCTTTAAAAGTAGGTTAGTCATAGTTTGTAAACACCAAAAAGCACTCGCTTTCATAAAGTGTTTTCATCTCAAATCCAATACACGATATCTTGACAGTGTTCTTGGCAGGAAAGCGTACGAGTATTGGAACACGGGGAGTGGCTTTACAGCAGGCATACACACGCTAGCCTATATTACCTGTACGCCTACCCGTGGACCAAAAATTGTCTGCAGAATCGGCAGGATGGCACAAGCTTGACGCAACCACAAATGCCTTGATAGAGGCTGTTCACATTAAACTAAGCACTTTTGAAATCAACCTTTGAAAAATGTCATGCTCCTACTTGTGTATATTTTAACGGGCACAATAAATTGCATTCGTCCAGTGAAGGTGGTAGCGAGGGAGGGGAAAACAGTCCCGTGACTTAACCCAGAATTAATAGTGTTGGGTGAACATTCGTGAATTCTCAAAATTTACTTTTCTAATAATTTTACATTTTCACTTGACCGACGCACTAATAATGTGATCCGGCTCGTGGCAATGAGAGTTTTATATATGGTGGAATAACACACAGTGTGCATACAAGTAGATCTTAAGCAGGGCTTATAAAATTGATCAGATTACCGTGAACAACTTTTATATTAAGGACATTGCCTACCGGCTAGCACCTGCGAAATTGAAATAGGGCATCCCATGTTGAAGAAATTTCGTCTCAGTGCGTTAATTTGAAAGACATGTGCATTCTTCAAGAATTTTTTTTTTTTTTAGGAGAAGATCCCTACGAGCGTATGTTTGTAGTAGCTATATATCCACAGTATGTACTTTTTTTGTAAAAAAATAAATCTAAAAAATTGCTTGCAAATAGGCTATACGTGTCATGGAAACATCTACGCTGTAGGGAACTTCAGAAATATTCGTGACGAATGCATTTTGTTTGAAACGCCTATCTTTACAATTAACGCACCGAGGTGAACTTTCCTTAACGTGGAATTTCCTATTGATGTGCCACAGAAGACAGGCGGTAGGCAGGGCCCTTAATACGTAATGACGAGATGTGACAGTGCGAATTTTGCGAAACTTTATAGATATTTCTTTCTTCCCGGCTGCGTGTTATACATATCTTGAAACACGTTTGTCTAGGCTGTACACGGTAAAGTGAGAACTTTTTAAGGTCCTGCTGAATTTTTCCTTTTGGCAGATTTATATGTTCCTATCACTTTTTAATATAAACATTGCCTTGTGACCAACAAACGCAGTGTACACTTTTGTTTACTCCTAAAAGTTAATGTCTGAAGCTGTAATAAATTATATTTATTAGTGGTTAATGCCGATTAGAAGGGCCTTAAAAAGTGCTCACTTTACAGTGAATAGCCTATAATGGCGTGTGCACATTTGGCGCAAGGGTGAAAACTGACCTCGTCGCGGACACGGGACTGACGCCCACGTCACAGGGCGGACACATGAATGATCGCAAGGGCATGGTCGTCCGGGGGGGGGGGGGTGGTCGGGCGGCGGCATCCGCCCATCAATCCGCCCGCCGAGGTAATCACCGCCGAGTAATTGCTACCCGCGCCCGCCTTCCCGTCCCCGAGCATTTTTGCAGCAGCCGTGTTGTTCCTCATCTCCCTCCCTGCCTCCCTCCAAATATTTGTAAGCACTCTCAACCGAGAGGAAGGCACCAGCGGCAGGTCGACGACCCGCTGACCGCCTGTACGTGCCGAAATGTGCGAGGTTTCGCCTGAGGATCTACCCCCCTCCCCCCATCTTTCCCAGCAAACAACAATACACAGACGCGAGGGACAACATGCTGCACAGTACATTATCACGAAGAGTTAGGAATACAAACCAACGAAAAAAAAAACTAAATATTTCAAACAGTTACGCAACGGAAAACCATCTAGGGCTCGAGAAGGGCAGGTGACTCGTGCCCTTTGGCTGAAGGGGACATTCTAGGGCGCGTATGCGCCCTTACCGCGAGTCCGAACAGCGACTGTACGTGACGTCAAGTCCGTGATGCACTTTTCAAGGACATGAAGTAGGTAAGGGTTGGTGAAGACTAACACGGCCAAGATATAGGATATATCTAAATTCGACAAACAAACTTCAGCTGCAGGTTAATCACGAAAAAAGTTGAAAATGCGCGCGCGCGCGCGCGCGCACACACGCACACACACGCACACACACACACACACACACACACACACACATATATATATATATATATATATATATACACTTGTGGTCTAAAACTAATGCTCAAGGAGGTACACATTTTTAAAGTGGGAACTGAAGAACCAGTTTATTATAGTGCCACTGTAACGTACCTGTTTTTGAAAGCTTCCGTGCTCCTTAACAGCCACAACAGAGTGTTATTGGGTTTTGTGCGCTCCCCACATGCCAGGTATTGGTAAGTAATATTTTGAAAGTAAAATACGAATTACTCGAAAAGATGAGGCGTAGGATGTTTACACAAGGCGACATTTTTCGTTAATTGTGAAATGCGGATTAATAATCCATCATAAAAATCCCAAATATGCTACCGTGTCATGGAGGTAAGTTACAAATAAGGGTAGTAACCGTATTTACGTGAAATGATTTGAGCCCAGCGACAGGTGTTGCTATGTTTGCCAGTCTATTTTTAGTTAAACATTATCTAGACACTCGGTGTACCATCTTAGACATTTTCTCCAATATTTGCAATAAATTAGTGTTTTTTGGTCCAACTTCAAAGATGTGTACCGCCCTTAGTATTCACTTTAGACCCACAGGCCGTATACATGTTTTCAACTTATTTTTCCATGATTTACCGTAGCCGAAGTTTGTTGGTAGAATTTAGATACATTCTGTATAAAGGCCGTGTTCGTATTCACCAGCCCTTGCCCGACTTCGTGCCTTTGAAAATCGTATCACGGACATGACGTCACTTTTTCGCTGTCCGGACTCGCGGTAAGGGCACATACGCACCCTAGAATGTCCCCTTCAGCCAAGGGCACGAGTGATTTGCCCTTCTAGAGCCCTAGATGGTTTTCCGATGCGTAACTGTTTGTTGAAATTTTTCATTTGTTTTTGTTTGGTTTCTGTCTAAAACTCTGCGCGGCCATGGAAAACACTTCCTAGCGTCACAAAGACAATCGAATCTCGCATAGTGTGAAATTCTACAGAATAAAAATTGACGTGGAAACGAACGCAGGCGTCCGAATTCACAAACGAATATTTCTCCTGAATGGCGCAAGGGATCGTTACACGGGAAGGGATTAAGGGCAAATGACCAAGGGCACACTGCAATGAAATCGAACACACGACAATATAGTCTATTCCACGAACGAGTGCACTTTGTTTTCCGACAGTTCTAAATGTAGTCCTGTGTACATTTCTTTCCGTGGCAAACCGAAATATCCTAAGGATTTCGAAATGAAGAAACTTCATCGTAAGTGCCATTATAGATTCGATACATTGGCTTCACAGCTGGAATGGATCTTCCTGCTCCGCAGGATGCAGAAAGAAATCTTCAGCCGCAAGACGCTTTTCCTGAAGAGCAAGGTCAACCGGAAAAATACAACTGTCGATCACTTGCACTTTCTAATACGTCGTGACATGGCGACATGCAGAATCTGGCCGCCACAATCACGTTGCGTATTGCCGGCACGGCCGACGCCATGTTTCACAGACCCTACATCGCGGGCGATAATAAAACAGAAGACTATACGCTGTTCACAGTAAAAAGATCACACTTGAAAGCCCTGATTAGTATCTACTTGTATTCAGGTTGTGTATTCTTCCGCATTATGTAAAATTAATATTGGCATGGGCCGCATCACTTTATTCATGAGCCGGTCAAGTGAAACTGTGATATTATTAGAAAAATAAATATCTTAAAAATCTGATAATTTTTACACTTCGATGCATTAAAGAAAACCCTAAGCGAAATAATTAATCTAATTTATTACCAATGGTTACCTAACAGTTTTTATTCGACGTTAAGATATGGAACTACTTTTCCTCCATCGTTACCAGCTTTACTGGACGCATGTCATTGCACCCGTTAAAATATATGCTCGCGGGGGCCAGTGGCTTTTTTCTAAAGATGATTTCAAAAGTGCTCCCTTTATTGTGAACAGTCTTTAATTGAAAAACTCATTCGCATGAACTGAAACATATGCTTTAGTAATCAGGAAAGTACTACTAATGCGCAGCGGCACAATGTAAATCTGCACAACCTATTCCATAAGACTACACGCTGTATATAGTTTACAAAAAAACTCGCCAGGGAGACGATAGCAGCAGAGTCGTCTCGCTCCATTGTGACACACTAAAGCCTTAAACACACGGGCATCTTCCTTGTACAAGGTGTGCAAGTCAACTTGCATCGTGTGACTGGCTAACTTGTATGCAAGTAGCTAGCATGCAAGGGCTCGCATGCTAGCTAGAATCGTTTAGAGACGGTCCTATCTTTCGTACACCTTCTTGTGCATGTAATTTGTTTACATTTCCGTTTTATACGTTTATGTAGTTCCCGCGCATCTATAAATGCTGATATTGTTAATTTGAGAGTATAAAACAGATTTTAATTTTTTTATTAGTGATTTGTTTGGTTTGTAAAATCTTTTTTTGTTGTGTCATGTGGTTCCCGCACATTTATTTACGCCGATAGTTTTAATGTGAGAGTAAGAAACAGATGTTAATCGTGTGTGATACCATTGTCAATGTACGAATTACACCTGCATCCCCAAAAAGAGCCCCCAGATCCGAATCTCACGTCATACTGCAACATTCAAGTACTAGTATTGTGTCTACACAATGTGCACGGGACTTACATACAAGTGGGTGCTCGCCTTCTTGTTCACCTATTGAACAAGAAAGGTGTACACCTTCTTGTACAAGAAGGTGTTTCAGGATTTAGCTTAGCTATCATGTCACTATTTTTGCGTCGCTGTACTGTGGGTATCTTTAACGCTATACGGATTAAATTCATTTTGGTAGCATGGGACACAAACTCGCATATACTTTGGGCTTAATGCATAGTTGTACACACTCCACTCCAGCTGGAACAAGATTTCAACATAAACATCGTACGCAAAACATTTGGCCAATTTGCAGCTGTTCGAACAGTGTTTTAAAATATGGTAATTTTATCACCCAAAATACTTATGCTCGAATACAAGTCAACAACACGCATGATTAAGCCTGTGCAACGAGTGAAAAAAGAAAAATGTATATTTTATGGCTGCCACAAAGTGTCCGTATTCTCCCTGCCAAGGTTTTTCTGGTGAACTCGCCATTTTTTTTTGTAGTCACAACGAAATAAATCTTTTGCGACCACAAAAATATAGTGGTGACATCTAGAAAATTCTGTGTTTGCTACAAAAAAATTTGGCAGATTGAATACCACGAGAACCACTTTGTAGCCGCCACGGAGTATTTTCTTCCCGTGTAACATCCGCAGATCACTGGGGATATAGTACATCGATTCATGTCATCAAATGAACATTTGAAAAAAATTCTTGTGAGCATGCGAACATTACAGCGTGCATCTGCATATTGTCTTTGCAATCAACGTAAAAAATAAATAAATTGCGAGAGACGGTCGAATGTCAGCCGACGAAAATTGACATGGTTCAACCTCGAAATCTCACTTAAAGGTACATAGTCAAATTTGAATACTCGAGAAGTTTCCCCATGACGAATGACAAACTTAGAAGTCCCCGCCTACATATTACAGCAGACGTAACGTACCACTTAACTGAACTATATACAAAAACTTGAGCCAGCTACAATTGCCACGACTGTCTGCGCCGAGTATTTCGCAGTGTTCACAGATAGCTGTTACATCGCCCCGCCTTGTACGGCAGTTGCTTAATACTTTTTATCAAGGGTCTGAAACTCCTGAAGGTTATTATTAACTTTATGCAGGCTAGTTCAAGGCACCAACCTCATATATAGTCCATTCACGCTTTCTTCGGCCTTTTTGAATCAAACCTTTGAAAAATCTCCCCATGTATGACGTGTTTAGTTATTTCCTAAGTACGCCCTCTAATAAATAACAGGGAGAAAATAGGTATGTTGGTAACGTCTAGTGAGAAACAGTTCTTATACAAAATATCATTACTACTGGGTGCGCACGAATGTGGTGCGTTTTCCCTCTGGTGTAGTTCTCCAGACTTGTTAAGCTTAGTTTGCACGAGGCGGAGGAATATACTGCAAGTAGAACATTAGCAGGGCTTCATAAAAGGCGGAAGTAACCGTGAATGGATTATATAAGTTTCATCTGAAACTAGCTCCTAACGAAGGTGTATAAACTCCGGATGCATCACGACCTTGTCAATAAGCACATTCTCAGCTTGTACTAGTCTGTAAAGGATGGAAACGTTTGACGACTCACGAGGAAATAATACTGGTATAGGCTGTTCACGGTAAAGTGTGCTCTTTTGAGGCATTAGTTACTTTTTCCATTCAGCTATTTCTTATCCTTTAACCACCTTTTCAAATAAATATTGCCATTTAAGTAATAAACACCGTGTATATATTCCACCGCAATCAGAAATTAACGTCTAACGCTAAAATAAAATATATTTATTGACTTGTGTTCCAAATGAGGACTTTTCAAAAGTGCTCACTTTACTGTGAATAGCTTACAGGTACTTTCAATTCCTCGAAGGATGTTCACTCGTGACCCAAGTACACCACTATAATTCTGCCCAAAAGTAACTTAGCATAACCTTACGCCTATCGTCACATGATGGCGCTGAAAAAAAATTGCATATTAACGAAAACTTCGAAACAAAGTTAGATAATTATATCCAATATAAATATAGTGTTTTAATTCAAAGGCGACCGTGTCCATGCTGAGTTGAAAAAATAAGACCGGGGGAAATATTATGATTGACATAAACATTTTGCGCTTGATACGATGAACGAAGTGTGCAAGATGGGCATTAGTCGACAAGGTCACACTACTAAGATAAAAAGGTTCGCGGAACAACGGAGTGCTTGCAAAACTAAACGCGTAACGTACAAATCTGGCACGTAGCGCAAAAGGTCTTGTCAAGTGGAAACTTTCCGGTAGGATGGACACCTGTCGAGCTTTAGAGTCTACGGTGTAGTATTATTTTGTGACAGACACGGCTTCTTGCAGAAGGGCGCCAATCAGTTTACGCAGTACAGGTAATTTGCGGTCGCGCATAAATAAAAGAGCAACTAAATGTTTCTGTTCCACACTCCACTAGCAAAGCTGGGCTCACTAAACTGCCTTTTGCCATACCCGACTGAGTAGTATCAACGACCTCCGAAAAAAATCTGCGCTTGGGGTACAAATTCTCCACCACCAGTTGTATGGATTGTAAAGAAGAAAACACTTTTACATCCAACATTATATCCAGTGATTACTACGTGTAAAGGCTACCATTTAAGATACAGTACAATTAAAACATTTCAATGCACCAACCAACTCTTAAGGCATACGTGAATTAACTTTAGTCAGCTTTTTTTTTTATGGAATACCATTCGTAAACATTACTTCGTCGTTTCACGTGCATATCAAGAAGAACCAAACATATTTAGCTATGCGGTGTCTCTATTAAAAAAATAAAAAAATACTGAACCGTATAGGTGCCTCTCTGCGTGAAAGTTTATGCCTACATATTCTGGGTGTAGCATTGTTCGTGATAGGTTGGAAGTTTTAATAAGATTAAAATAAAATAATGGGATAAACGAAATTTCTTAGTTGGGATAAGCAAAAACTGCTGCAATATTGCCATCCCACATTAAATGTAGTTACCTGCAATAGTAAAATAGAGGACACTAATAGTTTTCCAATTGAATATTTGTACATTCGCACTGTCCTTTGGACTAGCAGCAGTCTATTTCCACTGTTCACCCAGGAGTATCCCGGTAACATCCACACAGTCATGCCATATTGCATGATCCGAGGCTAACAAACCTCTCGAGGACTCTCACCCGCACAGCCGTGAGAACTTGGCATCACTCGAATCGCCAGAGAACTCCAACAATGACCGACGGCTAGGCAGGGCTTTCTGTAGATTCATAGATGCTTTGAGAATCTCTCCGCCATTCCGAACTTCCGGTTCATGTCGGAAGTTTCTTCGCCGATATCAGCACCGCCATGGCTGCTTCTCATAACGCGACAAATCGCGCCACGCCCCACGCCGCGAGGAGCTGTAATAGAATGAGAAAAGTGGTTGGGGTGGCTATATACATACATATACAATCACACCTGTAACGGTTCCCACGAAAGCAATCTGGGCCAAGTAAACAAAGATCGTGCAGATCTGACGGCGAAATTCTCAATCACCCTCACAGCAGTCGGCGGAGGCAGGACAACGGAAATAACTGTCAGTCCGTTCACGGTTACTTCCGACTTTTCTGAAGCCCTGCTCAAGTTCTACTTCCACGATATTCCTCCACCTCATGCTGACAAAGATTAACCGAGTCTACAAAATTACACCAAAGGGACATCGCACCGCATTCGTGCGCACTCAGTTTTATAATACTTTGCACGAGAACTATTTATTATAGACTATTCACGGTAAAGTGATCACTTTTGAAAGCCCTCTCATTTGGAATAATAGTCAATAAATGTGTGTTATTTTAGCCTTGGACGTTAACTTCCAAGTGCGGTGGAATATATACACTGCGATTATTACTTAAATGGCAATATTTATTTTAAAGATTTATGGAATGATAAGAAATGGCTAAAAGAAAAAAAGTAACTAGGGCCACAAAACTGCTCACTTTACCATTAACACCATAGACTTGGTATAAAATAAATATAATTTATATATAAATCATAAGTAAAAGTTCAATTTATTTAAAAAAAAATTAAGGTCTATTATTTTTAATTTAAGTTTAAAACGCTTGTAATACATGACGTATTTAGGAGACAACCAAACACGCAATACATAGGATGATTTTTCTCAAAGGTTTGATTTAAAAAAAAAACTGTGAAGAAACAGCGAACGGACTGTACAAATAGCGAGCCAGCATGCTGTCATTCCACGCAATTGGCACTATCCCGGAAATTTCCATCCCGGAAACATCCAGCCAGTTTCCTCGGCACAGCATCCCGCACGACGGAACAGTTCTGTCTGTGCTGGTCTCGCGGAGTTTAGTGACACGCCATTATAGTTGTGATGCTGGTGTTCCCGCGCCTTGTAAGAAGCTCGCTTGAACAATTTTTTTTAGTTTCACCAACTTGATATATTGTCCTTTTTTTTTTTTTATTAAAGCTGTAGTACTAGAGGTATAGGTTTGTTCGCGTGGTATGCTTTTTGTAGTACCTGCAAGCAATTGATATTTTTCACGAGCCGAAAAGTAACAAAAAAACAGCTGTTACTTTCGGCAGCACGACATGAACGACTACCAGCAGTAAATTAACACGTCAAAAGTAAATAAACAAAAAAACTTATTTAAAAAATGTCGATAGTAATTATTATCTTTGTGTAATTTAAGTGTATTAAAAATCTTGGCCTCACAAAATAACTTACTTTCGAGGATAAATGTATTTTAGTTATTTTTATTTCCCTCTGCACTTCTTACAGGTTACCGAAACACATTCTCTTCAGTAATCTGCGTAAAAGCAAATTACTATTTGCAATCGACACTCTCAAGACACTTCAACGTTTGTATTTTTATTTTGGCGGCAATTTGTTTCTAACCTTGCTCGTTTGGTATTTCTGCTGTACCTCGGTGAGCAAGAGCAGAAATAGTTGCTTTTTATAGCACAAATAGTAACTGCTACCGTCAACCGAAAAAAGGGCACAAAAAAAAAGTGCTTCCTGTAACACGAACGGCAACTAGTAGATAAAAATAGCAATAAACTAGCAGAATAGCAAACCACGCGAACACACTTTATGATTCTTGTAGTAACTGGTGGGACGAGGCAGGGTGGCGGGAAACTGCACGATTACTGTATAGCCTACAAAAGGGGCGTGCAACACCAACCCTGCGAGCCGACAGAAACAGAATTTCCAGCTTTGCGATGTGACTAAGGCTCAGGCATTCATTATTACATAACTCACTTTATACGCGCTCCGATCAAGTGAATTTTAGCCTATGAAATTGTTGGGAAGGTAAATGTGTCACTGATATGCTAATCCTACTCATTTCCGTAAAATAAACAAAAATAAAACTAATACTAAAGGTAAAAAACATACCAAAAGGAATTTTCCAAAAAAAAAAAAAAAAAAAAGTTATTCCAAGTTACGGCTACTCAAAAATATGTACGAATTGGAATGTTAGTAAAATTCTGGTTTCTAACATATTCACGGCCTCAGTTGACTGACGCATGACTCAAGTCATAAGGACGATGGCAATGTAAATTTTACACATGGTGGAAGAATACAAAATGAGAAATGTAGATCGGCATTCAAAAGGGCTTAATCACGGACAGCACATGGTATTTTGCTACGGAAGGATTTCGTACACGAGGTTCTTAGTTCGCTGCCGCAAGTTAAAAAAAAAAAAAAAATTTGAAGTCAGGCGACCGAACGGGTCAAGTGAACCGTATCGACTCCATCGGTCCAGCAGCGCGCGAGAAACTCAGCGTCCGGGCAAGACGTGGATCTCGCGCGGGAAGTGGGCCGGAACACACGTCACAAGTTAACAGTCACGTGATCGCGCGAACAAGCTGTTCTCCAGACACACTGTAAGCTGCACCTTCTACTGCGCGTAAATAGGCTAGAGAATCATGGCGGATCCAGCCGTATAATGTACGAGCGGAGAGATCTCGGCGACTGTTAACATTGAGGTCTTGAGAGCCGATAGGGTGAAGCTAGGTGAGTATGGAGCAGCGCCGGAATGAAGGGGGGGCGGGAGATCCCCGAGAAAACCCGCCGACCAGCGGCATCGTTCGGTACGATTCCCACGTGCAAAAATGTGGGGAGAGTGGTCTGACCAGAACACCACCGCGGCCCATATTCAAAGTAAGACGTGATTCATACAGCAGCCAGTGTGTTTACATTATTTATGCTCTATTTTGGACAGATAGATTTAATTTTTTTTCCGTGCAGATTTTTTTTTTTTGCTATATGCCCTTTTGTTATAGCCAGAAACGTGATCTGCACGACGAATGTGGTTACTAGACGTATAAAGCAATACAAATAAGTGAGAATGTTACGTCATTATTTATACCACATTAGTCAACTGCAATCTCCATGGGCGAGTACGTTACAGTGCTACTGCGAGAGCTTCTGCGTCCCAATTACATACACATATGCCACGGAGGATGTAGGCGATAGAAAAAAAAAAAAAAGAAGTTAAATGTGTAAACCACTCCCCTACCAGACATCCCGAAATACGTCCGGGACAGACATGCGCCAAACTGAAGTCTATGCTGCTAACTCCCACGTTACCTTACAAAGTAAGCTTTAAGAGGAAATCTTTAAGGGACGGAGACCGGGCCTATCCCCCCTCCCTCCTCAAGTGCGCATGATAGTACTACGTGTAACAGATTATGCGAACGTCGTGGTACATGCACGAATTAACAAGTGATTTTACAATCACTTACCAGATTACCAGCACGACACAGATGAACCAATTAATTCGTAAAATGGCTACTGAAATGCTTGGAGTAATTTTGTTCCTCCTGAGCATTCGATATGTGTATCGCACACGGGGAACTTTTTACAGTTACGAAGTGAGATTTTCTCAGTTATAAACAGTTTCCATTTGGAAATTTGCACACGATATAGCTGAATATACAGAACCCAATGAGGCTTACTAGCATCTTAATTACGATTAGAAATATTCTGTGAAGTTAGAGAGGAAGTCAAATACCACATTAATGATGAAGATAAAACAACTGATTTGCCCACATTGCGTCCCGGAGTTCGTTACAAAAACCTATTTTCGGAATAAAAGAATCTAAGATATTTCCCTGCGAATACGGTACTTCGATTTGACCAACATTCGTATTATGAGTAAATCATTTTAATACATACTGGAGAAATATTCTGAACTTCTATGAGGATTGTCACGAAAATATACCACACAGCAAACCCATAGTTCATAGGGCCTACCAAATGGGCACTAAGCAAGTTCAGAAAGCAAAATCAGCGCAGTTTTTTTTTTTTTTTTTTTTTTTTTTCGAGAGGAACATTTTTGAAACCGTCAACAGGTGGAAGTCAACGAGGCCAAGCCAGAGGTCAGAAAATCGTGTCTTCGTACTTCACGCCCGACGATGCAAGACGTTTAACTAAGCGTGCAAACTTTTTTTATACATTAAGCACCAAAGCTGCTGAGTCGATGAATACAACTTGGGTATTTCGTCACAGTTTAACCATTACCTTGAAATAGCCTACCTTCTACGTATAGACAAAAAGTGCCTGTTCCGTTTGCTGTATTGAAAGAAAAAAAATTCATAATTAAAGATAGCATTTTACGGCCGACTACACTGTAAGCTTTGATGCAAAGTTTCAATCACACCACAACATGTAATTAAATCACGTAAGCAGCAAAAATGTATTAACTCCGCAAGAGACACAACAAGCATAATTTCGCCCTTACTGTATATTCACTTTTAGTCACTTAAGCGATCGCCTAGATACGAAATCCTAAAACGACGAATTGCTCGGTTGTAACAAGGCCTGATAGTCTTTTATATTGTATTTACAAGCGAAGCGAGCAATGTACCAAAATATAGATTTCGCGTTACTACAGCCAGCATTTCGTTGAAGCTAAGTTATGCTGCTTGATCTGAATGACATACTCCCCTCTGATAAGCTGTAATGGACTTAAATCGCACTCATTTTCAGGCCTTTCAAAAGATGTCATGTTGTACAGTAGGTCTATGTATTTTTTTAAATAAGCGTTTTACCGTTTACGCTTTTACCATTACAGAGAAAAATAATCACATATTTACCCACAAATAACGGAATATTACAGCTGAACAAACATAAGATCAATGAATAAAATATTACAGTTCAACAACTTTATATCAAGTTAATCACTGATCTCAAAAACAAGGAAATACTTTATGTTTTAAAAAACAACCCATATCCTGCCACGCACACGCGCAGTTTCAAAATAAATACCGCCATGAAATTTTGATACCATGGGATACTTTTAACACAAACATTGGTCACCCCGGAATTGGTTTTGTGATATCAAATAGACAAGGTAAGCGTATTAACCCTATATCAGAGCGGATATTATCGACAAGCGCTAGCATATTACATTACGTAACTGCATATGCATTTAAACTTATGCTAAAAATTTGTTCAGTGAATAATCTACTGGGTAACAAAATGTTCGAACTTTACCTTTCACTACGCTTACCATAATTTCTGGACTCCAATCCCGGACATTTGTTTGGAAGGGGTTGTTTTTTTAGTAAATAACATAAAAAATATTTTTTTTGTTTAGTTATTAATCTTTTTTCCGCTTAGTTAAAATACATTGGTTTACAAGTAACATAATTATTTTCTACATTATTAGTTTTAGAATAAAAGTGTCAACTAAAAGTAGGCACAAAAACGTCCAAACATTTACTGGGTCCTGCGATTACAACATCTGTATCATCGGGTTCTTGCTTTTGCCCTGAAGTTGGAAGGGTGTAATATTTCTCAGATGATAGTACTTTTCCAAGGAACACCTTATCAGTTTTAATTTTTTCGTAAAAGTCCACACAAGACATATTTGAAGTAACTTTTATGTTGAGTAGCTCCCTTACAACCGAAACGGACATTTTTCCCCTCTCCACCGTCCAAACGTTGCCCATTATAGAAAATATTCTTTCCATCGGTGCTGATGTGCCCGGCAGGCACATCCCGAACTCCACCGATTTGAAAATTGTTTTTGAACTCAATTTTGCACTTTAACATTTAACCAAAGACTTCCTTCCACTTCTCTTGAGTGCTGAACTTTCTTTCTTCAGGCAGGCCTTCCCACTTTGGCTTCAATGTTCTAATTATGTCGCAGCATAATGTACGCTCGTCAAACAACTGGTCCACATCAACTGAATCGCGCACTATGCAGTTTACAGTCATTCCACTCTCTTCCAGTTCTGACCAGGTAATTTCTTCAATTTTCAAGGACAACCATGAAAATTTGTCCGCTTTGTCGAAACTAGATCCCCGTAATTTTAAGTAGTTTATACCAGATTCATAAAACTCTGATACACTCCCAAAAAACTTGTCTTCCTCAACTTCACCTTCATATTGTAGTAGTTGGTTCAGCAGTTGATTGGCCGCAAATGGAACAAATCTGTGAGACTTCCTCTCTTCCAGCTGCCTTATCAAAGCAAGGTAGACCTGTGACGCCTCTGAAGCAGTCACGTCCTCTCGCTCTACTTCTATAATAGCTTTTTGAAACATCTGCAACGAACCATGAACAAACGTAAGGAAGAGTTAATTAAATGGGTTTTTGAAAAAGTCCACCAACAGTTTTGGGCTATGTACGTTTGCTAGAAAGTACAGCTTCAGTGGCTTGAACTGACTATGAATTCTTTCGATAGCTGGCAACAAACTCAAAAATCCGGTGCTGCTATGAGACAAAAGTCTTTGGAACTCAACACTTGCGAATTCGCAGAACTCTCATTTCGGTCACCCTAACACTGTACTGATAACATTGTGCGCGATGTGGGCTAAGCATCCAATTCCAAGAATAGGCCTTTCTAATTTGGCCTGAAGTTTCCTGAAAACATTTCCTTGACCTCGCCTATGGACACAACCAAAATTTGTGTTGGTGTTGTCAGCACACATGGTTACTATTTTAGACTCAAGAAGATTAAGGGAATATTTATTGATTCCTTTTAAAATGTGATCAAGAAGAATGTCGCTTGTTTCACCAGGCACTTCTTCAAAATAAAGCAGTTTCACATTGACTCCATCATTCACAGTGAAATTCCCGACAACTACAGGGGTTAGTTTTATATATTTTCAACTGGAACAATCAATGCAAATCGTAATGTAGTTAACACTTTTCAGATCACTCAACAATTCGTTAAAAATGTACGGAGAGATTACACTGACTATTATGGCTTCAGTTTTTGTGCGAGCTGCTGAAAATTTGGGTTCAAACAACTTTTTAATAAGTTTAGAAGTGCAGTCGCTGGTGTAAAAACTTAATTAATGTTTTGCAGTGTGGTAGGCAAACGCTGCCTCTTTTGCAGCACACTGCAACTCATTGTCTCCTGCAACTTTATTTTTGAAAAAAAGAAGTAATGTTAGCAGGTGAAGCTGGACTTACCGCTTTTTTACGTATATCACTTTTCACGTGATTTTCAGTGTCAAGTCTTCCTCTGTATTCAACAGAAAATTCTGAGCTACATGTCAGACACCGTACTCGAGAACTGCTGTTTTCACATGATTTGAGAAATTTATACTAACTTTGAAGATTTTCACTATCTAAAGCAACACTTTCTTTTCAGGCCCATTCCCAGCAACTAACTGACAATTCACCACGTAATAGATATTACTAAAGTTTTAATCTTAAAACGAACGAAGTAAACAACGACTTGTAAACGAGCGCTCGCCAATGTCGACTGTCTGACTGCATACAGCGATGCTCAGCTAGACCGTCAAACCAAAGAAGAAGACAATGTTGCTAACCGCTAAATCAAAACAGAGCGAAATTTCCCAGCCGACCAGTCTTTCACACAGATATCCGAAAATCCCGGACATTCGTTAATCCCGGACACTTCCCCGGACACATGCTTGAATCCCGGACTTATGTTAAGCCTATCTTTCACCTCTATTAATGATTTAGCTTGGAGCATTCAATACCTAGAAGGCCGTTCACTATAAAGTATGCACTTTTGAACTCAACCTTAGAAAAATGTCACTGCCCCAGTTTGCGTATATCTCAATGGGCTCACTCGGTGACATGCGCCCAGTACAGTTGGTGACTATGGATGGAAAGTAGTTCCATACTTAACATCGAATAAAAAGTGTAAAGTAAAAGGTTGTGATAACTGAAATTATTTATTTCACTTTTGTATTTTTAATGCATCGGAATTGTACAAATAACCAGATTTGTAAAATATTTCCTTTTCTAATAATTCCACAGTTTCGCTTGACCGATGCATGAATAAAGTGATGAGATCCATGTAAACGTTAATTTTACATAAGGCGGAAGAAAGCAAAATGTAAATATAAGTAAATCTCAAGCAGAGCTTTCAAAGTGCTCATTTTACCGTGAACAGCCTATAAGGAATATCATCGTTATGTGAATCACAGCTTTTGAAAAATTGCATATCAAAATTACAACTTCGTCCTTTTGATGTACAAGTAGGAAAAATGCCAGCATAAAACTGAAGCAACTACGAAAAAAAATTACTACAGTGTGCAATTAAAAAACAAATCAACTATAGTCATTAATATATACTACGAGAATCCATATCCACGTTTATTTTTGTAATTTTCATAGCAAGCACAGGTTGAATAAATGTATACTACAGAAGTTTTAGCGTCACTTCTGGGAAAACGGTGATATTAAAACTTAATCTACATATATTACTGTCCTGTATGTCGTTTAGTTTTTCATGACCATAAATATAACACGAAAACATCAAAGTTTGCATATAGTCCATTCATGGTTACTTCCTACTTTTCTGAACTCCTGCTGAAGTTCTACATACAGGATGTTCCTCCGCCTCGTGCAAACAAAGCTTAACCAAGCTATGGTTACTTCTACTAGGAGTTGGGAAAGTCAATTTTTATTACTTAAAGGACTATACCCGAGTGTCGTTCGGGCACTGTTTGAATATTTCTTTCCACATAAAAAGACAGAACTGGGAAAGGCTGATGTCGTTTTGACCAATATAATGGCGTTAGGTGTCAATATGGACCCTGCAGCGGTGGATATAGGTAATTAACATCTAGCTTGTCTTTAAAACTGGTAGAAGTTTGCTGAACTCAAAGTGTTAAAGTTCGGCAAAGGAAAAATGTTTTGCCACTAGGTAAGCGCTAGTGCCGCTTTTTTTCTCTTTATATGTTCAACGTTAAAAAACAGGATAATTGCAATAATCATAAATCAAATGTAAAATAACTTCGTTACTAAGTAAAATCTCTCTCTTTTATTATTCACGTAGCTTAAAATTTTAATTAAACTCTACTTTTTGGAACACTGCGCACCTAGCGACAGAAATATTCCCTATACCAAACTCTCCCATAGTAAATCTCCTTGATCCTTTTCTTCCTAATCTACCCTAATTCTACGTGTTAGACGTACGTCCGTGGTAGGGACGGGAGCTAACTGCGTCTCAGGGCTGAGCCGCTTACGCCTACAGGGGAGGGAATCCATGCAAGGAGGCATGCATCACGGCAGAGGGGGATTGCGTAGCCATAGCCGCGTTTGGGGCCATGGCTATCTGCTTAGGTGTGGCTACATGTAGCTAACCTATAACTAAGAAGGTAAAGGGAAAAACCGGCATAGGCACCGAATAAAATTCTTCGACAGGAAATAATTAAAAATTGTTACATGCATTAATATAAAAAAAAAAAAAAGCTACAGGAGATAGATAGTCGGGAACCAAGCTCTTTATTAGTGGGGAAATAAATACTTAGTAGCAGAGAGGGGGCGGGAGTTTTTGTTCCTAACTTGAGTAGATCGTTTTTTATTAATATTAATTTCAATGAAATAATATAAATAGGTAAATTATAAGTAAAAGTTTAATCTAACCAAAAATAAGGCATTTTTATGTAAATAGAAGTATATAACGCTAGTGATAAATGGCATATTTAGGAAACAACCAAAACATCATACACGGGGTGATTTTTCAATGGTTTGATTAAAAATGGCACGAGCAAACGAATATACAAACAAATATTTATGCAAAAACTAAGCTATGTAAAAAAAAATGATGTAAATTATGCCGCTCACAATATTTAAAAATTTGACGAGCGTTTCAGGTATACACCTATAACAATGATCTGAAATACACTAGGCATTCTCAGAATGCCTGGAGTGGAAGCAAAACACAAACTGGTACAAGTTATTTGCCGCCATTCGGAGTCTGGAATGTGATGGTCGAAGATATAGTGGGGGGAGGGGTGTGTGTGTGTGGACGAGGTGTGGCTCAGGCGACGAGGTGGGTCTAGTGGACGGGCGAGCTTGTCGGCCGCTGACCTCTTCGGCTTATCTATCGCCTTTGGTCCTGTCCCAGCGTCGCGTCGCCGCTCGCACTTATGTACATGTTGTTCACGATAAAGTGTGCACTTTTGAAAACCCTATCATTTGAAATAATAGTCAATTAAAATGTGTTTTACTTTAGATTTAGAAGTTTACTTCCGAATGCTGTAGAATATACACAGTGTGTGCATTACTTACATAGCAACATTTACTTAAAAAAATGATTTAAGTATTAAATATGGCTGAAAGGAAAAAGTAACTAGGGCTTCAAAAGTGCTCACTTTACCGCGAACAGCCTATAAATAAATATTGCCATGTAAGTAACTAACACAGTGTGTATATTAACACAGTGTGTATATTCCACCACACTCGAAAGTTAACGTCAAAGGCAAAATTAAAATACATGCTATTATTCAAAATAAGAGAGCTTTTAAAAGTGGAGGAGGAAGATGAGGAAGAAAAAGAGATGTCCGCCATGGAGGAGGAGGAAGAAGAAATTGAATGGCGGACATCTTTGTTATCCTTGCCCCAAAACCAACATAATCACACTATTAGCTTTCCAAGATACACACCTAAGTGGCACATAATTAAAAATCGCTGGAATAAATTCGGTATAAATGTATGGGTGTATGAAACATAAGAAATAGGTTGTTAGGCAAATTGTGGACAAAGAATAAAGATGATATATAGTGATACAGGAACCCCAGTTCGAATACCGACCTGTGCGATGGATCATTTTTAACTAACTTCGTACGTGATTTGACTAATTATGTTCGTATACGCACCTAATATATACAATGAAGCAATATTCACCGTTCAGGCATGGTGCAAGGCCACCAGGTCGAGACCCGAAACCATAAAATGATTAATTTTCTATCGGACTTAGAAAAAAATCTGCTGTTACTATCCAGTGATGGGATAGTGTGCCAGGAATATAAAATGAAGGTGAAATACAATAATTCTGGAGTTGGAATGAAATAAAATGTTTGCAGTTTTATTAACAATGCGAGTTTCAGAAGCTTATTGGTGAAGTTCGTGCGCGAATTTCTGACTTATTACATACGCCCGATATAAATGTTTAAGCAATATCCAAATTTCCGACTGATAACATACGGCCGATGTATACGTTTAAGCAATATCACTAATTTGATAAGACAGTATTTTACATGGGGGTGTCATAAAGGCCATATTACACGATACCAGATTACGTAAAATTTGTGCAAAGTCCGCCATAGTGGCCGCTGTACCGGCTAGTATGACACCCGTCTTGGCATTTGCCGCCTTCTACGGCCATGTTTCATAACAGGTTTGGCAATAGGACACGTCCTATTTTTCGTGGCAAGTTCCATAACGGCTTTCGTACCTGGCCAATCACATCGCAGTTTCAGAGCAAAGGGCGCTCCCCGTGGCTACTACTTGAAACGAGTTGATGAGGAAACCAAAAACATACATGAGGTTGACACTCTTTCAAATATGTTTAAAATACGACAAACACGAATGATATTGGCGATGAGAACTTTTAACTACTGTTTATGTGTGTCCTAAATATTTAAAACATTATACACTACGAAACTATTAATTCAAGTAGTTATATATATATTTGTATTATTTAACGGCCTCAATGTGTGTGTGAACTGGTAGTACAGTGGTAAAGTTACGGCGCCCGTGGGTGAACCTGATTTTTGGGCGTTAATTCAAAACTCCGCCGGACAATTTTTTTTCCATAAACTATTACATGCAGGTAATAATTTCGTATGCAGAAAAAAAACTACATTTAGCAAACGGTCAATAAAGTTCGTCAACATTAAAAATAATCTCGTGACTTCATACATTTCCAAAATAATAAAGTTACACCAGTAAGCAATGAATCGATGTAAAGGCCAGTAGTAATATAGAAATATTAACATGTGCACGCTAATATTTTTATTGACCTCAGCAAGTTACTGATTAGTAGCAGTTATATGAATGGGGTTCATATTTAATACTAACCACACGCTGCGCACCCACCGAAGGTGTCAAATGCTAGTATACGCTGTTCGCGGTAATGTGATCACTTTTGAGGGCCTAGTTACTTTTTATTTTCAGCCATTGTTTATCCTTTAACCTTTTTAAATACATACTGCCATGTAAGTAATAAACACAGTGTGTATGTTCCACCGCACTTGGAAGTTAAAGTCTAAAGCTAATATAAGTAATATTTATTGACTGTTATTCCAAATGAGAGGGCTTTCAAAAGTGTTCACTTTACCGTGAACAGCCTATACGCGAACTGCTGTCGTGCAGTGTGAATCTCCGATTGCGGCTGATATAGCGGCCGGTGTACCTGCTCGTGCACCATGCTTTGTAGAAGCTTGTACAACACCAAATACCACAGCAGTTATGCTGTAATATCGGCTTTAACGTAGACATAAACTTGACCTTCAACCCAAACCAACATTAGGAAGCCACCCAGGTGATCCGAGTCCGAACACAGCCCAGCAGGGACAGCAGGCTCCGACGGCTTGGCACAGTCAGGCCGGGTCCGATCTCAGTGCAAATCCCGACGCTTCAATGAGGAAGCAGGTGGAAGGCGACTGCGGGAGATGTATGAACTTTCAAGGTCACACTCTCCGGGACAGCGAGGCCACGCACTGGTAGCAAGCAACCGGCGTGTTGCTTGTTCGTCAGGCGTGCGATCCAACACATGTTCGTGTCGCTCGTTTGTTAGTGTTTTGTTCGTGTTTAATTATCATGTCCACACGTGATACTGAAGAGTTTGCGGCGGAAATGTCATCGGATGTTAAGACGCGGTGGCGAAAAGTCTCCAAAGTAGGAGGTAATGCCTTTAGGCATCCCATAGAAGAAAGGCGCCCCATAGAAGAAAGGAGGAATGCCTTTAGGCACCCCCAAGGAGGGGGCAATGTCTTTAGTCATCATCTTAAGACATATTTCTTCTTATAAATTTCATTTGGATGCTATAAAAAATTTAATTACAAACTGCATAAAAGAAAGAGAGACACCTACTACCCAGAAGTGAAAGTGTATGTATCAAAATGATAATTCATCAGAGATTGCAGAATATATCAACGCATCTCTGAACAAAGACAGTTTGGGTGGTCATTTACTACAGTTCTGACGTCCTTTACAAAATTTACAGAAGAGCGATGTATACCCTGCTTCGCCTCTGTTTTTCTCCAGTTGTTACGTCACTGTTTTTATACGTCTGAAGTCGATCGCAAGTCCAGTGCTGGCATCAGCTCTATGGAAGCCCCGACTGTTCCCCATCATTCGACAATGTTCCACCCTACGTATTGTTCTTTACATATCATTTCTACCGTCTCCAAGCTCGCAGCATACTTAGTACGTTGTAACCCAAGATCACAAAATCGTAGTCATGAAAACCTACTGCGTTTACATCTCCCCTGTTGTCCACAGCGGGAACGACATTTTCAAAAAACTTCAGTTTGTTCTTACGCGGCAACGAGGCACAAACCACATTTTAAAAAGCAGTTGGCGATAACTTGTGTCACTTTATCCCACGCACAATTACACACTCGTGCAGCTGGGATACCCGATTTGAACCAAGTTATTTTCACAAATGTAAGCAGCCAACTTTTACATCCCTATCTTTAAATAGTTTTTCAACAAATTCGTTTTCGACGCACTTGCCTCTAATACGCCCACATTCACTTTCCCCACCAATAGCCTTTCTGAGAAAGAAATAAAAGTTTCTCTAAATCCATCAAGCCAACCAGTGGTAGTCTTAAACATTTCAAATCTTTGGCTTTAGCTCTAAAGAGATCTCTGCTTAACTGAAAGTTTTATTGGATACTTCGTACTTTGAAAATAAATTCTATTTCGGAGTTCCTAACTTGACGAAGAAGTCAGTATTATTCGATCAGATAGTACGTTTGTGTCCACAGAGTTACTCCTCAACCTTACCCATTCCAAGATAGTAGTGGCCGACAGTTGCAACCTCAGGCGTTTAATGTTTTCAGTGGTAAAATGTACACACTGTGTTTATTAGTCACTGTTTATATAAAAAAAGTGCCGAAAGTAAATATTTTGCAGGGCGTTAAGAAGTGCTCACTTTACTGTGAATAGCCTATAATGGGCGTTCAAGCTACCGGATACGTGCAGTCATGCCTTCGTCAAAACAAAGTATGTGCAGTATAGGCTGTTCACGGTGAAGTGAGCACTTTCGAAGCTCTAGTTACTTTTGTCCTTAAGCCATTTTTTATACTTTAACCACCTTTTTGAATAAATGTTACCACGTAAGTAATAAACACAGTAAGTGTGTGTGTATGTTATACATATATATTCCCACCGCACTCGGAAATTAACGTCTAAATACAAATTAAAATGTATTTATTGACTATTATTCCAAATGAGAAAGGCTTTCAAAAGTACTCACTTTACCGTGAATAGCCTATATCGCGCATGCTTTGTTTTGACGACATGACTATAGTTTATTCACGACTTGAACAGACTTACGAAAATCAACCTTTGGAAAAACACCCTAGCCATTAGATGCATGCATATCTAGTAACAAAAAAAAAAAAATTACGGGTGCGGGTACCGTACCCGCCACTTTTTTTTACTAGCTATGCATGCATCTAATGGCTAGGGTGATTTTTCAAACGTTGATTTTCATGTCTGTTCCAGTCGTGAATGGACTATAGAAATCCACAACACAATACACCACACGATAGGCAGAGCCAAACGAAGCCGATAGCGCGACTGCCGTAAATGAGACTGCGATTGGCAGACGGATGCTTCAGGCGCACAGCAGACAGACAGGCAGGCGTGGCACAGAACAATGGCGGATGCCCCCGCTACACATGCGTACCACGTGGTAGTATCGATTTGCTGCTCAGCTCGCCTAGCGTCGCGTTTTGCCTACGCGATGCTGCAGTGTTTCTTGTGATCTGGCCGCAGTTTCTCTCGCTAAAATTTTCGATTTTCGAGGTGTTTCAATAGAATTTGTTTTCGAGTGGAATTCGTGTAACGTTGGTTCCACAATGCAGCTGTGCGATGCGATGCGACGAGCTAGACTTATGCCCGGTTGCACTATTGTGGTTCGAAACTCGATCCGAGATCGGATCTAAGATCGACACAGAAAACTGTTGCACCATTCAAGTTCAAAGCTGGACTGGAGATCGAGATGACGTTCTTTTCGAATCGCCAAAATTGGCGGTCCGAAATCTCGATCCGAGATCAGCAGCCATCGTCGACAAATGAAGTTTTAAAATACGCTTAGACTGTTTTCGTGGGAAATTAAAACAAAACTATACGCACTTGAATATAATTCAGTCAAATTCGTACCACAATAATTCACTTAAAACAGACAAAACATCGCACATCTAGTTCTATCCATACAGAAAAGTACGCCTACTTCCATGACGTCATATAGGCCTATTACGAACCAATAGCAAAATTTATGTCATACTTAATCTCGATCTCTCACTTTGGAACCAAGATCGACGAATCGGAGATCCAGAATCATGACATTTAGTTTAATGTATGTAAGTATTTTCCTTTGTAAGAAAAAAAAAACAGTACGGGTCATTTCTCGTTAATGCAAATTTATTTTTTATTTTATAAATTATTTTTCCTGGCAGTATTTTCTTCTGGAGGATACAGTGGTGTGCATTTTCAAATTTATGTACCTAAGCCAGAGTTATCACCCTCCCTCCCCCCTCTCCACTTCCACCAAAACCCCGTCTCCATTACGGTCTTCGCATATGTGCAGATATTGTCCCTCGCTCAAGTTTCGAGCATTACAATCCCTCACATTGAAAGCAGGGGTACTCAAAGGCGGAGGTCGTCATGCTATGAGACACCAAGATGCCCACTTGAGATCTTGTTTGCGAGTCGTGTGGAAAAAAAGAACGTCAAGTATTCGTTGCGATGCACTCCCGCCAGCGTGTAAATTTGTACATGCGGCACCTGTGCGGCGAGAAGTATGTGAACTTTCTTGAGGAATTTTGTGCAAGGCAAAGAAACTGGAATAACCTTTACGTACAGCTACTTTCATGCTTCGCCATATCACGCGCGTGCGAAACTGAAGTAATGGCATTGGGAAACTTATCGGACGCCCATTATCGAGATGCAGCTGTCCGTGAACTAAGGTTCTCTTGTGTAGCAAACCAAAGACGAAAGCGATGCTTAACAACTACTTAAAATACTTCTACTACCAAGCGCTCTTATCGATTAGCCGTACAAAGGCCGACGTAAAAATTAGAAAAATTTCTTCCCGCATAATTTTATAATGGAGAAAAATAACTGGTAACTTTTTGTAAATGAACGGCATTGCTGGTTTCCTTATTAATGTTGAGTATTGTTCGAATACTGCTTTGCTTTCACAAGAAATTTGAACATAGGCGCACCAGCAGATATTCGTATAAATCAGAAGCGAAACAACCAGTTAGGTACACAGTTGGTTCCCTTTTCTAAACACGTATTACATATTTGTGATGCGTTCTTGGAAGAGGTACCTTAGGGTGAAACACCATATTCGGGTTTTGGGCTGTTTGTGTAGACAATTTTACAAGGAATTCAATTAAACAAGTCGCACCCCTGTAGCGTTTATACTCTCAGCATGTTATTATCTCGAAAACAACAATTTCTGCATTTTTAACCTTTTTTTTTTTTCCGGGTCTCCTGAAAAACTTACGTTTTCACCCTAAGGTACCTTTTCTGAGAACGTGTCACATTTATTAAAGCTAAACATAAAATAAAACTGTATTTGAAATTTTGGCCATGTAAACGTACTTTAACTGGGTGCTTTTATTTTATGCAACACGCAGTTACACGAAAAAAATACTTTCCATATAATGACGCCTTCCAGGTCAAAGAAAGTCCACAATCTGCCAAACTAACTACAGCTACGAACAACTACAGTTGTCTACAATTGAATGAAACTGAGATTTGACCATTATATTACAAGTCACGACACTTCGATATATTTTCAGTTGGTAGTCCACGCCCATCCCCCTTCGCGCAGTTGTAAACTGGCAAAAGTCCATTGCCATAGTTCAAAACACCGTATTCGTGTCACAATGTTAAGGGCCGCAAGCCTTGTAAAACTTGAAAAAGGTAATTCATATCGATATAACAACCTTATATTAGTGGGTACGTTAAATTCAGCATTTAATTTGAATAGACTTGGACATATGTATACGTCTCAAGCTTATTAGCCTCGTAGCCGTAACAAGGGGAGTGAACTATTTAGTTTTGGGTAGCTCATTATCGTCAAGCTTTTACAATTAGGAAATGTGAAATACAAGCAATACGATTTTTATAGCTTAACGTCTCATTCGGGCATTTTCCTGGGGCCTAATTCTCGAGACTATCGGATTAATTCCTCTACAGGAATGCCGTCATTCGACTATATTACTGCTTGAAGTCTATTTCTGAACACTTGATAACGGAATTATGTATAGGAGTCAAGTCACCTTAACGTCACAATTAATCCGGTTGAGAGACGGCTGCCGGAATCTTCATTCCGTTAGAGATTCGTCACGCACATAACAGCGAGTTGTCCGAAGCTTGTAAACAGACGCTCCTCTACGGTTTCATATAAATATAGACTATTAAAAATACTAAGCATCCACGTACAACAGTGTACTATAATCTCTGTAAAAATCTTGTACACGTACATTATTTTCAAGTTAGGCTACAGCGATTAACCACAAGCAACATGGGTATTTTCAAATTCAAGAAAACTGGATGGAAACTACGAACATATAGGCAGTTTAAATAAAACTATCTTCGTAGTTAACGGTATTACACTCGTTGCGAACGACATCAATAGGCTGTTCACGGTAAAGTGAGCACTTTTGAGGCCCTAGTTACTTTTTTCTTTCAGTCATGTCATTTCTTATCCTTTAACCAACTTTTTAATAAATATTACAATGTAAGTAATATACACAGGTTACATATTCCACCGCACTCGAAAGTTTACGTCTAAGACTAAAATAAAATATAATTATTGATTATTATTCCAAATGAGAGAGCTTTCAAAAGTGATCTCATTACCATGAACAGCCTATAGTGCCAGTGACATATTTTTTTAACGATTTTAAAAGTGCTCAAATAACGGCGAACAACACACAACCGTGAACATAGAACGCAATTCGAACATAACCTCAATTTTGATCATTTTTATGGATAAGCTAGGCTCACAATCATCCGTCGCACCCGTTAGTCATCTGCATATTTTTTCGTCCGTCAGTTAAAAGCGGTTCACAACAATCCGTCACCCGTCACTGCTTCTGTAAGGCGAAATTTCAGTGTGACAACTTAACATCGTGATCTTTCTTTAGTTGGAGGTAGAGTTTATATTGAATTATTGTTTACATTTTAAATTCCAGAATTTACCACCAAAGATAAATAAACACATATCCATCGCCTTGTATTTTATTTCAAAGTGCGTATTCGCGTCTACGGAAAAGTCGTCAGAAACCGGGTGGAGTGGTCCATCCGTCGATAGTTAAAGTTTGGGAAATATTTGACGGATCGACGGATATAGGCTGTTCACGGTAAAATAAGCACTTTGAAATCCCTGCTTAGGATCTACTTGTATGTACGTTGTGTATTCTTCCGCCTTATGTGAAATTAACATTGCTGCGGTCCTCGTCACTTTAATCATGCGTCGGTTACTGTAAAGTTATCAGAAACGCAAATATTTTTCAAATATGCTCATTTTTGCACTTCGAAAAAAAAAAAAAAAAAAAAAAACTGGACGTAAAAAAAATATTGTAAGTTATCACAAATGGTTACCTAACACGTTTTATTTGACGTTAATATATGGAACTACTTTCCATTCTTCGTTGCCAAATTTACTGAGCGCATGTCACTCAGTGCGCCCTTTAAAATAGATATACAGGCAGGGACAGTAGCTTTTTCCTAAGGTTGATTTCAAAAGTGCTCACTTTATCGTGAACAGACTTTAGGAAAAACGATGCCCTGCGATTGGTTGAAGAACACGTGACCGCCGGCCGGACGGACGGATGCGAGTCCACCTTCACTACAAGGTCTAGCGGAAAAGATAGTCGACGTGCTTACGAAATGCTTGAAGAGCGCCACGCAGGGCTGCGGCTTCCTGCTGCCTCCAGATACCTGCAGGCTGCAGCAGAGGTGGTAGGCGTTCATCTGCAGCAACAGACGCCTCGGCTGGCGTCGCGACACACTGCGGGCGTCGCGACGGTCGGCAGACTGCCCTCTCTGCCTGCCAGCCTGCTACCCGCACGCGCGGCCCACGTGGGCCGGCACAGACTCTCTCTCCCCTCGCCCTCCAGACGGGATCAATAGTCCGGTCTGTTACACGAAGCGACGTGTGAGGGGGCGCGCCCCAGACCGCATATCCCCACATTACGCGCTGCCAGCTGTCTAAACCCCCCCCCCCCCCCCCGCTATTTTTTTTGACAAACCTCCACCCGCCCTCTAGCTTCCGCGCGCGTAGCCGTATCAGCTTCTCATCTCGACCAGGCATGAGAACTCACACTATTTCCAACTACGCATTTTATTATTGCACAGATAAGCTAAAGGCTGTTCACGATAAAATGAGCATTTTTGAAGCCCAATTTAAGAGATACTTGTATGCAAGTTGTGTATTATTCCGCCTTATGTAAAATTAACACTGGCATGGGCCTCATCACTTTATTCGTGCGTTAATGAAGTGAAACTTGAAATTATTGGAAAGTAAATATATAAAAAAAAAATTCTCGTTTTACTCTTCAATACACAAAAAAAAGTAAAAAGCTAAAGAAATACTTTAAGTTATTACAAATGGCTACCTAACACTTTTCATCTGACGTTAAGATATGGAACTATTTTTCATCCATCGTTCCCAACTTTACTGGACGAATGTCACTCAGTGCGCCCCTTAAAATATACGCAGGCAGGGGCAGTGACTTTTTTCTAAGGTTGAGTTCAAAAGTGCTTACTTTACCTTGAACAGCCTTTAGCTGAAGGTATTTTCCGCGCCCGAAGGAGCGATAAGCGAGACATTGACACGCGCATCAAGTGCGCACGGCTTCGAACTGACGTGCAGTGTTTTCGCCGTGTTGCGTGTACCTACGGGACTTCAGCTCCTATCGTAGTTTCCCTCGTGTCGAGGTTATAATATAATATACAGTGGTCTAACACATAAAAGCCGTTTTGAACGATGTTTGAGGAGACCACAATAATATTTATATCATGCATGATATCTTGAACGTATCATTCCGTCCTCGCCTGAGAATGTTATTTTGTAGGTGAATATGTTGAGGGCACGTTTAAAAGTTTCGTCAAAAAATGAGTATTTCAAACATACTGGCCAAGTCGTTCACGAGTTAAATGAGCACTTCTGAAAGACCTGCTTAGGATCCAACTTTTCCTTTCTTTTATTGAATATCCTTCCGCCATATGTACAGTTAACATTGCCACGGGTCTAATCACTTTATCCATGCGTCATTCAAGTGAAAACGCGGAACTGTTATGAATGTGAGTGCGTTACTAGTAGGTAAATTCGTGCTCTAATTTGAAGAAAAAAAAAAAAAAAAAAGTAAACCAAAACTTAAGTGGTCGTAAATGCTGACATTACACTCGCGACACAAAGTCAAGTCTTGGAACTGTTTTTACTAGTTCGCTGCAACTTAACTGGAAGCTCGTATGCCAGCGTTTACTGTGCCATGTATGCATTTATAGGCGGTGATATATATTTTTTTTACGAAAGTGCTTACTTTTCCGTGAACAGCCGCCTTTACACATTTTATCGCCCATATAATTTTCTGTACTTCCGTTCCACGCAAATATTGTTTTACTTCAGAATTGAGTTTCATGGACGTCGTTATCAAAAAGTAAGAGGGGAATGGTGGGAGGGGGCGCTCCCCCTCAATAATTTGTCTTTCCCGGCCTTGTGTAGTATGGACATTACTTTAGCTAGGTGGTAGTTGTGTTACACTGACAGCCAGTGGTCATGTCAATGTTTAAATTATTAAAGGAAAACACACAGAGAGTAGATTTTCCTTTTGAGTATTATGTCCACAATTACATCTTGGAATCAGCAGATCTTAGAAAAGTTGCTACGATTTTTTTCTCTGTGTCTGAATTACGAAAACTAGCCTTCGGAACTATTTGATCGCAATTAAATTATTTCGTCTGTATTTTATTTGCAGCGAAGTTGAATATCTCATGAAATTTAATATTAATTTAAATGTTTTAGTTTTCGTCAACATGTCAAACCACCAAATCACACACACACACACACACACACACACACACCTCTGGAATACCGACGGAGCGCTTTTCCTCAAATAAAAACTTGCTGAACAGATGTGCACCAGCTCAAAACGGCACGACGAAGGTCTTAACCTCATCCGATTGTAAAGTTGCGCTGCGCCAACGTTGTGTAGATCTCACTGCCTCACAGTGGTTATTTCTTTAAATTAATTGTTAGAATGTGTTATTATTTGCCCTTTTAGATTTTAAATCAATGTACACATTTAGGTTTATTATATATTGTTTTATTTTGTTGGCATATATTATATACTCTTTAAAGTGTTAGATGTAAATCTGTTTAAAATTATTAACTACTGAATTGACATGCTCCGTATCCCTGCTGCCCTTGAGACACTAGATGGGATCTCCGGAGTGAAAGATACATAAATAAATAAATATAAATAAGGTGGCCCTGTAAAAAGGCGGATAATCACACACGTTTCACAGAAAGAAACAATAATTTATTTATACACACAGGTGCGCATTCACATACTCATACACACACGTTCGTAAATAAGTCCAAAAATAAAAAAAAATACTTCATGCATTTATGGAATGATGTTCTTATGTTGGACACATGCCGTCATTTTCGTAAAAATTTCGGTTCAGCAGTTTTTTGATAATTTTGTACTTTATAAGTCATAACTAAGTCTCATAAATAAAATAAAAATTAATTACAAGAAACTAAATATAAGAAAGGCATTGTCTCGGTTCATCTTAAGTCACGTTTAGGAAAAGTTATTTTCCTGTAATTCGGGGGCAGCTATACATATAAAAAATTATGTACGCATTTCGTTACAATAAAAAAACTACAAACATTTCCAACGTGAGATCACGTACATGTCACGAAATAGCTCAAGGCATTCTTCTCCAGTGTGAATTATAATATTTCTGCAAACTTTCGTATCCATGTTAAATCTGCTTGTGCGAACGTTAAGTTTGAACGCAGCTGTATACACATCGATGTATCGATATGTGTAAACGTCTAACGGAGCACTTTTAAAATAAACAAACCTGTCTGCATGTACGTAGGTGTCCTAATTGAATGGAGGTCAGTCTTCTAAACCACATTTTACAACTGTTCCGATAATTTTTCCGTAATGGTCAGTTTGCGCTTTAATTCTGGTATTGCAAAACAAATTGGGTTTCTTAGAAATTTTCTTGCGAAAGTAGGCTTCGTGAAAGTTTATTTTCCTCGGTTGTCTACACCTAGCACTTTTTTTTCGACTGTTGGCCACGGCAGGGTTGTCGGCGATCAATAAGCTGTCTGCATCCGAGGCTCGCAAAAAAAAAAAAAAAAAAATCACTAACGTTGGACACTTTTAATTCAACGTTAGGATATGGAACTGCGTTCCCTTCATCATTACCAACTTCACTGGGCATACGTGAGTCAATGTGTCCGTTAAAATACACGCGCAGGTAAAGGTAGTGAAGTTTTTCACAGGTACTCCGTAAGTGCCTATAATTATGTATTTTCCTGGGATCCGAGGGCAGAACCATGTAGAGCGCACGCCAAACCCACAAGACGTCAACGCTGTGAGAGGGTAAATCGTCACTGGCGGTGGCCACCAGATTCATCTCGCGAGCTTAGTGAAAGGCGAATTTGAAATCTGGGCCACAGCGCAAAATATGACGGTCCGTATCTGCCCTGGCCGGACTTCAAGTCGAACCTAGAGGCCGCTGCATAAGTCGGCGTGCTACTTACCGAGTCATGCAACATCGAGCTTCAAGTTCTGTGCACTGCGACAACCTCCTACTTACAGTAGAAGCAAAATCTGATTTCCTCTAAAGGCTCGCATACTGGAGCTTTTTTCCCGCGTTTGAGGCAGACACACCTAAGAGCGATAAGGGCGGCACTGCCTCAAGTAACAAGTACGCCATCGCCACAAAGCGCAAGGCTCTGAACTGACATGCAATGTTCTCGTCGTACTGCGTGTAGCTATGGGACTTTTATCGATGACCCTATTTTATTATTGGTGGAAAGTCCGTAGAGTCCATCCACTGTAAAGTGAGCACTTTTTAAGGCCCTACTAAATTTTTTCTGTGAGCCTACTTCTACATTTCCGCCACTTTTAAAAATAAACATTGCCATGTGACCAATAAGCACAGTGTACAAATTCCACCACTCCAAAACGTTTTAAGCTACCATAAAATATATTTAAAGACTGTTCACGATAAAGTGAGCACTTTAGAAATCAACCTTAAAAAAGTCACTGCTTGTACTTGCACATATTTTAACGGGCGCACTGAGTGAAGCGCGCCCAGTAAAGTTGGTAACGATGGAGCAGAAAGCAGCTCCTTACCTTAACGTTAAATAAAAATGGTTAGTTAACCATTGTGATAAATTCAACTATTTATTTTGCTTTCTGGTTTTTTAATGCATCGAAGCGTTAAAATGAATAGATTTATAAAAGTTTTACTTTTCTAATAATTTCACATTTTCACTTGGCCGACGTGTGAATAAAGTGATGAGGCCCATGAAGATGTTAATTTTACATAAGGCGGAAGAATACAGGAGGTGCTTACGAGTAGATCTTAAGCAGGGCTTTCAAAAGTGCTCAGTTTACCGTGGACAACCTATGTAAGTGGTTAATGCCAATTGGAAGGGGCTTAAAAAGTGCTCACTTTACCGTGAACAGCCTGTAGGAAGGTTCAACGCAGAGCCCACGAGTAATATTGTATATATCTGACTTCTATATTTTGAGATACGCTTTGAGTAAGTTGTTTTTAGCAATTTTGGAGTACTCAAACTGGTGTTTCTAATGAGCGCGACGTCTTGAAAGTACTAGACAGCCATCGTCTGAATGTTTCTTTTTTTTTTTTTTTTTTTTTTTTCCGCAGATCAGCATATTGCAAGCACGTTAGTTCCGCAGAAAAACTTGAATCACTAATGCCCGGTTGCACCATCGTGGTTCGAAACTCGATCCGAGATCGGATCTAAGATCGACGCAGAAAACTGTCGCACTATTCGAGTTCAGAGCTAGACTGGAGATCGAGACGAAGTTCATTTCGAACCACCGAAATTGGCGGTTCGAAATCTCGATCCGAGATCAGCAGCCATCGTCGACAAATGTAGTTTGAAAATACGCTAACAAAGATAATTACGTTCGAATCACACATATAGTTCTATCTATAGTGAAAAATACGCGCTACTTCCATGATGGTATATATTACGAACCAATAGCAAACTTTGTCTCACACTTAATCTCGATCTCTCACTTTGGAACCAAGATCGACGAATCGGCGATCCAGAATCGTGAAATTTCGTTGGTGCAACACTTTTACATTGGAACTACGATCAAAATGGATCGTGGTTCGGAACTAGGATCATTCGATCTCGGATTGGGGAAGATGATGGAGCAACCGGACATTACACTCTGCAACGCAGTTCAAGCACCAGGTGAAAAACAAAGTTTAAAAATACTGATTATTAAAATTCTTGCCTTAAGCCGGAAACCGATCGGGGAGTCAACTTACATACAGAACCAATAAACTAAATGAAGTACGATTTAATAGACCTAACATAAAAAGCACTCACAACCATGGTTCGCCAGAGATCAGAACCCGAAAACTCGTAATCCTACAGCGACGACGTCGGCCACGAAATTTAACGAAGGGAAAAAAGTTTTCAGACTCAAAAGGTCAACGCGAAAAAAAATCTAAACTTACCATTACGGAGTCATGTCATAAATATAAAGTATCCGTCTGTCATTCTTGCTGGTCCCCCCCCCCTTTTCCCAAATGTCATATTAATCTAATCTTTCGTAAGGTAATTCACAGGTCTGCCTCAGACAGAACTACGCTGATGTCGGGGCCACCAGGTCACCTGTACAGGCTGTTCAAAAAAATATTGACGCTGCTTACAAGTTATGTAATATATGAAGGAAAAAACCCTAACATAATAATCGATTCGGTTCACCTCTTGAGTAATCAACAATGGAATAATAGGCTTTCAAGGTTTGGGGACCTCCTGCGGCTGACAAATGTACATACAAGGATGTTAGACATGATGCACTGTCCGGTGTGTGTCGTGCTACAAGGATACTCAAATATGCACCATCAACATCAACACGGCCATGCAGACGTCTATCAGCTGTTCACGGCTAATTGAGCTCTTTTTAAGAGCCTGCAAAATTGTTCCTTTCAGCCGATTTCTATCTTTCAGCAAATTTTTAGAATAAACCTTGCTATGTGTCCAATAAACATAGTGTGTATATTTCATATATCTCAAAAGTTAACGCGTGAGGCTGCAACAAAATATATTTATTAGTGGTTAATGGCTGATGGGTGGGCCTTAATTTAAAAAGTGCTCACTTTGCCGCGAATAGCCTACTATATCAGTGGATGATCTCGCTCTCACAAATAAGCACTTTGCCGCGAATAGCCTACTATATCAGTGGATGATCTCGCTCTCACAAATAAGTCGTGATTGATGCGAATGTGTTCGAGGAGGAACATAACAGAATACAGTTACTCAGAAAGGAAGTTGAATCGACCACATATTTGTGTGTTTTACTAAATAGGATTACATACAACATAATCTATGTATAGGGAACGGCCATGTTTATTTAAACAACCCGTATGTTATCTTGTCGGCACTCGGCAATATTACATGAAACCAAGGACCTAGATTTCAGATAAACACTACTTAATATAAGCTGACTACCCGGTTGGAACTGAGTATCATGCTATGCAATAGTGTGTGTCACCCTTAGAGTGCAGTAGGTGGCATATAAAACAATTTTATATTTATAGACGACTATACAACGCGACTATTTTAGTTACGTATTTATTTTATGTATGTACTTATTCTTTCAACATAGCGTAACTTCTAGACTGCTGACAATCGGTGGTGGTCTGGCAACAGGGCGCGCGATGTACTCTTACTGCAATCTGAGTGAGACGCGCTATAACAGCCGTTGCGGTTAGTTTGGAAGTTGTTCTATTGTGGGAAAAGTTTTAAGTGCCAAAGTTTTTACAATGTAAACGACACGCCAACCGTAATTTATCAGTGCAGTGGCACACTTTCTCCTACTGCAGTCTCAGCAGTAATTAACACAATAGCTGGGAAGGAAGTGGGGTCTCCGTATAAAACCTTAAGCCAGCAACTGCAGTTACATGAAAAAGAAAAAAAAAAAAAAAAAAACTGCTCCAAGTAATTTTTGAAACAAAAATAAAAAATAAATTCATGTAATTACTACACAGTACACTTCCCAAAAGCTTCAAAATTTTCGGCCCTCACATTTACCACGGTACGCGTATTTCCCTCACCGTTATCAATTACACTCATTGGCACAAAAATTGTGCACCACGTACGAATTAGTGGGTGAGCGCGACGACCTACGGAGTTTGAGAGGCAGAGTGGACGGCGCCAAAATGCCCGTAACTTGAACCGTTCGGTTTCAGTTGCGTTGTGCTGGTCGTAATGGACACACACACACAGCGGGGCGATTCTGGACGACCCCCACGGACCACCATGGAGGAGGACCGTCGTGACTTCCTAACACGCACAAGCCAAGCCAGCGACTGGAGGATGGCAGGTGAACGCAGTACTGCAGTCCTCTCTTCACTTAACAGGTGCACACGTCCTACCACTGGCGTATCTGTAGTTCTTGGGAGCCATCATTTATGATCGTCATTCGACGATGGTCGTGGTATGAGGACAGTGTTGGGCCTAGGCGAAGTTGGCTTCTGCCCCTCCCCCCCTTAACTTTCGGTGGATTTAGTGGTAAGCGAAAGGGGTCACCTTTTATTTTTTTATCTAGAGCAAGTGGAGTCTTGAAGCAATTATGATGAATACTGATTTGATATTTTACTCAGGTCAATTAAAAACCTTATTATTCTGATTAAGCTAAACCGACGTGTAATTTAGGAGTGCGTTAAGGATTAAATAAATACACCACAATCGTTAATTTAGTCTTACTAAAAATGTTATATTAATAGCCATACCATATTAGCATGAATATGAAATGAAAACGTGCAAGTGCACACTGAAATACGGACCCTCCTATTGTATATACATTATAAAATTACTTTTAATGCTTTTCTCTCGGCAAGTGAGTCCACGGCATCTTAATTCACTGAATCAGCTCCTTCACTCTCCGTCGATAGTATAAGGTTATCAATCGCTCGAGTTATTTTAGATATAAGATAGTTTTCGATTAATTTCAATTAAAAGTTCCACAAGTTCCCGCCCACCATCCCTTGATACATGCCGCCGAGGCAGGTGCCTCTTTTGCCCCCGACCGACCCCCTTTTTTAGATCCAGCCCTGTACCCACTAGGGTTAATAAATTCACAATGATACGCTGAAGACATATTGAGGCCCTATGTGCTACCCTTACTGGCTGAGTGCACCGAGTCAGTTTCAAACCAGATAACGGTCGCACACAGTTCTTGTTACCAAGGGGCGTTGATGTCACGTTTAACACTTCAGTGATGTGCCAGTCATCTGATGTGTCGCCTTTCTAACATTATTTGGCTCCGATGGTGCGCAAGTTTATTTCCATGTAGAAGCGTTCGTGATTTCGAGGATAACTGCAACACCTCAAAAAAATCTGTCATAAAATTGGAAGTCACCGAGTCCATTTCTCACCATATCGACGGGCGTATTCGGACATTACGTTATGAGACGAGGTAGAAACGTGCTCTTCGTCTGTGCTGCAGGTGGAAACCAGGATCCTGATGCAACGGTATTGTAACCATTTTTGTACCATTACACTAACAAAATTTAGCACGAATCCGACAATTCCTTCTGAGTGCGCACATCTTTATGGCAGTGATTGATTGTAGACTTATCCAAAACATGTTAGGCTGAATTGAATTTCTTTTTGTTAAATAACGACCATTTTTAGACGTATGGCCGGAATTTTCTGGTTAACGTACATAGGGATATTTGCAAATCCGGGAGAGAGCGAGAGAAAGAGAGAGAGAGCGAGCGAGAGAGTTGGTTTGTACACGTTACGCAATATTGGAGACATTGTCGCAACTTACGGGAAATTCGCCAATATGCAGGCACTGCTAGTCGTGTGGAATTTATCAAAAGTTTTAAAAACACGAGTGTGCACAAGAATAATAATTTGAATCAGAGATTACTTTAGAATTTAGGTTAGAAAACCAACTATGCACGATAATGATGATAAAATTCCAAAAATCGTAGAGTATAGAAGATTGGGCGGCACTTAACATGGAGGTCTTGAGAGCCGACGAGGGTGAAGAGATGAGTATGGAACAGCGTCGGAATGCAAGGGCGGGGGAAACAGGAGATCACCGAGAAAATAAGTCTACCAGCGGCATCGTCCGGAACGATTATAACACGTGTGACCCCGCCGGCAATTGAACCCGGTTCCTCTTGGTAGGAAGCGAACATTTCAAAGAACCCTCAAAGAAGCAACTGATACTTTGTTAAGAACTGCTCACGATAAACTGAGCTCTTTTGAAAGCTTAGGATCTACATATACGACTACATTGTAATCTTCCAACATACATAAATTTAACATTGCAATGGGCCTGACTATTTCACGCATGTGCCATCCAAGAGAAATCACGTTGTTAGGCAATTTCTTACTATAATGTGGACAAAACAAACGCTAGCATTAACCTCACTGGATATAAATTTAAACATTAAGCTAGAAATACAAAGCAGAGTCTTCGGACTATTTTAATTTCTCTGCTGCCAACTTAACTGACAGCCCGCATGCCAATGTTCACTAGAGTATTTATGTAGTTAACGGTAGTGATTTTTTTTTCAAAGGTTGATTTTAAAAGTGCGCACTTTACCGTGAACAGCCTATACTTCACATTTCACTTCGGATAGCAGTAGCAATCGGTATACATGAGCGAGTGAGTGTAGCCGCCTACTGATAGCCACGGCAGTGGACAGGTCATGTCGCTCAGAGTACGAAAGGCTGGCCGCATTACGACACTGTGTGTCCATGTGCTCTGCAAGACCTACAATACTTGCAACGTGGCGAAACACAGTCCTACAACCATCGGTAATTACATAGTTTTTGTAAAGAGCTGCGAATTAAGATTTCTATACAATAGCTTCATTATACAGCCGTACCTTTTAAATAAAACTACAACTTCGTCGAACATTCATCAACACATTTCCATGTAAAAAAAAAAAAAAAAAAAAATTAACGGTATGTGAAGTTAAAGTTTATATTAAATTTTAATGCCAAACATCTTCAATAAACCAGTTTTCTTCGGTGCATGCAAGTTACGATATTTTAAAATATAATACTACAATAAACCACGCTAATGATAAAATCGATATCTTACCTTTTAATATAACAATAATTTTGAAAAAAAAAAAAAAAAAAAGTTCTACCATATAAAACATTAAAAAATTTTTTTGCCTGACCTGTTTCAGGCACACGCAAAATCTACGCGACGGATTAAACTTATACTGAAGGTTAGGTTTTAAGTCAATTAACATACACGGGTATAAAATTATTCTGAAATACATGTCCAACTTCGCGAAACTAATGATTCCTTAAGCGAAACGGGAATAAAATAATATGGCATTAAAGAGCATCTTATTGGTAGCATCACACCCTTTCAAAACGAAAATAAAAATCTACTTTATAGGTTACATAGCTGATGGCAAACAATGATCTTTGTAGAGAGTTCTGTACGATAACATAGAAAACGCCAATTTTCTCCATGCAGGTATAGATATTATACATTACAATTTCACAGATTGCATACCTTTAATTACGAAAACTTTATTTAACAAACTGTTTCATCTTGAGAAGTTTCTTATGTTTTAAAATATAAAATAATTTTAAAAATTAGGATTTTTAAGGACGTGTGCCCCTTTGATAATTTTAAGTTACATGTACTATAGTCAGTCCACGATTACTTCCAACTTTTCTGAATTCTTGCTGAAGTTCTAATTAAAGACTATCCCACCGCCTCGTGCAAACAAAGCTCAACTAAGTCTAGAAACAGCGAAGGACCACGCAACGGAATGCAATGGTGCTTACACTCAGTTTAATGATTTTTGTAGAAGTATTTCTTATAGGCAATTCACGGTAAAGTGAGCACTTTTGAAAGCCCTGTCGTTTGGAATAAGAGTCAACAAATATATTTTATTTTAGCCTTAGGCGTTAATTTCCGAGTGTTTATTACTTACATTGCATATCTATTTAAAAAGGTGGCGGAAGGTTAAAAAAATGGCTAAAAGGATAAAGTAACTAGGACCTCAAAAGTGCTCACTTGACCGTGAACAGCCTAAACAAGAATCACAAAGACAATTAATTAGAGATTGTTTACACTATACCAACGCATCTCGGCGAACAAAAACAGTTTGGGTGCCCATTTAATTTACGTTCATTCAGGTGACCTTTATTAAATTTAGGGAATGGAAAAGTATCATCACCCCCCCCCCCCCCCCCCCCCCCGTATGACACCGAGGTTACCGGAGCGTGTTCAAATCATTCCCCAGGCAGTCACTACCTTCGGTCGTTGGAGAAAATACAAGAAATAGTGTAGGGCAGGAGAAGATGGACTGTAGGCTGTGCTTCCTATTACCGTTTGCCAAGTGCATTGGGTTTGCACACAATTTTTAAATGGATATGGATAAGATATTGTTTGAAAGTGTATGATACAGTGAACAAATTTGTTAATTAATTTTGCTACTAGCCGGTTTGAAGCTTAACCAGAGTGTAGCGCACCAATTTATTGCACTTACTTTACAATGAAAATTTAGTAAAATTACCTGACACAAACCTTAAAAATTATATGGATTATAAATTTCAGTACACCTGCTATAATAATAATGTTTCCAGCAAAATACATTAGTGAAAAAAAACATTAACTACAGAGGACTGACTAACATGAGCAACGGGTATTTTCCAAAATTGTGTTAAATATTGTTTTTCGTTTGGTATTGTGAGAATTGTCGGAGTGATAACGAAAGGATTTTCTCCTGCGTAAACAATCAGCGATCAGTGCGAAGACCCGTCTTTAAATTTTACGGCACCGACATGTGCTGCATATGTGGCGTGGGAACCTTGTCATCCACTGGCGCGAGTGCTAAAGCTCGGGAGGTGGAGGACCTATAATGACGTTCACACGACGATCAATAACTCCTTCACCCGCACAGCCATCCCAAAGGACCGTTCTGAAATAAAAGGCGAAAAGCCCTTGTGTTTGTGTATGCGTGCGTGCACGCTCGCTAGTGAAAGCCAGATTTGTGACTGTCATTTAAAGAAAAACTTCGTCTGAAAGAAAAAAGTAAAGAATCTGTGATTTTAGTTTTACTGCTTCAAAATTTATACCACACGTCTAAAGTGAGAGCTTATGTTCGGTACTAGAGGCTCCCACCGGCCTGCGTCAAATTTGCTGGTCTTATGCCCCGGTTGCATCATCGTGGTTCGAAACTCGATCCGAGATCAGCAGCCATCGTCGACAAAATTGTAGTTTGAAAATACGCCGGCAAATAGAACTACGTTCGACTGTTTTCTTGGGAAATTAAAACATACGCACTTGCATATTCTTCAGTAAACTTCGAACAACAATAATTCACTTAAAACAGATAAAACATCGCACATCTAGTTCTATCTATAGTGAAAAATTCGCATACTTCCATGACGTCATATATTAAGAACCAATAGCAAAATTTGTCTCGTACATTTTCGATTTCTCACTTTGGAACCAAGATCGACGAATAGGAGATCCAAAATCGTGAAATTTCGTTGGTGCAACACCTTTACAATGGAACCAAGGTAAAATTGGATCCTGGTTCGGAACTAGGATCATTCGATCTCGGATTGGGGAAGATGTTGGTGCAACCGGGCATAAGAATAGAACACACACACACACACTTCAGCCGAGGGCTGTTGAGTACATTCAAGACGTAACGCACACTGCAACAACCACTTCCAAGTAGGGCCTACCCCTATGTAGCTAAAAAACGACTTTTTCAAAGTGTCGTATCTCAAAATATGCGTCATAGACATACAGTACTAGTCAAGGGATGTGCATCGGGTTTTTCTACGAACTTTCCACCAATAAAATAATAGCGTCACCGCTAAAGTCCCATAGGTACACGCAGTGCGACGAGAGCACTGCACGCCAGTTCAGAGCCTTGCGCTTAGTGGCGATGTTGCACTTGACGCTCGTGGCAGTGTCGACCTTATCGCTCCTCCGTTTCTCTGCCTCAAAGGCGGGAAACAAAAGCTCCCAGTTAGGCGGGAGTCTTAAGGCGGATTCCTACGCGCCATCTTGGATTTATCGATTTTTCGCCAAAGCTTCTATTTCAGAAGGTGTATTGAAATTTCCCGCACGACATAACCTAAATATCCGCTTCCCAAACTTTATCGAACTGCCACAGCTTCGCTACATTTATTAATTCTTAGCTGGTAACTGTCGAGGTGAAACGCGACATTATTTCTTAGCTGGTAACTGTCGAGGTGAAACGCGACATTATTTCTTGCGAACGATTACAATGGTGACGACATCAACAGTAATCAATAAATACTGATCCCAGACAATATTCTATACTCTGTCGTTCCTAAAAAAAAAAAAAAATGCTACAAAAATGTATTTCTAGAGTATGGGAAAAATTCCACAAGTCCAAGATGGCGGGTGGGAGAAGTTCTGAGCGCGCGCCGGCGAAGATGGAATGAGGTTAAGATGGAGCTGCGAGACCGCGGAGAGCCAGGACACTCGGAAACTAAAAAAGCGACTTCTAACGAGCGATATTTCAAAAGAAAAAAAAAATTATTAACCGTTTCGGCATGGATTCGTTCTCCAAACACAAACGTAATGCCAATATAAGTTGAAGCTGGTAAGGAAAAGGAGAGGGTTGATATGGTGACAATAATTATAAAATCACGCATATAGACCTAGTCTATTCGCGACTTCTTCACACTTTTTGAAACAAACATTTGAAAAACACCCCATGTATGATGTTTTTGGTTGTTTCATAAATATTCCATGCATCACAAGCGTGTTTCATACGTGTGTTCACATAGAAGTGCCTCATATTTGGTTAAATTGGATAACTTATATTCTACGTATAAATTATTTGTAATTAATTTATAATTAATGCGAATAAAACAGAAAGAAAATAGATATCTTGGTAATTCTCGGTAAGAAATAGTTCTTATGCAAAATATGATCACACTGAGTGCGCACGAATGCGGTATGTTGTCCTTTTGGTGTAATGTTGGTAGAACGGTTAGGCTTTGTTTGCACGAGGCAGAGGGACATTCTGGAAGTAGAAATTTAGTAGGGCTTCTCCAGAAAAAATGGAAGTATCCAACCCTTCATACTCTTTTGCATCGTTCTGCTGTACGTAACATTATACCGCAGTGTTGTGCTCAGGCTACTCGTCTCCCATATAGGAGAACCGGGTTAGATTCGCTGTGGGTAATCGTACCGGACAATGCCACTAAACCCTGTTCACGATAAAGTGAGCATTTTTTAAATCAACCTTAGAAAAAAAATTCACTGCCCCTGCATGCATATATTTTAACGGGCGCGCTGAGTGACATGCGTCGAGTAAAGTTGGTAACGAAGGATGGAAAATAGTTCCATCGCTTAACCTCGAATAAAAGTGTTATGTAAACATTTGTGATAACTTAAATTATATCTTCCCCTTTCTGTTTTTTTTAATGCGTAGAAGTGTAAAAGTGAGAACATTTTAAAAATATTTGCTTTCCTAATAATGTTACAATTTCAATTGACCGACGCATGAAGAGTGCTGAGGACCCTGGCAACGCCAATTTTACATAAGGCGATAGAAGACACATCGTGCATACGAGTAGGTCTTGAGCAGGGCTTTCAAAAGTGCTCATTTTACCGTGAACAGCCTATAGTCTTCGTGTTTCTCCAGGGGATCTGCCGTTTGGCAACAAAAAAAAATTTTAACCTACAGGTAGCACTACAGGATTTTCTCCATTTTGTATGTAAACAAATGAAATAAATTAATCTTTCATAAACTAAATATAATCTTTTAAAATCTTACAATTTGTATTATATTAGAACACACGAAAATAATAAACTTTGTTCTTCACATTAGAGAGGGAAACTAACAAAATATATCTACATATTTAATACTCGATCATGATCATAACACCGGTTTTAGCAAAATGCCGTATTGCACAATTACTTTAATTAAACGTGACAATACAATCGAAAAATTTCGACAGTTATTTATTTCGCGCATAAAATTCGTAACTCCTAGGCATTCATTACAACTTCTCGATGCCAAACACTACTCTAATTTTACTGTTTACTCTTGTAAACAGCATTCGAGGGCATAAATAATAGTTCCAAATTAAAAATAATTTTGGCACAGGCAAGAATTTATCACAATTCTAGCCAAACGCGAACTTTTACACACAAATAACGGGGATTCTCCCACAAGGGATCTCGTTTTGTTCCTAATGTGAGCAGAATAAACCTTGGTTACGGACAGCGATTTTTTTTTCAGCGGACAATTTAAAAAATGCGTACTTTATTTACCATAGACATCCTTTAATAAGTACCAACAAGCTAATGATTTTCATCCTTAACGGCGCTGCTTACTTGGCGGTGGAAACGCGCTGCAGTGTGTTTGAAATCCGAGTTTTTTTTTAACGAAACACCATTAAACTTGTCCCCACGATACCAATAACGAAAAGAAAATACATTTCGGGCGAGGTACGTATAATACTCTCAATATATTATAAATACTATTCCCGAGCCCTCCAACATAGCTAAAAACGTCTTTTTCACACTACTGTAGCTCATAATATACTGTTTGTAAACATGTGAAACTATTATAGGGACCTGCACTCAACCTTCCTACAGACTTTCTACCAATAAAATGATAGGGTTACCGCTGAAAGTCCCATAGATACACGCAGCACAGCGGAAACACTGCAAGGCAGTTCAGCGCCTTGTGCGTAGGAACGAAGGGGCATCCGCCGCGCGTGTCATTGTCGCGTCCTTATCGCTCCAGCGCTCTTCTTCCTCAAACGCGCTAAAAAAAAAATTCCAGTAGGCGGCGCCCTTAAGTGGAGCTGAAGGGGGTAGGGGGGACGAACGACTTTATACGGCTAATTTAAAATCACCAATTTCAGGTTACTGTGTAGAGGGAATCAGACGTGGGAGGTTCCCGCTGTAGGATGACTGGGTTACAATGCCAGGGCGCTGTACAAAGGGATGCCGTACTCTCGTAATGAAGCCCTCGGAGGGACTGCGAAGAACAGCGCACTGCAGCAGCGGAGCGTACTTCATACCTGCAGTGGAGTGCGCTATTGTGCTTCGCCCGGCCCGGCTGCTGGCTGCTCTCGGGGGGCGAGCCACTTGTTCGCCGCTCCACCAGCAACACCACTAGAACCACAGAGATTGCTTTGTCGGACCGAGAGTGCCGAGGGGTCTTTCTGCGAACCTGACAGACGCTACTGGCGGACAGCAGAGGGGAAACGGGGTGGTAGAGTAGCCTCTCTCCGTCTAGCAACATTGGACTGCTTTTCTGCTAATACCACTATCCAGGGGCCTCGGAACCTTTTTGGGTTTGGAGAATGGGACGCGAGGTTTAGTACAGAATCTGGCGACCCTGGTGCTCACAAAATAGCCCTTTCTCAAAATTTATTTTTCAAACAAATAACATTCAATACTTACATACAAATGGTTTCCTATTCACATATTTTATACAAAATTCTTACCAAACCAGTATTATGATCGTAGGTTGTCCACGGTAAAATGAGCACTTCTGAAAGCCCTGCTCAAGATATACTTGTATTCACGTTCTGTGTTCTTCCGCCTTATGTAAGATTAACATGTCGTGGGCCTTGTCACTTTATCCATGCGTCGGTCAAGTGAAACTGTTAAATTGTTAAGATAGGAACTATATTTAAAAATTTGCTCAATTTTGCATTTCGATGCATTAAAAAACAGAAAGCGAAAGAAATAATTTAAATTACCACAAACGTTTACCTAGCCCTTTTTATTCGACGTTAAGATACGGAACTAATGTCTCTTCATCGTTACCAACTTTACTGGGTGCATGTCACACAGTGCGCCCGTTAAAATATATGCAGGTAGGTGCAGTGACTTTTTTCTAAGGTTGAGTTCAAAAGGGCTCACTTTATCGTGAACACCCTTTAATGAACATTATTACTGATCCATTTTTACTACATAAATTATGAATATTAATCTACAGTTTCTTCTTGTGGCGCCACCAGATGAAACACGAAAGTGGGGGGGTGGGTGCAGGCAAATGCTACCCTCCTCCTTCTCAGACGTCCCTGGCACTATAAAAACAACGTGGTTAGAATTTGTGATATTTGTAGACTTCCTGTAACTTAGTTTAAATGCAACAAGGGCACATTCAAGTCAAGTCTGTAGGGTACACACACAGGAGACGACAATTGGTCCACCTCATATGACGTAGCCAATGCTCCAGAATTCCGAGCTGTGACAACTTCGCCCTGACGACACAAAATTAGTTTGCCAAAGTAATTAACGCTAACAACGTTTATCGCAATATACACTTATATGAAAGCCAATTTGCCCGAATGAAGGAAAATAACCTCCCCCAACACACACATATTTTATTCAATATTCTACATGATATTGTGCGATGTTCCTAATACTGTCAACTGTGACGCGAACAGCACAACGGAATGAGCCCACTCAAATAATCATGCCGATATAGTATATAAACAAAATAATCCAAGAGCACTTGTTACAATTTTCAAAATTCCTTCCAAATCTCAACAAGTTAAGACAAATTTGCTGACAAAGCGTGACTGATACACGTGAGGTAGATACGCAATAGACATGCACTTGATTTTTACACGCATTTTGGGGAAAAATGGTACGAGATACTTTTTACTACATTTAAAGGCAAACATCCACTAGCTGAGTTAAAATCACCGTGCGGTCATTTGAAAGGAATATATATGGTGGAGTTAAGAATAATATTTAAAAAATACGTGGAATAGTTTCTTCAGAGTTGCTGGATGATAGATTCTCCAATTCTTTTTTTTAGGCATGAACACAATAACTACATCAACGCTGAAGAGTTAGAGTCAACGAAGTACTACATTATGCAAAGCCAAAAAAAAAAAAAAAAAAAAAAAATACAGTGAATCAAGAGGGGATGTGGCACATAAATCAGCTGCAAACACGTCAGTTGTAATTCACAGGTTTTTGGAAGCCCGCGTCGAAAATTCCAGAAAGGGCAATACTAGATAGTACATTTTTACAACTGTGCGAGCAACTATTTTCTCATACTGGTGCATTTATTTTGCATAATACACTGCTCACAAAAAGTTTAGCATATCCCCCGCTGGGATCCGAAGAATAAACTGGCCAACTTATTCATCTGACATGAACTGCACAGAGGACGCGTGGTCCGTCCTCAAAAGAGCGTTTTCAAACCGTGCACAACCACCAATGACCATTCAGATCTTCAAATGGCCGCAATAAAGGAATGGGACAATTTGGCTCAGTCAGCTCTCAAGATCTCGCTGTTACGAGCCGCCCAAATCTCTTCACTACTCACTCGTCGGAAATGCATAATTATCATGTTTTTGGTATGCCTCGTCGGATACAAGCGCACCTCAGGAATCGTTGAGGTCCTATACGTTATTGAAGTTTGTCAATGCATCTGAGAATACCTTTGTGTTATAACTGAAACAGATGAGATTCCTCTGTTAACGTTATTTTTCAGTTCATAACCTTGGACTGTTTCATACGGGGATGATCTAAAGGTAATTAATTTTTTTAACTATATGTGCTATTAAGTGAATAACATGGACTGTGAACTACTTTTACTCACTACAAATCCTGAATTCCGATATACGCTAAACTTTTGGTGCGCAGTGTATCTTACGCCGCCTGCAACAACATATTCATTTTTGTGGCGTCAGAAGAATATCAACAGAAATTCTTCACTCTGGTGAAGCATTTTGTTCAAGAAGACAGTAAAGGCTCCTCGGGGGGCTGGTATGGGGCCACCTATCACAGCTGCGATGGCATTCCACAGTAATATGATCCAGCCCGCGGGCCATGCACTGTACGTTATGTATTACTGGCTGTAGCAAAGAAACGAAGCGTTTGCGGGCCTATGTTCATGTAACATTTTTTTCATCCTCCAGATGTGATGAATGTTTCACCGAAGTATTGACATGCAATTTTGGAACATCATGTATTTATTGGATCTCCCAACTTCATACCCTGGGTGCGCGTGCGTCCCTCCCTGGCTGTAGGGGTGACTGCTACGAACACTCCCGAGCGAGTAGGCCGGGGCAGGGCAGAACACTCTGAGCCTGTCCCGGTGAGCTGCTTCGTGCCGGAGTATTCCCCGCGTACAGACGGGAGTAAGAGTGATGCTGGAGTGGAGAGATTGCTGCAGGGGAGTAATTGCCGAGAGGATTCTGTCGAGGGGAAAGCAGAGGGAAGGCCGGTAGGATTCTAGAGTGGCTGCGGAGTACTCCACGCCAGACAGCTAAAAACTCATTAACAGAGAGAGGAATTTAAAAGTTTCAGAATTCCTGACGTGCTGGAATTGTTCATCAGACAGACGTTTGCATAACAAACGTGCAGGGTTGCCAGATGGTTTTTGTTGAAGTCGCCTAAATGGCCAATCTTTTGTCGCCCAAATGTTGCCCAATTTGGTTACACTTTATAATAAATGAATTTTAATATATATAATATATATATATATATATATATATATATATATATATATATATATATATATATATATATATATATATATATATAGGAAATATTTATGTAATGTTTTACACGTATAAAACATGAATTGTTTTAAAATTTAAAACTGATATAGGCCAACACAAATTTTAAAAAAATGTCAAACGCATAAACAGTCGCGTGATAATAAATTCACCTATTCATTGTCTGCAGCGAGTAACAAGAGTCTAAACACGAGACCCTCCTCAGTTGTATCCATAGTGGTTGAAGTTTAAAAAACTGATCATACTTTTGGGAATTAATTATCTTGTTCACAATCAAACATATACCAATACTAAGTAAATAATTCGGACTAGTCCAAATAACGCAAATCCATTACAAAAATTTCCCAAATTACGATAGTTGCATTTTTGTAATTTTTAGTCGCAAATTTTGCCTTGAAGCAGCCCAAACGGAGGCAATTCGCCCAATCTGGCAACCCTGCAAACGTGTTTCCTTCGTGCCCGAAAAACTGATCGTAAAATGATTATCTTAGAGCGCAGCTATATTACAGGATGAACATGTTACGGCAGCTATATTTAAATCACGTTCGATTAAATGGTTATCAAAGTGAATAATTTCGCATGGTTATAATTCTGCAATAGAATGCAAACAAAAGCAAATCCTAACCACAAAAATATGCTCCGGTGTTTATTATCGCCCCCAACACCTGTTAACGTCGAGATATTTTATACTGTAATACAACCAATCTTACTTAAATTGTAATAATATGCACTTAATCGCTATATGACCGGGAATTTTATTTATTTCAATGAATGCAGAAAATTCGAATTAATTTCATCTAAAGGCTGTTCACGATAAAGTAAGCAATTTTGAAATCAACCTTAGAAAAATGTAATTGCCCCTAACAGCATGCATTTTAACGGACGCAATGAGTAATATGCGCCCCGTAAAGTTGGTAACGATGGAGGGGAAAATAGTTCCATATATTACCGTCGAATAAAAAGTTTTAGGTAACCAAATGTGAAAACTTAAATTATTTCTCTCGCTTTGTTTTTTTTATATGCATCGAAGTGTAAAAATTAGCTAATTTGTACACTGTTTCCTCTTCTAATAATTTCACAGTTTGACTTGCCCGATGCACGAATAAAGTGATGTGGTCGATGGATTAATTTTACAGAAGGCGGAAGAACACATAACGTGTATACAAGTAGATACTAAGCAAATTGCTCATTTTACCCTGAACATCCTATACGTATATGAATAATGCTCTTTATTTAGGTAAAGTTAAGATAGAATTCTCTCTGTCACGCTGTAGCTTGAACTCCAAGCGGTTTTAAGATTTTCCCGGCAGATGGCAGAAACATCCAGGAGTCTTGTAGCCCGCGCGCTCCATCTCTAGGCAACTGTATGAAGTTCTACGAAATTATTCGCTCCGTGGAGTAGCACCGACGGGAAACGGGGAAGTTACTGGCCGTAAAAACAGTAGTGGCCATTTTTATTTCTCAGAAACAAATTTTCCGGTGTATAAACTTCATTTTAATACCAGGGAAAGGTAAGATACATATAATTAACATATAAAATTGACCTGGAAGTACTGTCATGTGTAAGGCGTGTGAGCTTAGCAACGTGATGGCTTTTCTTAGGTTTTGGGATCGTTTCTTTCACGCTGCTTCGCGTTGTCATGCCGCCGAAGCGGAATAGTCCAGGACGCTCCTACACATCTGAAAGCCTGAAAGAAGCGTTTTAGTTGGCGAAGGATGAGGAATGGACAGCGTACAAAGCTAGTAAACGTTTTAGTATCCTGTGAAGTACACTTAAGGATTATTGCACCAAATTTTTAGCAGATCTAGATAGTGCAACTCTTACGAAAATTGGAAAGCCTTTTCTTATGACGCCTGAAATTGAACCTAAGGTAGTGAACCACATAATAACAATGCAGTCGTTACGCTTTGGGCTTACAGTTAACCACGTCAGACGCGTGGGGTATAGGGTTGCTGAAGCTGCAGGACTCAAACACCCTTTCTCTTCAGATAAGCAGATGGCTGGTGGGTTTTGGTGGGATAAATTAAAGCAGAGGTACAGTCTAACTCTCAGAACACCAGGTATTTTCAAACAAAGTTTCAGATAAAGGGGAGTCACTACGACTGTCCTTTGTTGCATTAGTGCCTCTGGCGTGAGCATCTCACCAATGGTTTTTTTTTTTAAGGGGCACGAAGGAATGACCGATTAGCTAAGTCATCCATGCCTTTATTAACCCGCTTCCCCCCGAAAGGTTGGATTACTGCAGACTTATTTCTGGAATGGTTTCGTCATTTCTTATAGAGCATTCGTCCTCCCCGACCTATATATTTATGGATTCTCATGCAATCCATATGACTCCAGCCACTCTGTCCTTGGCAGCTGACGATGTTCATATTGTGACATTCCCATCTCACACCACAAACCTTCAGCCTTTTGGTGTGGGGGTTTACAAAACCCTTAAGGAAGCATGGAGGAAACAATTGGCTGGGTTCATGAATGATAATAGTGGTGAGAAACCACTTCTCTGTGATTTTAATAGACTTCTAGCTACTGCTTATCAACATGCCTTTCAGACCACCACTGCCTGCAACAGTTTCACAAAGGCTGGGATATTACCCTTCAACAAAGCTGCAGTTTCTAATTATGCCCTTGCCCCATCTCTTGTTACTCAGGAACAGACAGGAATAATCTGGAAAGGAGAAGGTTTTTGTAGACAACATTTTGAAACTTCCAGTGTGCCAGAAGGAGCGCACAGTTCGCAGAAATAATCCTTCTGCAAAAGTAATTTTTCCGAGCGCAAACAAGCCACCGTCATCAGGGGAACGAGGAGCAACCACAAAAACTGTAAGTCGCCATAAGCCTAAATCCAGACCACAGAAACACGATGACGATGCTTGTGGTGGCTCCTATGCAGATGGTGCTAAGAAGAACAGAGCTGATTCGATAGAATGTCAATTTTGTAGTGTCTGGTACCATGTGAAGTGCCAGAAAGTGTTAGATAAATTTTACTCTGTGTGATGGGTGCGAGGAAGCTGATGATAGTGACTAAGATCTGCCAAGGAGACTTCATACAAATACTAAAATTTTACTCGTGTAAATTTAATTTTGAAAATTGGAATACTTTTACCATTTGTGAATTATGTTGTACAATGTGATTTTTCGTTATGGCCTGTCAGATGTACCACACCTTCATTACTACGATATGTACAATTTCATTGAATTTAAAAAAAAATTCACAGTCAAATAATACATTTAGTGGTAAACATCATACTCATCGTACTCGAAAGTTAACGTCTAAGACTATAGTAAAATATGCTTATTGACTATTACTCCAAATGAAAGGGCTTTCATAGTGCTCACTTTACCATGAATAGTCTATATCACGGAGTAACTAGAATATCACGGAGTTACCTACTTTTATTACCAAATTTTATTATTCAATAACTGGGAGAAAAATCACTATTTTCAACATGTTTGTATGAAATTGTTTGTAAAGAATCCCTCCATCACACGAAACAAAAATAAATAACCTAGCCTAATATTGTTACAATTTCTCTCGCAAGAAATTAAACGGGCTATAACAAGTTTGTTAAGGGACGGAGGTCTTAATACAGTAAAAGAATGAATTATAAAATCCTTATTTTATTTACAATCACTACAGCAAAATTCTCTGAACTCAAATTCTCACAATAAACTGAAATCACTTACTGTTCACCATTGACACAAATAATATGTATAATTACGACAAAGAAATCAATGAAATTAAATATCTAAATATCAGTCCCAATATATAGTGTATCAACCTATTCAATTATTTTATAATTTATGCGTTCATATTTGACAGTTCGAATATTTACAATAAAATCAGTATTACACTTCCATTCAGCCCCACCTCAGTTCAGTCCATGTCCCGCCAGTCGCAATGTCCTAGAGATCTCCACGTGCCCTCAAGGACAGTAGGCTTCACTCGTCGGTTTCACACCCTCTCGTCCATTCAAGCCACGAACACCTCACTCGCCGTTGTCCCACAATCTCCAGTCGTCGTCCACACATCTATTCGTTCGCGTACACTCGGCCAGACGGCCTCCGTCAAGGACTGCCGACTGCTGGGTTGTGGCAGTATATACAGGTCTTAGGCCGCCACCTAGAATCTTCCCCAACTCGCGTGATACGTCGAGGAGGGCTGAGGCGCCAGCCAGCCAGTCTCACCAGAACATTCTTGCGTCGTCGCTAAACGTATCGGAAACTCCAGCAGGTGAGAGGTCTGTGACGCCAGCAAATCTCGCCGCTGTCGGCATTCACGGGATTCCCAGAAGGGGCAGTCAGGAGGCCGCGAGCGCATCGTTCCAGGTAGAAGTGAGGGCGAGGTGGGTCTACGATTACGGCGCAGGGCAATTGAGTCGGCGCCAGCTACAGCACGTAACAATATTTTCGAAACGGAATTACCTAACTATGCTTCATAGCAGTTCGTCTGAAAGCGACTTAGAAGAAAAGTCGTCCTGCTGTATACTTAAACAACCAGTTTACTTTGAACAAGAAATGATTCTATCGGAACAAGTTCGGGGTCTACGTAACCCTAGATCTGAACATATCTGAAGTTTATTTCTTTTCTAGTAACTCCAGCAACACCCCGAGCTGTCTGCTAAAAAGTCAAGATATGGAGCGTGGAGAATTTCTGTGTGCCATATGACCGCGGTAAACGTCTTCCATAAAATTTCACACTGGCCTGCGTGATGTATTTCTTGATAATAACGGGCAGGTTTGCAAGATCATTTTAAAGGGGCGAGAAATGTCTATTACACGCCAAAACTGTAACACAAGTGTCTATGTTAGTTAAGACTGCAACCTGTTCATTAGCAACATTTACGGCTTGATGAGAGAAAATGAAAAACCTGAAGGGAGATTTAATTTATTTTTGTAGTTATTTATTTTGAGGCTCGTAAAAATTCCCCGTCAAAGGGCCACGTGAAGAAGCAAAAATTGTTATGTTTATTTTTGTTACACTTTAGAGTAAAAAATGCTAAGATGCTAATGTTTATGGCGCATTTATACTCTGACAACGATAACACTACCACGCAACCGTGGTGGAAACACTTGATGGCATTACCTTCCATTTGTTATTCACTGCAAAATAAGCACTTCCGAAAGTAGACCCATTTGGAATAATAGTCAATAAATATATTTTATTTTAGCCTTAGGCGTCAACTTCCGAGTGCGGAGGAACACACACACTGTGTTTATTACTTAGATGGCAATATTTATTTTAAAGGGTGGTTAAAAGATAAAATATGGCAGAAAGAGAAAAGTAACTACGGCCTCAAAAGTACTCACTTTACCGTGAACGGCCTATACAAGGCTGTATCCCGGATAAGCCATAAGTGTCCTTTTTACACCTAACTTATGTTGGTTTAGCATGTACGTATGATCCCCGCTAAAACAAATATTGCTCAGCCGGCATAAAAGCGAGGACTAAAAAACAAAATACATTAAAATGACAGGATTAAAATTGTTAATTATGTGTACGGCACGGTACATTATTTATTCTACAAGGCGACATTAAAGCTTATGCCTTATATGATATTTAACGACATTAATTATTAATTTTTTAGGTAACCGAAATCATACACATGCTTTAACTTTGTTAACAAAACAAGCTTTAACATACTATGATGTACAATAATGAATAAGAAAGGCCTTACAATTTACAAATATAAACACGATAACATCTAGTTATGACTGCAGCATGTTAAAATTTATTCTATCAAATATTTTTTAAAAGCGACTGCTTATGTATTTCTGACTGCATCTGGCAACAGTATGGTATATAAACACCAGATTATGACCATCTAATATCTCGGCTACGTTCAACTTTCAGTAATTTAAAATCCGACAGTAAATATTTAGGCTGGTTAAACGAAAAAAAATTATGTAGGAGAAAAAGTGACTTGAATTTACACATGTCCTTCAAGCGTTGTCAATGCATTTGTCGTATGGTCTCGTAGTTTGAATTAAAAAATATTATATGGTTGAATCAGGTATACAACACTGAAGAAACGAATGATTTTTCTAATTCACTAATACTAAAGAGACTGAACATTCCCGGCACGGAATGCAACGCACGGGTAGAGCGTAATTACTGGTTACGTCCAGCAATCAGGAGTGATAAACGCACAGAAGGGAAATGCTGACACTGTTGCAGTTGATTCGTGTCCCACGCTTTGAGCAATGTCAAATAAGAAGCAGCTTGAGAAATGTTAATAATTACAGCGTCGTAAAACCAAAAGTTTTAATTTTTTACAATGTGAACTCTGCCCTCGCAAAGAGATTAATCGGTAGGTCAAAGTTCGGCTCTCATGTCATACGACCACGCACGGGACACGAAACTGGGTCTTCTAGATTCAAGACGCCATGAGGTAACTGAATACTCCCACATCAGGTTAGCTGTTACCTGTAAGCTGGACGCGTGAATTCTGCCGTCGCACTCACTAGGAATGTCACAGAAACCTTGCGGCACGATGTATTATCTATTTTTAGTGGCGCAGTCAAACAGTGTGCTTTCTTCCCCAAACCGCTGAACTTATAAACATGCCATTTTTCGGCTGGCTTCCCCCTAGAGTAAACGCATCCGCTAGGAAGTGATTTTTCGAAATTCCGCCGTTAAGAAGGTAAAAAGGTGTCAAGTATGTTTGCACGGAATCTACAATTTCTCGTAAACCCGATGTGATATCGCGATACTTCTTGCTTAAAATAAGTACACAAATGCTTAAAAATTAATCGACGTATTGTTTTCAAATTCTAATTCCATGGAGGTGAAAATGATGGAAAAATATGTTTTCAAAAGTTACTCAATATTTCTCAAATCCGGCGACAGACTATGTTTTTTACTTGCGCCTAATAAGACCACGTATACAAACGCCTAAACAGATTCAATACGCCAGGTAAACCTTGGCGGGGGGCAAAGGGGTTACTGCCGTGGGCAAAACTATCTTTAATTTTCGTCTACCACGCAAAATTACTAACGAAGAAATACAAGTTAAACCACAAAGATTTAAATTTTGAACGGGCAATGCCAAGGGGTACAGATAGTTCACAAATGTAACGCAAGACGCTTAAACAGAAACTTGCACAAAACAAGAACGTACATGTGTGTTAGGTAACCAAGCACATCCTATGTCGCTTATGTAGACAATTTATTTAGTACTATGCCGATGAAATTGATGTAACATGGGCTGTTGGACATGCATTTGAAGAAAATGTTTGACTAATTGCATTAATATTCAAAATAGATCCCAAGGCAGCAAATATTAACTATAAGAGTCACAATGGTGCCAGGGGGGGGGGGAGCGGTAGATTCTTATGTGCAAAAGTATCTGGAAGACAAGAACTGAATTCGTGAGGTATAAACGTGATCGGTTCATAGAACTTAAAACTACACCATACTGAGAAAATTTGGTAAAATAGCGTCACAATTTCACATATTTTTTAAAATTACAAACGCATCACCCGCAAAGTTCTGTATACTACTTTATAGCCTCGTAAATACGTCATCTGTCTTTGTGGATGTTTTGCAACTATGCACATACGGTCAGACAGCATTATATGGTTACGTAACAGCAAACAGCAAATAAAATAAATTCATCATGTTACACGCATAAAGAAACGCAGAAAGTTACTTCAGAATGTGTTAGGGATCCGTTAGAAAAACAATACAGATAAGGACTATGTTCGAGATCTTAGAGATTTTGATATAATGAATGTCATTAATGTTTAAACATTTTGAGAGACTGGAATATAGTACCGCAAAAGTACACATTTCCAGTACTATATCGGATGCATATTAACAAAAATGAACCAAAATTTTTTTTGTCTATTTTCTAAAGTAAATACGAGTATCATTGGCTGAAAGTATCATGTCTCGAAATTTAATACATACTTAAGATATATCGAAACCTCAATGTAACAGTTGTTTATATTACGCGAAGGGAAACCCGCTCTAAGTTGACAGAATTGCATGTTATATACACTAAACCGCTTGTATCATTGATATGGACAAACATTTTTTAATACCCCAAAGTGGCCCTGGTGAAAATTCGGCAGCAGCTTTTACTGTTTATTAAGGTTTGATAAAAAGAACACAAGAAAAATAAGAAGATAGTCAGAGATGACTAAATAAAATAAATTTCATGGAATAGCCTTTTTATATCTTCAGAGCCTATCCTTTCTGAGCTTTCTCGTTCCCAAGCTGTAACAAAACGAAGATACATACGGTTATAACCAACAGTATATGAATTGCAGACAAAACCCTTTACACGAATAGTCGGAGAACGCTACACGCTTCCTTAAATTTAATGATTTCCAAAAACTAATTTTGCATTGCCCGAAAACTACCAAGGAAGTTTTAAGAACTCATGTATGGGCTGAAATGGAAGTATCCCATGCATGATTTCCCAATGTTTCTTGTATTGTACTAAACATGACATAAAACAAACGAGAGAAGCGGAGTTTTATCACATTCTAGAAAAACATCTTGAGAACTTTTAAGCATATTTTTACACATAGCAATTACTCTGCACAGGGCGACGTTACAACTAAAAAAAAAATTTCGAGCAAAAGGTTTGAACATGAACGAGGCACGTTCTAGAGGCATTTATCAGAAAATTAAAGGAGAAAGATCTATACTGTAGGCTACATACTATGAAGATACTATGATCAAGTCATCCACACGGCCTACGCTGTAATCACTACAGCAAGGTAAATTATCCAAATACAGCTTAAAATTGCCACACTGACAATCACAAGCACGTATGAAACTAAATTTTCCAAACGAAATCCAATGGAATTTTTGGCACATATGCAATATACCGGGCGAATCGCCCGCGCCTATTTTTCCGTATCCATGCAACCCACATACAACAATAACCATCTAACAAAACTTCAATCGTAGCAGAACACCACGTGCTCGTTGATTTATTTCCGTCAGTACAGTAAGCGGTGAACGGATGGTATGTCAGCAATGCGTTGAGAAGCAGTCATTTTTCAACGAATGCACATCCGTTTATTGTGTTGAAACAGATTATCGTGATGTTTACCGAATACGTTGGTACATGACGATTGCGTCCTTAGTAACACACGTCTGCCTCACTTCGAGCCATTGTGTTTCTTCATCTGACATACAAGTACAGCCACCGCTTACTGTATCGACGAAAACGAACCAACGCGCAAATGCTGTTTTGTAGCGATTCTCTATTTTCGCGCCGCTGATTGGTGCAGGCTGACAACGGCATCGGATGTTCAGCTGACGAGGCGCCGTAACGAGTACATACAGTCCATGGCACAGGACTCGGCTATACAAGAGACAATCACTTTACAGCGAAGGAGGTATTGTGTTAGATAGGACGTACTGTGTGCGGGTTGCATAGATACGGTAAAATAGGAGCGAGCGACAGGTATACGTTCTGTCCCTCATGAACAGAAGACAACGACGGACAAGAGGTTGAGGACGATACCGAGGGGGGAGAAAGTTGAGCTAGTGCCCCCTCCCCCCGCCCAAGATCTGTTATAGGCTATTCACGGTAAAGTGAGCACTTTTGAAAGCCCTCTCAATTGGAACAATAGTCAATAAATGTATTTTATTGAAGCCTTGGACGTTAACTTCCGAGCGCGGTGGAATATACACACTGTGTTTATTACTTACACAATATTTATTTTAAAAGGTGGTTACAGGATAAAAAAGAACTGACAGAAAGTCACTAGGGCCTCAAAAGTGCTCGCTTTACCGTGAACAGCCTATAAGTGTTCTTACGGCCTTGCCCACAATAGCATGCTCTTTGTTCAAATGCATAATATTCGATCTCGCAGCCATGAAAACGAAAGGTTAATAAATAAAAATACAAAAATGTACTGATCGAGCAAAAAAATTAAACTAAATAAAAATCAAAGCGTACTTATTCGCATAACTTAAATTAGAAATCAAAATAAAATAAGCTACAAATATCAATATTTGGGAGTAATAGCATACAATTAATTGACGCGCCGATTTGAGTGCACTCTAGTGTCAGTGTCTGAAAGTTTAGCTTCGGACGTCGTAATTGTAGACACGCACCTTGCGACATGCTTCTGCGATCGAAATAGACCCGCGAGGCACTCCAACCGCGGACGAACTATTGTGGACAAGACCTAAGTTGATCTCGGCAGAGCAACAGTCTGCAAGGAGAGCAGCGGTCTACGGGCGTGGTACGGGAGAGTAGAGAAAAGGATGCTGCGGGGGTTTTGGTGGGGGGGAGATCAATGTTGCCAGCTGCAGTGCGCAGGCCCGGACCGCCTATGCCGTCATTCATAAAGCGACGCGCGTGAATGGCGTAGCGGAGCGACACGCGCGTGTACGGCCGTAGGGACACGCCACACCCAATGCGTAACGACACGGCAAGCGGCATGCTGCACTCGAATAAAGACGCCGCAGGTAGGGTTATAGGGTATTTCAGAGATATCGCTCGCAAATACATTTTTCAATGTACGTAAATATCAGCAAAAGCATGCAAATGTAAATAACACTACAGAAAGAAAAAAATGAAAATTTGTTCACTATTTAAATACTAGTTCGCTGACCTGAAACAGGTAGTTCTACTTCACATCTGCTTGCTCGTGCCGTCATCTTGCGGCAAGCTACGTCACTTTCTCTCTATCACCCTGTAACATAGACTAAAGGTGAGGTAGACCGATATCGCTGGCTGAGCACAACCAATCTCCGTGTCCCAACATTCAACTGCTTTTCTGCCAATACGGCTAGGAAAACTGGTGTGGGTTGGGTTTGATGTTAGAACACTGCTTAGTAAACAAGTGCTTTTGGTATTTTTTTTCCAATTCTCTAATATATTTGTAATATTATTTGATAAAATTCAACCTGGTAGAAGTATTTTATTAATATAATAGTGTTTGTCATTTAAAAAATAGGATATAAACACACACATTCATCACTGTTGACCATGTGACTTCGACAGTTGTGTTCCTTTGGGGTAGGTCAATGTTACGTACATGCGTAGAAGATGAATAAGCGGTCTACCTCATCTTTAGTCTATGCCCTGTAATGCAACATCTTTCACGTGGAGGGTAATATGTAGTGGAGTGCGCATGCGCGGTAACCAATATCCGCGCTCCAACACTGGACTGGTTTTTACGCAAATATCACTATAAAAAACAACGTGGATACAATCTGAGGTAATAACACCGTTGATGTAAGCAAGTGCTTTCAGATGTTGATACACATCCTCTAATATACAGAACGACCCAAATGTCTTGGCACCCTCTGAAAATGTTTCGTTACCCATACATAATCCGTAAAGACGCAATATAATCCAAATACATCATAAGGTAATCTAATAATCAGACGCTGTCGGAGTGTCGAACACATCTCAAGCAATTTTGCACATGCTGAATGTCTATAGGTTATTCACAGTAAAATAAAAACTTTTGGAAGCCCTGCTTAAGATCTACTTGTATGCACGTTATGTATTCTTCCGCCATATGTAAAATTAACATTTTCATGGGCCTCATCACTTTATTCATGCGTCGGTCAAGTGAAACTGTGAAATTATTAGAAAAATAAATACTTTAAGAATCTGGTAATTTCTTCACTCCGGTACTTAAAAAACATAAAACGAAAAAAATATTTAAGTTATCACAAATGGACACCTAACACTTTTTATTCGACGTGAAGATATGGAAATACTTTCTATCCATCGTTACCAACTTTACCGGACACGTCACTAAGTGCGCCCAATGAAATATATGCAGGTAGGGGTGGAGGCTATTTCTAAGGTTGATTTCAAAAGTGCTCACTTTATCGTGAACAGCCTTTATTGTTCATGTCAGTATCACTTAGGCTGTTGCCCTACAGGATTTCAATCCTAGATCCTTTTTCACATGTCTCAACATAGTCGTTTTTGGGAGTGCGAGCTCGGGGATGCTAGTATCCGCAGTAACTTCTTGGGTGATGGGAGCACAGATGTCTCCACCGCCGCACATGTGTTCTGTCGTGAGGTTGGTCGTCCTGTCTTCTGTTTGTCTTCAATATGATCCCGTCAGAAACAGCTTGTGTTCCCAATGCAGTGTTGTCCTTTTAGAAGGGTCTTCTGTGTGGAACCGTCTCATGAAGCCTAGTCGCACTTTCCCGTATGTGGACGTTCATATGTCCAACACTACCAACAAACCGCTCTTCAACACCGTAGGAGCTCGTGTCGGCCATCTGACAGATAATGGAAAGTCATACACAACCTCAAGGAAAATTATGGGGGTGAAAAGACATTTGGACCATCCTGTAGTTAAAATGCAACCAGAATATATTCAAGTTACTCAAGTGTTCCATTCGCCTAAAAGGATGGGTCTGTTGAAAATTCAAGCGCAAACACACGTGTTTATCGCTACTGACCCACGTGACTGACAGTTGCACTGTATTGGCGACGGGATGAGTGAGTCAATGTTGTAGACACGCGCAGATAGTGAAAATCGGTCTAGCTCATCTTTAGACTATGATCTTTGCCCATTACAAAATCTTAGAAAATGGGCGATGGTAAACGTTACGTTACATGGCTTGCTGTACGATAGCGGCACGGGCAATTTCAGAGCTAACTTGTGTTTGGACAAGAATGCAGCACCGGAAACGCGGAATTAAATTCTTACAACTTCCTGCGTTCTTTATATTGCTACGCACCGGCCTCTTAGCCTCCGCGCCTTTCCTCCTCCACCCCTGAGCGAACTACCAGCAGTCCCACCCCCTCATGAGGTCATTGATGAGGAGAGGGGTGGGGCTCCCCCTCGGGCCGCGACAAGCTAACGTGACTGACGTCACTCATGCCCGCTGGAGAAGCAAACGACTCCAGAGCTATTTCCTGGTCACCTTCCTCTATGCGACTCGGGGTGCGAAGAACCTTCTGGGATAGGTCATCTCAGCTGTAGTCTATTCGCGGTTCCTTCACCGAGTTTAAATGGAACCTTTGAAAAATCTCCCCTTATATGACGTTTAGTTATTTTCAACATATACCATATATCACAAGTGTTTCATACTAGTGTTCATTAAAGTTACCTTTTTTAACTGTTAAACTGAAATGTTATTAATATTTTATCGATAAATTTTAGTTCTTCATTTATAAATAATTTGAATAAAAACCGGGAGAAAACCTGCGTGTTGGTACCAGCGCCTAGTGAGAAATAGTTCTTATACAAAATACTATTTAGTGCGCACGAATGCGGTGCGTATTCCTGTGGTGTAATTCTCCAGGCTTAGTTAAGTTTAGTTTTTAAGAGTTGGAGGAATATCCTGGACGTAGAACTTCAGCAGGGCTTCAGAAAAGGCTGAAGTAACTGGGAATGGACTATATGAAAGCCGCAGCATCTGTCCGTGTCTACAGTCTTGAATGTCCGTTAGTGACGGGTATATGCGATCATCGGGACGACGGGCGACGGCGCGATTACCAGTAAGTGCTGTGCGCGTCCATCGGGAAACTAGAACCGAGATCGACCGGCTGCACTGTAAGAAAGTGCGACTATTTGCTTGAGAAACGAACATTTTAAATGTTGTGGATATATGACGACGAATATTTTGATCGTATGGCTGTAGCATGAGTGAAGATTAAGGGACCAGGCGGTAAATTAGTGCATTTAGAGAAAAATTTCGGACTGCATCGAACTCGGATTGGAATCAACTTGTAGCGAACTTGGAGTGAACTCGTATCGACAATAAGCGTTTAAGGTAAAGTTTCGAACGTGAACTAAAGTGTAAACAAGACTGAATGCGGATTGAAACGGGATAGAAACACACTATTGGCGACTGGCAGAACTATAAAACAACAAACATAATATAAAATGAATTTCACATATTTCTCCATCCAGTTCAGTTCGGTTCCTTCGTGGCCATTTAGTTTTCGCTTCACTTAAAAAAAAAAAAAACTTATTTTGCTAGTCTCAGATCAAAGAAGTGGCTGCCATACTGATTCGTTAGTTTGGTTATTTAAGAGGTTAGAATCATTCTAATTTCAGTCCGATCAGTGTTTAAAGTCAAATTTCAATCCGGATTCTACATTCCAGTCCTCCCCGACAAATGGACAGGATTATCGCTCTCCACTCCTACTTCAGTCCAGTAAGATGCGTTTATACTAACATTTCAATCTGGATTCTTCAGTCCTCTCCAGGTTCAATCTGGAATGAAATGTTACCGTAAACGCACTATATGGCCAGTGATTAATACTCCAGCTATGATTGAAATTAAAGGCTGTTCACGGTAAAGTGAGCACTTTTGAAATCAACCTTCGAAAAAAGTCACTGCCCCTGCCTCCATAAAGGATAAAATTAGTTCCATATCTTAACGCAGAATTAGAATTTTAGGTAATCATTTGTGATAATTAAAATTATTTCTTTCTCTTTCTGTTTTTTTTAATGCACCGAAGTGTAAAAATGATCAGATTTTAAAAATGTTTACTAATAATTTCACAGTTTTCCTTTCCGACGTATGAATAAAGTGATGATTCCTATGGAAACGTTAATTTTACATAAGACGGAAGAATACACAACGTGCATACAAGTAGATCTTAAGCAGGGCTTTCAAAGTGCTCATTTTACCGTGAACAGCCTATAATGTAATAACAGCTTTCACTAATACAATTAAGTATGAATCGTAGAGTAAATACTTAATACCTGTATTTATTTAATACAATTTAAATGAAGTAAGATATTTTATTTTGTCCCTTTACTTTACCAAGACCATCCTGCACGAACATGAATACGCCCTAGGTAATTTGTAACAAGATATTCATAATTAAAAGAGACGCTCCCACATTAGTAACGTTCACCCAGTCTGACGCTCAGTGCATCTGCTTGATGATGCAGATGCCATAATCGGCCGGGTATAGGATTTTGTAAGTGTAAAGCACTCCCTTGCTGGGTTCAGGACGGGCTATCCCCTCACTTCCAAGCAGGCAGTTGCAAACCGCTGCATAATCATCCCGCCGAACGCAGGCCTTGGCCGCGCCTCCTCTAACCACAGACTGGCCTTCGGGCTGAACAGCTCATCACGCGATTTAACAGCCCGTCACATCCACCATGTGCAAGTTTTCCTGTATTCATTTTCCCGCATTACCTTTCTGGAACCATGATATATTTTAAAAATGTTTTATAGTCTATTCACGGTAAAGTGAGCACTTTTTAAGGACCTGCAATATTTTCTTTTAGCCACTTTTTTATATAAACATTGCCTTGTGACCAAAAACACAGTATATACATTCCACCACTCACAAAAGTTAACGTCCGAAGCTGTCATAAAATATATTTATTAGTTGTTAGTGCATATTAGAAGGGCCTTTTAAAAGTGTACACTTTAACGTGAACAACCTATAACAAATTTTCCTACGCAATATATTACTATACTTGATGCGATTGGGACAAAAATTAAGAACTAGGGGCTCAGTTACATGGTCATTTTGAAATTGTGCATAATAGTGCCTAACTTAAATTACTAACGGCGATAGGCTTCAAAATGACATCGTTTAGTAATTTGATAAATTTTCGTATTTATAATGTTTATCTTTCACGAGTGAAAGCACGGGGTAGCTGAATACCAGATATATGCAACATATAGACGTAACTTTACAAATGGTTAGTGCCAATGAAAATGTTCGGTGGAATTTTTTTAGGTCTCTCAAGACACTCCACCACTCCAACAGCACTGCTGTAAAAGCAGATTATTATCTCCGCACAGTAGACAGGGCACATTAGGGGTTTGCTGGCCTGTGTAGTGTGAGGGAGACAGTAAAAACAAGATGCTGTGCCATTCTCAGCACGGCAGAAAGCGAGACATTTGTGACTGACTGCAGAACATCTAACCTTGAGCGACAATTACAGCAGATTCTCTCTTCTCTCCCCCCCCCCCCCCCAAACCATCAAACAGCCTCATCGCCAGTTGGCACGGCTGTTCATTATGGGGACAAGAGTATTCGCACACTGTTGTAAACAAGTCATCTGGGCTGCCTGTCTCGTGCCACTGTATTATGGAACTGGAAAACTGTAAGCCCATTCACAGTTACTTCCAACTTTTCTGAAGCCCTGCTAAAGTTCTACTTTCAAGATATTCCTCCGCCTCGTGCAAATAAAGCCTACCACAGTCTACAAAATTACATTAAAGGGACAACGCACCGCATTCATGCGATTCAGTTTATAAGCTGTTCACGGTAAAGTGAGCACTTTTTAACGCCCTGCTAAATTTTACCTTTCAATTAATCTATACTTTTCCGCCACTGTTTAATGTGAACATTGCAATATGACTAATAAACACAGTGTATACATTCCATCACTCTAAAATTGTAACGTCTGAGACGGCAATAAAATATATTTATTAGGGGGTTAATGCCTTTTGGGAGGGCCTTAAAAAGTGCTCACTTTACCGTGAACAGCCTATAGTAACATTTTGCATAAAAACTATTTCTTACTAGGCGTAAAAAACACACCTGTTTTCTCCCTGTTTTATTCATATAGATTATAATAAAAATATTTTAAGTTATAGATCAAATATACGCAAAGCTTATATTCATCCACAAATAAGGTACTTTTAAGTAAACACCAATATAAAGCGCTTGTGATACAGGACATATAGGGAATAAACCAAGCACATTATACATGGGGTGATTTTTCAAAGGTTTCAAAAAAGTGTGAAGAAACCGCGAATAGCCTACAACGTAAATACACACTGAGGAGTGCGTATGCCATACAATAACAACCAACGGAAGTTAGTAGGAATAAAAATGAATACAAAAAAAAAATCGACCCTTGAATCTGACTAGTTGAAACTACGTTACTTTTGCATTATATTGGAGTTGAATCAATTTCTCGCTCGGAAATTTTAAATTCAAGTATCTTAAGTCAATTTAAACACATTGCCGCGCGATCTATACCTGACATAACGACCACGTCATGTTAACTTCAATGCGAATCTGTCTTTACCGTGACGTTTCATTGGCAGGTTTTATACCATTGAGACGCAACAAAAATCAAGAATTTATTTTTTAAGGAAATGTTTATGGCATACATGGCCTTGCCCGGGGGCAAATAATTTTGTTGGACTCCTTTCTCTACTTTAATACACAACTTTCGGAACCCTTTACACTCCTTAAAAAAGGAACCTCTAAGACCGAGGACTTTAAGTATTCCTTTGTTTTGTCACGTGAATACCAAAACTAGTATAAAAGTTTAAACAAAGATTCTTAAGAAGATTATAAAGTTTTTCCCGAGACAACTTAGTTTCCATCCAATCATGCACAGTAATTTTTCAAACATACAACCAACATTGAACATACATTTGCAACACATATTTAAAATAGAAAATTGGTATAGGCAGTTCACGGTAAAATGAGCGCTAAAAGCCCTGCTTAAGAACTACTTGTATGCACTTTGTGTATTCTGCGGCCTTACGTAACATTAACATTGCCATGGGCTTGGCCACGTTTTGCATGCGTCAGTCAAGTGAAACTGTGAAATTATTAGACAAGCGAATACTTTACAAATATGCTCATTTTTACACGTCGGCGTATTAAAAATAACAGTAAGCGGAAGAAATAATTTACGTTAGCACAGATGGTTACCTAACACTTTCTATTTGACGTTAGGATATGGAACTACTTGCCCTTCATCGTTACCAACTTTATTGGGCACATGCCACTCATTGCGCCCGAAAAATATATGCAGGTAGGAGCACAGACATTTTTCTAAGATTGATTTCCAAACCGCTCACTTTATCGTGAACAGCCTTTAGTAAAGAACTTTAAATAAACTCTCGAATCCACGCCGGGCCCCTTTGTGCGCAGGTCCAGGAGATTTTGCTCCTCCCCCTACCCCTTGAGATTGACGGCGTGTGGGCACGATCAGTTACAAAAACTTTGGGGCTCACCTCAGGACGTTCTGTTATTTGTCGTGTCGTGTCGGCCGTTCTCGCGGGTGCGGACAGCGATCCGCTGCAAACACGTTATCTGCTCGCTGATATAACTTCCGACTGCCATCTTCAAGCCTCTCGCTATCGCCGCTGTTAATTTCCTGCGAAGGGCTCTCTTCCCCTTCCCAGGCCAGCCACAACACGCACTGTAATTCTCCCCAGAACCTTTCATCGGGGATGAATTATTTTCTTATGTTCTTGGTCAAATTTATAAATGTCTCTTGTATAGGCTGTTCACGGAAAACTGGGCACTTTTGAAAGCCCTGTTTCAGATCATCTTGCAAGCACTTTGTGTATTCTTCCGCCTCATGTAAAATTAACATTGCGTGGGCCTCATCACTTGGTTGATACGTCGGTCGTGAGAACATGTGGAATTATTAGAAAAGTATTTTTTTTTTTTTTTTTTTTTCAAATCTGCTCGTTTTTACACTTAGATGAATGAAAAAAAATAACGCGAAAGAATAATTTAAGTTATCACAGATGGTTACCTTACACTTTTTATTCGACGTTCAGATATGGTAGTACTTTTCATCCTTCGTTACCAACGTTACTGGGCGCATGTCACTCAGTGAGTCCGTTACAATATATGCACGCACGGGCAGTGACAATTTTCTACGGTTGATTTCAAAAGTGCTCATTTTATCGTGAACAGTTTTTAACCTGCTTACATATAGGATGCACTCCTCTGCTTCGAGTTACGCACATGACGTCATATCTGACTTCACAGTGGTGTGTTTGTCAGACAAGCGGGCTGTGGGAAAACCCCGATTCTGTGTACATCAAGAATGTTCAGGGTAGTCAGTCTTGAGGTGATCCTCTTCGCCCGCAAGCGAAAGATCAAAGAGACCGACCTAGATACACGTGTTCGTAGTGGGTAGGGACGGACAGTGGAAACAGCTGCTCGCGCATCATCTCGTAGTACCCTAGGGCACATGACGTCACCTTGCTTGAACAACGGCGCTTTATCGTTTATACGGCGCTCCCGTACCTCGGTCGCTCAATCGGCGGGGGTGAGAAATAGCGCACTATAGGAGCACGTGCTGTCAGTGTTGTTGAACAGACAACAACGCGCCAATATAAAACAGCAATGGGCACGACAGCGCCCTCCCACAACCGCGGCTTGCTGGTCTGACTGGCGGGCTGTCTGAGTTGCGCCGGGACGTGCAGGGCGTCCTGACCTCTGGGCTATGTGTTCTTTGCGGTCTGGAGTGGGAAACTTCCTCAGCCCGCAGAGAGATACAACTGCTGCAACCGAATGGGTGGTATAAGGGCCCTCACAAGGGCCCGAGCACACCCCCCGCTCTGAGCTTCGGCAATGATGAGAGAGCGCCCTCCCACAAGTGCGGATATCCTTGAGCTGGGTTTACCCCCGTTGTTCCGCTGCGACACTACGCAAACCCTGCTGTCTATCCAGACAGAGCCGGAGCCTCGACTTAGCTTAACACGTGGATCATTCTTGGAAGGCTGATTTCCTTCCACGATCTCCTTGAGCATGAAGATATACCATTACTTGCAAAATCGTGACCGTGCTTTTGCTATTTTGATACGGCGTTCCCTGTCACGCAGGCCACACCTCGCCACGACTGCCCAGTCGGCAGGTGGAAAGGTTCACGCCCTTCCATCGCAGGTGCTCTCAGCTCTCACCGGTGTTGACCAGATACAAAGCCGCAACCTGATTCGCTAATGGGCACGGCCACGCCCTCCCACAAGTACCGAGGCTCTCGTACCAGCACTAAGGGCCGGTTTCACCAACGAAGATGAACTTTTCGGAATGTCGAAATAAGTTTATCCAAATGAGAGGTCCAGCTTTGATTTTAATCTCGATAATGATGAGAGTGTTTCACCATGTTTAATCGCCGTAAAGAATATTTCGTTAAAATTATCTGGATATTCTGACTTAATCGCGATTTTATTTTGGTAAACATTAGAGACTTTGCTTTAAGCTTGTACAGAGATATCATTTTGAGAAAATTATGGCAAGTCGTGAAGGTATGTTGGTCGTAAGGAAACAGCAAAGCAGAAATTTCTCATCCATTAAAAACACAATTTGTTAGTAACATAACATTTCAATATCATAAAAATAAACAAACTAATGCTGTGACAACAAAATAAAGCGAAACAGAGACAGCAGTGGCGTAGCGTAGTGGGGGCGGCAGGGGCGGCACTTTTACGGGGCGGCAAAATTTCACAATAAATAATAATAATATCTTGAAAATATTTGAACCATTTCATATTTTTGTCGCACCTACGATTCGGACCGATTGAAATGAGCACGGAATTTTTCATTACTTATTCTGTGACGAAATCGGGGAATCCCCTTTCTTTAAATGAATGTATAATAATGACATCTTGCTCATTGTAGCGATTGGCAACACCGTCTGTACTAACTTGCAGGGATTCCCCGTATTTTATTTTGTGCTTGGATTGTTTATGACATATTCAGGGAGAATGACTTCTATCATATAAAGAATAGTGTTCAATATTGTATAATAACACCTGCAAATTAGGTTACAGTACGGGCAAGTCCCTTCAGGGAAGTCCGTGAGTGATGCTTTGACAATTCAAAGAAAGTTTGATTGATGGATCGTCAGTTGGTCAATTCACTTAACTTAAGCGTATCGTATACATGTATACGCTTTCCAAACTGTGATTTCAGTTCTCATAAGTACGTGTTGTGATTGTTAAATTATTGAAATTTGCTGAAAAATTGTATTGTTCGTGTACGTATATATTCAACTATGTGAGTATTAAATACTTTATTTACGTTTTTTATTTATATCATTGTATGTTTGACTATCTGCTATTTTGTTTAAGCTTTGATATTGCTTGGGAAGATATGATCCGAATCGTAGGTGCGACAAAAATATGAAATGGTTCAAATATTTTCAAGATATTATTATTATTTATTGTGAAATTTTGCCGCCCCCTAAAAGTGCCGCCCCTGCCGCCCCCACTACGCTACGCCACTGCTGTCTCTGTTTCGCTTTATTTTGTTGTCACAGCATTAGTTTGTTTATTTTTATGATATTGAAATGTTATGTTACTAACAAATTGTGTTTTTAATGGATGAGAAATTTCTGCTTTGCTGTTTCCTTACGACCAACATACCTTCACGACTTGCCATAATTTTCTCAAAATGATATCTCTGTACAAGCTTAAAGCAAAGTCTCTAATGTTTACCAAAATAAAATCGCGATTAAGTCAGAATATCCAGATAATTTTAACGAAATATTCTTTACGGCGATTAAACATGGTGAAACACTCTCATCATTATCGAGATTAAAATCAATATTACAATATTTATTAAAATAAAAAAATCAGAACAAGTAAATTTCAGTAAAGTAAGTTATATTTTTTAAAATTTATTAGTAATTATTTTGAAATGTTCTACGATAGTTTCGTTTACGACTCCAACTTGTACTGTTATTATTTATTATATACAAGTGTCAATAATTATTTATTTTTTTGTTTTAGCATCAAAAATGAAAAGAGTAAAAGAAAGTGGGGCATCTTACCGTAATAAAAGAAGAGCTAAGTTGGAAAATATTAGAAAAAATGAAGGGGCTTTACTTAAATACGTGGAAAGTCCTGTTCCTGAGACGTCAGATTCCACGTTGGGCTTAGATTCATCAAAGACAACTGGGCCTTCAAACCCAGAATAAGCTAAAAAAATACAAGAACTTGACACTGTTGATCTGGTACCTGTTAGAAATGTTGACATTGTTCCTGAAGATCAAATTCCAACAACATCTACTCAATTAGAGTCTGCATCTGTATGTCTAGACATGGATTTCGATAGTTTAGAAACAGAGACTGATACAGCATCGGCATTGTCTGCTATTCAATACCAAAACTTGGCCGATATTGGAAAATGGCCTGAACACATAGATGAAAATATGCGATTGCATCTCATTCAGCAAGGCCAGGAAGTTGTTCAGCATATCAATACTAACTTCGCCGAAGCGTCACCAGTAACACGTTCAGATTCGTGCTCTTTAACATCAAAAGGAGAGACAAGACGGCTTACCCAGGAATGGTTTTACCGCACATTGACTAACGGCGTAAAAGTTTTACGTACTTGGATGGCTTATTTTCCTTCCAAAGCATCATTATTTTGCTTTTGCTGTCGTTTATTTGAGAACGTAAACACACCGAATGGATCAAAGTTTTGCTCATCTGATGGATTTAATACTTGGTGGAAATTAAATCCTACGGTTTCAAGTCACGAATCAAGCGCACTACACAACCAAAATTATTGCAAATGGAAGGAGTTGGAGAGCAGACTTCAAAAAGGACAGACTATTGACAAGAAAGAGCAAAACTTAGTGGCAAAGAAAACAAAAAAATTGCAAGAAATCCTTATCAGAATGTTTGATATTATAAAATTCCTTGCCAAACAAAATTAGGCTTTACGTGGCCATACAGAAAACGACACCAGTATTAATAGAGGAAACTTTTTAGAATTGGTGCATTTAATTGCAAAGTACGATCCTGTACTTCGTGAACATCTTGTAAGATCTAAAATGTGTGGCAAAATTTCAATCACGTATATGTCACCAGAAATCCAAAACAAATTTATTGCAATTTTGGGAAATAAAGTTCACCAATATATCATTGGACAAAAAAAAAAGGCTAAGTATTATTCGATTATATTCGACAGCACTCCATACATTTCTCATAAAGATCAAACAAGCCAGTTATTAAGATACGTAATGGTTGAAAATCAGGAAGTACAAGTAGTGGAATCTTTTATAGATTTCATTGAAACAAAAGATAAAACTGCTGAAGGAATTTCAAAGATGATTTTGAGCAAGCTTGAAGCTGATGGCCTCGATACAAGCAAACTGTAGAGGCCAAGCATATGATAATGCTGCTGTTATGGCTGGAAGGCATTCAGGAGTTCCGCAAAGAATTAAAGAAATAAATCCCAAAGTTGAATTCGTGCTTTGCTCAAATCATTCGTTAAACCTGGTTTGTTTACACGCTGCCTCAGTTGAGGCGAGTTCAGTAACTTTTTTCGGCACATTAGAACGTTGCTATTCATTTTTTCCCATGTCCACACATCGTTGGGAAGTTCTGATAGCAGCTACAGGCAAAAGTTTAAAAAGGGTTCAAGACACGCGGTGAAGTGCAAGATGTGATGCCGTAAAAATGACATGGCATCATTACAAAGACATTCTCGTCACTTTGGAAAAACTGACAGAGACAGGTGAAAGCTTAAACACAAGTGCTAGTTACGATGCAGTCATTTTCCTTTCTTTGTTTCTTGGGCCTCTGGCAACCGGTGCTACATGAAGTGAATGAGGTACAAAAATATTTACAAACAAAGGGACTTGACATAAGACTGTGCGCTCAGAAAGTAAATGCTTTGCAGATGGTACTGACAGAGAAACGAGAAGAATGAGCAGATGGCGCTGTAAGTTATGCAAAAAATGTGTGTGAAGAACTTGGCATTTCCATGGAACCTCAGAGGCGCATAACAAGAAGGAACATTTTTGAAGACGGAACCAGAGATGCTAACTTGTCTTGTGAAAATGAGTTGAGACGGAAACTGTTTTCTTCGTTAGATAGAATCATTGTAGAAATTCGTGAGCGTTTTCAGCAGCTACAGAATTTGGCGGATAAGTTTGCTTATCTAACGCCGGCTATATTACTAGATTCGGACGACACTAAATGTAATCTAGACTACGCATCTGCCGAAATTGACGAGCAGGACTTCAAGCTGGAACGGCTTCGACTGCGGACTTTCATTGCTGCCACAGGCAACGAAAATAAATTAATTAATGCGGACTCACTTGAATGATTAAAATTTATTGTGAAATCCAAGCTGGAAGATACTCTGCCTAATATTATAATAATGCTCCGAATATTCTTCACAATTGCCATAAGCAATGCCAGCTGTGAGAGAAGTTTTTCAAAATTGAAATTGACCAAAAATTATTTAAGATCAACAATGAGTACTTTAAGGCTAACCAATCTGGCTATCTTGTCTATTGAGCAAGAGGTGTGTGATGCTATAGACATTGATAGTGCAATAAAAGAATAAAAGACTTTGCTCTTAAAAAAAGTAGACGAATAAAAGTTTTAGTTAAAGACAGAAGTTTTGTTTTTAATTCTAACAAGTCTATTATTTTTCAATAAAAATGTAAATATTAACAGTATCGTTCTAGTTCTAATTGGAAGTCGATTTGCGTTTTATATTCAATTCGCTAATAACTTAATCTTGTTGATCGTCAAGGTATAATAATAAGTGTTCTATACCTGTTATATCAATGTAAGTGGCATACGTGTAAGAATTTTTGTAATAAATGTGATTATTATATTGTAAAAAATATATATATAACTTTTTTATTTGTAACCTGTACAATACACAATAATGATGACTGTTCTTGCCGAAAAGTTCTTTAGAATTACTGTATATTATAGTCTTTTAAATTGAAATACCTAAATAAGAGGGCGGCAAAATTCTTCCGCCCCGGGCGGCTGACACCCACGCTACGCCACTGAGGGACAATCGAATGCGAACTGTTTTATTTGTACATCTCGATCACTACAGGACAGCAGAGACAACTTGAAGGCGGTGTGGGATAACCTAAAATAACTTACGCAAAAAACCATATGCAAACGAAGTGTTCTAATAGTTACTGGTACAGCTAACATATTAAAAGTATGTTTGACAATAATGTGTTTTACTTAAACATACAATCAAGTGTTTGACGTAAGACGAAAGTATACTTTAAAATCCTATTCATCATAAAGTTCAAAATAATTTATTCTTTCACGTAAACATCGTGGACGACGTACAATAAAATCCTCATCACTTTCCTCTTCAAAAATTAAATTGTACATTGCCTGAGCCATTTTCTCTTTATTCTCGATGAAATAACTTTGCCCTCTCGCCACCTTCCCAAAGTATTTATGTTTTACAGTTTAATCACAATAATGTGTCTTAAAACACCAAAAACGGCGTGTTAATATTTTATATAGATATTCTGAGAAAATCGAGATTAATGTGCTTGGTGAAACATAAAATACCGATAATCGAGATTATTTGTCAGTTAATCTTGATAAACATTATCTCGCGTGGTGAAACCGGCTCCAAGCGTATGGTTCGGCCGCGGGTGCTATCCATACCCTTGGTGAGTCTCCTGCCTGCAGATGATATAGTAAGAAATGACAACGGCTGTTCACGATAAAGTCAGCACTTTTGAAATCAACATTAGAAAAAGTCACCGCTCCTACATATGTTTTGACGGGCGCACTGAATGACACGGGCCCAGTCAAGTTGGTAACGACGAATGGGAAGTAATTTCGTATCTTAACGTCGAATAAGTGTTAGGTAACCATTTCTGATAACTTTAATTAATTTCACTTTCGATTTTTTTTAATGCATCTAAGTGCAAAAATGAGCAGATTTGTTAAATAATTTACTTTTCTAATAATTTCAGTTTTATTTGGCCGACGCATGAATAAAGTGACGAGGCCCATGACAATGTTAATCTTATGTAAGACGGAAGAATACACAACATGTTTTCAAAAGTGCTCATTTTACCGTGAATACCATATAAGAAAGCATATTCGTACTACTACTCATTCTAGAAGAATCCGTACCTGCGCATTGAAGATACCAATGATTATCCTCAGTGGGGTAGTCTGACGTTCACCGATTATTTTATTCCGAGGGAAAGTGTTCAAAAGTTGCACTTTACATTGCACAGTTATGCACAGAAAGGATAGCATCGCAGAGTCCCTCGATTGTAGATAGTATGCTGAAACACAAGACATTCTCGTTAGAGTCCAGGTTCATTCACGGTTACTTCCAACGTTTTCTGAAGCCCTGCTTGGGTTCTACTTGCAGGATATTCCTCCGCCTCATCCAAACAAAGGTTAACTAAGTTTAGAAAATTACACCAGAGGGACAACGCACCGCATTCGTGCGCACTCAGTGTAATATTTTGCACAAGAACTATTTATTTTTAGGCATGACCAAAATACCTATTTTGCCCCTGTTTTTAGTCATTCATAAGTATAACTAAAATATCATCGCTTATTTACAGAATATAAATAAAAGTTCGATTTAACCAAATATAAGATACTTTTTATGTTAACAAGTATAAAACGCTTGTTATACGTGGAAATTTTAGGAAACAATCAGACACGGCATACAGGGAGTGATTTTTCGAAGGTTTGTTTCAAAAAGTGAGAAGACACCGCGAATAGACTACAGATCGCCATTACAGCTTCCTCATAAAAGTGATTCCTTATCGAGTGCGACTACAAAAAAAAAAAGATAGGATAAATGCAATTTTAAAACAATATTAATTAAAATTCACAGGAAAACTCCTCGTGTTAAATAGGTTCCTTTTCGCGCCCAAATCAGCGAAACGTCAAATAACGCCTTCAGTATACTTGCTAATTTAAATTAGGCTCACTATTGGATAGCTTTATAAATAAATTGGAACACTGTGGTGGTGTTGAATGAACCTAGGCCAGTAAAATTTGTGTACGTTGTGTAATGTCACTATACCGTCGCACATACTAACGCAGAACGTAAATAATTCTGGTACAGCAAGACACACACAAGGCATATTTCGTTCGTCAACACTGATTATCCGTTTTCATTTGCAAAAGAGTACAAAAACTACTCTACTATTATAAATAACATATACTTACATATGTAACAATGGGCTCCTTATATGTTCGACAGAACAACAAGTAAAAACCGTACTCTGCTACGCTTCGTGCTCTGCATATTTATATTTTTGTGACCATAAATACGTAGAAGAATAAATCAAACAAACGTACCCGCCACACGAAAAACCTTCTGTAATTACGTACATTTATCTCCATGTTTTATTCGGTAGAAATTAATATAAGCGTTTTCAGAAATATGGCGGCAAACAAAAAAAAAAAAAAATTCCATACACAAGTACGACTAACCAATGCACCTTTACCGCACAAAGCAAATGAAACCCTAGCAAACCACAGCGACCTAAATACTCATCTAAGAATAGATGCAGGAATTTACATGTTAGCTCGTAAATAATACGTCGATTCGTGACAAAACATAGCATGGGGTTTCCTGTCCGCAATTCAGATTCTATTGTTCTTGATTAGTTTAACAAGGGATATGGCACTGCAGGATGATTGTGCGGTGCCCGCAAAGCTACGTACATCCAAGGCTGTGGCTAAATCCCAAACATTTCGAAACGCTTTGTATCACTATCGCGCTGCATACCAGTGATACGGGCGCAGTACCGAGAATGTAAAAACAAATCACAATCAACAGCTGATAACGCATTACACCACGTTTCCACAGCACTACAAAAATACTCTTGCGAAGAGTTCGCTGTACATGTTGAGCAGTTGCTTGTTACCTTTGCCCCCATGCGAGGGAAATAGAAGATTCTTTAAAAGAGAACAAAAAATTATTAGTAATAGCACTAGAGCTCAAATATGGTTCAAAACACAACTACTGCTACGAAAAGTTTTTGTGCACCATCACAATATTAGCTGCACCCTCCCCCCCCCCCTTCCCATTCACTCTCCCTCTGCATTTCGTGATAACAGAAAATCGTTCTTATTCCCATTTTTGACAAATAAAACTAGGACGAACTTTGCGCCATAAACGACGCTGTTGCTGCATTAAGACGTCTCGGATTTACTGTAATGGCGCTGAAACCATTGCATCCATGAAAATAGTGTCCTGCATAAGGGAGGTTACTTGGAACAGCACTGTCGCTCGATCGTAGGCATTATGCTTGAGCAACTGAACGAAGATAACAGATGTTTGGAACAGAATGCTATTAAAACCCTCAGTCGACAATTTCGTAACTACTTTAATATACACCTATGTTTAAAATGTCCAATTACACTCGCTTCTCTCCTCCATGAAACTTTCCACACAAGTTTATCAACGCAATCCCTCAAAGTCGTGTCTACACCGAGTCAAACATATGGCACTGCGTTTACTTCCGCGTATGGCATTTATCTTCCGACGTCTTCAAGGCCATTTCTAGCAAACACATTTCCGCTGATTTTATACCAAAACACTAATATTACAAACAGTGGAATATCATTAAACTTTACATTACTGCAATTTTTAAGACAAAATAATTTTAAAAATGATTATAGACTGCATTTTTTAAAGTTATTTTTGCAGTAAATATAGAAAATAGAAGGCTGCATATTTAACAGTGTTGAACCGCAAAAATAATATTTTTTTTTTACCAAACATTGTTCAACTTGTACACGTTATGTGTGATATTTACCTCGAATAAAAAAAATTACACTTAATATTTTTTAAATAATTTTATGTCAAATTCAAAACTTTTCTGTTTTGCTGCAGCCAAATGACAAATTCTAACTAAGTTGTACAAATGAACAACTTTACAGTCAACTAATACCATGAGCTACTGTGTGACATATATGTAATCACCAAATAACAGTGCATACATAAAAAATGTTAAAAATATGCAAATATTTATGTTCAACAATTTTTTTTTCAATATATATGGATTGTTATTTGGCGATGACGTATGTCACACGGTAGCCCATCGAATTAGTTTACTTTGTACATTTTCTCATTCCTACAACTTGGTTAGTATTTGTTATTATGGCTATAGTAAAACAGGAAAAAAAAATCGAATTTGACATAAAATTATTCAAAAAATATAAAACGTAAAAATTTATATTCTAGGAAAATATCATCACACATAGGCCTTAATGGATACAAGTTGAACAATGTTTGGTACAAAAATTAAATCATTAATTTTTGGGGTTCTTTATAAATGTAATTTTAATGTTTGTGTTTTATGACCGGATTTACTGTATCTTGTTTCGGCACGTTCACATCTGAATTGGAAGTCAACGGCTCGGCAAGGGGAGTTTGATTATAGAAGAGGGGGAGGGGGGACCTTTCCACGTGGTTTTCCATTCTTGATTTTCGGAAAATGCTGATGCAGTTATTAATGTGAATCTTATCATTTCCTATCCATTAAAAAAAAACAAAGCGTCAGCCTGTAACTAGCTGCTACAATGTTCTGCTACATTAGGCGTAAAGTCCCTGTACTCTGTTCTAAAACAAGGATTACGCCCCAATATGTCTGAAAATAATGTTTTCAAAATAATTTACTGAATTAGTTGACGTTTCCCCAGGGAAAAGAGACTGGCATTTCAGTCAGAGCACTCTCATGAAACTTGAATACAGTACGCTGCGTCGCAGACGTTATTTTTAAAATAATTTTACATTTCCAGGGAAAATATTTAACAGCCGGCTAATGTATATTTCGAAAGACAGCACAGCAAACTATTCTAAACGTCGACCGACAAAAGCGAAAGGTTCGCTGTTTGAAGTGTCCCGTGGTTGCACAAGACTGTACACTAGTTCGAGGACACGAGAGACGGTGCATTTGACATACGTGCCAGCGTCACCCTTGGCACAACCTCACTGCACTAAGGGCGCACAACAACCGCAGGCAGACTGCCAGAGTGCACGGTAATTGCGACACTTTATGTCATCAGCGATGAGGGTAATGGGAAGGTATCCGACCTCTACGATACTCCCCGCCCAGGACATCCACAGCCAATCTAGCTTCAGTGACACACCGTTGGCCTACTTGCCAGGCACTGTTACACAATCGACAGTCACCTGGGCTCCCGAAGGTCCTGCGGGCCGCACCATAAAACTGCTCGTTCGTCTTATGCGCGTGTACCCAACATTGACCTTCCTGTCGAAGTCACGTGATAAACAGTGATGAACTTGTTTGTTTATATCTTAATTTTTAAACGACTAACACTATTAAAAATTGGTTAGAAAAGCTTTTTTTTTCTTCAGTGTTATAACCTCAAATCCAATCCACGCTGTTTTTGCTAGCCGTATTTGCAGAAAATCAGTTCAATGTTGGGACACGGCGATTGGTTGCGCGCAGCCAGCGAGATCGGTATACCTCATCTTTTAGTCTATGGTCCGCACGCCCCTTTACCACTACGGATATTCGGTTTCCATACATTGCGCACAGTGTCAACGGAATTTATTTTTCCATGGGTTCCATCCCACTACTCCAAAAACGTTCCCTTATCTGCTAGTAAGGGTCTAATTTCCGACACTTCAGAAACGACAAATACATTAGAGTCCAGCACATTTTAAAAGTTCGTTATTTAGATTTATATTACCGCTGACTTTGGGCGAACCACCTCCACTCCTTCCGGTAACCGCAATTATCACCATTCCATTCTGTTGCCTGCTATCCGTAATATTCATTCGTAGTCTTCATTGTTAGCAGTCGCAATTGTCCATTCACTCCGAGATGTTCACTGATCAGAAAACGTCAGTCCCGAAGCAATGATAAATTTATTTTTAATTTAATCACACAGCTATTATTTACAGTATTGAATTATCTATCTCAACTATTACTCCTTTCATTCCTCAGTGAGCACAATATTTAATGTCTATTTCAACTCTAACGTCCTTCTAAATATGTGTTTCGTTATAGTAAATTAACTCACACTAATCTTTTAACACACGTACAGTCTGTCTGTTGCCATCATTTGCAATGTTTTTCACGCATCCAGTCCAATAGTTTAGCTTTCCAGCCGCACTCTTCACTGCTTGATATTTGTAGTCGCAGATTTCCCTTCCGCTGGTCACTTCCCTCGCCGCTCGCTCTTTTCAATTGTCGTCTATCGCTGAAGTTACAACCTCTCATCCATTCAACAACTCTCTGTTCGGAGGCCCGACGTGCTTTTTATAGCCGCTGGCCTTGACCTGGAAGGCTCGCCGCACCACAGTCCAGCTGAGACACACGAGGTATTCTTAAGATGTCTGAAAGAGACCCGATATCCAAGGTCGGGAGCGACCCGCGCCCTGATAGGCGCAACAGAAGGCAGATGCGTACAGCCACTGTCAGCTGTGTTAACTCTGGATATGATCTGCAATATGTGTTTGGTAATGTCCGTCACGATGCGCAAATGGTTAAACAAGATGCCAAGTTCAAGGCCACGAAAGGCAACGAACGATATGGGTATGCCGTAGGATGGGGTGACTGGCCCAAATATTGGAAAGTAGTATTTTTTTTTCGTAATTATAAAATACAGTATGAACATTTTTGCTCTGTTGGTGCTCTATGAAAACTAAAATACAGAGAAGAGTAAATCACGTTTGTTTCTAGTAGTTATAGCAGTAAATAGGTTTACCTAAACTTTGGACCAAAGTCACTCCATGTTAAGGTAGATGCAATGTAGGCCTATACAATTTTGGTTTCGATATTTTACCATAACTAGTCGCGTAGCGAAACTCCGTGGTGTTACGTTTACCTGACCAGCTGAACACGAGATCGGTGGCCCAACATTCACGTCAGTTTGAGGTATGCTGCTTATTTCTGCAAAACTGTAAAGCGTAAAGGAATCTTTAAATTCTATGCTCTATTACTATTTTTTGGGTGAAAGATATTAAAGACTGCCAGACGGGTATATTCCAGCTTACCCGAGATTCGAATAAAAACTCAACACTACTTCAGTCAACTTAAGATTCCTTCTAATTTGTGAGATATATCCATCGTTGTCTATAAATACGACACGGTTTTTTTTTCTCTCCAAAAAAGGGGTCTTGGTATAGTAGTGGACACCAGAATTCGGAATTGGTAACTATAGCAGAAGCGCATTAATTCTGTTGCAATTATAGATACCAATAAAGTTCAGGTATCGCAAGCGTGTCTCTAAAGTTTCAGCAACGAAGAAGCTGAACATAAAATACCCCAGCACCCAAGACCACCTCCTCCTACCCAGTCCACAATGGCATATTTGCACGGACTACGGTTCTTACAGTAAGCCGACAAATTATGGCAATTCTTTTGGACGCGTAACTCTGGATATAGTCCATTCACGGTTACTTTCACCTTTTCCGAAGTCCTGCTAAAGTTCTACTTACAGTATATTCCTCCGCCTCATGCAAACCAAGCCTAACAGGGTCTAGAAAATTACACCAAAGGGACAACGCACCGCATTCGTGCCAACTCACTTTAACGACATTTTGCACGAGTACTATTTCTTACTGGGCATTACCAACACACTTATTTTCCCCCTGTTTTTAAGACTAAAATTTTGAACTAGGAACGCTGACAAAAATTCATCGCAACTAACTTATCTTTGCGAAACTACCTGAACAAAATACCAGGTTTTGCATCTGAATAAGCAGACCATCCACCTTTTAAATACGATCGTGCATGCGTGTCATCGCCCAAACGCAGTTTATAGAAAACGAAAGCACAACAAAAAAACAGGGTTCACGAATGCGAAACTGCACCAAGCATCTTTTCAATTTCAAGAACCAGCGGTCAGTGAAGCGAAGACAGACGGGAACCCGGTAAATACCAACCTCGCGAGAGCTGAACTCTGCGTCGCATTCAGCGTACGAACTGTCGTATAGGCTGTTCACGATCAAGTGAGCACTTTTTACGGCCCTCATAAATTTTTCCTTTCAACCAACTGCCATCTTCCTAAACAATGCAATGTGACCAATAAACACAGTGTATAGATTTAACTGCCATCAAAATTTAATGCCTGGGGCTGCAATAATATATATTTATTAGCGGTAAATGCCTGTTGGGGGGGGGGGGGTCCTTAAGAAGTGCTCACTTTATCGTGAACAGCCTATAACTATTCTCGTTTACGGGCTGTGCTTTAGAACGTCACGGTACCCAACAACTGTGCTATGCCAAACAACCTCTGTGGTTATGGAAAATACAATATCCCGGAACATTTTCCCCGAATGAGGTGTTAAGACTATATGCAATTGATACACTATGTCTTCACAGCAAACCAAGTCTGAGACATGAAAAAAAAAAAACAATAAACTAAGCCAAGAGTAGCTGTAGTCAAAATATATAAATAAAACGTACAATGAATCCCTCAAGGAATTTTGCCAGACAAATTACAAAATATAAAACAAGAAATAAAATTATAGAACGAATTATCAAACGAAAAAACCAAGGACAACCTAAATAAAGACAGCACAGGCGAGCGCAGGCACAAAATTTTACCGCACAAGACAGAATTACGCAATTTATCTGACAAAATTCTTTGTGAGATTTACTATACGTTTTATTTGTACATTTCGACTACAGCCACTCTTGGCTCGTTTTTCGTGTTTCAGGTTTCAGGCCTGGTTTTCTGCGACCACAATCGATCAATGGAGTATGTTCGAAATATGTCACTTAGGCCTAATCATTTACCCCACTGCAAGAATTTTCAAACTCGCAAAACGCAAATATCTCACGTGCAACAGTTAATATATCTGCCACTTATTTCCGCGTATACCAGTTTCACAAAAAAAAAAAAAATAGTAAAATAAAATTATACAAAATTTATAATAAATACAACAAAATATTTAACCCTTACGAGAAAAAAAAATTGTATGTGACTAAAAGTAGTGTCATTGTTTCTAAAATGGGCGAACATTTCAACGATACTGCATGTATGCCCTAATTCAATTCAAGTTTAAAAACACTGCCTTCATTCCTGAATAGTTTACAGGATACGGCGTCAAGCTCTTGAGTAACAACTTTACACGGTGCGACAATTTCGGGGAGAATATTTCGTCACATGAACACTGGACGATACTGAAAGTCTCTCTTTCAAAGGAACGCCGGCTAAAAAGTTCCGGACATACTGACACTTGTTTGCACTGCCTTAGTCAATTCGAGGGAATACGTCAGATCTCTTAAAACACTGGCGTCTAAATCTTCAGTTTAATATCTGTGTATTAATGGAATTATGGAACACCAGGAAAATACCACATATTGGCTTTATTTTGTCATTTTTAATTTCTAATTTTTAATAAGTATAAAATGCGACAGTATTACACAAATTAATAAAACATGCTAATAGCTATGCAATTACTTATGAGTGCCATTTTAATATTCTTTTAAAAGTTTTTCTTTTATGTTTAAGACAAAAAGATTCAAGGGAATCATTATCTGCATCGTTTAATTTTTATGTTACCGCTTTTGTTATTGGCGCTTTTTTTAGGCGCAAGATTTATGAATAATGTGTGTGTAGGTGTAAGCTGCACAATTTAACGATTATTCTGTTTATCACAGTTTAGCAGGTATGATAATGCTATCGATAAAGCTTATCTATCACTCTTTTTCTGATTGGCTACGCATTTGAAAAAGAGCAATTGTATGTCAGAATATCGAAGTATTCTCGCGCCTGTGCATTCAGTTCCCATGTTCACCTTTCAAACTCAGCTCGCTTACACACAGTATCAAGGCAAGTTGTGTGGTGTAGCCTCTGGCAGTTTGATTTATTTAATGGGCAAGAGAAAACTCTGTGGTTTCAAACTTATTTTTACAGACTTCAACACACCTATACATCCATCTATACTCTGGCGTGCAAAAATAAAAAATAAAAAATTTACATGTATGAAAATTTTTTACATTTTAAAGTAATTGCTATGGAATTGGTCGTCACTATGGAATTAGTCCACTCAAAGATAGTTTACTTTTATTGTTAGAGGCTGTTCGCAGTAAAATGAGCACTTTTGAAAACCCTGCTTAAGATCTTTGTATGCACGTTGTGTATTCCTCCGCCTTATGTAAAACTAACATTGCCACGGGCCTCAGAATTTTATTCACGAGTCCGTCAAGAGAAACTTGTAAAATTATTATAACAGTAAATATTTCACAAATCTGCTCGTTTTTTACACTTCTGTGCATTAAAAACGCAGAAAGGGACAGAAATTATTTAAGTTATCACTAATGGTTACCTAACACTTCTTATTCGACGTTAAGATGTGGAACTACTTTCTACACATCGTTACCAACTTTACTGGGCGCATATCACTCTGTGCATCCGTTAAAATACACGCAAGCAGGGCCAGTGACTTTTTCGTAAGGTTGATTTTAAAAGTGTTCACTTATCGTGAACAGTGTTTAAAAGAAATTTTGTGACGAAGAGTATAGCCAACCATCATCTACGAACAAAAGTAACTTCCCAGGGGCAACATTTTGTGCAGGGGCATATTTCTAGCGTCACAGGAAATCGTATTTTCCGAAATGCGAAGCGCCATCTGCTAATTAATATGCTAAGCAGGTTATTTTCAAGCAGTGCGCCAAGAATTACCACCTGGGGCGCCGTGTATGAGGTGTTTTGCATATGTTTATGATTCACGTGCATTGTGCATCTATTTTTTAGGTGAATTCGTCTTAAAAATCAGACCAGCACATGGGATAGGATTGAAACGGCGATGTAACGTTTGCTTGGTAATCCATTCCGACACGAACTTCGTCAATATACGTCTATTCACGGTTTATTCGCACTTCTTGAATCACGCCTTTGAAGAACTACTCCGTGTCTGGCGTGTTATTTCCTAAATATGTAATTTATCACAGGTTAACATAAAAGTATCTTAAGTTTTCGTTATAATTGTAGTTAACTATATTTTCTTTGTTTAATGTTTCATTTATAATAAATTATATGAAAAAAAAAAAAAAAAAGGCAGCCAGAACACACATTTGTTAGTAGCAAAATGTTATTACAACTGAGTGCGCATGAATTCGGTGCATCGTCCTTTGGAGTAATTTTCTAGACTTGGCTAAGCATAGTTTGCACGAGGCGGAGGAATATCCTGGAAGTAGAACTTTAGCAGGGCGTCAGAAAAGTTGGAATTAACCGTGTATTTGTATTCCGTAGGGGAGACGCCGAAAATATTTAGCTGGCCAGAGGAGCGATGGATGTAAAGTACTGAAAACCACTAGGCTGAGCGAACTGTTTAGTGAGGCGATGACAGTGCAGAGAGCGCTGGCAGGGCCGGAGTAGCCGGGGCAGTCGGACAGTTTCACCTCAGCGCCGACGTGGCATAATTCCGTCCTGACATCACGGCGCGCAGTCGCAGGTGTCTGCAACCTGAGCCAATAGCCAGCTGGGCGCCCCGCCTCGTCACCAGCGCGTTGGCGTGAAGTCACATGCGACACTGTGTTGACTGGACCGACTGCACCGCCCGGCGGATGGTGGGCGGGGCAGAACGAACACACTCCATGGCATTTGCCCATTTTTTAAGATTTGTTTAATGAACGGAACGTATCTTAAGGCCAAGGCCACTATCTCCCATTTCTAAAGCTTTTGCGAGGATTAATTTTTTGAACCCAAACGGAAGCCAAATTGTAAAATCCTCTTACAGTTTTGTTACAAATCGTTTTTATTGTGTAGTGTAAATCTTTCAACGCAAAGAACGGTGTACTTTTATCCAATAAATTAATTAACAAAAATTTCGTTTATTTATTTAATAATTTCATACATTCTTTCCTGATGTCTGTAACTTGTCTGTAGTATTGTGACAATGCAACATGTGTATCAAACAAAAGCTATTACTAAACGTTTCCTGACCTATATGACCTCTGTAAAAATCGGCTTCAGCTGACCAGCAGGTCGATTAAAGCCAGGCCCACAGCGGCGCGCTGGATGGGTTTTAGTACACATTTGTCATGCGATTTACGGCTATTTGCCGACCCTCTGGACCACAAGTGTCCTACATCAAACTCCTCGTCTCGGAGCCCTGTACACTGTTGTGTACAGTAGTAAACACTTATCGTTTACATCCTGTAGTCTTTGATAAGATTTTAAAAAAATTTACTGTGACTGGAGAGTGTCTTACACAGCAATTTCACAATCTTTGTATGCAATAATTTCGATAGTATAGTTCATTCACGGATACTTCCAACTTTTCTGAAACCCTGCTAAAGTTCTCCTTCCAGGATATTCCTCCGCCTCATGCAAACAAAATAGAGTCTAAAAAATTACACCAAAAGGGCAACGCACCCCATTCGTGCGCATTCACTGCATAAGAACTATTTATTACTAAGCATTGCCAGCACACCTATTCTCTCCCTTTTTGTCATATTAATTATAATTGAAATATTCTAATTTATAGTTAAAATATAAATAGTATTTCAATATAGTCATAAATAAGTAACTGTTATGTTATTTAATGTTCACGCAAATAGGAAAGACTTGATACAATATATAATTAGGATACAATCTAGCAAGTCATAACATTGGGTGATTTTTGAAAAGTTTTATTTAAAAAGTACGAAGAACCAGCGAACACGCTATATACAGAACTAAACTGCAGACTCATTTTTTACATCCCAGAGCTGTAATTCTTTAGTATAGAGGAAGGAAATACCTGAAAATAATTAGTCTGAGTTAAGGATTATTCCCACAAAAATTTGTGATTTTACAGTGTTTTTTTTTTTTTTTTTTCAGGATGGCCTGTCTTAAATTGAAACATTTCTTATGTTTAACAAGTTGTACGGACAAGTTACCTCTTAATACGTTGTCTTCTACAGAAATTTGATTCGCATACTTATGCTAGAGCCTATAATATAGTAAAATCATCGTGTACAATATGTTCATATGTGCCTTCATTATTGCTTCTTTTTTAAATTTGGTCACAGTATTACTTTGAAAACTAATTGGTTATATTTCTAAAAAGTGTTTACCTTCTTTATCTATGCTTTATAATTTTCTATCGCCCGATACTATCTTTTGGCAAAATAATCACGGGAGGTATGGATTACACAAGCTTTATTAGTATTCAAAATCCTTGACATTCCAAGTGACAACTGCAAAGTTGAATTATAACATTGTAGTACACGTTTAATGTTTTGTTGTGCTTTTCTACCCATGTTGCACAAAATTCACTTATATCCTCTCAAACAAAATTTAAATTTGCAAAAGATAACACGAAGAAATTCCCCCCCCCCCCCCCTTCATTTAGCTGGTCTCATGATTCAATGTCTCGGGACGCACGTTTTACTTGAACCTGCGACTTTGTCTCACAGTGCAGTAAGTGAATCGAGTTCCCTTAGCGCTTGAATTACGCTTGATCACCTATAAAGTTATAGGTTATTCACGGTAAAGTGAGCACATTTTAAGGCCCTTTCAACAGGCACTAACCACCTATAAACAGATTTTATTGCAGTTCCAGACGTCAACTTTTATTAGTGGTGAAATTTATAGACTGCGTTGATTAGTCTTATGGCAATATTTATATTAAAAAGCGACAGGAAGATAGAAATCTAATGAACAGAAAAATTCAGCACAGCCTTAAAAAGTGCTCACTTTACCGTGAATCGTCTGTACTGTAATTATTATTAGTTATTAACGTGTCCAACTTAATACTGTAATACCATCTCAAAACTGAAGACTATTCCTAAATTACGCACCGTGACAACACAATTTTCAAGGCAAAGGGATGAAATGTGAAGTGTTCAAGGTACTTACTACCTGCCAAGGAGGTTGGAAAGTTACATCCCTTACTAACGTAAATTCCACCATGGGAAAGATCACTGAAAGAATACTGCACCAAGAAGTTTGTAATTAAGAGTTAAACAACGCCAGTTTTATAACTTAAAAAAGAAAATGTGTCAAATTAAATATTCAAGATATATTTTCTACGTAATGACATGGTAAGGGTTATAAATTACATTCTTAAAAAAATGCATATAATCATACTTTTCACATGTCTCGAATCAACTTCCGATATAATCACCTGCTGGCGTTGTGTTTAGACAGATTACACAAATGTCAGGAAAGTACAGTAATAATGGTACAACGAACAGCCATTTTCAAAAGCCCATACCAAAATTAGTAGATCACACATGCCGATGAAAAATTTAACGTTCCTGATGCAAGGTTTTGCACATCATAAAATGACGTACCTATGGAAGAAATCGAAACGATAACGCAGGAACTATTTTCTGTTCTGACCAGTCCACTTTTGTGGATAATTTTCTGTGAAGGCAAAGTGCCCAATTCAGGCTATAATTAGCTAATCTGTCCAGTGCTTAGTTTATATAATTGGCACTACTAGGAGAAACATGATATATAATGTGAAGGAAGCGCCTTGAACGCCTGCAGTACAACAAAGATTGTAAAGTTTTTGTTGACACTTCGATGAAAGATTAGGCCTAAAGGCGGAATTTGTACGCGTGGCATGCATTCGAACATTTGATACGTAAGCGGAGATACGACATTCGACTATTTAATAAAAACTTCGGGTGAAATGCTTTCCTTAGTTTGCTAAAACGTTACAAAAGTGAGTGAATTCTTTGGGAGGATACTTGAGTACAGCCAGTTGTGTCTTCGCCTTTTTCTATGAAGCCAACGGACAGTCGCACATTTTTTTTTTTGCAGTCGGGGATCGATGGCCCTGTTGAACTCCGTCAATTGCAGCGGCTCTGGCTTACATTTCCTCTAACTGGGTATCCGCTGGCACAGTATGAAATTACACCTCCACTTTGCTTCGCAGCAGAAACCCATACGGACCTGCCCGGCTAAAATAATTAGATGGCCGTCAAAGCAAATCCTTCAAGAAGACCGTGGTAGTCAAAGTAAGACCCAAGGCGCCCGCATCCAATGGACTTTAATTAGCCTGATTAGGTCGAGGAGAAAACGGCGGGTGACAGTTTCCTCCTTCAGCGTTACCGAGAGTAATCCACTGAACACTTTACCCATCTTGCACCTAGGTAAAGAACACTACTCCACCGAGTTCTTAACATAACTTAACGTAGGTGCTAACATTTTTTTTAAAAGTAAATAAAGGCTGTTCATGATAAAGTGAGCACTTTTGAAACTTACCTTAGAAAAGTCACTGCACTACCCTGTCTGCATATATTTAAATGGGCGCAATGAGTGACACGTGCCCAGTAAAGTTAGTAACGATGGCGGGGAAAGTAGTTCCATACATTAACATCGAATAAAAAGTGTTAGGTGTCCATTTGTGGTAACTTAAATTATTTCTCTTACTTTCTGTTTTCTTGTAATGCATTGAAATGTAAAAATTAGCAGATTTGTACAATATTTACTTTTATAATAACTTCACGGTTTTACCTGACCAACGCATGAATAAAGTGACGAGGCCCACGGCAATGTTAATTTTACATAAGACGGAAGAATACACAACGTCTATATAAGTAGATCTTAAGCAGGGCTTTCAAAAGTGCTCATTTTACCGTGAACAGCCTATATCGGTATGAAAAAAATAATATTTTCCACAAGCCTGAAATTAAATTCAAGTCAGAAGACTTATGAATACAAGGCGGCGACCATGTCTTCCCCTCGCGTAATTTCACATCCCGCTAATAAAGAGAATGGTTACCACTCAGCTTTCTCATGTAGCAATTTCCATTACTGCATGTATAAGTTGAACTTATATTATGTCGAGACTGTTTTCATGGCGCCTACGTCGGTTTCTCCCTCTCTCTTCTCAAGGGATAACATGGATACACTTAAGAGGTGGTCGTGGCCCCAATCGCGGTCATCGCTGTGCAAACCTACTCTGCCGCGATGCATGCCGCCTTATATGAAACCTTTCCCTTGTAAGCATACGGGATTTAGCCCTGGGATAAATGTAAAGGGGAGGTATCACAGCCGTTAAGGGTATACTAATATTCCTACATAACTTAATTTCCTGATTCAATATTTAAAAGCCAAGCTTGTCAAGGCACAGGGTACATCTTAACAGCTACTTCGAATTAGAACTTCTTGCGTTGATACGTTTCACACCTGTAACTATAGTCAAAGACGGCCAAGAATTTAATAAATTCTGTCCCACGTGGGTAAATACCGGTGAGTATAACTGAAACTGTACAAACTTCAATCAAAACAACTTCTGTTCGGTAGTCTTCAATGTCACGTCAAGCTTTGGTTTATAAATGTGGGGGTCATCGAATTTAATTACAAAGATCTGAAAGAAAAAAAAATCCAAGACGGATGAGATTTCTCCCCCTTAAAGGGTGCTTGAATAGCGGTGTGGAGTGTTTGAAATCCGCGTTTTTTTTTTTTTTTTTTTTTTACCATTAAAACGAGTTCCCATAATACCAACGTACGAAAATAAAACACACTTCAGACTCTCAATAAATCATGTACATTATAAATGTTATTCCCGAGCCCTCCAGGATAACTAAAAACGGCTTTTTCACACTGCCGTATCTCGTAATGTACTGGTCGGAAACATGCAAAACTATTATAGGGACCTGCATTGAACTTTGCTATAGAATTTCCACCGATAAAATGACAGGGTCGCCGCTTAACGTACCATAGGTACACGCAGCACAGCGGAAATATTGCACGCCAGTTATGCGCCTTGCGCGTAGGGGTGACGGGAAACAAGGCGCGCGTTTCAGTGTCGCCCTTATCGCTCCGCTACCTCAAAAGCGCGCTAAAAATATACAAATAGGCGGCGGCCGTAGTTCCCGCCCCTGCCTCGGACGCTCCTCAAGGTCACATCCGGTTTTAAGGAAGCACTCTTACGAGCCCTTCCGAGATTGCTATGCACATTCCTGAAGCTGAATTTCTCTTCAATTAGATCTGTAACATGCGATGTAAGCGAATGAATTTACCTATGGACGCCACTTAGTACGTTTCTTTTTTTTTTTCTTCAAGGAAACTGCTCAGGAAAGTCCCAGACATGCTATACATTAAAAATAATTTTCTCGGTTTTTATGTAAAAATATTTAATAATAGGACATAAGCAAAAAATGGGTGGCGGAGTGTATTGTTCCCCCCCCCCCCCTTCCTGGTCGAAAAAAGTGTGACGTGTATACGCACATACAATAGTTTACAGGTAATATTTCGCTAGGCACTCCGCTTAACCAATGTTACCACCGTTTTTCTATTGGAAAATTCGCTGATATTTCACTGATTTCCAGGCAAAAATAATCTTCTTTCTCAGACCTTTTGCTAACATTTTACACTAAAATACTTCTCTGATCTTACAAAATTGCTCCCTACATAAATTGTAAAGAAAAATGCCTAGGCCTAATTATTTTGTCCACAATCATCAAAATAATTTTATACGCTTCTAGTAGCGGTGCACAATTAATGACAGAACTGCCAAATATAGCATGCATATCACAGAATTCCCTGACATTTAGCTAACTTGTTCCAAATTCTTCGACAGTTTTGAAATTCCCTGACATTTCCCCGATTTCCAGATAAGTAGCAAACAAGTTAAGGTGACCGCCAAGGTAGGCCGCAGAGTTCCAGCAGAAAAAAAACCGTCCAACGTGTGTGAGTGAGATCTGCTGACGAATACATTTTAAGAAACGTTACGTGTCTGTATACGTTTTTCAGTCCCTCCATTTCTCTCTAAAGTATGTATTTGTGATAGTGAAAATGTCTCAACCGGGTGTTTTCACGGTAATTATTAGGTATGAACATTCCTGTACAAAACCTTAAAGAAGAAATGGGGATGTGTATCAATACTGTATTGTTATTATTACGCCATAAAATGGTAGGGTCTCCGCTGAAAGCCAGCGATATCGACAAGACGCCAGTTCAGCGCTTTGCGCTTAGAGGCGATGAGAGAGTTGACGGACGCCCTTAGCGCTCCCCTTCGCTTTTAGGCCTCAGACGTGCAAAATTCCTTCAACCCGGCGGCCATCTCAGATTAAGATAGGTCAGGGTAAAAATATTCCCTTGCGTAAGGACGTCTATGGGTACTAGTTTCTCGACTAGAGATGCCTTCCCAAAGCTAGGTTCGGTTCGGTTCAGTTCAGTTTTATTGTTTAATGAGCAGTGTTACATGCATAGAAACATGTACCTATACAAAAATTATATTACACAAGAACTATAACTTGTCTAATAAAAGCGGTTACCATTTTAAATCAACATTGCTAAAGGTATTCTCAACAAAGTACACACAAATTACAATAAAGTAAACATACATCCTTAACAAGAAAACATTACATATAAAACATGTAAACACATATAAATACACAATCAGGCCTACATAAGACAAGTCAGGCTGCCACTATAGAAAGAACTGTTTAATAAGAAATTGAATAAATGTTTTTTTAAAAGTTTAGGATTATTTAAAAATCTTATTCTATTTGGAAGTTTGTTATACAGCCTAATCCCAGTGTTATTAAATGTTTGTAAAGTACTTGTTTTATGGAAATAATTAAAATTAAAGTGATGCTTTATAAGAGCATTATATAGTTGAATTTATGGAACTGGGAGTATTTTGAAAATCTTAAAAATGTTTCTACAGCTATCAGTTGGGAGTAGCTTCAGCATAATGCGAAGCGCTCTTTTTTTTTTGTACTATAAAGACAGACTGTAAATTGGTTTTATTGTTTCCCCAAAAAATGATACCATACGTAATGTAGGAGTGCACGTATGCACAGTAGACTGATTTGAAAGAGAGAGAATCGGCGGTGCGTGGACATGCAGAGCAGTAGCGGGTTAGGACGCCGGGCGCCTCCAGGGCGATTGTAGGTGTCAGTGACCACCTGTGGAGTTCGCCGACATGACGCGCGCGCACTTTCTCCGCACGCAATACGACGCACGCGTCGCCCGTCGCCACTATCGACGAGACGGCAAAGCCACGCCACTTGGCGGAAACGCATCTGGAGACTGTTCACGATCAAGTGAGCACATTTGAAAGCCTTTACATTCGGAATAAAAGTCAATAAATATATTTTATCTTAGCCTTAGACATTAAAAATTCCGAGTGCGGTAGAATCTACACGCCGTGTTTATTACTTATATTGCAATATTTATTTGAAAAAGATAATTAAATGACTAAAGATGACTGAAATAAAAAAGCAACTAGGGCCTCAAAAGTGCTCACTTTACCGTGAACAGCCTATAGACGAATGTCACTGCTCCTACCTGCATATATTTTAACGGGCGCACTGAGTGACATGGCGCCCAGTAAAGTTGGTAACGATAGAGGGGGGAAAAAGTTCCACATCTTAATGTCGAATAAAAAGTGTTAGGTAAATAAAAATATGTTATAACTTAAATTATTTCTTCCGCTTTCTGTTATATTTTAATGCATCAAAGTGAATAATCAGAAAATCTGTAAAATATTTATTTTTCTAATGACTTCACAGTTTCACTCGACTGAGGTACGAACAAACTGATAAGGTCAATGTTAAGTTTACATACGGTGGAAAAATACACAACGTACATACAAGCAGAGCTTTCTAAAGTGCTCAAATTGCCGTTAACCGCATATACACTATCGACACCCCAATGCACAGTGACATAGCAAGAAATTCCTCTTGGGGATTTGACAGAACAACGGTGACTGCGAAGTGAAGGTGCGGGATGGAGGAAGGTAACACCAGAGTTATACTCAATTCATCGCACGGTTACTTTCCACTTTTCTGGAGCCCTGCTAAGGTTCTACTTTCAGTATATTACTCTGCCTCATGCAAACCAAGTCTAGGAAATTACACTGAAAGAAAAACATACCTTATTCGTGAGCACTCAGTGTAATAATATTTTGCACAAGAACTATTTCATACTAGGTGTTAGCAATACACCTATTTTCTCACTGTTTTTAATCATCTTTACTATCAATGAAGTATTATAATTTATAGGAAAACAAAAATAAAATTTTAACTAAACCGAAAATAAGGAACTTTTGTGTTATGTTAAAACAAGTATATGACGCTTGTGGTAATGGCATATTTAGGAAACTGACGAACACGTCATGCATGGGGCGAGCTTTCAAATATTTTATTTAAGAAGTATGAATAAATCGCTAACAGACTATAACAGTGCTGACACGTGTCGAGGGCGTCGCCTACCTGTCGTTTGAATTGCGTTGCAGTGTGTTTGAAATCCGCGTCTGTTTGTGAAACCACTTAAGGCTCAGCTTCGCGCCTTTTGTAAAAATTCATTGGTTTTCGTGTCATGATTTAGGATTTAGAGTAGTTAATAACAACGTACGATTGTAAAAAAAAATATACACTTTATGAGCTGTTTAATATTTTTGTGCTTAGTTTACATTGTGTTATTTGCGAGTTGCATAAAGTCAACGACATATATTTACACAGTAACTTTCTGCCGTTTTGCAAGCAGGAAATAACACACAGTGGAAACTAGACAGAAAAATGCAATTAGCAAGTTGTAAATTTTATATGATAATACATTTCAAATAATACTTACGAAATTTAAATTATGACATGAAAACTACTAACTTCTGCATAATGTCAAGTCTTAACGTGTTCCCGTTATACCGATATACGAAAAAGCACTTCAGACGAGACACGAATAATAATACACCAAAAACATCACGCACATTAGAAATACTATTCCCGATCCCTCCAACATAGCTAAAAAGGGGATCTCACACTGCTGTATTTCAAAATATACTGATGTGAAACATGAAAACTACTAGAGGGACCTGCACTGAATTCTGCTTCAGACTTTCCACCGATAAAAAGATAGGGCCATGGATTGAAGTCCCATAGGTTACACATACCGCAACGAGAACACTGCACGCCAGCGCATAGGAGCGATGGGGCACTTAATGCACGTGACTGTAGCTCTTATCGCACTAAAAATCTACATTATTTCACAACATAATAAAAAGCATCATAGTTTACAGCAATAAAGACTTACTAATAGCCTTAACACTAATTGTTCGCAACCGTATTGTCAACAGAATGGAGGGGGAGGGTACAACCCCCAATGATCCTCTCTCCACCCCTAAGGCTTAGTCCCTGAATTCATACATTTCAATTATTTCCCTGGCACTTATACTACCCGCTTACTAAGTTTGGCACGGGAATGAACTTTCATTGTATGAACCGTTGCGGACTGCAGGAATGAGCCTACACGAAGGCCGTGACCTTGAACGAACAGCAATGACCCCGGAGCTCGAAGCAAGGCCGTATAGCTACCGGCGGCTTAGCACCCAACCACAAATTTGCTGACACCACCCCTCCTCCGCGGCTTTCTTAAGTTTATTAATTTCTAAGGAAATTTCACGTTAGATAAAGATAAAAAAAATAGAGACATGCGCTTAGCATTCAGACTTCCTATGGGCTACAAATAGATAATAATCGCCTGGCGAGGAAACTGCGTCTGGCCTACGAATATCTCATTCCCCTCCCTGCTCAGCTTGTCTTGGAATGCGAAGTATGACATTAACTATTCCCTAGCTCAGCATTATGCCAACGATCTTGAATTGGGGGGGGGGGGGGGAAGTTGCATGGATACTAAGTGTTGGACCTCCATTCTTCACTTTAGCACTTTCCTCGGCCTTCAATACCAAATATATTTTACCGGAACTGCAAGGCTTCAAATTATAAACTCCCGTGATCATCCCTACTAAAATATGGAGTTCACGCAAATTTCAGATAAAATAATTGTGTTAAACTGTAGGTTACTTGTTAAGACAAAATTCAAGAACTAAACTACAAATCTTGACAATGAAAATGGTTTTCTTCAGATTACAAGAATCGTCATATTCTCTGGATGAACAATAAGAGAACATGGTTAATGTTTTCGTAATTAGCTAAGAGTAAAGCTTGAAATTTCAATCGCAAAGAAAAAAATGCAACCACTTTCATTTCCTTTCTGCAAAATGTAGCATGTAGGAATAAAACGCCATGAAACTTTGATTTTTAAATAATTCAGAGTTTTTGTACTAGACGAGATAGAGAGGTGCCCGTGATGTCAAATCATGGTCAACAGATTAGGATGCTAGTTTATTTACTTCATCCGACTGACATTTTTGGTATCAGTTTCTTTGAATTGTTAACTTGTGTACATAGCTTTCTTTAATTATGTACAATATTCTCGAGCCAGTTAATCTTTACTTCAGGTGCAAACGGAAAAAACCACGATACTCATGGGTCCTACCTGTCCTAGAGCAATTCAATTTTTTCAGATACCTAAAAATTGATGTTTTAGGTGGTTGTAATCTGCTGAAACTTATGCATGACCAAGAAAAGTTTCAAATCTTAGGGCAAAAATCGACGAAGCGCTGGGGTTGACGCTGACGGGCGTAAGTAAAGAAGTAAAGCCTCTACGCTAAAGGCGCCCGTCGTGCAGCCTTGTATAGGCTGTTCACAGTAAGTGAGCCATATTTTGAAGCCATATTTACTTTTTCCTTTCAGCAGTATATGCAATCCATCGAACACCTTTTTAAATAAATGTTGCCATGTATGTAATAAAACAGTGTATATATTACACAGCAATCGAAAGTTAACGTCTAAGACTAAAATAAAATATGTTTATTGACTATTATTCTAAATGAGAGGGCTTTAAAAAGTGCTCACTTTACAGTAAATAGTTTGTATAGTATATTAACGGTCATTTGAGAACTTTTGAAATCAACCTCCAAAAAACGTCACTGCCTCTACCTGAATATAATTTAACACACACACACACAGGCAAGCGCTCAGTTAAGTTGGTAACGACGAGAAGAAAGTAGTTCCATATGTTACCATTTAACCAAAAGTGTTAGGTAAATAGACTATAATACCGACAAATATTTATATTCCTTTATATATTTCTAATGTAAGAATCAGCACATTTAAAAAATATTACTTTTCCGACAAGTTCACAGTTTCAATTGACCGAAGCATGAATAATGTGACCAGGAAAAAGGCAATGCTAATCTTACATACGGTGGAAGGAAACACAATGTGCATGCAAGTAAATCTTAAGAAGGGATTTCAAAAGTGCTCCAGTTTACAGCGAACAGCCTATATCGGCTACTCGCCTGAACGTGACTTTAAGCAGCGACCCTATATTGTATTGGAGACGAACCTGTAGCCAAGTCTCTATGGAAGTCTGTCATGTATCAAGTTCGTATATTTTGAGCTACAGTAGTCTAAAAAAACCGTTAGATATGTTGGAGGGCATTAAAATAAGGTTTCCAATGAGCATAATGTCTTGAAAGTATAGTTCCGACTTCAGTCATCTTCTGGAACGTGCTTTTATTTCTAGGTAAACCGATTAGGGGCACGTTTGATATAGACTGTTCACTATAAATTGAGCACTTTTGAAAGCCCTGCTTAAGATCTAATCGTATGCATGTTGTGTCTTCTTCCGCCTTATGTAAAATTAACATTGCCACGGGCCTCAGTACTTTATTCATGCGTCGGCCAAGTAAAACTGTAAAATTATTAGGAAAGTAAATATTTAAAAAAAAACCTGCTCATTTTTACACTTCTATGCATAAAAAATGCAGAAACCGAACGAAATAGCTTATTAAATTAAGTTACCACAAATGGTTACCAAACGCTATTTATTCGACGTTAAGATATGGAATTACTTTCCATCCTTCGTTACCAACTTAACTGGGCACATATCACTCAGTGCGCACGTTAAAATGAATGTAAGGTTGATTTCAAAAGTGCTCACTTTATTGTGAACAGGTTTTAGTTTCGTAAAAAAAAAAAATCCTAACCTGCAACGCACTCCAAATACTACGTAGGCGATCGCCTTACCTACGAGAGACGTGTGCTCGCTGAACCTGTACCATACTGCAGTCGACGCCATAGCTCTATATTTTTCATTTAACCAATGTGGGCGTTCCGACTGTTTAAACGAAATACGAGAAATTGAAGTGACGCCCGACTGAAATTCATCGCGGAAAGGACGACTTCCGGATACGATGGTTAAGTAATACAGATTGGGAGGCAGATGCTGTACAGATGTGACTTGTGAATCGAGCGACTAAAGGAGCATAGCTACAATCGTGGTGGTACCAATAATCGACATATTAACAAAACTACTGTATTTCCTAAATATTTAAACGACTAGACGCATGCTTGTTTAAACTTGCCGTTGGCATAGGCAGCAATATATATTTTCATTCAATTCTTTCGAAGTTTCGCCATTCCATATTTTACCACATACGTGTATGCCATAATTAATTACCCTTTTAACCTGATGAAATGAGACGTCGCGTGATTTCTTTCCAAACAAGTTATCGAGGAGGCTTACATATATTTAGAGAATTCCACTACCTCAAATCTTTCAATAGCCAGTTTTGATTGGGCATCTGCAGCAGAGGCATTTCGACAGAGCTCGTCAATATATTGGGCAAACAGATCAAAATTGATTTTCAAATGGCTACCGAAGCAAACTCCCCTCCTGATTAAAATTTCCGAGCTTCTGCTAAGCCTCAGTCAGTGCCAATTAGCCCGTAATCAGATACGGCCTTTGACCTTTGGCCAGTGTATGCGTCTGCTAAATGCTCGGTAGATAGCGGTATCTGCTGTGGCCTTGGTAAGCTAATAAATGCTATCTAGCAATACACTAAGCGGCAGTACTAGCGGTAAAGGAAGCGAAGGCAAATTTAAGTGACGCGTATACTTGCCTATATTAAGAAAAGATAGTGGCAGTTCTTTTATCTCATTTTATACGTAACGTATGCTGCAAGAGATGTATGCAGCTTCTTTATAACTTTAGTTCACAGAAAACACTTTCGGGAATGGACGTATTGACTATCTTTATAAACGTAACATCAGCCCACCCTACCATTGCACTATGCTTATATACGCTAAAAATTTACCTTTGATGTTAACTTAATCGAATATATCAAAATGCAGTTAAGGACTACTCAATGATGGCGAAAATGACAGTGGACGTGGTAATCCTATTGTCAAATTAATAATAAAGGGACAGAAAGGCGGTTGGTTTATAAAATAATACATTCATATACTGGATCTGGCATGAGACAAATACGATGGTGAGCATGACTGAGTACATATCGTCTGATATACATAGATGTTTGTGGTAATACACGACAGGACAATGTTGTAAAGTAAAACGCAACTACGTGTTACAGCCTGCGGTGTGATGAAAAGTTTGTCAAGCACCTTTTGCCTTTACCGAATATTCACACGTGGAATAAATCAATGCAGAGCGTGACACGGCAAGAATATGCTGCTGTGCGTGTTCGCTTAGCAGGCATGAAATCTTTCAACACTGCTGAATTCGCAAAATAATCATATTTGCCTTTCATACCAGTTTAATTCTCGCTCCCCTAAACAGTCCCATGGATACGACACGATGCTCTGTGGTAAAACAGATCAGCTATATTACCTGCGTCGGTCGCCAACAATACCAAGCATACTATCGCATGGTTAGAATAAAAATTTAATCGCTTTGCGGAAGTACTACATGAGAATAGACACAATCCAATGGACAACAATTGAATATAGAAGAGTAAGTTATGTTCTACGTGGCTTCTTTATTGCCAAGTTGAGCCAAAACATACACCTGTTTTGCATATTTTCTCTACTAGTAATTTTCTTTATAACAGACATTCTAATTTTGACGAAGTAACAGTCGAGAACCAATAAGCGTTTAAACCGAGATTTAAACACTATTTAAAATTACGTAATTAATTTCTTTAGTTTGTATGATTCGCTACTGAAAATTATTTCCTAAGGCGACTTCTTAGGAAAATTGTAGTTGTAAAGTGTGTAAATTTTTTCCAGGAAAGGTAACAGTCTACTCTTTTACTATTGTCTAGTTAAATTCGAAAGTACCAACAACTCGTATTTTTAGCTTGCCTTCATCTCCCTGAAATAGTTGCGAGAGAACTTAGTTCAGCCGACTGGTTTCATTTAAGTATGATAACACTGAAGTATTGCAGATATCATTTGCGAGGAAATAAGCTACTTTTCAAGGTCGTTGCTTGCTGATTCCTAACAGCCTGTCGTGACCTCGTCGACTTAAAAAATTTTTACTATGGAATAGGCGTAGTCACGTGCTGCTACTTAATTCCTTTAAAATTAAAAATGGCAGCGCTCTACTATATAGGCTGTTTATCCTGAACAGTCCATAATTTGCGTTAACTTTTCGTTAAAAATTGTTACAGAACTGGAGCTGCGTTAACTGGGATACAGAAAAGGCTTGTTTATTTTTGCACATAGACAACCTCGTCTAAATTAAGGTTTTCTTGCACCCATAAGTTTAACTTGGGAGATTTTCAAATCGTTACTTTATCATTTAAACGAGCACAAATTATAAGAATCCTTCAACTTTAATTATAATTGAATTACTCAACTGATGTCAATATACGTTCAGTCCAGATGGTAGTTGCTCGAAGTAAAAATACAGAAAACTTGAAGACAAAAATGATTTCTTGAACTTATCTGGCTGGTTCAACATGCAACATGGCAACATTAATGCAATGTGAATAGGCTGTTACGAGATTTATACTTGAACATAACGATAACAAAGTTAACGCAACGCACTCCATATTAATTTCAATGTGAACATGCCTTTGAGCTGGGCATTGAATAAGCTATAATACTGATGTGCGTCGTTTTAAAGACATATCTACAAATTAAGTATCATTAAAACTACCAATAAATTGTTCCTAAAAATTAACCAAATGATCTGCTTTCTAGTCGACCATATGGCCCAAACTTAAGTAGCTTCTACGTCCGAACAGACGCGAAAACAACCCAGGAAATATTTTTCTGCTGGAACTTGTCGGTCTAGTAATTATCTTTTTGATTCTCAGTGTTTTAAGTCACATTATTTCATAATCCAAATGTTATACTCTATGCAAATACTGTATTGTAATACAGAAAAAATTTCGAATCTACCATACTTACCAAGACGCTTTTAACACGCCCATCGCAAGGGCGTGGGATAGCAATTTTGCTTCATATTTCAAGTAAATAAAATCAGATTCCACAGTTATTTTGCATCCACGTGTAAAAATAACTGTTTTACCGTTTTTGGAGGAAAAAAACCTATCAGCATACATGAAATCATTTCCGTGGTAGGCCTAAAAAATGACATACATCAAGGTTAACTATATAATCATAGAGGGTTTGGTTTTTACCTGTCGACAAGGAAATTTCTGCACGTTTGTCTTGGATGTTCCTTATATTTTGTAATATATTGTTTGCTGCTCACATTAAAAAAATTAATCAATTGTTTTCAGCTTGCCTTGTATTTATTTGTAATAGTTTGTTTTATTAATTCCAGGATTATAAAAAACTACACACCAATATAAGAACTATTATCTGTTAAATTAACTTTAAATTTATAATGAATACAGACCTAGTTTATCACCGAGTATAACTGCAGTTACTGTAGTGTTCGATTGTACAAAACTATGAAAAAAAAAAAAACTATTAAACAAATTATTTTTGTGATGTGCCACACATCCGGAGGACCTGGATCAAATCAGGCAATAAAAAAATATGTTTGTGTTCTACAACGAGTTAACTTACAATTTCGACAAGTAAACATGCAAAAATTGAAGTACACAATTTTTATGTTCCGGGAATGACATTACGCGTAATGCATACTTGAAAAGTGTTTGGCACAAATATAAAATAATAATACATCCCCCCCCCCTTTTTTTTCCCCCACACATTCACACACACACACACACACACACAAGATCCATGAAGACCCGTTGCCAAAAAGTAATGCTTTTATGATTGTGTATAATGCCTTTAAACCCCCGGAAACTAACTTCTTACTGCCATGTCTTATGTGAATGCAACGCCAACCGTAGAGTAGCATTTTTTATCATAACACAGATAGCGGCAATATTACTGGCAGAATTTATACCTGGGCAAATTACTATACATGCTAGATTCGTTTCTAGCATGAAACGTTTGGCTTGGCTAACGAAATACGGCATATGCACCAGATAATTAACTTAGCAGTACGTACTGGTCCCACTTGCTTTTAGTATTGACTTGTACAACATACAGTAAATAGCTACACGTCGAAATAAACTACGTATGAGACGTAAATGCTACATGTAAACTATCCATCTTAGATCAAGATACACATAGGTGTTTACGTTCCATAAACTTGTTTTATATCATTCTCTTTTAAAGGCGAAAACATAGAAAGGTAAAATTTCTATTATACGGAAATTGTCGCCACCATTAACCGAAAAATCCAAGGACAAAAAGTGCAGAAGCGCGAAATAACGCTTCCCCAATCACCAATTATCGTTCAGATTACGCCAACAAAAATTCTAATATGATTCTAACAAAGTTACAACACCAACTAGCTAGTGCCTGTGTTCTGTGACACAGTACTTATCATTTGGCATGCTCAAAGAAAATAGTTTTTTCCCCCGATTCAAAATCTTGTAGCGTGGAAATAAAAGCTTTAAAGCACAAAAAAATGTCACAGTACTTCATACGAAGTCATGCTGCAAAAACTCACCATCATCATTAAAACGTGCATAATCAGTTTTTGTAAAACAGTGTTACGTAAACAGCAGTAATTAAAATAATATAGTCACACTTCATTACGGGCTACAAGGTATATTTTTAATTATACGCAACACAGCAAACATGAAATAGCATTTTCGCACATCTTCAATAATTCGCAAAATCAATGAAACTACCAAAATAGTACGCGAGAGCTTAAATTACGCCCACTCAAATAACAGCAATACAGAACACACGATAAAAACCTGCGTGAGACAGGGAATTCCAACAAAATACCCAAATGGGTGGGGCTTGAAAACCTAGCCACACTTTTGCACCCTAGTGTTTTACAAGTTTTATAAGCGATTACATTATGCACTGCCATCAGATATAATAAACATCAACATACCATCATTTTGTAATTCATCTTTCTAGGCGCCGCTGCATTTTCCATACGTACTGCCATCTTTTCAAGGTTACTGTCCTCGGTTGACAAGTATGTAGGGGTGTGCCTTCTGCCTTTAGCATATAAACATCACGCACACACTTTCACAGCTGATTTCGGTATAAAAAAAAAGGCCACATAAGATTGATCACGAACGAGTATAAAAATTTATTCACTACGGTTCTGTTAGCTTAGGTACGAAGTGAAGCGGTTAACAAATTATATAAAGTATCAATTATTTTTACTAAGCATTACATGTCTATGTAGGAAACACATCTATCCACCGGACTAGCCACCATCTTGGCACTGTCAGTGTAGTTACTCGCGGCCGCCGCTAGGTGCGCGCGGCCGGCGTGTGACGTCACTCGGGAGGGGCGCGGCGCGAAGAAGATAACAGAGGGGGAATGGGGGGGAAATCGCAGGCAGGCCAGCGCAGTCGCTGAATAGGTACAGCATTCGCCAAGTGTTTTGTCACACACAGTGTCACGGTGCAGGCTTGCAGTGGCGGAAGTGCCTTCCCACGCCGACGTCGACATCGAGTCACGAGGAAAATACGATTTTGCTCGTGAGTGTATCTACATAGAAAACTTTTATTTCTAGGAAATTATAAAATTGCAGTACGGCATATCACGAGTGATTGATCAACTCTGTCGTGAACAACGCAACATACTGTAATGGAAAGTTGTTTAACACTAAAGGACAGGCGAACAGAACAATTTAAAACGTAATATTACTGTTTCTTTGAATGTACAGCCCCATCCCTGTGTACCCAGAAGATAAAAAAAAAAAAAAGAAAAAAGAAAAAAAAAAAACAATTCGAGCAAACACTTATCAAAAGTGCAAACCAAACTATTTTTTTTTAAATTAAAATGATTTAACGTAGCCATTACATTTTGTCATTGCGACATACTACAAAAGTTAACACGTTCAATAAGTTGATACGTAGGCCTAATTTTATTTTTAAAATACAATTTTCACTAACTGATAAGTATTTTTTATCTCCATTTAATATTTTTTCGTAGACTGCAAGGAAGTATTTAGAGCGTTCGTGTGTAGTGAAAGGTCTACTAGGAGAAATTTTCTCTACTGGGAAATCGAACACACGTAATTGGAATCGCAATCGAACTTGCTTTACCTCCAGCACACCTGGCATGACAGGCCTTATTAAGCAAGTGGCATGTACCGTTGGCAAGCGCACAGAACATTGCATTTTGTAACACGTCCATCAGATCATCAGTACAGAGAATTAATAAACTTTCTGTTTGTTAACATTACGACCGTGCAATTTTTATTCTAAATCTTGACGAGCTACGCACATCTCAAAACGCTACATTTACAGTGACTGTTATGCACACACACTGAAATGAAGGTCATCTCAAATTTTGTTTATTACGGTGAACTGTGCATAGCATCGTGCAGTACAGACTTAAAATCTAACTATGTGTATATATAATGGTAATATTAACATCAAATCTGATTGATTTCCCCCGTAACTGTTATAGCCATTAACGTAAATTGTGTGACTTGTTACAACTGGTTAAATAAAATATGCATGTAGTTCTAGGTAAATTCCAGAGGTTTTGTGATACATTTAATGACAAGAAAGTGAAATCGCCTTCATTAATTTCGAGGGAGTGAGGGTGACAATTTATAGGCCTATAATTATGCTGAAGTTCATTTTGCGGCACTACCTGTACAATTTTTCTGGTAAACTTTCAAAACTGTAATGTAAGATTTTAACCCATAGATTGCATATAAATAAAACCACTTCAGGCCACTATAAGAACTTGGGAACTATCCTGTACAGTTGGGGCCGCGGTGGAGCAGTGGCTAGGGCACTCACAGTTTTAGCATGTGGAATGCCTTAGGTCGGTAGTTGGGGGCAACTTGCATTCTAGCGCTGCTATATATCTACCTCGCTTCACCGTCATCCGCTCTCAAGACGTTAAGATGCGCCCAAACCTACCACGAATGTATGGGGAAAATATTTACATTTCGCTCCTTCACTCTCTACGTACACAACGATGTTGTAAATATGCCAATTTTTTTCTCAGAGTAGTACTTTTTAATATGCATAAGACAAGTGAATTAAAATGTCTAGTTTCTGGTATCCAAGTAATTATATTGAACGGAAAATGCCATTGCTGTGCTAGGCTGTGCTCTACTATTACCGTTTCGTTGTGTAATGTAAGACTGCTTATCAGTCGAATACTTCTAAGAAATGAGCGATTCAGAAATTCTAAAGTTCACCGTTACCACAAGAAAAGTGGACAGGAAACTTCGTTGTTAACTGCCGACATAAACCTCAAACAACGATCACCGCGGAACGTCCTCGTATGAGAATAATAATAATTTTATATTCTTTTTACCTCATATTTTCTATCCACATTTTTGGCACAGCAAACCACCCATAACAGACATAGCAGTTTTAGTACAATTTCGTATAGTTAGAAGTAATAGTCTTATGAAATGAGTAAAAATTAGATACCAGCAACAGTAATCACTATAAATTTAGTGATACTCTAAGCCTTGATGAGAAAATACGGAATACAAATTTTGGCGATGAACTCGTGGGATCGTGAGTAAAAAGCATGCATTTATTTTAACTAAGCGGGGCCAGGACACTTAAATAAATAAATTTCACGGATATGCCAGCCGACTAGAATGAGACGAATTCCATAAGATACCGGTTTTCTACGCGCAAGGTTCAACTGAGCTAACTAAGTAAACTCCAGAATATTCGGTTATCATTAAAGTGTGATTTTATCAATAATCATAACTGAGGACACAAGAACCATCTAACTTTAGTGAACTGCGGCAAATACACTGTTCAAACAATCCGACATGACCTTATAAGCTAATGGGGCCACGGTGGCTGAGCGGTTACACTGCTCGCCTCCCACCAACGCGGACCGCGATTCAATCCCCGGCCGGTTCATTCCGGATTTTTGGCAAGTGGGAATCGTCCCGGACGATGCCGCTGGTCGAAGGGTTTTCTCGCGGGTTTCCCCGCCCTTTCATTCCGGCGCTGCTCCATACTCACCTCACTTCACCCTCATCGGCTCTCAAGACCACGATGTTACGAGCCACCCAAATCTCTTCACTTACTCACAAGCTATTTCAAGTATCAGTGTCGCGCACACTGCGCGGGTTAGAGGCAGCATCGTCGTGAGATGAGCGTGACAAACGTCATGTTCCTTTCCAATTCTTAACTGCAAAGATGAATGCATTTCTGTGTCATCGCTTTGCACACTGGCGTAACCGACCATCCATCCAGTAGTGTTGCGTGCTAACCTGACGATGACTGATGACGACTTGCTGCTCCTGGGATAGAAAAGCCCATGCGTGCCGTATTTGCCGAAGAAACTCTGCACTGCAAAAGCGTAACTTCTGCACCCAAATAAACAACGATTAGTAACATCTTTTCGACACTGCTTCAGATCTCTGGCATAACCAAAGCCAGAAGTTGAATTGATGAAATCATCTTCGAAAATATACTTACCTGGAAAAGACAGGAAGCACATCGTTCACGCGAGAGAGAGACAATAACTACCCTGCTGAATGAATTAGGAGGGATGAAACGGAGGACACCCCTTGAAAGTATCCACTATTCAAACGGGATTGAGCTATGGCCTCAGGAGGAGGATGCTGGTATCTAATTATAAAACCAACCAGGAGTTAAATATTTAGGCTTATTCTTCGTTTACTTGTATACCACAACGGGACGCATTTCCTTCACAACGTTAAATACCAGCATGCTCACGCAGTGAAGACAAAATGTAATCCGCATGCTACATTCGTTGTAGAATAAGGGTCTAAATCGCCAAACTGTTGCTTCGCAGTACACAGTCTAAAATCATGCTCGCAGTATTATAAGTGTATACTTTTTGCATGCAATGAAGACAATACATATTCTTGTTTCTAGTATATCTCAGGTTTCAACCGCGTCGACAAATTTAGAGGTAAGGGATAAGGAAGAGAATTAGACATAGGTTGAGGTTTCACGTAAATTGCAGGGTACGGCGGTCGTACTTGAACTACGCTGCAGTGTGTTTGAAATACGCTTTTGTGTTGACAAAACTATAAGAAGTGTCCCCTGTATGTTTATCGGCTGTTCACGGTAAAGTGAGCACTTTTGAAAGCCCTGCTAAGATCCACTTGTATGCCCGTTGTGTATTTTTCCGGCTTATATAAAATTAACATTCCCAATGGCCTCATCACTTTATTCATGCGTCGGTTAAGTGAAACTGTAAAATTATTAGAAAAGTAAGTAGTTTACAAATCTGCTCATTTTTACACTTCTACGCATTAACTCAAAACAAAAACAGAAAGCGAACGGAATAATTTAAGTTATCACAAATGTTTACCTAACACGTTTTATTCGAAATTAATAAATGGAACTACTTTCCCTCTATCGTTACCAACTTTACCGGGCGCATGTCACTCAGTGCGCCCGTTAAAATATATGCAGATAGGGGATGTGACATTTTTCTAAGGTTGATTTCAAAAGTGCTCACTTTATCGTGAACAGTCTTTGCCACATGTAAAGAAAACATACCCCAGACGAGGACATAGAATGTTATTTCTAGATATCACGCAAGCTATAAATATTATTTCGAAGCCCTTGATAATAGTTAAAGACGGCTTCTTCAGATGTAATGTGTGACCATGAACTCACTTTATATGCAAGGCGATCAATACCAGTACCGCTCACGGAGCTTCAAGATATTGCTGTCTTGTGTATTTTTACCCGACTACGGGGAAGCAAAGGAAGTGTTATGATTTTAACACGATGTATGTATGTATGCATGTTAAATTTCGGATGTTCCACTGTAGCATCGTACCTATGGCACCGATTTTGATCAATGAGGTGTCTATCGATTCCTTGAGGTAACCCGAGTTTCATAGGCTGTGCCACAATTAAGAATATTCAAGATGGCGGCCGTGACAAACTAGATGGCGCTACAGGTAAAGTTAACTCGCCCAAGCATTTCATTCACGGCTTATCTTGGAAGTATGGGTCATTAATATTTTACGATAACCACCTTCAGATTAATAATATGTAGGTTAAACGTAATAATTGTCAACCTATATTTGTATAGTTAGAATTTCGAAGGTATCTAGAAATATAGTTATACAAAATGCCTCTAGGACGTAAAACGATTTTTTTTTTGTTTTACTTATTTCGACAAAAAATTGGTAAATAAAATGTAAAGTTATAAAAAACTAAAACCCGACTACTCAAAAGTAAAAAACAAGTCTTTAGTTAGTGTACGAGTATAATGATTAAGTAGTCACACGTCATGCCGTCATGACACTTTACATATAGGAGAGGTACAGGGAAAAAAAAAATTTGCAATTTCATGTCACTTTTAAATTGTAAGTCTGGCTCAAGACCGTGACAAATGGAAGGCAGAAGTTGAGGCCTTTGCTCAGCATTGGGACACAATAGGCTAATAATAAGATTGTAAGTATATATAACGCACGATTGATTGGGCACATCAATCCATTTAACCACACACATATTTATACAGAACTTCACCTTTTTATAGTTCCGTAGTCAACAAGGAGCCTAAAGGTCCATCCTGGAGTGTCACAGCGATGCAGTTTCTACAGCACTGAACTGAAACGCGTGACATTTAGTACACAGATGCCTACGTTAGCAAGATTTTTTTTTTCCCTGTACCTCCCCTATATCTAAAGTAAATGACACGACGTGTGACTACGACTTTGTGATTATACTCCTACACTTAACTGAAGACTTGTTCTTGACTTCTGAGTAGTCGGGTTGATGTTTTGCTTGAGAATAGCATTATCTTACCTGTAGTCTTTTTTGTCAATCAACTATGTTACTTCCACTGTCGTTCTGGATATTCTGGAATAATTGAATTAATATATCTTTAGTTCACGCTAGTTGAGCTTCTGATAACTGAAAATGCGAGGTTACGCATTACGTCAACTTAACTGCAAGTCTGAACATTTTAATTTCTGGATTCTGCACCTGTCGTTACATATTAGTGTCCGCTAGTCCTTTACAACCACATTCAATATGAAGACTGAGCTAGTGATGGCAAGAACCTAGGCTAAAGAATATTATTTTTACTGAAAAGTCCAGATATACGAAGTAATTTGGATGTCGAAACATTATCAGAAGTTTCACAGTACCCGCGATTAGAAAGGAAGGAAAGATTGACAAATTAATTATATTTCAAAGACCTTTACATTAAGGGGAATCTTCCCCCACCATAATGGATTGTTGGTTTTTCTAAATTCCTAAAGTACTCCTGGACCCAACTATATATTTACCTTACACGTCAGTTCAGACAGAACGGCTTAATTAAGAACTCGTATTTATGTCACAATACTGATTCTGCTCAATTTCGGCACAATCAACATTGTGGCGTAGTTATGAGTTAGTAGTTCAAACGTTATGCCTGCACTACTGTATTGGATCAATAGCTAGTTGGGTATGGGAGTCGTTTGGTATTTTTGGTTTTAAAAACATGAAACACGGGCTTCCTTTAGAGCATACTGCCCGGACACGAGCGAAATTACTGTAGAGGCCTGCAATGAACCTTGCTATACGCCATTCATGGTAGAGTGAGAAATTTTTTAAGCCATCTAATTTGGAATAATAGTCAACAAATATATCTCATTGTAGCCGTTAACTTTCGAGCCCGGTGAAATATATACAAAGTGTTTATTACTCACATGGCAATATTTGTTTTTAAAAGTGGTGGAAGGATAAAAAAAGTGGTGACAGTAAAAAAGTTACTACAAGTTATTCACGGTAAAATGATCACTTTTGAAAGCCCTATTTAATATCTACTTGAATGCATATTATGTATTCTTCCACTATAGGCTACGTATCTACAATTAACGTTACGATGGGTCTGATTTCTGTATTCGCGCGTCGTTCAAGGACAAATGTAAATTTTTTTAGAAAAGAAATTATTTTACTAATGTTTATATTCTTACACTTAAGTGCAATTAAAAAAATGAAAAGTAAAAAAAAATATATTTTAGCATTCACAAATATGTACTTAACACTTGTAATTTAATGTTAACAAATACAACTCCTTTCTCTCGGTCGTTTCCAACTTTATTGGGCGCGTGACAGTCTGAGCAGCGACATTTTTCAAAGGTTGATTTCCAAGTGCTCACTTTACCGTGTACAGCCTTTAGTATCTCAAAAATGTTCGCTTTACCATGTGGACAGTGCATACACAAATTTTCCACCGATAAAAAGCTACATCGCCGTTCAATGTCCTGAAGGTACACGCAGCACAGCGAGAACAACTGTGTTATGGCGTGGGCAAGCTATGTCCATAACACTGGCTAGAACGGACACCCCACACACGAGATGCGACACGCCGCTGCAATCAGGGCGAGGCCACAAGCTGAGCGAAGTTTTGCAAATAGAGTTGTATTAGTAAACCCGCGGCGAGTATTTAGTGCCGGCGGGGACTTGAAACGAGGCCTGGCGCCAGCCAGCCGCCGCGTGGCCAAGAAGGACCTCATAAGGACGTACCGTGTAAAGGCTGTTCACGATAAAGTGAGCACTTTAAAAACGAACCTTGGAAAAAAAGTAATTGCCCCTGCATACATATATTTTAATGGGCCCACTGAGTGACATTCGCCCAGTAAAGTTGGTAACGGTGGATGGAAAGTAGTTCCACATCCTAACGTCGAATAAAAAGTGTTAGGTGCCCATTTATGAAAATTTAAAATTATTACTTTCGCTTTCTGCTTTTTTAATGCATCAAAGTGTAAACATGATCAGATTTGTAAAGTATTTACTTTCTTAATGATTTCAGTGTTTCATTTTACCGACGCATGAATAAAGTGACGAGGCCCCTGGCAATGTTAATTTTACATAATGTGGGGGAATACACAACGTGTATACAAGTAGATCTCAAGCAGGGCTTTCAGAAGAGCTCATTTTACCGTGAACAGTCTTTACCGCCCCCGCCGAGACGTGATGCAAAGCAGCCTTCGAACATCGAGATTAAGGTGAATAATTCCGATGGTTTTAGAGACATTTAGCTAATTAATAATAACGTGGCTTCTGCATAATTGGTTAGCAGATATTATAATTGACTCCCCCCTTTAATTCAATGATTGTAGAGAGTTATATTAATTGTTATAGTCCGTTCACGGTAAAGTGAGCACTGTTTCATCATACATAACAACCAATAAATACATTTCATCGTGGCCTCAGACTTTTAGTTTTGAGCATGGTGAATGTATACACTGTGTTTATTACTCACATGGCAGGGTTTACATTAAAAAGTGGCGGAAAGATAAAAATTGGTTGAAAGAAAAAAGTAACTAGGGCTTCAAAAGTGCTCACTTTACCGTGAACGGTCTATATTAATTTGGGTTTTATTTAAAGACGTATGAATCAACCCAGTCTTTACCTCGAGCTACGTCTAATCCAAACCTGTTCGCTTTAATAAAATAAAACACCACAGGTTATTAAACCGTAACAACTGCATGCCAGTGGTAACGGCGATGGCGCACTTGAAACGCGTGGCAGTGTCGCCCTTATCATCCCCGCACTTCCCGGCCTCGAACACGCGGCGGGCAAGCCGGCAGTATGCAAGAAAATTGACAAACACGCGATTAGTGGCAATCACAATGTCAGCGGCCGGTGACGGGGAGGGACACAATTGGCGTACTTCCCGACGGCCCTCGCTGCCCACTCCCATGCGGGACTCTCATCTGGGAGTTAACCCCTTAACCTCACTTCCACTTCCACCTCGAGCTAACTGAAGGCCCTTACACAATTGAAAACTTTACCATTTGACTTTACGTTTGCTTTCCGACACGTTGTTTCTTATGGAGCTTGACACAATGGAACTGTCAAAGGTAAAGTCAAGCACTCTTGACTTTTAGATCTCGAAAAGTTGGAATTTAAAGTCAAAGTCAAGCAGCTATTTTTCCGAGAATCTAACAGAGGTTATGTGGAAAGTGCGTTATTTTATTATAGGGCGACTTCAATCTCGGTATATCAACCAAAGCTGGTCTTAAATTAAATAAATGGCAAACGAATATAATATGAAGAAGAAAGATATGAACTGACATATTTTAATAAAGTAAACAAATGAGTTTTTTTTTGTTTTGAAATATAACTTTTAATATAAACTTTAAGTTTTTATTTTTTTTAATAGGTACGTAAAATGCATTCCTGGATAGTATAATTATTTACATAACAAGATACACATTTTTACAAAGCTCGCAGTAACGATGTTCAATTGTCTGAACACATATTTACAATACTGTATTGTGTATTGGCGGTTTCTTCAGGGGAAAGGAAACGTAAAGCCAAATGCTAAAGTTTTCTATTGTGTAAGCAGATTAAATACTCCGCAGACCTAGTAGTCTGCTCCGCTGATTTGTGCAGCTTCCACAAGACGCGTGACGGCGCCGCGGTGGCTGAACGGTTAGACTGCTTGCCGCCCACCAAGGCCAGTTCACTCCGGATTTTCGCAAGTAGGAATCGTGCCGGACAATGCCGCTAGTCGGCGGGTTTTCTCAGGGATCGCCCTTGCACCCCGGCGCTGCTCCATAATCACTTCGCTTCACCTTCACCGGCTCTCAGGACCACGATGTCAAGAGCCGCCCAAATCTCTTCACTCACAATAGATGTGGGTAATTGATTCTACTCCTGAGTCGTTCTATTTGAAGTGCACTGTAATACTTTGTATCTAATGTATATAGATACAGCCAGAGTGTGTGTGTATCTGTGTGTACATAACTACAAATAATCCATAATTAGCGAAAAAGAGTTCGCAGCAGCGCACAATTCTGACAATGAGGTGTCTAATAACCTGTTTAAACATATGCTGGGAAACGAGAAATCGTCAAGAGTCGAAGTAGCCTCCAGTTTGTAAAGTATAGATATTTTTTCTTTAAAACAGTAATTTTATGTATTCTAGCACTATCTGGACAAGTGTTTGTAATTTCGCTTAATTTACCATAAATGTCCGAGCGAAGAGATTTGGTCTTGAGAGCCGATGAGGGTGAAGCGAGGCGAGTATGGAGCAGTGCCAGAATACAAGGGTGGGGGAAACGGGAGATCCCCGAGAAAACCCGCCGACCAGCGGCATCGTAGCAGCAATTCGGAGAATCAAAAGAGATTGGATTATTCATATAGCTTAAAGTCTAGTTGAGCCTTGAAAGCGGTATCATTAAGAGTTGGAACCAAATTCAGGTACACTCACGAGCGGCAGGGAAAACCGGCAACCGACTTATGTGAAACTGAAGACGTTTTGGCCGTCCGAGACCCAGAAGCGAAGTGGCGATACGGGTGGCACTAACACACGCGACTAGCGCCTCATCGCCCCTACGCGAAAGACTGGCTTGAAGTGTTTCAGTCGCTGCGCTGTACTTCGATAATTAGATCCGCCAGTCGGACTTCGTTAAACGCCCACAGATATAACCACATACATTTAGTTGTACAATTTTCTTCTTCCGCCTCTGAAGGAAACTGTAGAGAAGGTATAAGAACGCCATTTTTATTTTTACCGTTCCAAGATTTGTTCTTAATACACTTAAATATATTAAAAGTAAAACTATACGAAAGTAGATTTTTTTTCTACCTTTTCTTACAAAAAGTAGTATTCCCAGAACATTTTTTTTATCTAGATACACGAACACGCGCCTACACCGATTTCACAGAAAATATTTTAGTACGTAGTCCTGTCAAGGTACCATTACGGTATTCACATGGAGTAGTCTCGGCAAATCATGGCAAAAAGAAACCAGACTTCCGGACCAGGAATCGAACACAGACTATTTCGGAAAAAGGATCTGCAGCGTTAGTACTGCGCCTCCTCGCTCGTTAAAAATGTTAAAACAATCGGGAACGAACTTAAGTGGCGAAGCTCGTAGAATGTAAATGGTGCCGGACGATGCCGCTGGTCGGCGGGTTTTTCTCGGGGGATCTCCTGTTTCCACCGCACTTGCATTCCGGCGCTGCTCCATACTCACCTCGCTTCACACTCTCCGACTCTTAAGACCTCGATGCTAAGAGCCGTACAAGTGGTCCCTTAGTCACACCAAGAACGTGAGACTAGTTCTGAGTTCCGCTCACGCACGCTCAGTGTTTACCACGTTGCCTCCGTCAATTACATTTCAAGATGTCGCAGTCACGGTTTTGGTTCCTGCATTAATTTTTACATTTCGTGAACCGGTTAGTTAGAAACTAGCAATGTTTTCTAATTAAAAAAAAAAAAAAAAAACTGCGAAAAAAACTGCGAAAAAAAACTAAGTACTGTTACTGAAGTTATGATAAATACTGCATATAAACAATGCCGATATCATAAAACTACAATATCTGTGGCCTAAAAATGCTTTATATATATTTTAATACATCTTCTTACAAAACTTTATCAATAGTTTACGTGCCATGAAATTAATTATCTTACGCTGTTCACATTTACAAAATAAATACAATACTAGAAAAAAAAAGTGCTTTATACACATTTTTCTAAGCTTCTCTGCACATTCAAAATGCATAAGTGGTATTCATAGAAACATCTTGCTTCAGAAAATCTGGATTTTAAAAATTAGTTTTAGGGAAAAACTTGAGGAAACGATGCTGGCAGACAGTTGTCTAACATTTGTAAAACGCCTATATCTGGATGTTCGCAACACCCTTTTTAGGCAAAATAACCAAAGACATATTAGGGGACGAACAAACTGAAGTTAAATAAAAATCTGGAAATGTTCTATTTTGTAATAATGCGGAAACAACGCCACATGCCGGAGTTGTTAATAAAAATAATAAACATATCACAAATGCCTCCTTCGGAAGAAAGTAAACTACTAAGGTATATATACACGTGACCAGTTGACTAAAATGCAGTGCTGGAGTCGCTAACTGATTTACAGCTTCTTACACGACAGCCAATAAAACTGCGACCGTAGCAACGAAGTCTTCTTGCACACATTACTGGACATTTCCCACGTTTGTACTTCGTCTCTGAACTGCTTAGGGGCTGAATTGATCTATATTAACATGTCTGTTTTCGTTGATCTAGATTATTACATATTAAAACTCTTTATAAGCAATTCTTAACAGGGATTCAAGAGATGAGGAAATGGGAGACGAACTGTCCTAGCGTTTGTCCTACTCTGAGCTGGACGGGACAAAATCCACTAACTGCACGACTTTTTTTTTAACGCTTAAACATATATATATATATATATTTTTTTTTTTTTCAGAACTTGATATACTGTTTGGGTACCGCCGTGTTTCTGCCTACTCCAACGCCATTGTTTTACGTATAGGAGGCCGTACTAGAGTAGGGCATAGCTTTGAATACGCTGTAACCTTCTCCGAAATAACGTCACAGCAAAACGCTGGACAACGTTCGAATCAGTACTTTATTTGCTTTCGCAAATGTGTGAACCCTCTTTACAAAAAAAAAAAAAAATTCGCACCCGTCTAGTGCAATATTGTAACTTTTTGAAATGAATATACACGAAATACGTAAACATTATTTGTGTGTATTTTATTTTCTAACGATAAGAACGTGGTTATGTCTCAAATGGCATCCTTATAATTCATTACGTAAACTAATGGGCAATAATATACATTTTGCAGTTTCCATGTAGAAGACGTTAAATAACGCACGTAAATAAACAGATGGCGAAAGGGTTTAAACGTATGCAAAAAAATTGGCAGATGTCAACTTTACATGCTACCACTTCTTGACTAATAGAGAATTTCAAGATGAGTAATTTCATGGAGTTCAAGGTGGAGAATAATTACAGCAGCTTCGATCTGCGGGCTGCTTGCGTAGTCGGATATTTCCGCCACGGTCCTGACGCTGTGTCGCGTCTCTTGGAGCGTGCTGTACAGCCGAGCGCGCCCGACGACCGGAGCCGAGGCGAGCCGAAGGCAAGACCAGCTGATCACGTCAGTAGTGACGTACATACGCTCCAATCAGCTGATCGCTGGCGGGTGGCCTGTCTGCGTCTTGCTCGCTCACTCTTTCCATCCCTTCGCCCACGGCTCACTAGCAGGGCGCCACGCCCTGGGAAGACGAGAGAGGGAGTAGCAGATTTAAAATCCAGCGACACTATACTACCTGCTCTTTCCCCAGAATGGGAACTCGCTGTTTACTAAATCACTCCCCGTATTTTTATAGCATTTCCGCAATAAAGGCACCCTTTACCCTTCAGGCCTCGTCCAAGTTATCAGTGCTGAGGTCCCTAATTTTTCACAGAATATGTCATCTTAAGGGCATTCAAGAGGCTAAAATTATAATAAGCCGTTCACAGTAAAGTGAGCATTTTTAAAGCTCTAGTTACTTTTTTTTTCAACCTATTTATATCCTTCCACCACTTGATGTAAACCCTGCCATGTGAGTAATAAACACTGTGTATACATTCACCATGTCCAAAACCAAAAGTCAGAGGCCGCAATGAAATGTATTTATAGGTTTTTATGTATGATGAAACAGTGCTACTTTACCGCGAACGGCGTGCTACATTATTACCAAACAGGAGCTATTTTCGTGGTAATATGAAATAATCTGGAAAAGACTAATGACTTTTTAAATATAAATTGTGAGCATTTTAATGATATATAAAAATATATATAACCAAAAATAAGACTAAGAACAAAAGTAAAGACAAACACTAAATAATAAACATGAAATAAATACGAACGATAGAATAACCTAGCAATCGATGGAACATGAATCAACGAGTGGAATTGAACAAAGTTGGCTGGTAAATTTTTGAACACTAACCACATTGAACACGACAAACAGAAGTGAAAAATCGGACATAAAAAACAATACGTATAAATCTTAAAATTGACCAAAATAAATACGTCAGGATACAGCACAAAAATTATTTGTGAGAAGAATTTTTAATCAACGCAGCCAGAAGTAAAACTTACCTCAGGTGAACCGGACGTCGGGTTTAAAAGAAATTACAACAGTAGACACCTGTCACTTCAATTAAAATTTCAGCTGGAAACAAAACCTCTCAACGCGACACCAGGGTTGTCTAGCCCGTGTATTATAGAGGTTTCATTTATATTAACACGGCTGCATATTATTTTTACTTGATTTTCGCCTTGACGCATGTATGTCTTCTTTCTCGATTTTAAAAGCATATACAGGATGTAAACGATAAGTGTTTACAGCTGTACACAGCAGTGTACAGGGCTCCGACACGAGCAATTTGATGTAGGACACTTGTGGTCAATAGAGTCGGGAAATTACCGTAAAAGCGCTTGACAAATGTATGTATACTAACACACGTGCATCACGCCGCTGTGGGCCCGGCCTTAATCTACTTGCTGGTCACCTGAAGCTAGTTTGTACAGACGTCAATTCGGGCAGGAAACGTTTAGTAATTGCTTTTGTTTGAAACACGTGTTGCGATTTCATACATTCTTTCCTAATTTCTGTAACTTGTCTCAAGTATTGTGACAATTCAACATGTGTTTCAAACAAAAGCTATTACTAGACGTTTCCTGCCCGATTTGATCTCTGTACCTGCTTCAGCTGACCAGCAGGTCGATTAAAGCCGGGCCCACAGCAGCACGCTGCACGTGTTTTAGTACACATTTGTCTAGCGCTTTTACGTTAATTTCCCGACCCTCTGGACCTCAAGTGTCCTACATCAAATTGCTCGTCTCGGAGCCCTGTACACGTTAGTGTACAGCTGTAAACACTTATTGTTTACATCCTGTAGTATCGCTACGTCCGTCAACAGTTGGTCATTTTTTTTTTAATGTTTGCAAGTACACAATCTGGATCCCAATCATAGAGTACATATACACCAAAAAGGAGAAGGCATACTGTGATGGGTGAGGTTAGGCAGCGGGCACAAGGCATATACTCACGTATATCGTATTCTATAACACTACCGGTTATGACAAATTTTTATTTAAGCAGCATTATTTATTATTTTACTTTATTGTTTTTAAAAATAAGGAAATATAACATTTCGACAGCACCAACGATCTCTTTGCCTAATAAGTTAGGAAATGCACATTTCTTTATAAAGATTGTCACAGCCACTAAATAAAGTTTTATTGCCTCTCTGGTCATAAAATTGTTGTACGCTGCACGAACTATAACGAAGTATGTAGTGAAATTAATATTATATTGTTTGACTGAACTTCAAGTTACTTGGTTACTAACAGGTACTGTAAACGTGTATTGTGCACCATGGTTGTTATTGGTCATCGGTACTCTTCGAACACACCGCTGAATAGTCACTGGACCATCACCGGTAAAGGCTGTTCACGATAAAGTGAGCATTTTTGAAATCAACCTTAGAAAAAAAAAACACTGCTCCTGCCTGCATACATTATAACGGGCGCACTGAATGACATGAGCCCAGCAAAGTTGGTAACGATGCAGGAAAAGTTGTTCCATACCTTTACGTCGAATAAAAAGTGCTAGATTACCATTTGTGATAGCTTAAATTATTTCCTTCGCTTTAGTCTTTTGTTCTCATACATTGAAGTGTAAAAATGAGCATATTTGCCAGATATCTACTTTTCTAATAATTTCGCGGTTTCACTTAACCGACGCATGAATAAAGTGATGAGGCCCATGGAAATGTTAATTTTACATAAGGCGGAGTAATACAAAACTTGCATGCAGGTAGATCTTAAGCAGGACTTTCAAAAGTGCTCATTTTACCATGAACAGCCTTTACTGCATTTTTGGCCACACAAAAATGTAACAATTTGTGCAAATAACGTATATTATGACAATCACTGTTTGCGTGGCCAATACAAGACAATGCTGTAAGTTATCAGGTGCAGTCTAATTTTCAGCACGTACGTCCTATTTTTGTTTGTTCAGTTAACGCATGAAAGTGGCGTGGAACCCGTTGTATGCTCACAGTAGACAGTTAATACTAACATCATACTGCCGAAATCGAAAGGTTCGATCCAAAAGGCTTGAGCGGATGGAGATTGTCCTGGACATAGGGGCTGAGCACAAAAGGAATAGAGTAGGGGGGAGGGGGTTAAAGGTGATATTACCCCTCCCCACTTTTCACTTAGCAGAGGCATTCCTGCCACCTCAAATTAATAAACATTGGTCGGTCACCTCTTCAGTTTTTGATAAGTATTAATAACTAATAGTAAAATGCTTGCCCCATTTTTTTTACAAATATATTTTATTAGGAGGTATTTGCGCGATCAAAAACATCAATACTTTAGTAGCAAACTGTCATTTTATTTTAGATTTGAAAACCTTGTTTAAATTTCTTAAACCTTGGCCTACAAGCAAAAAGTGTTATATTCGTGCATAAACGTACAATGCACGTACGTGTGTGTTAATATGTGAGAGAAAAAGAGTGAGTGATGAGATTTAAATGAACTTGGTAAAGGTCACGGAAGGCTTTATTTTGTCCCCTCCTCCCCCTCCTGCCATTGTACAGTAATTATTACGAAAACACTTGGTATTTTCTGGGTAACTCTGTACAATGGCATTGTTGCTATGCGTTTCCTCGCTGAGGAGTATTCAGTACTTGAATGATCTTCTAGCAACTTACTATGCATGCACACTTCGACCAGATAAGTTTTTTTTTTTCAGGGCATAGTGATTAGGTTTGGTCAACGTCAGAAAAAAAGGTTTCCCAAACAGTTATTTTTAATAAGTGCATAACGAACAGCCTAACAACTTACGTTCTAATGATTTTTAACGCACTGAGTCTGGAAGTTTAAAATTACTGAAATGAACTACGCCCGCAATTTTGTACATAATAATGTGTAAGAACATTCCTTCCCCCCATTTTTTCTTTAAATTTAATTTATTGGGTTGTTTGGCGCCCCGCGCACGTAGCCAATGGTTAAAATCCCCAGACAAAGATATTTTGTGATCATGTTAAACATAACGTCCATTGTCTTCGTTTAACCGTGACTCAACTAAACTGCTTTATCAAAACACATTTCTGTACTTATCATGCAGCTATTAACTTTTCCAAACAATTTTTCATTTCCGAAGTCACGCCTTTAGTCTTTTTTTTTTTTTTTTTTTTTTTGGCTCCTGCTTTGAAAGCTGCCTCATGCCTACACAAAACCCTAAACTTAAATTACCACGCGTGTGTTTAAACTCACAACTCGTATAGCGGTGACCAAATAACGTTCGAAAATGCAGATGCACTCTCCGAGAGAAACACCCCTAAGATTGTAATAGTTCTAAAAAATTCTAACTTCTAGACAAGTAAATTTCGATGGGAGTTTTGCATTAACTAATCATCCTTACAGTGACATGCTTAATTTGCACCTCTACATTACTGTTGGAAACAACAAACGTGTGACTCTTTTAAAGGCTAAAACTGAAGTTAGTCCATCATTTAAGATGTTATTCCTGCCTTGTTACTTTTATAATTTTGATATGTGTAATCATATTTATATTCATGAAATGCCAAACCAAGAGAGTAGACATACTAACATGTACAAAATTCAAATAACAACGTTCATGTGGGTATTTGTTTATATTTTTGTGTAATGCCCACATTTAAGTCCGTATGGCAGAGTTCACCCCCTTTAAGTAATACAAATATTTTTTTCCTTATTTAAAAGAGTAATCTGAATTTGATCCACGGCGAAATCTTATCCGGATTTTCGCACACGGGAAACGTGGCCGACTTTCGACGACGGCCCGTGGAATTTCTTAGGGCGTCTCCGAGCTGTAGGCTTTATCCCAGGAAGTGGTCGCAACTGTGTGTGTGTAGTGGTCAGGACCTGGTTCCACTCCCGGCAGTGTCAAATACAAATTTTCATACGTGGGAAATGTTGGCCGGTGGGTTCTCTCGGAATCATCCTCTTTACCCTAACTGCATTTCATCGCTGTCCCATCCCCACCTCGTTCCACCCCTATCGGCACAGACCTCGGCTGTTAAGGGGCCAGTATGCCTTTCATCGCACATGTTTTCCACCGTAGCTTACTTTTCAGGTCAAAAATTTCAAAACGTTTTAAAGTCAAATTAAAGTCAAATGGGCCTGTCCATATTACTTTTGCTGCGACTGTAATCATAATAAAGATTAAATCATTAATTATTTTTCAGTCCCACGAGAATATACATAAGGAACTCTGTTCACTCTGGTTTCAAGAATTCCGAAAGTAATAATGTTTGAATTTTAATAGTAAATCTCAACAGCGATTAATAGACAGAGATAAAAAAAAATACAAGACGGCAAGGAAGGGCACCACCACATTAAGGGGCCCGGCTACCTGGAGCCGTTTGCCCGGGGACGATAAGGACGACACTGACACGCACATTAATTACGCCATCGCCGCTAAACGCAAGGCTGTGAACTGGCTTGCAGTGCTCTCGTGCTACGTGTAGGCAAAGGTGGTTCACGATAAAGTGAGCACTTTTGAAATGAACCTTGGGAAAAAGTCACTGTCACTGTCTGCATATATTTTAACGGGCGTACTGAGTGACATGCGCCTAGTAAAGTTGGTAACGGGATGCAAAGTAGTTCGGTAACTTAGCGTCGAATAAAAAGTGTTAGGTAACCATCTGTGATAACTTAAATTGTTTCTTTCAGTTTCTGTCGTTTTCCAATACACCGTCCAGGAAAAAGGAGCAGATTTGTAGAATAATTACTTTTCTAATAATTTCACTGTTTCATGTGACCAACGCATGAATAAAGTGATAAAATCCATGGCTATGTTAATTTTACGAATACACAACGTGCATACAAGTAGATACTAAGCAGGGTTTTCAAAAGTGCTCATTTTACCGCGAACAGCCTATACGGGACTTCAAGCGGTGACCCTATAATTTTCTTGGCGGAAAGTCTCCAGGGAAGTTAAATGCACAGCCCTACACTATTTTCGCAGAGATTCGTCCAGAATATTATTTTAAGCTATACCAATGTGAAAATGCCGTTGTTGGCCATACTGAAGACCTTCAAAATGGTGTTCGTAATAAGCAGGATTTATATATTTTTAAGTTATATTCCGCCCTAGTGTGAAGTGTAGTTACCTTTCGTGTACACGTCAGAAAATGTGTTTTTAAAACGTATAGGTAAGTATTACGAAAACACTGCAAACCACTTCGTGCGCAAGGTAGACAGGCGCATTAAAAGCAGCTGAAATCTCACTTCAGTACGATCTCATCCATGCAGGGCGACAGACACAATCAAGTCTACAAACTATAGTAGTCCGTTCACGACTGGAACAGACTTTCTCGGAATCTTTCCTACTCTCATTTTTAAGCAATAGATAAAAAAAAAAAAAAAAAACGTTAAAACACTCAAACTATATTCTCTCTCCGTGCTGCCAAACTGACTGTACCCGCGCCAGTCACCGTTTGTAGTAACGATGCGTGCAGCTGCTGACGACTAAGGTGGTGTTCAAATGTCTGTTCCAGTCGTGAACCGACTATAAGTGGGTATTTTTCCGTCCTAGGGTGCATGCAGACTTCCACGTCATTTATTTTACGGGCAATAAATAGAGGGCCCAAGGGAGGCGAGGTCGCACGAGCCCCGTTTCCCTCGAGTATACTATTTCAACCCATTTCGCATGAAACAGAGCATCAGGTGTTCCGAGGCTGAATATCCCACCGCGTTACTGCAACGCCGCTGTGTCCGCGGACAAATACGTCTGCAAAGGCTATGTCACCTGGCGCTCCGGCAGATTTTAAATACACGGATAATAATACCTTGCTGGCGGAAGCCTTATGCCTGGTTCACATGTACGCCGATCATTTAAAACAAACAGCTGGCACAACCGATGGTTGTCCACACGTTCCCGTTAAAATGAGCACTTTTGAAAGCCCTGCTTAAGATCTACTTGCATACAAATTGTGTATTTTCCCGCCTTATGTAAAATGAACATTGCCATGGGCCTCATCACTTTATTCATGCGTCGGCCAGGTGAAACTGAAATGATTAGGAGAGTAAACATTTTATAAATCTGGCAATGTTTACACGCTGATGCATAAAAAAAAAACAGAAAGCGAAATAAATAATTTGAATTAACACAAATGGTTACCTAACACTTTTTATTCGATGTTAAGATATGGAACTACATTCCATCTATAGTTACCAACTTTACCGGGCGAATGTCACTCAGCGCGCCCGTTGAAGTATATGCAGGCATGGGCAGTGGTTTTTTTTTTCTAAAGCTGATTTCAAAAGTGTTCACTTTATCGTGAACAGCCTTTAAACAGATTTTCTGAGTAGTCATTTTGCTATTGAATTCGTGATTTTTAACACGGAGATTCTAAAACAAATGATAGATAACAAACTACACGCTATCGTCTTTCTACTCTAGTTCATTAATTCCATTATTTTGCGATTTATTTACTACATGATTTTCAAGATATTGTAATTTTACTTTTACATCCAAAAATATTGTACTCTTTAGTGCTAACTTACGGTTAATTTTCAAACTACGTTTATTTAATACAAATTTTGAATAAAATTAACCTTTATATTCGCGTATTTAATTATAAATATGCACATTAAATTATCCTGTGCACTTACATCAATACACGTCGATTATTCAAAAAATAGTAGTATAAATTATGTGAACCAGCTGACTTCTGGAAAATATCGACGATGTCTGCTCTTTCCGCGAGCAGAACATATCAGCGTGAGCTCAACTTTCTGCGCGACTCCTTCAGACACCGTGGACGACTTCTGATTGGCTGTTCTAGTATACTGCTCTGTCTGTTCTGCGTGATCGGCATACACGTGAACCAGGCATAATAGCGATTCTGGGCCGTGCTAAGTTTTGCACAGACTTTCAGTGGCGATGAATGCAAGGAGACCATACAAGGAACAGCCTTCGGAGTTTGGGAGCGGTATTCGTTAAGGGTGCCGCCTACTTGGATGTTTTTTTTTTAGCGCGTTTGAGGAAGGGAAGCGCGGGACCGATAAGGACGATATTGACACGCGCGGCGGATGCCCCTTCGCTCCTACGCGCAAGACGCTGAACTGGCGTGCACAGTGTTTCCGCTGTGTTGCGTGTATCTATGGGACTTATAGCGGTAACCCTATCATTTTATTGGTAGAAAGTCTGTAGGAAGGTTGAGTGCTGGTCCCTATAATAGTTTCACATGTTTACAACCAGTATATTATGAGCTACAGCAGTGTGAAAAAGACGTTTTTAGCTATGTTGGAGGACTCGGGAATAGTATTTATAATGTACATGATATATTGAGAGTATTACACGTACTTCGCCCGAAATGTGTTTTCTTTTCGTACATTGGTATAATGGGGACACGTTTAATGGTTTCGTAAAAAAACGCGGATTTCAAACACTCTGCAACGCGTTTCCACCGCCAGGTAGGCGGCGCCTTTAAGGGGCCCGCCTAGCTAGAAATATTGTTCCACGTTTAAGGCCGAAAAGAGCGGAAGCTATAAGGGTTACACTTTTAAGGGCATCACGCGTATCATAGCCGTTACTGACGTGCAGTATTGCCACCGTGCTGCGTGTACCTATGCGACTTCAAGAGGCGACACTATCATTTTATTGAAGGAAAGTCTGCATTAAAATTCAGTACAGAGCCCTAGAGTTTTTTTCTATGTATCTGACGCGTATATTTCGAGATGCGGAGCTCTGAAGAAACTTATGATGTGCATGACGTCTTGAAAGCACTCAACAGTCTCACCTGAAGCGTGTGTTCTTTTCGTAGATCTGTAGATGGACGCACGTTTTATAGTTTCGCGGAAAAACTTCAATTTCAAATACTCTGCAACGCAATTCAAGAGCCAGTAGGGCTTTTTAGCGGCGAAAGTTACAGTTTTATAACAGAAATGAATTTGTATAAAATTAAATATTAAAAATATTTTTGAACCTTAGTACCAATATGTATTTGCATACAAATATAGTAAGTATACTATCATTTCCCTACTTGAAAGTTTTCTTGCAAAATGTGTTTTGAAGCACCCATAATGGAAATGCGCTCAAATTTTAATTGAAAATACTCTCATCCGATTTTTTAAAATAATACTTAAACAAGTAAATTAAACAAAATGTGTGACCATGTTACAAAATACAGTATTTTTACTCCATACACATCATACGTAGTAGTTTTTTTACAATTTGATAGTGCATGTACTACTTTTCACGGAGTTCTGTATGACATACAGTCTCGTACGTCATAGGAAGTGACTCTCCTACGCTCATTTCGCTTACGCAACTGTGGCTGGTGACACCGGGAAATGACTCGAGTGCAAGTCATACAGGTGTATCCGCCACTGATGCGACTTCTAGCCTACTTTCCTTTCGAAAGGACGGCTTATATCACCCTCGGTGTGTGTAAGCGCGCGCATATCCCCCCCCCCCTTTTTTTTACTCACTCTCTCTCTCTCTTTCTCTCTCTCTCTCTCTCTCTTTCTCTCTCTCTCTCTCTCTCTCCTCCCAACAACAATCTCTATTGGGGGCTGTTTTTGTACGTCCCTTCTAACTACGCTCTCGCCGAAATAGTTTCCATCAAATTTTATATTTAAGTGATTAGCTACAATTCGTAGTAAAGTAATGACTTTACTTCAATATTTGTTGAGAAACAAGTACTTTATCTATGTGCTAACTAAGAACGCCCCAATAACTGTAATATCCGCCAGATAAAATAAGCCACAAAATTTTTATTTTTGATTCTTAATAAGATTAAAATAATCCGCATAATCCGCTGACGACCTGAACCACTTACTGCACTAAATATCAATCCGCATTATTGATTTTTATGGAATTCTATATGCAAATGAAAATGAATGTACGTTGCAATTGGCTGATCTACACTATTTCAGACTTGAATTACACTAATCGAAATAGCTTGCGTAAAGCTCATGTCAAATACGTATATAATTTGCAATACATCATACAATATAAATATGTAATTTTAATCTTCTACACTGGCCCCTTAATACATTGTTCGGTGGTCTGAACGATTGAGCTGCATAATGAAATTTGAATACAGCATTGAGCTCCTTCTATAAAATATAATGCACGGCATATATTAAAACATTATGTACTATTTCGCCAAGAAAAGTAAAATCTGTTCAAAATTGGCCAGCCAATACTGGCGCATTATCGATACCTTATATCATGGAATTTACGATTACTGACTGAACCAGAAGGATTGTCAATTACAAATTTCCAAATAACCAAAATATTGTGTTGGTTTTGCTCAGCATAAGATGTGTTTACATTAAAGAACACCAAACTGCCATGTCAAAAGTATTTCATAACGTCCCTAACTCTGTCATTTATTAAATGGGCGTATCTCTTTACTTACATAAAAGGTAATATGTAATTTTCTCTTGAAGCAGTTTACAATAGCGTTGCATACAGCTCCGGACGTTTCCAAAAACACAAATAGCTTAAGTACAAGAAATATTTATAACTATTTATTTGAACATTATAATTAAGTCACATTTAGAAGTAACATATTGAGGCTGTGTTGGATGGAAAAGTTCAGTGGTAGGCAGTAGCCGAGAAAAAAATGTCGAAGTTCGAGTTAAGGTAAAACGTGAAGTCCAAAATTAGTGATTAAATTCAAGACGGTTCGAGACCCAGCGGACACTTATATTCCACTTCACTTTCACATCACATTCACAGCGAGGTATGAAACTACTACTGCATGCTTGAAGCAATGGTACGCTAGGAGCGACATTACCACGCGCATCAAATACCGCATTGCTTTTATGAGCGAGGCAATCGCCGTGCCCAGTCTTCCATCCTGAATTGTGCAAGCACAGGACTCCAAACACACACACACACATACATTATAAACAAAAATAAACTGTTAATTCTTGACTCATCCTCTTTATGTTGGTACATGGCATTAAAAAAAAATACTCAACAGACCCCACTACATACAAAAAGGCACATGTTCAGTGCCTCCACGATATCTTGCAATATAAACTACTTGCAAACAAATCAGCTAATCCACGAAATGTCAGTCACTAAGTATGACACAATAACTGAGAGCACTTCATCAGCACTCGTTCGTAATGGGAAAGGAATATTTTAATATGCAATTACAAGCTTTACAAACGAAGTACGTTAATGAAACGGGAAGTTTTCTTAATCTGTTCCGTTAAAGGCTGTTACTCAAATCGTGAAATTAGAAGAGGGTCCCGTCGCTTGAGGGAGGGGGGGGGGACCAGAGGAAAAGGGGGGGGGGGGGGTTGCGAGGAAAGCTAGGTCAGCGCAACGACAGCTTCACACTGGGAACTCGAGCAGTTAGTTACCTTTTCACTTTAAGAATCTCCTCGAATTGCCTTACGCAGGTGGATCAAACCCGGTACATTCCCACTATCACTCGGGAAAAAAAAAAACCAAGGACACCGCGGGAATGTAACCCAGGTCCCCTGACGAAGGACACGACACGGCGAAGGCGTGCAGTTTTCCTATTGCCTTGATGAATCTCACAGAAAGGCTTACAAACTTTCAGCAAGCTAAGGAGCGTTCAAATAATTTTTTTTTAAACATATATGAAAATTTTTCGTATGCCAAGTTAATGCAAAATTAAACACCACGGGGAAATTAATTTTCAAAACACAGATCGAAGGAGTTATAGGAATTTAAAATATATATATATATATGGTCTTATAGAAAAAAAAATTGAAATTGTACGAAAGTTAACTGCCTGACTACAGGTCAAAATAATAACTGATTTTAAAATATTACTATGCTGATATTTCCTGCGAAATTATTATGTAGTACTCCCATAGTTTCACTGTTTCACGATGAAATAGAAAGTTTATATGATCAGAAATTAAACCTGAATAGCTGGCGAACCAACTTTTTAAATTTAAATAACATTCTGATACTAGTTTGATGGGATATTTAAAGTCAAAATACTAACAGTGCTGTAAAAAATACCTGGAAGCTGTTTTTAATTGATTTGGTATTTATATCTAATTATTATTTATACGACAATACAAAACCGTAACACATCCTCAAACCATAGAACAATTGTTGGGCAGCTGAACCTCTCTCACAAATCCAGACTACCAGTTAAAACATTTGCTTTAGAGGGGAATCGAAATCGAGCTGTCCTTACAGCACTGAAAAAGAGAGCCTCAACATAAAATACAAAAAAATATAACGCGACACAGTTTAGTCATTGCGTTTGGAATTTAATTATCAGGCCTATCTCTTAACGCCTGCAAACCAAAAGATATTAAAATTCTCAGCACGCAGGCAGCAACCTTGTCATCACAAATTCTTTTAACAAATACACCAGGCATAAAGGTTGCAGAATTGTATGTCGACATTTATCTCTTATGTGATTATCAGGAGAAGTTCAGGATCAAGCACTCAACGATAAGCTCGATAACGATTACGCTGGAATAAGCAAAATTTCCTTCTTCGCGGACAGCTCGAACTATGATTAGAGGACTGCAGTAGCGGTATCGGAATAAACTCTGAATCCCAAAAAACCCTAAGGCACTTGTAGCTGAGAACGTCGTCAACGGCACGGCGAGGCGAGGCGAGGCGAGGCGACAGTACTTAATAACGCCATGGTTAGGAAAAAATTCTTTATTTGATATTGGTACGAAATACTGCTCAACTTGTAGATATTACTCAAAGTACTATTTCCTCGAATAAAAAAAAAATCAGACGGCTTATTTATTTAATAATGCAGTGTCAAAATCACAATTTTAGTGTTTCTGACATGTACAAAAAAATAAAACCCAACTAATTGACCGAAATGAGATAATTCACGTCGAAATGAGGTAGCATGAGTTATTTAAAGAAATATTTGAAATCACGCTATAAATGTTTTCCCAGAAAAATCGACACAAGGCGACTTGCGAATCATTTATAACATAGTGCTTACGCGCGCGGTCTCGCGTTGCGGAGGGGCTCCTCTCTTCCCAGACGGTATGCTCCAGGCGGCCGGTAGCCGCTCCTGGCTCACTTCAATAGAGTGGGTAAAAATCAAGCAAATTATAAGTAAGTTTCTTGTTTCCGGGCGAAGGTTTGATCTTTTCCAGGAACCTCTTCTCAAATGCATGTAAATTTAAGCCAAAATCAAGCAATTTTAAGCCAGAATCAAGCAAACTTTACCATTTTTCCAAAATTTCCGAGCAGCGTTTTTTCCCAGGGTATTTATCTTGCTAATTTAAGCCAAAATCCAATAATTACATTTTTGGCGATAGTAAATTTAATCATAAATTTCTATCTTTATAAATAAAAATGGAATCGCCACTCAGCAAGTTAAACAATTAAAATGAATAAACTAAACCACAAGATCTCGAAAATAATAAAAAGGATACTGCTACAGAATTTCACATTTATGAATTTAATTTTGGTAAAAATAAATAAATAAGTCGTATTCTAGACGGTAAGTATAAAATTACATTACCAGATCGTTATGGAAAAATAATTGATAAAAATATTTTGAAAATAATAAATGAGAAACAAGTTATTATGACCTATAAAGGCTAAAAAATAATAGGAAATTTTTGCATGATATAGAATTCTCTTATATTGTGTGATTTTCAATGATTTTTTAAATCAATTTTTCGTGTCACTTTTGTGATAGATTTTATTGGTTGGCAGATTTTTGCTATAATTTGCTTGATTTTTATTTTACTTTAAATATGCAAGGTATCTGCCTTTCAAATGAAAACCCTGCTCGGCCGTTTTTGAGAAAAAGGTAAATTTGCTTGATTCTGGCACAAATTTGCTTGATTTTTGGCTTTAATTTGCGTGTTTTTGAGAAGAGAGTTGGAAATTAACGGATGCCTAAAAAATTTTTTTAATGGTGCTTGAAAACAAGAAATTTACTTGATTTTGGGTATAATTTGCTGAGGTGAGCCAAGATCGGCGTTAGCATTCTACTCGGGGGAGTGATTGACAGCTGACCTGGCTGGCGTCACAACCGCTCCTCCCTCCCTCCCTGGAGAGGCCGACGACTTGGGAGGATGCAAGAATATTCTGGGATGACACCATAAATACCACCGCAGCAGGAGGGTCGGTGGTCTGTTGGTAGAAGTCTTTTGTTGAGTGCGGTAACCGGGCGGATTCGAGTGCGGTGAAGGACATCGGTGAAGTGGACGGACGACGACGGCAGATGGCGAGGCGACGGCAGATGACGAGAAGGCGTGAAAACCGGCGAGTGTATGCTACTGTGCATTAAGGCGCTCGAGGAACTCTGGAACATTGCGGGCTGGTTAGCTCTAGACTAAACTGAGGTGGGACTGTATGAATGCTAAGTTAATTCGCAAAATCCAGCAGCTGGAGCGAACTGGACAACGAAAAGGCAATGGTATAAGTTATGCTAGATTGGTCGGTGCCACTGTGCCAGGAATCAAGAGTTATGCACAAATAGCAAAGGGCGAGAAAATCATGCCCAAACTGCTCAAGAAGATTGTGTTGGTATACCCTGAAAAGGAAGGCCCGACCAGCACACAAGTCAAGGAAAACGCTCAATCCAAAAGGAGGAGGATTGAAGATAATAAATATAAAGGCAATTAGGGGATGAGGAATCCTCATAGAAGCAGATGATGATGAAACACTGGAGAAATAAAAATAAACCAGGAGAAAATTAAGCAACTTGGGTTAAAGCTGGAGTCACCCAAGAATAGAGGTCCTGGAGTGATCATCTATGACATACCTCGAGAAGTCTATACACATGGGTTGGTGGAAACCATCTATCTCCAGAACTTTGGTAATAAGGTCAAGTCTTTGCAGGAATTCGAAGGCAAAATAAAAGTCAGTCACTGGACTTTTAAAAGGGAAGCTGACAGAGTAAATGTTGTGATGGAATGAGACTCCAAATTAGGAGGCTTTTTTTAAATTGACATGGGGAGAATGTTTGTAGGCCATGAATGTTTTAGGACGATAGATTGTATCTCTCACCAGGTGCTACAAATGCCAACAATGGGGTCGATGTGCAGACAAGGGGCATAAGTTTACGGACTGTCCTCATAATAATAATGACTATGTGGAGAAATGCATTAACTGTAAGAGGAGGAATTTGAATCATGATCACCATGTCGATTCTAAGGATCGTCCTGCATATGAGAGAGCTCTATCAGTGAAACTTACCAGAACTGATTACGGACTGTAATATAATAAAACGTAGGCAGATAAATCTGCAAAGGTCGGCAGTTGCCACCTCTGAGCTGAACAGAATTTTTGTGGGGCAGAGGCTGGACTTGGTACTGTTTCAGGAATCATATGCCCCATTAGAGGAAGTGGATGGCCTTAAAGAGACTTTATATATATATATATGTAGTGTGTCCTACCGCAGGTTGGAGTAATGAGGACCAACATGGATATGGATGTTATGACACTTAGAAGTGTACCCAATACACATCACGTATGCACACAAGTTAAGAAAGGACCCTTGAGAATCTGAGTATTGTCCTCGTATTTCCAGTTTGATGAAGAGATACAAGAACATCTTGATAGGTGGGAAATAATTACAGATGTTCTTAGGAACGGGACAATGGTAATCGGAGCAGATGTAAATGCCAAGTCGGAACTCTGGCATTCTCCTGTTACAGATGAACGAGGAGAATTAGTAAGCCAGTTATTATTGGCTAATGATACTGAAGTGGCAAACGTAAATGGTGAATTGCCATCGTATATCTAACAAGCTCATAGAAGTGAGACATACATTCATGCGACACCGTAAAGGTAAAGTCAGAGGTTACGTCAGGAATTGGGAAGTTACGAGGGAATGGGTAAGCGATCATCGGCTGATAGTTGCTTAAATTTCGACTGATGATGAAGACATGACCTACATGGATGAGGTCGAGGTGGAAACAAGATAAATTCATAAGAATGCAGACTGGGTAAGGTGTACTGAAGAAACTGCAGATGAATGGGAAAGTTTGGTGCAATGACAACTTGGAAGAGAGAATTAATGCATTCTCCTGTGTTATTAAGGGAGTGTGTGAACAGACCCTGAAAATGACTAAGCATGGGCTTCGTAACCTTTCTTGGTGGGACTTGGAGTTGGACTAAGAAAGGAAAGAACTAAGGAAGCTGAGAAGTAGACTGCATCGCCTAAGAGGAGAATAAAGGGAAACCTTTGCACGAAACCATTAAATAAAAAAACAATGTTATTTCATAAAGGTGCGGTGAAAGGAAATTGTGCCTTGGATGGAGTTTGTTACTAAGGTGAGTAATGAAGAACCATTCAGAATAGCCTACAAGCTGACTCCAAGAAAGGTGAAAAGAGTGACACCTCTATCTAGTGTCAAGATCAGTGCAGAAACTTACACTGACCTCCGTGACTCTATGGAGTTTCTATTTCACACTCTCCTGCCGGATGTCTCCCAGGCTGGTGAGGGAGAAGATCACTCTACTAAGAGGACCATGAGGATAATTCCAGAAGAACAGGATGCACCTGACTTTGATATGGAAGAACTAACATCTGTGGTTTACAACATGAAAAATGGAAAGGCTCCTCGTATTGATGGGATTGGAGCTTAAATATTAAAACGAACTTTCTCAAGGATAAAAGTACTCCTGAAGATTCTGAATTATTGTCTCAAGGGTGAAATGTTTCCTTCCCCATTGAAAGTGGGACTGTTGAGAATCTTGTATAAAGGAAATGGAAAGAGCGTGATGATCCTAAGTCTTACCAACCACTGACATTGCTTCCAGTCTTGGGCAAAGATTATGACAAGCTCAAACTTGGAAGCTTTGGAAGCTGAAGGGAAGCTTAATGAAAAACAGTATGGGTTCCGTAAAGGCAAAGGAACAGATTTCGTGTTATGTGACGTCAAGAAATACATAAGTGATAGTAATGATAAATACATATTGGGCATATTTCTTTACATCGCGTGCTGTATAGGTCAAAAAGAGGATAACGGAAGGATGTTCCCCCAACTAGTCCTTGGACCCGTTGTATGGAACATCCTCTTCGAAGGATTTTTGGAATTGGAGTTCCCACCATGCTGCACAGTATTTGGCTATGCAGATGACAGACTGATTCTAATATCGGGAAGAGCCCGAAGAGAACTGGTGGTAAAGGCTGCTGAAATCACGGAAAATGTCAAGCAATGGGCGGAAAAAGTCAAGCTATAGTTTTCCATTGCAAAGACAAAGACCATGTAGCTTAAGAGGAGATTAGGCAGGCCAACCTTCTGCGCACTTTGGCGGGGAATCTGTGCAGCATGTGAGTGAAATGAAATATGTGGGAGTCATCATGGATGAAAAGAACAGTTACCTGAAACATATTGAGTATGTTTCTAGAAAGGCAATTGTTATGCTCCAACAATTGAAAAGATTTGGTAATACCAGCTGAGGACTAAGTTAGTACTCTGAAGACAATCTACAGAGAAGTGTTTGAAGCTATTATTGCATATGGAAGGATGAAGTCCCAGTGGATTACCACGAACTACTATAGTGCACAGCTATTTATGGGACATTGCAACTTCAAGGCGAAGCTTTATGGATTCTGTCTGATGCAATCTCCGCTGTGTGGTGTATGTGGTGTTGATGACAATGGAGCATGTCACCACGAACTGTTTGAAGACAGAAGATGTACGGGAATGGCTCCAAGGAATTGCAGAAGAAAAGGCCTTGACATGAGATTAGAAAATGTCGTGAAAGACAAAGCTCTTCACAAGCTATGTGAAGAGTTCGCCACAAAAATTGACAAACGTCTTGAAGAATACTACAATTGCCGAGAAGAGCTTTCCGAGGACCCATTAGGAGGTATTCGGATAGAACCTTCAATGCAAGAAGTCGGAATATATCTGATTGGTGAAGAGAACAGGTTTTTCTGAGAAAACCAGTAGAATACCGTGTACGGCACAAAGAAAAGTCAAGGTCCGAAGAAAGAAAATGATAAAGTACCGTGCACTGCCTTACACATCTGAGCACAGTTGCAGTGCGGTAGGATGAAGGGTATGCCAGTCTTCGGGTCGCAAAACCTGTATGAACATGTGATACGGACTTACAGTAGTGATTCGGCACATTACATATGTTAACTAAAGCATTTGAGGATGACAGGGTAGACAAGTATAGAGACCACAGCCACGTGTTCTTAAAAATATTTCCTTCTACCCTCGCCTACAAATGAGTTGTTTTAAAATAAATGCAAAAAGTATACATGGTCGCTTGTAGACCCTGATAAATAAGTCCAGTGTAATCTCTTGCTTCATAATATTGTTTTAATGTTTCTAAATTTTGCAAAGTAAGCAATTTTTGTATAAGAACGGATATTTTCTCTCGCATAAGATTGCAGTAACTTTTATAATATCAGCTGACTCGAAGATGTCATCGTGAACATAATACTTGACAGGAAAATATATATTTTGATGTGTTTTCCTGTAAGTAAACATGCTGACATTAGCACTTTCAGTCAAGATAGCGCAACTACCTCCTAACTAAAAAAAAATGCATATAGTACAAGGCCAAGAAAGGTAATTATTGTTGGGGGGGAGCGTAACCCCCTCCCCCCGGCTGAATACGCTCACCGGGTCAACAACATTGATGAGAGGAATGTGGATATATATTTGGCTGCTCTTAACATCAAGGTCTTGAAAGCCTATTATGGGTGAAGCGAAGCATGGAGTGGTCCCGAAATGCAATGGCGGGAAGAAACTGGAGATCCCCGAGAAAACCCGCCAACCAGCGGCACCGCGCGGCACGATTCCTAAGTGCGAAAATCCGGGAGCAACCCCGCCGGAATCGAACTCAGTTCGCCTTGGGAGAATGGGGGGAGGGGCGAGTAGTCTGGCCACTACACCACCACGGCCCCTTGGAAGTTGGCGTTAATTGGTACAGACTGCCATACTCAAGGGACAGGCTTGACGTCCCGGCCAGAGCAACAGGTACAAGAGTTTTGAAAGACGAGATGGTGATGGAGCAACAGCGGAACGGCGATGAGGGAGGAAACTGGTGAGCCTCGAAAAAACCCTACACCCAAAGCAGTGTCCACCACACTTCACACGTGAGAACCCCCACCGAGGTCTGGGATCGAACCAGGGACCTCAACAGTGGGAGGCCAGAGCTAAGGGTGATGGGTAGGTACCAGAAAATTAATTATTTTATAATTGTACCAAATATTGTTCGCTTTGTACGTATTGCATATGATGACAATTTTTTGGAATAAAAAAAATCACACTTCATATTTTTTTATTTTATAATTTTATATCAAATCCGATTTTTTTTCTGCAGCCATAGTAACAAATACCAACTAAGTTGTACAAATGAAACAAATTACAATGTAAATTAGTGATATGGGCGACTGCTTGACATTGTGTGATCAAATAACAGTTCATGGATAAAAAATATTTAAAATATGCAAAAAAAATTGAACTTTTTTATATGGTCTGTTATTTGGTGATCACATGTGTATCACGCTGTAACCCACTGCATTAGTTAATTTATAATTTTTTTTTTCATTTATACAAGTTAGTATTTGCTATAGCTGCAGCAAAACTGATTTTTTTTTTGGATTTTCCATCAAATTATACAAAAAAATATGAAATGCAAATTTGTTTTGTTCGAGGAACATTACATTACATACAATGCATACAAGTATATCATTTAGTACGAATATAAAATAATTAATTTTTTGGTATCCAACATCCGTAAGTTACGAAATGCGCATAACTGATGCGCACACGTTACTCGTTTCCACTTGCGCTGCAGAAGGGAGGGTGACTGCGAGGGACTCTAGCTCGGTAATTGGCCAGCGTAGCTGCAAAGTTCCCACCGGGTCCGGCCGAGTGGCATGTGAATGCACTCTCGCCGCAATGCGTGGGTGGCGGCGCCGCGGCCGACCGGAACGGCGAACCACCGCTTGTCGTCGCGGCTGCAGGTACCTTCTCCGCAACAAGTCGCTGCTGACCGATATGCATGGTTCAGCATTCCGCTTTTTGACGTGAATGCGTCTTTAAATTTGCAAACATGGTGAGAGGCAATCCAGGAAATCCGATGAAAACTAAGTCTGGGGATACAGTTTGGTATCGTAGCTCCGAATCTATCGTCCGCATTCAAAATTCAATTACACCACTCGATTGCCAAAGGATCTAAGAATACGTTACGTTGAGTGAGGATAATGAAGCATCACGCATGGCTGGTGGCGGGGGGGGGGGGGGGGGGAGCAATTGTTTAGTTCGTTTCGCTGCGTCTCATGACTTCCGCGTAGTATAACTTTTGACTTTGGGAGAAGCAACAACGCTCGTTTAAGTTTCAATCGACAGCTCTAGTCAAGATCAATAGATTGCGTGTATAAAAACAACATTTGTGTGGCGTGGTTGTGTATGAGTTGTATGAGTTTAATAAAAAAAAATTAAGAAAACTAAACACAATGTCGGCTTATACGCGTCAAAAAGCTAAGTCGAAATACAGAAATCGTATACGGTTGGAAAAAGCATCTCAAACGCAATCCAGTGATACCCATAAAAGTCCATGTGATCGAGTGAAGCGAAGTCGGGAACATAAAATAAACATCAAGGCGTCCGAGCGCGTCAACGTAGACGTATTCACGCAAAACAAACGGCCGTGTCCCCAACACAGCCACAACCCATTTTTACTTCCGAGCGTGGATTGCTGGAGACACTAGCGTATCGCAATCACAGACTAAAGATGAGGTAAGACTGTTTATTCGTCTTCTGCGCAAACATTTAGGCTATTAACTAATTGGAAATGGCTTCCAGCAATACCTACAGTAAGTACGTAGACGCTATCGACACACAGCACAGATGCACTGAAAGTATTTTGTGGTAACCACAAAGTGTTTTGTCGGCATTCACCCAACTTAACTTTTCAAAAGCAACATTTTTTTGTCGCCAACACAAAATTTTACTGGCGACAACCAAACAATTTTTGGCCGCCATATGTTTACAATGAAATAATTCGCTCAAATCAATATCATGTTATAAACTTATACAATAAGGCCATCCTCATTAACTTCAGAAACTATACCACGTCATATATATATATCGCCTTCTTAGTCACATATCCTTGGTATTTAAATATTACATTTTATGGCTTGCAATTTGTTAAGTCCATCTCTCCCATCACAGAGCATGTAAATATTTGGCGGTAAGGCAATCGACATTATTTTATAGTGAATTAATTGACAACATAGAATCTTGTGTACACCCTATTGAGCGCACATTTCAATATTTAACAGTCACACGCATCACTTGCATTTATGTAAATTAAGTCGAAACCAGAGCTGTGATTAATTCACACCGAACACGTCTTCGAGTTCCACTATTTATAACTGTTTTCTAGGGAGCACGCATATGTAAAACATGGGAAGATACTTTGTACTTGGAGAGATTGAGATTCCCTTTAGTGTTGACTAATAGCAACCACTTGGCGCTGACGAAATAATAACACGGCAGAAGCTGATGAATCACGAAACTCGCTTGTCATCGGGTTGGCACTTTCTACCGCTGCAGGGTGATTCCGAAAGTGTCCCGAGTGTCCATGTCACTATGGCAAATCGGCCAGTTAAAAAAATAAAAAATTGCTACATTGGAAAAAGAAACTATGATCGAGCTTCTGAGACTAACCTTGATTCGCCGCGGTAGCGCCAGACAAAGCTTCCGAGCACTACGATGATCACGAGCTGGTGCGAAACACTGGACCATACATTTTCCACAGGCTCACGGCTATTTCTGAAACTAGGTCGTGGACGTAAGGGTCGTTCAGCTTCATTGCTGCCGTTGTACTGTACAGCGTTTTACATCGTAAGGCGTGCGCAGAAAGTTGAAAGGTGAGTGAACTTCCCGAATGAAGTGGCCTCCAGGTGATACACAGTTTGCTTTGGCTCAACAGCGAGGCCACAAAGTTTTGAAGAGCAGTTTATTAAAAATAATTCAGCTTGTCTGATGCTTGGCCTTATCGACTACTTCAGTCTGTGGTCTCATAGGAACCATCGTTTGTAACACACACCAACTTTGTCATCATTTTCGACTATACATTTCATAACGCACGTAGGCCTAAACTGTAAAAAATGTCTGTACGTTTCACAAATAATTCCTTGGAAACTAGTTCCCAAAAAAGTTTCTTGCAACACCACAAATGAAATATTATAATTTCACAACTCTTAGTTTTTGAAAAATACAAGCTTTTTTTTATCTGCATGTTTATAATACACATTAAATCTACAGTATGCGTTTGTTAAAATTCTACAGTAATAGTATACATTCCACAGTAATGTGTTGAAAATTTTGCCCCAATTTACTTGCAGCGTTACAAAAATATTGGCTACTAGTTTCCAAATAATTTTTTATAAATATATACAGAAAATATTTACTGTGTATGATATCAGCTGCGGAAATCTCGACCCAGTAACAGACCAAACTAAATGTCTCTTCGTCGAGTCTTCGTTGGCATTACTCAGGTCAATCTTCACTGGGAGCAACAATCTTGATTATCTACGCACGATTTCACAGCTGATGGATTTACGTTGTTACAATTCAGACATTTCACAAATTACCATTAACACCTTGGGCGCCGTTTTCAATTAAATTAAGTAGTCTGAGCAAAATTTCTCAACTTCAAAATATTTTTTTTCATTCTATCATCTTCCTCTTCAGCACATCAAACCAATTATTCATCACTCTTCACAAATACAATAAAAATTCAATAATCCTTATCTTCAGTTATTACATATTTAACTTAAAAAAACATCTTGCTGCAATTAGTTTAATAAAATTCACCTTTCTTCTTAATCATTATATCATTACAACTTCTTGTAAATATCCACGTCCATATTTGGAGGTGATGATAATTGTTCTAAAGAAAAAATTATATTCTATTTTACTTCTGCCTTACTATTGTTGTCTCCTGTCCTCCGATTGGCTGTCGTCTGACCATGACGCGTCTCTCCGCCAATCAGCAATGGCGAGACGAAAGACAACCAGGATAGTTTTATTTGGTACTTTTATTTAATAAACATTTAATGCCGACTACCCTTTAGGAAAGAAATTAAAAATAACAAACAAAATATTAATACCGAATATTGTTAAGAAACAAGTGAAAAACACACATGATCTCTACGTCAATAAGCTATTAAAATATACTGCTAACTCGTATAATAAATCGTAATTTGGAATAATATTAAATGAAGTGAAAACATAAGCAAGTACTATTTAATTATATATAATAGAATGTCTACAACTAACAGTAAATATAGCCCCGAAAATCTGAAAGTACATTGCCATCCTGAAAAATGTTTACTGAATTCAGTTGCATTAGATTCAACAGAGATAAAATGTGCTTACACAAGGAACTATTTTGAAAGATAACTTTTTTAATTAATGAACAATCGTGTTTATGGCAATAATTCCCGAAATATTCGCCAAAAAAGTGCTATTCGTGTCGTTTCCATGGTCTGACACGATATAAGCGGCTGCTGAAATTGAAGGAACATTCAAAGTTAAAGACAAAAATACTCATCGAGAATTTGGTATTAATTGAAATGAATGAAATCTCTGTTTTGTTTATGCAACCTTTAAAATTACATTTCTATACGCAGTCCATTACAATTACGTCAAATGCAGCTTCCTACACCATCTATGCAACTGCTGCACTACAATACCGATAGTCAAATAAGACATGATATAAATTGTCACAATATGCACTCAAATACTGTTCCGATTTGGTTGCCTAATTAGACACTTCTCTCTACTTGGAAATAATCTGCCTAAGTTCCAATCGTGAACAAAGGCGCAACAGGGGATATGGACGACGAGACTGCTGGTGAAATCATCGCTGGGTTTGTCAACATCCAGCCTAAGCTCTACGCTCACACCCTGCTGGATGGAGATGATATGCATAAATCGCAAGGCAAGAAAGCCAATTCCCTAAAGTGGTTCCTTTTCAAAAAATTTCTGGAGTACTTCACTTAAAACCATGCGTTTTGGGGCTAAATATAATTTTATACCTCGAAATCACATAATATAAGTGGGATGAGTTTAGAAAACTGTGTTGTTCCTCGTATGATTAATGCTGCAGTGAGCCCAACAACTCTTGTTTTGCTGTAGGGTCATGTTCGTATCCCTAGAAAAGATTAATACTCCGTAACGCGAACATACGTAGTTAAAATGGTAACATAGGAAGATACATAGATAACAAGATTACATAGTTAAGAAGATTCCATAGTTACATACGATGTACTGTCAATTGGAAATACAAATGTCGTTAGTGTGTTTGTGGACAAGATAAGAATATTTCTAAATTTCATAAATACTAATGTTACAAAAAATTCTTAACGTCAATTTTTTTTTAATCTAATTTATTTCAGACACATTGGATTTCATTGGGGATACTTTTCGGAATATTTAAGAGTATTTCCAAAAATATAACAAATTTAAGTTGCTGATATTATGTATTATAGAAGCTGCTTCTCGCAGGACCAACTACTATAGGTTGTTCACGATAAAGTGAGCACTTTCAAGATCAACCTTACGAAAAAGTTACTGCTCCTACCTGCATATATTTCAATGGGCGCAATGAATGACATGTGTCCAGTAAAGTTGGTAACGATGGAGGGAAAATAGTTCCATATTTTAACGTCGAATAAAAAGTGTTAGGTAACCATGTTTTTTAACGGATCGAAGTGTAGAAATTAACAGATTTGTAACACATTTACTTTTTGTAATAATTCCACAGTTTCGCCTGACCGACGCTTGAATAAAGTGATGAGGCTCATGGCAATGTTAATTTCACACAAGGCGTAGGAATACACAACGTGCGTACAAACAGATATTAAGCAAAGGTTTCAAAAGTGCTCATTTCACCGTGAACAGCCTATAACGCTGACAGCCATCAGTTTTCTCTAGGAGCGCGAGAAGGCGCTGGCAGAGTGCGCGGACCACTCTGCTTCTTGCATCGCGGGACGTCCCATTCTCATCATTTCGTACGCGCGCGCAGCTATTGTGTGAGAGAGTGCAATAAAAACCGCACGAGCCCAAACACAGACCTGCCGGGAATAGCAATACGGAGGAGCGAGGACGACCGGAGTTAATCGAATCTTTATAGAGAGTTCATTTGCCCGGGGTTTACGTCACACGGGACGTTCGTGTGTAGGTCAAGGGCGCCAAGGTTCCGCCGTTCCGAAAGGATTCTGATCGCTATTCATTCCCGGACTTTTACATTATACACCGATAACGTCTCTGTTTATGAATGTCCCACTTACTAGCACGCCGAGATCCACATACTCTTCCTTTCACAGGCTGCAATTCAATGCTGGTGAAATTACTACGGGCTACTCATTCTATGCTTAGCTCTGCAATGAAGAAAAAATCTCAGAGTACTAGATATTTATTAAAAAACGACATATATTAGTGTACTACTAGAAACGATGAGAAATAATAGTGTGAAGATTTTTAATAGCAGTAGTTAATGCCTTATGAAATTTAAGTATAGGATGTTCACGGTAAAATGAGCACGTTTGAAAGTCCTGCTTAAGATCTATTTGTGTGCATGTTGTGTATTCTTCCGCCTTATGTAAAAATAACATTGTAATGGCCCTCATCACTTTATTCAACCACCGGTCAAGTGAAACTGTGTAATTATTATAAATGTAAATATTTTACAAATCTGCTTATTTCTACACTTCGATGCATTAAAAAAACAAGAAATCATTTAAGTTATAAAAAATAGTTCCCTTAGCACTTTTTATTCAACGTTAAAATATGTAACTACTTTCCATCCATCGTTACCAACTTTACTAGGCGCATGCCACTTAGTGCGTCCGTTAAAATACATGCAGGCAGGGGCAGTGACATTTTTCTAAGGTTGATTTCAAAAGTGCTCACTTTATCGTGAACATCCTTTAATCGGAATTTACAGATGACACTAAATAATAAATTTAGCTGCGTGCGAAAACTGTAATTTTGTAATAAGAGCTTTAGGATACAGATCGAACTCGAATACAATTATTTTCTAGGCTAGAAAAATTTGCGTATCAATTTTCAGTCCATGTGTACTCTTTCGTGCGCGGACTCTTTCTCGCATCAGGCACCAGCGGTCTGGCATTGTGAGAAGGGGTAGGAGTTGGGAGGGGGGAGGGGGCTGACCACCTCGATCCTCCTCTCTCCACAGGCAACCCGGGGAACGATTGACAGCTGACCTGGCTGGCGTCACAGCCCCTACCCCCCTTAGAGAAAGCCGACAATTCTAAGAGGAAGCGCGAGAATATTCTGGGAACTAAGCCCTTGGCGCAACGCGGGATTAGAGAAATCTCTGGGCGATGGCCACGACCACATAAATGTCGCAGCGATCGAGGGTTGGGGGTCTTTTGGTAGAAGCTCCTGGGTGAGTGCGGTAACGAGCGAAGTTTAGTGCGGCAAGGGACGTCGGCGAAGAGGACGGTGGACAGCGGGCGAGGCGTTAGTGGTGTGAATGGACGAGAGGGCGTGGAACCCGACGAGTAAAGGCTACTGTGCGCGAGGGCTTTCGGAGAACTCTAGAACTAACATCGTGGACTGGTGGGATCTGGACTAAACTGAGATGGGACTGTATGAACATGCGATACGGACTTTGTAAATACATGAACTGTCAAATATGGACACATAATTTATAAAGTTATTCATTAGTTTTGATACAAGTAGAATAAAATAGTCAAGTCTCTGGGACAAGGGAATGGGGAAGTACGCACCGACCGTTGCTATCTTGAACTCATTCATTCTTCCACTCTTCACTCATTTACAAAAATAAATTGGTAACGTGAACACCACCAAGAAAACATTTTTGTGGCTAGCGTAAAATATTTTTCCTGTGTATGTTTCTGCAGTTTGGCACTGCCGCAGTTCCCGGAAAAGGTAACAAGTGCTGCCAACAGGATATCCGCGGTCCTCCAAAGTCAGGGTTTAGCAGACAGGTACTTTATAGTTGATATTCAAAGTCCGTGGCTGTGTACAAAGTATGGAGCAAGAGGTTCTGGGTGCAGAAACTTCACTTCCGCCATCTCAGTTGTCTCTATGGCCAAAAAATCAACAACCCACTACTGAAAGTCGTACTCACGTGTTAATGTTACGTATACATCATCTGCTAGTGTGAGGTACTGTTTAAAGCTGCTTCTGACAAAACTAGTATTATTGCCCACTTTTTAAAAATATTATTGTACCGCTTATCTAAAACAGTGATGAAACTGTGTAACTATTGGATGTCTGCTATTCTTTTGGGTACAGAAATCGTGCTTTAGCCACTTTATCTGCTTTTTTTTTTTTTTTTTTTAAAGAATGCTAATTTTTTCAACCTCACACTCTAATCCAGCTAGTATGCTATTTATGCCTAAAAGCACTGTCATTAATAAAAAAATTAAAGAAATCATTTTTAGTTGATTTTTTGTTTTGTATTGCTAACTTTGCATTTTTGGCAAAAATAAAGTTAAAACTAAAATTTTACAGTTTTAGCAGTCCGCTGTCGAAGTCTCGATTTTTTTCCCCCGACGTACAGAAAAGAGAATGTAAAGAAGCTACGCACCAAAACTGTGGCGAACGTTGGCAGCGCTCGAGGAATTTTGAGTGTTTCCGAAAGAAAATTGCGTAATTGTAAAGCAAAAATACACAAATTTTCAATTTATTTCATATTTAGAGTTTATTAAATTTACGAAACCTATCTACAGGGCCGCATATAGCTGAATGATAACGTTTTCACGATTCCTTTGTTTTAATTCTTTACAAATATTACTTGCTCTTATTTGCATATCACAAAGTCGACAACGGCATGATTTTGGCAGAGAATCGTACGCAAATATGGGAATTAGAAAGTGTTTAGTTTGGGACCTTTATATGACTGTCAAAACCTGCAAATTCAACATTGTGAAAAATAATATAAAATAATTACATCACATGTATCCGAAATGTCTTTTGTTTGAGATACAATGACCGACTGTGCAGTCACTGTAAACGTAAGGAATGCTATAACGTAAAACTGTGCGCCGACTCATGTAATTGAAGCTTTTAATAACAATTAAACTAAATGCATCGCCCGCGTTTTCTAACAAAATGCTAAAAAAACTACTGAAAATAATGACAGAACAAAATGTTTTTGTGAGGTGAGAGAATATAAAACACACCACAGACTTGTCCACAAGTGTGCGTTGCGGCACTCCACTGGCAACTGATCACCTGGCGCCCAGCCAGTTTGGTTTCTAGCGATATTTATCGCTCCATCGTGAAGTGGACGTTTTGCAATCGCCTTTTGACGACAAGTTTCTGTGTTGTATTGTTTACCATACCCATTTTTAACTCGTTTGTACAATTTTCAGCGCAATCATATACTATTTTTTTTTATTTCCTTTTATTTCCTACTCTAAACATTGTCTTTCTAACCCACTTCAAACTAACAAACACGGAATGCACAAAGGATGGAATGATGAACGCCAAAACAAGTGTTTAAAGGTTCCAAAATTGTGTAGGCTGTGCACGGTAAAATGAGCACTTTTGAAAACCCTCCTTACGATATACTTGTATGCACATTATGTATTCTCTAGCCTTATGCAAAATCAACATTGCCATGGGCCTCGTCACTTTATTCATGCGTCGGTCAAGTGCAACTGTGAAATTATTACAAAAGAAAATATTTTGCAAATCTGCTAATTTTTACACTTCGATGCATTCAAAAAACAGAAACTGAAAGAAATAATTTGAGTTATCACATATGGTGACCTGGCAGTTTTTATTCGACGTTAAGATATGGAACTACTTTCCATTCATCGTTACCAACTCTATTGGGTGCATGTCACTGAGTTCGCCCGTTAAAATATATGCAGGGAGGGGTAGTGCATTTTTTCTAAGGTTGATTTCAAAAGTGATGACTTTATCGTGAACAGCCTTTACAAGTATATACATAATTAATAAATAAATTATTATATCATCATTAGTCGCAGTTGCTTTAGTGGACGACCAAATTCGTCCTGTATTGCTCCAAATGCATTAGATGTCAGGTGAGAGTTGGTTGTTCATAGACGGCAAGTCGCTTGGATATGTCTTCGCGGTTGAGAAAGGGCCTAACAGTCAGAAAGGTCACGAGAATGATGAACTTAACCAGTTACGTGAGTCGAGAAATCTGCCAGAAACCAATTTTGCACGCAATGATGTTTTATCTGCACGACGAGTCGCAAGTCACCGATGTAAACAATCACGATCTTGTTCTAAAAACTACGAACGGAGGGCTTGTGCGATGCATTTATTCTGATGGAAACCAAACTACCTGATAATGAAATCAAAAACGGTGCCCATTAAGAATCTTACAAAGTCGTGTCTACGTTACTAATGATTTGATTAACGAAGAAAAAATGTTTCCAACCTCTTCCTTTACGAAACAAAACCTCATTCTGTTTCCACTGACTTCTACGTAAGCAGTTTTCGAGAACATCGGGGGGAAATATCTTCACTCAAATTTCGCTCACAACAGAAAAAAAGAATTGCTTATAGCAATGGATGCACGGAAGGAATACTTTTGATTCTGGATGGTAGTCAACAAATTTGGTGGAAAAATATTACAGAAAATGAAACGCGTAACCTGATTAAAAATTACTGATGATTATAGAATATATGGTTATATATAACAACTGTGTTGTGCAGTCTCAAACACTTCACGACTTTTGTCGGGAATCAAATCCGCTTCCCCGTAGGTGGTACGCGAGTAGTCTAACCACTTAACCACCGCGGGCTCAATGTTGCTTGACGAAGGCATCGCCGCCAAAGTTGATTGTATTCTTACCATTTTGTGTTTGTCTCTCTTTTAATAGCTTACATTTAAGTTTTAGTGTAATAATTAAAACATTATTATATACAGAACTAATTTAGGGAATTCCTGAAACCAGAATGGACTGAGTTCAGTTATAAGTTTCTAAAGTGAGAATGAAAGGAATAAACAGAGAATTTATTTTTATTATCGTTACAGATACAACAAAAACAACACGGGCAAAACATAAAGCTACCGTGGAAGAAAAAATTAATCCAATATGGAAGGGCGGCTGACTCCTTAAATGGCCGACGACAATTTTAAGGGCCTCATCACGGCCGAGCATGTTGAAGGCGAACGTGTTGGGACCCAGAGCTCTACTCCCAACCCAACATGCTGGACAGTTCCCACACTCGATCGAACCATACGGCCACATCAGTTGAAGTTGGGATACCAAGGCGTTGTCACTGAAATTAATATTACAGAGGATTCTCTATCCGGTTGCCAAGGATGTTTTTGGCTCTATAGGCTGTTTATGGTAAAGTGGGCACTTTTGAGGCCCTAACTTACCTTTTCCTTTCAGCCATTCTTTTATCTTTTAACCACCTTTTTGAATAAATATTGTCATGTTATAAATAAACACAGTGTGTATATTTCGTCGTACTCGGAAGTTAACGTCTACGGCTAAAATCTATACTAATATTATAAAGAGGTAGTGTTTGTGTGTTTGGATGTAGGAGGTAATCTACGAAACTACTCATCCGATTTAAAAAATTCTTTCACCAGTAGAATGCTACGTTATCACTGAGTGTCATAGGCTATATTTTATTTTAAAAATCAATAGGGATCCCTACTAAAACTCCAATAATGTAACCCAAAGTGTAAATAAATGACCTATAAAATTCTTTACATTGCATGCGCTGCGAAAACTATTGATGATAGAACAAAATAATGTACTACGGCTTTGCAGGACGGACAGATTCGGAAAATAAAACGTGCTGTGTGCTGCGTACGGCGCCAACCTTAGAAGCTCTACTGCCATTATGGAGGGAGTTACTTTTGTGTTTGCTGGGGATTTTCGGCAGACACTCCCTGTAGTTACAAAAGGGACGCGTGCAGATATCATCAAAGCATGTCTTAAATCATCTCCCTTATGGAGTTCTATTCAACACCTAAATTTGCGTACGAATACGAGAGCTTATCTTGGTGGAGACACGCATAAAGATTTCCCACAACAATTGCTCAGACTTGGAGGAGTTTTTCCTTCTCTAAATTTGGGCACTAATTCTGCTGAAATCATTTCAAATGAGACATTAGGTCAGATAGTCCACAGTCTGCAGCATCTTATAGAAGCAGTATATCCGGGCCTCGAAAATTTACTAGAAAGAGACTTTCACTGGTTGCGTTCCAGGGCAATAGTATCGCCTAGGAACGACACTGTCAATGAAATCAACAATCTCATTATACAAAGAGTTCCCGGCCAAGTCAAAACCTATAAGTCGATTGACACAGTCACCAATGTTGACGATGTCGTCCACTTTCCTCCAGATTTTCTAAATTCGCTTAATCCTTCTGGCTTGCCACCTCACGAACTATCATTAAAAGTCGGTAATCCTATCATGCTTTTAAGGAATATAAGCCCTCCTAACATGTGTAATGGCACAAGATTGCTCATTAAAGACTTGAAAGAAAATTTGATTGTCGCGACCATCCTCACCGGTCCAGCAGCCGGCCAGCTGGCAAACATCCCGAGGATTCCCACGGATTTGCCAATATCTTTCAAACGGTTGCAATTTCCCGTAAAAACATCGTTCGCGATTACTATTAATAAGTCCCAGGGTCAAACTTTCTCTTTGGTTGGAATCGACCTACGAAAAGAGTGTTTTTCCCATGGCCAACTATATGTTGGTTTATCACGAGTTGGAAGTCCCGAGAAACAGTACATTTTGCTACCAAACAATAACAGGACGTCAAACACTGTCTACAGAGAATGTCTTAGCCAATAACATATTAAATACTTCTATCTCAGATAAATTGCATTGTAATATAATGTATATTAATATGAAAAATTATAAAAAAGTAAAAAAATATCAAATAAAAATAGCAAAAAAACTTTAAATTATAAATTATTTAATTAATGATTAAATTATAATGTGCTTTTTTTAATGCTTCAGGAGAGTTTACCCAACCTAATTAACGCCGGGTTAAGCAGTTTTTTTAAATCTTAATTGCACCCGTACGAAGCCGGGGCGGGTCGCTAGTATAATATATTTATTGACTATTATTCCAAATGAGAGGGCTTTAAAAAGTGCTCACTTTACCGTGAATAGCATATACTAAAATGTCAAGTGCCAAAGAACCAAAGTTCGCATTTTAAAGTAACATCTAAATCAGCTAATGCACGACAAGAACTATGGTATCCATCGTTAGATGTTTGGTGTGTTTAGAAGACTTGGTAAAGGCTGTTCACGATAAAGTGAGCCCTTTTGAAATAAACCTTAGAAAAAATTCACTGTCCCTATCTGCAAATATTTGAACGGGCGCAATGAGTGACATGTGCCCAGTAAAGTTGGCAACGATGGAATGGAAAGTAGTTCCATATTTTAACGTCGAATAAAATGTGTTAGGTGTCCATTTGTGGCAACTTAGATTATTCTTCTCATTTTCCGTTTTTTTTAATGCACCGGAGTGTAAAAATTACCATATTAGTAAAATATTTACTCTTCTAATAATTCCACAGTTTCATCTGACCGATGAATGAATAAAATGATGAGGCCCATGGCAATGTTAATTTTACATAAGGCGGAAGATTACATAACGTGCAAACAAGTAGATCTTCAGCAGGGCTTCCGAAAGTGCTCATTTTACCTTTAACATCCTATAAAATGGAAACGTCGACGTTGCTGGGCAAAGCAGTGGCTTATAGAACGAAACATCTATAGTCGCAAACAAGCCTCTTTTGAAAAGCAATAGCTGCCAACGAGACGCAAGATTTTAAGCTCTCTCTCTTTCAATAAGTTCTTTTACAATACTTTTACACCTTAACTCCCCCCCCCCCCTGGACCTATACGCACGGTATAACTTTATTAATTCCCTCCGAAACGTTTTGTCACCTAAAGACTCGCGGTTGTAACAGGTACTGAAGCGGCCAACATTTCGGGGGTCCAACCACACATGTCCTGAAGTGTTGGCTGACAAGTCCGAGCTAGACGGGTCTACCTAGGCCTACCCCGAGCCCAACACTCAAACCGCCAACTAGGCTCCGTGAACCCGCGCACACGGTCCAATATGCCGGCCCGAGCCCTTCCCCAACACCTTCGGCGAGTATACTCGACCGTGCATAGAACTCGTAAGTTCTATAGTCCATTCACGGTTACTTCCAACTTTCCTGAAGCACTGCCAAAGTTCTCCTTCCAGTATATTACTCCGCCTCATGTACCAAACCTTAGAGAATCACACCAGAGGGCCAACACATCATATTCGTGCGCCTTCAGTGTAATAATATTTTGTATAAGAAATACTTTTTACTAGGCATTATCAACGTATCTATTTTCTCTCTATATTTATTCAAAGTAGTTTGAATTTTATAGACATAATATAAGTGAAAGTTCAATTTAATAAAAAATTAGAAAATTTTATGTTAACACAAGTATAAATCGCTTGTGATACGTGATGTATTTACGAAGCAATCTAAACACGCCACACATGTGGTGAATTTTCAAAGGTTTTGATTCAGAAAGCGTGAAGATGGCGCGAATAGACAATACACACTGCGGATACACTGGCACAACGACGGGTGAAAATAAGTAACTGAGCAGTTCTTTTTCCAGAGGGCTCAACTAGCCATGAAGGAGCTACAACAGTGTCTCTGATACACACTGGAGGGTTGAGAGGACTGGAGGGGAGAGGACGTGACCCCCCCCCCCAAAGGTGGGCGGGGTCGGGATTCTGCGGCATACGGTCCACCCGCCGTTCACGGGGAGACAGTCTGTAGCCGCCTCTACACAGAAGAGGGGGGGGGGGGGTGTGAAGTGCGGATGGGGGGCGGATGGTGATCAATACCGACAAGAAGGGGCCCACAGGCCGCGGGAGGTTGGCCCTCCTCCTGGGGGTTGTCTCCCACCAGTCTCAAACAATCGAGGTCATGCGACAATAACCCTTCACAATCCTATTTGCTATCCCAAGTCACTTGTAAGCTACAACACCTCCCTACTGTATAACAGTATATACAACGTGTTTAAGTATAATACATACAACCTTTGGGAGGTGATCTCTTATGAAAAATTACATATGAAAGGTTTGTATGACTTTTGACCTATAAGGACTGTTTTCTCAGAAACGAAGATAGTTAATGTTACAAGGCAGCCTTTGTTTTTGTACATTTGGGCATGGTGAATAATAATTTGTCTTGAAAATTCACTTATTGCTCAGGGGTGCAATGTCCAATGTCATCTGGTAATTGCAACTTTCACGTATTTTGTTACTGATGGATGTTATTTGCACCTACAGTTTCAAATGTTACTTATCTTATTTCAGTGGTACCTACACTATCCACATTCACTGCCCACAATAGTTTTCTTTCATCCCTAGTAGTTTGACATTTTTAATTAGAAGCGTTTTATTATATCATTTTCGGGGGTGCATAACTCCCTAATAATCACTTTAGGTCGTAGGTCGTACATATCTTTTATACCTCACTTTTTATAATGAATCCCCTTCCAAACTTTGTAACACCTTTAAACACACTGTATTTAAGTATATCGCTGAATTTTATATATAATGAAACATCTTTTCAGGATAACTTTAATTTTAAGAAAACAAAGTTTTCGAAACGACGTTCTCTGGCTGTGGTCTCTGCTGGTTCTGGCTGAAACGTGGAACATACGCTGTTGCACCTAAGACCTCTGGTAAACTAAATAGTTCTGCTGATGGGGGAGAAAAAACTACCAGTGAAGTACCGAATCCATAAACAAAAGTTGCACTCAAGCTTGTAACAGTTCGTCCTCTCGCTGCACTAACGGACGAACTTGTAAGTCCACTTAGAAATCACGTGCGTGCAGAAAATATTCAGTGACGTAGCACAAAAAGAAATTGCTGACCGGAAAATACAACTTGACCGCTACGTCACACACGATTGTGTAAAGTTGGGTTTTCCACTTCATTCTTCCCTCAGAAATTGGCGAGAGGTACGGAAAGTTACTGTCTTGCAGCGCAAGTTCGGCGTGTGCGACAGTCGAAGACGAACTCTACTCTTAACGGAAATCAAACCGACTTTAAGCAAATAGTGGCCGTGCCTGCGGATGTGCATGATACAATGATGAAGCCTGTCCGCCATGTTATGGCGCCCACAACGTTGGTAACATAACCTGTCAGAAGCACAATTATGCTGTTGTATTAGAACATGTTGATATTTAGGCTGAAAGTTTAGCTTCATTAGTTGTTATTTGTTTAAAAACTTCCACATATTACATGCATTAAATACACAAACCTGCCTCGACATTTTCAATGGTTTAGGGTGTCACAATATGGCGATGGACGAAAATGCATCTTCAATGACCCTATAGCATGTCGCCTCCTGTTATTCCTACCTGGCGCTTTTAATCCGCGTTAAGCTCGAGAACGATATGGTCGAGACTGCCACGCGCAGCAAGTGCGCCATCGTCACTAAGCGCAAGTGTCTGATCTGGCGCGCAGTGTTCGCGTCGCAGGTTTGTACGTATCTGAAGCGTATATTTTGAGAAACAGCACTTTGAAAAAGCCGTTCTTAGTCTTTTTAGAGTGCAATGGAATTGTGTTTTTAATGTGCGTGACATCTTGAAAGCGCTCAACAGCCCTCGTCTGCAGTGTGTTCCTATTTCGTAGAGCAGCACACTGAACGCACGTTTAATAGTTTCGTGGGAAAACGAGTATTTCAAACACTCTGCGACGCATTTAAAGCGGACAGTCTTCATTTTCGCGACATTATTTCGAATTCATAGCAATTACTGACAATGCACGATTACAATGAATTTACATCTTACGAGTTGTTTAATATTTCTGTGCGCAATTTTGTGTTTTATTGGCGTATTGTAAAAAGTCGAGAACTTGTTAATAAAATATAAATAGCACAAAAATATTAAACAACTCGTAAAATAGAAATTTTCTATAATCGTACATTGTCGGTAATTACTATGAATCCGAAATTACGATGGGGAAACGAAGAATTTCTGCTAAATGGGCGAAACCTAGCCTAAATAAGGGCAAGTAGATCAGCTGTAACATTACCGAACCTGTCAAACAGAAAGCAGTTGCGGATTACCTGCCAACACCACGACACGGCACCGACGTCACGCTGAATCGGGGGGGATAGTAAACACAGAGAAACAGCAGAGATTATATGAAAATATGATCTATTGAGGTTCGGGCACCACTTGTGAGCGACAACCACTAAAGACATTGGAAAGCCTTACGTTGAAGACCCTGAAGCGGACATTCTAGCGCTTAGATCACGGTCAACAAGAGTTCATATTACACCTTGGACACCACAGGAACACTCATGTGCACGGTGTTACTTTACCCCCCCCCCCTCCTAAAATACAGCAAAAAAAAAAAGTAATGAAGGCGAAAGCTCAGTGAAGATAGAGGCAGCGGCGACTGTGTTCCTGCCATGTCAACACGTAGCAGACATAGCTCAGATAAGATAAGCCTACACATGTCCATGTAGAAAAGGGAATTGTTACGTAGGCTGCTTCTTTATCTGTCTTCGCGTAGCTGCTTTCCCGGAATGCACACGGCTTGCGTTAAGATAATTTTATATTATAGCCCCCCCCCCCCCCCTGGCTGCAGATTAGTCTGCTTACTGATCGCACATACTCCAGTCGCAACGAAAATGAAAGCATTCCATGGTTCATGATTATAGCTCTACTTTAAATGTATAATTTATTTTTTATTTAAGAGTGTCTCGGTAACGGCGCCGTTAGCGTGGCCCCCACGTGGCCACGACCACCCTAGCTTCATCCCCCGCCGACCCGACTGGTATCTTCACACGTGGGAAACATGGCGGACGTTGCCAATGGTTGTGGGTTTTCTCGAGGCACTGTTGTTTCTCCCACCAACGAATCCCGCTGCTTCCCAACTACAGGGTCTAACTTCAAACCGCACTTCAAGACAACGACGCCCTACAAGCATCGCTCCAATGCACCTTACTAAAGGCTGTTCACGATACGATGATCACTTTTGAAAGCCCTGCTTGAGATCTACTTCCTCCTTATGTAAAATTAACATTACCGTGGACCACATCACTTTAGTCATGCGTCGATCAAGTGAAACTGTGAAATTATTGGAAAAGGAAATATTTTACAAATCTGGTTATTTTTACACTTCCAATGCATTAAAAAATAGAAAGCGAAAGAAACAATTTAAAGTTATTACAAATGGATACCTAAAACTCTTTATTCGACGTTAAATATTGAACTATCGTTACCAACTTTACTGGGCGCATGTCACCCAGTGAGCCCGTTGAAATATACGCAGGCAAAGGCAGTGACATTTCTCTAAAGTTGATTTCATAAGTGTTCATTTTATCATGAACAGCTTTTATTGCCTCTCTGTACGCCCCGTCAATAAAATTCTAGTAGCAGAAACATTAGATTTTTTTCTTTCAAGTAACCTTATGTGAAATTGTTTGGCTGTCCTCACAACAACAAAGTAATTAATTTTAAGGTATGTAACAGCAAACTAGAAAAATACACTATAAAAAGTAAAGGCTTTTCCAAAAATGAGGATGCTGTCATAAGCCTGAATAAGCTGTTTAAGCAACCACTGTTAATAATATCAATTAGTATTATGGTAATAAACAAGGGATTATATCCCGTTCAAATTCAAGCAAATAAACACTTTTGAAATAAATTTCTTTCCATAGCCGCATATATTTTATCCTGAAAACTGACACAGTTAGTGAAAGTGGTTCTATTTCTTAAAGTTTTAATCAAAAGAGTCGTTTTAAGTTTCCTTTTGATTTTTTAAAACACACGAGTGCGACAATTGGAGTAAAAAAATAACACGTTTGTGATTTTAATAATTCCAAAGTGTCGCCTGATCGATATGTAAACACCAGCACTAGGTCCATGCCAATGTCAATTTTTAAACGAGGCAGAAGAAATTTTTCAATAGCTTGTGATATTTTCTATGTATCTGTTGGTCGTGTGTGTGTATGCGCGTGTGTGTATATATATATATATATATATATATATATATATATATATATATATATATATATATATATATATATATATAAGTTGCTTATCTGTTTTTTGACTATTCCCTTTTGGAATTTTCCAGTGTTTTAAAAATATATTTATTTTCTCATCCATAGGTTACTTGTCTTAAGTTTTTTTTTTCGTGCTCAGTCCTGTTTTTTTATGTCCGACATCTGCTTTGCAATGACGAATATCCAAAAACCTCCATCTAGTCAAAGATACATAAAGTTTAGAAGAAGGAACGTAGCAGGACTTCTAATGCCTTATTTGTGCTAAACAACAGGTATATGAAGTGTTGGTGCTATTGACAATCCGCTGCTTCATGCAATGAAAGGCCATCTCGGGACTACTTTACGAAATAACATGCCCCATATGGAATACAATACGTGGAGCAGGAGATAATTTTTCTCTCTTTCCCTCTCTCTTCAGGGTAAACGCACCCATGCCGTCCATTTCGCCTAACATGGAAATAAAGATCCACACATGATTCCCGCCTGAGCCAGGATCACGTATGTAAGAGGAGATTGCCGCTAATGGGAGCCGGGTGCCCTACCCGAAGAACAGACCTTTCACTCCAGCAAGCCCAGAATAATGGACGTGGCGAGACGAAATGGGGGGGGGGGGGGGTGTAGATGCGGCGAAATGAAGACGGGGAGCAAGCGGAAGAGCCCCGAGAAAACCCCAACACCATAGCAGTGTGCGTCATATTCCCTAAATGAGAACCCTGCGTTCGACAATGCCTACCTTTGGGCCCAGAGTCGAACCGTGGATTTTATGAGTGGGAGGCAACGACTAACCAATTAAGCTAACAGTGGCTCCTCGCCTGTTATCCATTCACATTTACTTCGAACCTCTTTGAAGACTTGCTAAAGTTCTACTTCCATTATATTTCTCCGTCTCATGCAAACAAAGCTTAAGCGAGTTTAGAACACCAAAGAGACAACACATCGCATTTCTGCGTACTCCATATAATATTATTTTGCATGAGAACTAGTTCCTACAGCGCATTACCAACACGCCTATTTTCTTACTGTTTTATTCATATTAATTATAATTTAAATATTATAATGTACGGTTAAAATATAAATAACACTTCCATCTAACCAACAATAAGATACCTATGTTATTTTATGTTAACAGAAGTATAAAACGGTTGTGAAACATAACATAATTAGTAAACAACCAAACACGTTACATAATAATGATTTGTCAAAGATTTGATTCCAAAAGTGTGAAGAAACCTCGCATAGACTGTAACATAAGAAACTTCCGTATTGGATTACTTATATTTACACACCCACTTTTGCCGACATTAAAATTGTAGATTCGGCTCAAATCGAACAATGAATGGATTCTTTAATAATGAAACTAGACTGAATAAATTTCCTGCAAATGCCGACAAAGATGATCAAAATACGAATGAAATGTAGGGTGGATATGAACTTTACTGACATCCTTCGTGAGGTGATTCCTCATCAAAAAAATTTGTCGAAAATATATACACAACAAATAGCCTAACATTGAACATTTATCGTTCATTCTGGCTGTGCTACTAGCAAACAACCTCTGCTTCAAATACACTTTCAAGAGCGGTTTTCAACCCTTCGGAATAGACTTAGGCTATATGTCGTGTTTATGTGTTAGACTTATTTTTTGATGATGAATCACCTGCCGAAGTTTGTCGGTGGAGTTCATATCCACCCTGCATATTTACAGGTCTCAGAATTTCACATATCAAAATGTACCATTTTTTAAATTCCAAATTATTTATTAACATTTTTATCGGGGATGCAGCCTCTTTACTTCCTATAACTTAAATGAACACTCGTATTCTACTTGGAACTCGAAACCAGAGCCTTTCGAACAAAAATCCGGTGTGCTACCAACTTCACCACAGACCTGGCCTTGGAGAAACTACTACACAAAATTTACCCGGCTGCAAGTTTTAAAAACACAACACTGTTGCAGAATCTAGTCAGTATGCTATGGAATGTTCCGTTCGCTAACGTTCAGCCGTTTAGTTTTGCTGTAATAAAACAAATACATACTCTGCGAAGTTCTGTAACGAAAATTATTTTGACATGTAATTTAGAAAACAGGTAAAAGCTGTCATTTTACGAGCAGATACTACACTCTATAAGTCTCCATTACGAAAATGCACTGTTGCTAGGCATTTTTTTTATGATTAGTGATTTTTTTTTTTTTATTTTCAATAATATTACATAATGTTTTAGACCGCAAAGAGAGCACATTGAAAGTAGGGGGCTGAAATAAAGAACAAGTAAGTTATTCAGCAGCCCTAAATTCAGAAATAGATCTTTGAGTGAGTTTTGCATTATTATTAATGATTATCACACAAACTCTTACGTACAGTATTAAAAAAAAAAAAAAAAAAAAAAAAAACCATACACAACTGAATACGCCTATAAGGGGCCTGCGTTAACTATTGCATTGTATTCTAATTGAAATTTCGAGGAAAATTTTGCTAAGAAAAACTTATGAATAGTGGCCTTATATCTGTATTGAGGGTAACATGATATTTTTACGAGGTACAAATGTGATATTTTATGAAATATCGCGCCCGTAAAAAGTAGATACGTTATTTTTTAAATGTTTTTATGGATGCCAAGAAAATATGTGAACATACTTCTTTATTATAGAAATGACAATTCGCTTCGTAAATTTGTATTAGGCGTACATAACTAGGTTTCTAGTTCTTAATTCCGTGTGGCTTTATGCACTGTGGACCAGTGCCATGTCGACAGAACTGAGTTCGCGTGCCTTCTGTGGTTTAAAGGCAATGACTGAACAACAAATATTCTGCTTACCTGGGAAATTCATATTTTAACTTAAAAAAATGCACGTAACACCTTTTTCCGATGCAGCACATAATTTAAGGCTCGGCCTCAGCTGTTATGCATAAATTCATTTTCGTGTCACAATTTTAGTTTCAGAGGTATTATTGGAAATGTTTGACTATAGAAAATTTACACTTTACGATTTTTTAAATGATTTTGTATCTAATTTTCACTGTGTGTTATCTCCTGCTTGCAAAAAGGCAGAATCTTATTGATAAAATACAAATATATTCCTGACATTTTACAAGTACAGAAGATAACACACAATGAAAATTAAGCACACAAATCTTAAACAATTGGTAAAATATTAATTTTCTATAATCGTACATTGCCAGTAATTAAGACTCTGAATCCGAAATTATGACACACGAAAACTAAGAATTTTTCCAAAACAGGGGAAGCTGACCTTAATGTAAGTATGAGAACGACACGATTGGTGTGTTTAATTACTCAAACACAGGCGGTTGATATCAAGTTCCTTGAATTATATGCTATTGCGTTTGTGTGCCAAGCCATTTTTACGGATGTAAATGACCCAACTTTAATTATTACGTTGTCCTCTATTTGATCACACGTCCTTGTTATTGTCATTCGTGTGTCCATGGACACCACTGGCGTCTTCCTGGAGGGTACGGAAAGACAGAGAAAGCGATACGCGTAGACTGCATTACTGTCGCCAGCGAAGGTCCACTGGGGAACGATGCAGGAAAAATGTCTCTAGCATTCCA